>CM046834.1:25354646-26092146 GCA_025618425.1 Heliocidaris tuberculata | reverse complement strand
TTGCATAAATTTGCATAATTATTGAATTTCAAAATTCTGTGTAGAAGTTTGGAAGCCCCCACCCAGCCCTATCAGATAAAACAATCGGAATCAAAATCCGATGTGAAATAGAGGAGTAGCATTTTTCGTCGATTTTGAATAAACTTGCATAAATTTGCATAATTAATGAATTTCAAAATTCTGTGTAGAAGTTTGGAAGCCCCCACCCAGCCCTATCAGATAAAACAATCGGAATCAAAATCGGCCAAGAAATGACGGAGAAGTAGCATTTTCTAACATTTGAGCACACACGGACAGACGGGACGGACGGACGGACACACACACACACACACACACACACACACACACACACACGTACGGAGCCCGTTTCATAGTCCCCTCACGAACTTCGTTCGGCGGGGACAAAAATACAATGGATTTATCAATCATTAGGAATATAACACCATTTAATGCTATACAAACTAAAGCAAAAAAATAAAAAATAAAAAATAATAATAATAAAAGCCAAGTAATTTTGATATGACATGAGAAATTGCCCAGACGACATGCTGACTAATATGTAAGATATAAAATGTATGAATGAATATAAACTTGTATCTGATATAACTTCTCCCAAAAAACACTCAACATTATTTCTGTACATATCAACTTTGGTAATGCTACACAACTTACACTTGAATATACACATACCCTTAAATTTGCCTTCCTCTTGACATTACACATAACACACCAAACAATTCCAGTTCTAAATCATAATTACTGGGCATAATTTGTAATTCTAAAAAGCTAAATACAGCTGAAAGGCACCACTAAAAAAAGTAATCAGTATAAAAAAGAACATGGTTAAATTGTGCATAATCTATCTTAAATTTCTTGAACAGGCACAGAGAACATTTTTAGGCTAAAGATTTCTTGTTTGGTGTGTTCATAAAAAGTAATGTGCCTCTACTGTTTTCCTTTGTCTATATGAGTGCACTCAATTGAATATCACAAATGCACTTGGGAAAAATGTTACCTACAATTGCCTTTCTTTGAGACATAGTTCACTCACTAGTTGTTTTTATTGCTATTGTGATGTCCCCAACACTTTGGATGAACATTTTGAATGGAAGAACAGTTACAGAATAATCTTTAAGATCCATTTTATATACAGAATACAAGAAGACATATAACTGATCAAAACAAAAAGTCTATACTTTATGTACAATTACATTTATACAAACATTATTCAATGAATGCATACATCTATATATCTAATGCAGAATACTTTATTTTTGGAAAGTCTACATAACACTTATACATGTATTTCATGTCTGGAATGGTATAAAATAATACAGTATGAATGGAGACAAATATGGTATTTTCTTACGCTTGGATAACAATTAGCACAATGGATTGAAAGTGATTTCTAGAAACAGAAATCTTATATTACAAAAAGTACCCTTTCATTCATACACAAGTGTGCATGGCAGACTCTACACCTCAATTTATAACTTCTGGGGAGCATTTCATCAAGCGTTTTGTCAGTGCTTTTCACTGACAAATTTGCTCTCAGCCAATCAGATGTAGGGATTTCAGTAGCTTATAACAGTTGTCGGTAAAAAATCACTGACAAAACGCTTGATGAAACGCTCCCCTGATGAGTAGATCACATGTATCTATTCATGTATCATAGTTACAATCTGTATTGAGTGTAGTACAATGTTTAAAAACACATGAATGATAATGACATTTTTCTTTTAAATACCAAGAAATAAAGGTGATGTAAGAGTTTTCAAGGTGAGTTGATAATCTCGGCAAGAAAACGTTTGAATTAAAGGTTTGAAATACTAATGTACACTTGTAAAAGTTGCCAATAATAATTCAAGCAACAGAAGAATATAAAAACACAGTACTGAGCTTTTTTTTTTTCATGTGGCAAGGAACACAGGCAATGAAATAGATATCATGGAAGCTAATTCTATTACTTCTACAAAAACAGCTATTGTAGAGCTTTATTTCGGCTGACAAAAGGTGCATTTTTCAAATCGTGCAATAATGAAGCTAATATGGAATACTGAATATAACAAAGCAGATATTCATGAAAAGAGAATTCACTTCTATTCATCCATACAGAATCAGAATATGAATAGAAATATCAACACTCTTTGACACTTACAAGGCACAAACCCTCTAAAAATATTTTGATATAAGATAAAAATTGATGACAAGATAGTACTCTGCATATTCATATTTAATTGAGTTTGTCTGTAACCATATTCAGATCAAATTTGATTGTAAGTAAATGTTCATTGAAATTTGACTTCACCATTCAATCTATAGCAGATCTTATTCAGACTTGTTACTAGTGATAAATAGAGCCTGTATTTCTTAATCATTATTTTAAGGAACACACATCAGTCATATGACTTGAGCTCCTAAAATATGTATTTGATGATTCTCAAAATTTTTCAAAATCCAAAACATCCTTATAATGAGTTAGATTTTATTCATACTTTCCCTAATCTTTAAGTCTGATCCTCCTATCACTCACAGAAACATGCTATGAACCTCCATATCTATAGTACAAATACCAATAAGCCACTCATTATGCCTACCCTACTGGGTATTGTGTTTACCATTTTATTGTTGTTGTTTGTTTTTTTTTGCTATCTGTAAAACTGAAAGCCAATGGATCAATACCTATTTTCAACAATCTTGAAGTTCATTATCTTATCATCTATACATCAACATGTCAGGCAAATCTAAAATGATATAAGTTCTACACATTTGGTCCTAAAACTAAAAAGAGAGTTGTACAAAAAGCAAAATAGATCTCTTTATTTACAAACTCACACATAAAAGAAAATAGATGGGTTAAAGAAAATAGATGCAACCCATCTTTGGAAGTCATCATCCATACATCCAATAAAGTACTTCACTAATACTTTACTATATACAGTTATTCAAACATTCATATCTTCACACAAGGGGTGAAACACCTTCAAAGAAAGAGTTGATTTCCTACAATGTATACTCATGCCTTCTACTGAACTATAGATACAGCATCACACACAGATTATCACATACAGCCTGTGGCACCACTTTTCTCCACAAATATAGGGAATGCGATTAACAAATACTCTGTTCCTGAGACCATCTTACACAGCAGTTAATCTAATCTTGAGATCTGGAAATAAAAATGCATTTCATGTCTACAAATTCACTCTGAATAGTCTATCATGGATTAAGGGGTCTGTTTGAACCAACATATTGTGAGCAAATTATGAAACACTGCAGAAAATGATATTCACTGAAAAACATTAACATATCGGTAGATATGCACATAAGTTGATGTAAGCTAATTTGTACTCTATTGGATTATTTTGATTAACTTCCCTTCCTCTAAGACCAGTAGAGTGATGCTTCACCAAGGCCAATCAAAGTAACCTATAAAAATCAAGATACAGGTGGGACAGCAAATAACAGTGGACCTCAAACAGCCAGATCTTATTCTTGCTTTGCTTATTACATATTCTATCAAATTTGGCAAGTATCATTATTGAAATGTTCAGCACCATTGCGTTTGCTGCCCTCTCAAGGTATGTTTATATTTAATCATTATTGTTACTGTTCTCCCCTTTATGACATCGCAGCTTGTGCACCGCCTTGCCTCAAAAAATGGCTAGGTATCTATAAGACTATTGTGATTGAAGTGTTGTCTATCCTGCTGTGGTGGCAGCGGTGGGATATCAACCCATGCCATCAAAATTAATGGTGCCTCAACATTGTTATCCTCTTGCAGAGCAAACTGTGTATAATTATGTGATAATTCTTCTTGTTTGTTTTTGTTATTTATTACCAGAACTCAAGACTAACTGCAACTTCTACTAAAACACAAAAACCTTATTTTAAGCATAACTTACACTTGTATCCACTTCTAAATCCACACTGATGGGCCCATTACTTGGGTCTCCACCTTGATCCCATCTTCTGGCAGAGTAGCTGGCCTGAAGCATTGAAGGCAGGGTGCGGACAGGATTAACAAAGTTATCGCTGTTTGCCACCTGAGACAGTACGTCTAGGTCTTCAAGCCGGCAGGCATCGGTGACACGGAATTCGCCATCCAAGTCAGACTCTTCCTTGAACCATCGAAATGATCTCCTGAGAAAGTGAGGAGGCTCAATATTTTTATAGTGCACTGATAAAGCATACTTTCTAAATACACACTCATTCACCTTTAATAGACTAGAACAAGTGAAATCATACCTTCCTTGGTTTTTTTTAAATTTTAATCTTACATTTTCTATCACAATCTACCCCATCTTCATCTTTTTAATTTTTCTAAAAGTGCAGACAAGAAGTTACATTGCCAAAGTGAGTAAGTGACTGCTGTTTTTACAACATGTTTTTCTAAAAATTAATATCAACCTTTACATTATAACATTTTAACTTTTATAGTGGAAGAAAGAGATCCAAATTCAACAAATAAATGTTGTTGAAAGACCTTTACCTTTATTGATCTCTCTTCTACAAATCCTATATTATTTACCTTCACAATTTCAATAGTTATTTATAACTTCTCATAAATTTCTTCAGCAATACTGCAATTACTTAGGAATAAATTTTTTACAATTAATTAAAAATCATGTAAAAAATGCAGGTTTAAAGGGTACCAATCACCCAAAATAATTTTGCTATGTATGTTAGATGTTTCATGTCGTTATACTATATTCAAAATATGGGCTTCAAATATTAATTCTCTAGAGAGATATTGCAATTTTAATTACACCCTCTATAAGCGTAAAAGTGACTCGTGAGTAGACTACTCGACGCACCTGTACGCGCTCGCCAAGATAAAGGCTCGCACGGAACCAAACTCAGAGTTTGGTTCCATGCGAGCATTTTCATGTTATCCTTTATTTCCTTCATGCTCATTAACTGTTGACCTACAGAATACCAGACAAAGTTCTTTGAGGTTGATTTTATACTTTCTAGCTGTACACAAATTATTTTGTCTGGTGATTGGTACACTTTAAACACAGATTCCAAATTGACTTACATTGTAAAATTACTGCCATTTCTTCTTTTGACATAGGTCAAGACTGCAAGAGCAAAGATAACAGCTATGATCACTGTCAGGGTGACTCCAACAATTACAGCTGGGGCTGGTTAAATGTAAAAGGAAGATATTATAATTAGGCAGGAAATGCAATCAAATAAGGAAGAAAATCAATGAAATAGTCGACAGTTACATGCAGATTGAAACATTTTTTTTTTTGAGTCCTTCTCGAGTGATTTTTTAAATTATATTTTTAAAAAAGGACTTTCTCTGACTCAACTACATAATAATACTTGCAGGAATTCATCATAAATATAAAAATAATATACTTTGTAACATCCAATATGTTCAGCTTACAAGATTATGACAACACCTGATGAACTTAATACATACCTGGGTGCTCTAATATAGCCATGTGCTTTCCCTTGGCTTTGCAATCCATTACACAGTCCCTATCTATGTTGTACCTCACACCAAAAATCTCCAAGCTTTTCGTCTTCTTCACGAACCTGGTATAAGCCTCAATTAGTTCAGATGCCTGGCCTGTATTTATAGCTGCCATAACAGCTTGGTAAATAACACTACCATTTAGAAGTTTCTCATCTGTTTGGAAATAAAATACAAAATATATGTACAAATAAAGACAAATATACACATTGAAGTATCACTACCATTACACATAGATAATAAAGTCTATAATTACTTTTTTAGAAAGTTGAAATTGAATCTGTATTGACTGTATGTGTAAAATATCCTTCCAAATCTTCATCAATCATCATTTCAACAACAAGTAGTAATTCAGCTGTACATTTTAGTCCTTTCAATACTTCATACAACCAGTCACTAATGACAACAATGATGTATTTACTGACAAGATTCTCACATCATAATCAAAATGTTTTATGAACAATTTACTGGATGATTCATTTTCTTATCTTAAATGAGAGAAGTAATATATCTACATAGCTATCTGATATTTGTATGTAATTTTTCTATTCCTGGTATTGGGCAGCTAGTTTAAGGAAGAGATGGGATGTAATGAAACCCCTAATGCTCTTAAACTTTTTTTCATTCCACCCGTTAATACTGCATTTTATTTCTGCATTATAATGTTTGTTTGTTTGTTTGTTTGGTTTATTTTTACCTGACTGCTAATAAAGCATGTTCATGCTTGTAAGTAAGCAACCAGGGGACCGACAGCTTTAAGTCCTCTCCGAGGAACTTGGTAATGAGGATTAATGCCTTACCAAAGGGCACTAGTGCATTCACTTGGTTTCGGACCCGGGTCCTCCAGTTATGAGACCACTGCTCTACCACTGAGACATAAAAGACAAATTCATATCTACAATAACCCACCTTTCAAGTAGTTTGAATTGAATCTGCATTTGCATTCTTCCTTGACCCCATTCACCACAGCATCCCTGAGTGCATCTTTCCACTGTGGCATACTCTGCCACTGATTCAAGTCTGCATCTTCTAGTCGTAGCTGTACAGTCTGTCCATACTGGGTCTTGGGGCAGGCATTGTCTCTCCCCGGGGTGGGGCTGGTAAGCATAAAGGCTCCATCTGTTCGTAATTCACAGCAGGAGCATCGCGAGATAGTTTCATCTCCAGGTAGGTAGCTGAGAGGAGATACACAATAGAAAATGATACCAATGTTTACATTATACTTTGATTAAATAAAAGAGAGCATGGCATCACTAACATAAACAGAAATAAACATCTTGGCTAATTTTGAAAGCCTAAAAATGCGGAATAATATTTTCATATCTTCCTGAGATATATTTTTGAACATTTCACAGTGCAGCTTGAAACTGAAAACAAATTGGGAGATTTTAAGTTTGGTGTTGAAAGCTGGTGTTGGTGTTGGGGCAAAACTAGCACCAACCACAACACTGAACCTGAAATGAAGCTAGTGCTGGGATTGACTTCACTAGGTGTTGAGCTATCAGTAATGTGATTGGTATTATTTTTATAAACCCGAATTCAGTGTTGGGGCTAGAATCAGCAGCCCAATTCACGCTCTCAACACCAACACCAACACCGAACTTGAAATCACCCAATGTAAGACTACAATGCAATATTAATGTCAGAATATTATTTCATACTTCAAGATTTTTATTAATTTTCTTCCTGAACACTGTTTATATAGAAAAGATCTCAAGTTGCATATGGTGAAAATCTTCCAATTTAGCACACAGAAAGATCTACTAAAAGACTTGAGGGTTACCATCTGGCATTTTAAATCTCACCTTGATTCATCCTCTATAACCTTCCCATCTAATGTAAGAGCACTCAGTGCTTTGCTCACAGATCCATTCTGTCCTCTGTAGACCAAAGCATCAACTATCCTGGTCATTGGGACTGATGACCCCACTCTAAAGTCTTGAGGCTGACCTTCACAGAGTGTGATAGCTCCCCCTGCTGCCTTCAAAATCCCATCAGCCACTGAAGGTAGTGTTATCTTTGGCAAGGGTGCTATACTGCTTGTTCCCAGGACCATGTATCCATTTTGATCAAATGTCTGTCCAGACAAATCAACCACATAAGAAACCTTGGCAGAAGCAGCAACCTCCACAACAGTCACAACTGCATATCCGTCAAGCGCTGCATTCGCTGGTCCCTTCAGCTCAATGAATTCCTTTCCACCTGTCATTGCATCAAATGGGTTGATCTCGTTGATGACCACAGATTCCGGACTGAGAGTAGCTGGAGGATGTAATGAACAGTGGTTTGGTTGCCGAGGTGATGGATGTGCCAGTTTGTATGCTGATGAAAGTAGAGGTTGACAACAGTCACATCGACTTATGCTCTCCGTTCCCTGGTAGTAGCTAGCATTGACTGTTACCTGAGCTTGGCCTAAAGATGAAAATTACAGGCAGATATCTTAATGGTAATTAAAATATCATTTGTTTGTGAATCAGAAGTTTTAAACCTACAACAAATGGATAGAAAACAGAGCTTTAAATGAAGTTTTGAAATGGCCAAGATAGATTATTGAGTTCGGACAATGGTATCTCAATCAGTTTCTATATACATGTAGCTAGCTTGCAAACTTGAGAAAAAAATTAATTATGCCATGATCTTTTCAACAATCATCAATACAAATACAAAACTAAAATATCTGTTTGATCTGAATCAGCATTTCACAAAAACAGTTTTGCGTTCATGGCCTTCTTACATCACTTAAACAGCTAACTTTCTAATTTCTTTGAAATCATGTCAAATGGACTTTAAAAAAAAAAAATCTGGTCGAAAATTTTTTTTTTGAACAAGATCATAAATACAATTTACCTAGAAGGAGTTTCCTGAGGAGTGTCATACTCTGGCGATTCATATCCCCATACACTACAGCATCAAGCAGCCCTTGGGATGTGGCTGGCATCCCTGCCTTGAAGTCATGGTGATCTCCTCTATAGAGGGCAATAGCATTGGCTCCATTCCTCAAGAAGCTCTGACCAAGATCACCGACAAGCATATCACCATATGAAGAAAGCGGAGATGTGGCTACCACGAAGTACCCATCACTGCAGATCAATTCAGACAATGCGGAGAATACAGAGTACTGGGAAAAGCCAAACAATTGCTTTTCTGTAGGCTTTGTTTGCATATTAACAATTTTTAAAGGTATGTGAAGGCGTAAGCAGGTGCATACAAGAAGCAATCGGGAGTTAATGTAATAGGATGATTATGTCTCAATATCTACAGTAGATATTAACGCATTAAATAAAATTTGTGCAAACATGTCCGTTGTACTGAAAAGTCATTATTTTACCTAACTGCCACTTTAGATTTACACAAACAAAAATATATGATGCAAAACTTATCAATAGAGAACTCGCATTAATTTTTAAGCCATAAATCCTATTTTTTTGCTCTTTAAACACAAATTAGTAAACATACACCTAAAAACAAAACAAAAAACATATATAAAGTGTACATGAATTAAGCACATATTGCGACTCCCACATTAATCCCCAATGCAAACTTAAAATTTGAATGCAGTAAAGACACATGTCTAAAAGCAACATCAAAATATTTAATATCTTAAATCAATGAAGGCCCGGTACTGCAATTTAATGTTGGTCTTCTCTCATAGGAAAGCTAGTCACCAAAGCTTCCTTCACACATGATGTGAAAACCTGCTCGGGCAAAATAAAATGACTGAAGCATTATCAGTTTAACATTTGTGTATCTTAACGAGCATGCTAAGAGGCAATATTTGCATTTTTTCAACTCTACTTGCCATTCATTTACATATAAAATAGTTTTATTTTGAGGGGGTTTACCAAGTAAAGTGTGAACAAGGTTTTACTGAAAACATACTCATCAGTCCTTTGTCCTTGCAAGGGAATAGTCTTGTATGCTCTCCCTCCGTTGACCCCTGTAAAGAGCACTAGCACCAGGGAGTCCAAGGGTGTTGATCCTCGACCCCCATCAAAAAGTTCAATGAACTCTTGTGTATCACTGTCTTGGTTTTCAAGGCTAAGTTCACTGATGACAACAACAGGAGTAGTGCAGTTGTTGATTTGATCTGCATAAATAAAAATAAAGTTTCACACAAATTTAGCTAGACATATAAGAAATATACATAGATAATATTTCTCTACGTTAAATCCTTGCAACTTGTTTTCATCACTGTTCTTTTCAACTAAAATCCCTTGGACTTTCTTTTATTATCATTATTCTTATTTTTATAGAATAAAAAAAAAAGTCAGTCCTTTTTTATATTTTTTGTGTACTTATATCTAGTATTTAAAACATCCATAAGCATATACTAGATCTAATTCATCCAAGCATATACTCACATCTGACTTGACATATTTTTTTACCCCCACTATTATTTATAAACTGATAACGGAAGACCTTGACTCTAATATTCAAACCTCAGAAATAATCAGTCACGTTTCATTTTTAGACATATTTTAAAAGTTTCAATCTAAAAACAAACCTGGAGTTGGCATTGTTGAGATGAATGCAGACAAAGAAATAGGTCTGTTTGAGAGGCATCTAGAAGCAGCACTACCAGGTTCCATCATGACCTGGAGCTGACCTGGGGCCAGCGAGGTCATAAGGGAACTATCGGCTACCAGAGATGACCCGTACACCACAGCATCCTGGATGTTATCCAGGGATAGGTTGGATCCTCGAGGCATGGATTCAGGGGTTCTTCTGTACAGGACTATAGCGTCTGATCCTTCTTGCAGGATGCCTTCGGGGATGGTGATATCAGGGAGGGGTATCACATTGGATGTACCAATCAGCAGAAAGCCATCTGCATTCGTGCTATTCAAGAATTAGATACATAGAAAAAGTTATTAATGTTCTGATAACTAAGCTCATAAAAATAGGACATTGTGGTTACATTGCAGGATTCATTGCTCTTTGTCTTGTCTACAGCTATTCACTAGTATGGAATTTCTCATAGTTTGCACTGGTTGGTTAATTCATAATGTTCAATCCTTACATTTATGATAGTGCATAAAAACAGAAAAAATAGGATTACGAACAGAGAAGTACTACTAATATCAATGAAAATATTTGTTTTCATACTATTATCAGTAGCATGCAAATACTTTACAGTGTAAACTGCATTCACAACTCAACATTCACATCATGTTGCATACTTTGTAATCAATCAATTATCAAAGTGCTCTGCACATCTAAAAAAACATTTTCATGTATACTGTAAAAACCAGAAACTGTTGCAAATTGCAATAACTTTATGTTTGTTCAATTGTGATTTGATTACTTGTGAAACCACTAGCAAAACTGGCGAAAGTTTCAAGCACGTGAAAAATTTCTGGTTTTACACTACCCTGAGCACATATGTGCAATTACTGCTTAAACTAAAATAGAGCCAGCTGTCATCCACAGTTTAAATTGAAGTCAAATATAAACCGGCAAGACTTAGTTGAGCTTATACCTTTATCGATATCTTAATGTGAATCTTCCAAACTGGAAATCACATAATTTCCAGGGAACTTTACACTCTGTTACTAAGAAAATTGAAAGAGAAAGTAATATGACTCACAATCTGTTTGATAGATCAAGTTCATAGTATGACCTATCCTGATTACTGCCATCAAAGAAGACCAGTAAGAAACCATTGAGTAATGTATGGCCAACTCCATGATCATAAAGTTCAATGTACTTTCCAACATGATTCAAAGTATCTTCTGCTGCAAAGATTTCGTTGATTATGACAGCTAAAGAAAGAGAAAAAAGGTGCAAGGTATTAGCATTAAAAAAAAATATATATTAATCATATATACACTATATAAATACAAATCATTCTATGTTTACCTAGTATGCTAGTAGTTAGTAGCTGGTAATACTGTGCTCAATGCATACATACCGAGAAGCTCAAGATACTATAATACAGCTATAACTCTATGTCAATCCTGAGACCTGTACAGTAAATTTCCCCTATGAAAATGTTATGAGCAGATCAGTATGGCCATATTTTAATGTTTTGCAAAGAATTTGGGATGTAAAATCAATCAAAATTTGAGTAGAGTGGCATGGAAAAAAAACCAAAAAACCCAATACAATTTGCAGATTCACATACTGATCCCCATATCTTCAGAGCATCAATAAAAATCAAATGACTATATATATTCAATGATAAATAAATTCCATCAGTTCTTTATTTTGGGGCAAAAAAGAAGGGAGATTACAAAGTCAAAACGAGGTCAAATAATACTTACTGCTATCAAAGTCTACAAAAGCAGTGCAATTGTTGGTTCTTCCCATAGTTGGGACAGTCAGAGCATAAACTGTTGGATCCCGTTTCTGTAACCCATGGCAACGACTCAAACTTTCATCATTCTGTAAGTGAGTTCTGTCTTCTTTAATGGTGAAGTACCCTAGAACCAAATCAACGCCACAAAAAAGTGAATAATAACATTAGCCCACACCGATCTAAGATTTTAAAATATAATTATCTATATTGTTTAGAATCATAATGAGTTTTCTTCTTTTATTGAAGCTTTATGTACTAAAGGAAATATCCTGACATGGTCATGGATTTATTTCTTATTTTGTAGTATTTCCGTATTTACCACAGCATTATTACTATCTATCTACGTTCAGTTCCCTTATGTTTCATTTCTCTTAAATTTCACTTACATATCATTTCCCTTTAATATCTTTTACTTCCTTCCTCTTTCACCATTCTTATCTCTCACTTCACTTATCTTTCATTTCCCATTATTTTGGATCATCTCTTCTCGTCTTAACTTTAAATTCCCTTTCATATCATCCAATTCATTTTCATTTGAATACATCTACAACAGCGCATATCCCTTTGAGCTTTAGAATCTGTATTTCAATGTTTTGTTATCTCCTAAATAGCTAATAATTACTGAACCTTAAGTAAAACTAAAACAGAAAAAAAAAATTCCACCTGGCACCAGCACATTTACAAGTCTCCTGCCTTGCTTGTTATTGGTGGAATACACAACAGCATCAATCAGACCTGCCCCTGTCACGCTTGTGCCAAACGGAAATGCACCAACATGTGCTCGGTAGAGGGCTATAGCATCAGGTCCATTCTGTAGAAAGCCTCTGGTAGCAGTGTGAATTAGCAAGTCGGCATCTAGCACAGGAAGATGAGAAGACAAGATGAGGATAAGGAAAGAATATAGAAGGATATGAATAATAACAGAGAAAAAATTAACAGAGTAAAATATAGAAATAGAGTATTTATGAAAAGAATAAAAAGAATTGGAAGCTTAAACATTTAATGCAGTTCTAAGAACTAACTAGGAAAATGGTGTCATAAATAGAGATATGTCACTGCAGGTGACAACCTAAAAATTTTGATGGCCATTGAAATATCTTGGTGCTTATGAAAATGACAGGAGTTATAAATATTTTAACAATGAAGCATTAACTCATACCTTGTTCTTTTAAATCAGATCTTAAAAAGATAGATATGAATCAATTGTTTGTGTGTTCTATATTTTTACATATTATCTTCATAAGCCTACATTGCTAGATTCTTTACCCTATAAAAGTCTTTATCAAAATAAACTTAAATGTTTTTCATCAGGTTGATTTCTTTTTTATTACACATCATAAGGCAAATCTACATATTGATGATCTATACAGAATAAATATTTAAAATACCACAAAATAAACACACCTGCAAACACACATACAAATCTTACTTTGACCCATGAGATGTGACCCAATAACAAAGAATCCATCAGAGTTGGTGCGATATCCATCCAGTCCCAGCGACAAGTAGGACTTTCCCACGTTATTGTGTCCATTATACAGCACCAGGGTAGTATAATCCAGGGATACATTACCCTGCCCTCTGTCATAGAGCTCAATGAACTCCAAGCCATCCATGCCAGGGAGGTCGACGTTGATCTCATTGATGATTACGTCCGTGATGAAGGAAGGACAGAGATTGAGGCCGTCAGGAGAGGAGTCACACATAAGGAATGGGGACATCGTGAGGCGGTTGAGAGAGAAACAGCGACTGAGAGAGGACGAGGCTTGCAACATGTCAGATGGTATCTAGACCAATTAAAGAAAAACAAAATGAAAACAATGAAATTTGAAAATTGTATTTTTTCTTTCATTTGTCAATTAAAGAACAAAATCATTTGTGTGATGCTGGAGTTGCCATGGCAGACTTTGTACAATATACAGGAAATTTTATAGTGCTTGATTGCAGGGAAAGTGTTTTAGATCATATTTTTCCATAAGGGAATCATGAATTATTTGAAGAAAGTGGAATAATAAAGAGGAACATTGGTAGAAAGTCAATGAAAAATCAAAAGCTCTAAATAAACATATTGACTGATTTGCACAGTTCAAGTAATTCCTTGAGAAATTGGTCATCTAAACTTTACAGGACACTGGAATTGGATACAGTACTTCGGCAATCATTACTTGAAAGAAAACGCATCAAGAAAATAAAGACTTTAGGGCAAGATCTGTTTCCTCATATAAAGCTTCAAAGCAAGTAGACAAATTATCAGAACACAGAGGCAGTTCTATCTTTCATATGGACTTGATGAAAGAAAGAGCCCTTGGTTAAATATAAGATGACTTGTAAGACTTACAGGTAAGGAATTCGGGGTGAGGGATTGACTTAGTCCTGTCGATGATCCATTGGTCCAGTCACTATACACAATGGCATCCATTAACCCTTCTGGTCTTACATGTGATCCGATGCTGTAATTCATATTCTCTTGTACTCTATATAAAGCAATAGCTCCATAGTCTATTCTAATGAATCCTGTAGTAGAGGGAAAATAATTAAAAGTAGAAAACTCGGCAACAAGAGTGGATCCTCTGATCACAAAATGGTGTAATTTTTTAAAATTCATTATGATGAGCGATTCTTCAAATCATCCTTACCATAAAAATGTTCAGGTCAATCTATACACATGTAACAATATACAATCACTTCTAATCATAATTTTTCAAAAAATTTCAAGTCAAAAGATTAAATTTTTCACAATTTTAAATCCCTAAGTACTGCTTAGTTACTTCCATTTTAAGGATATTTTTCAAGTGTCAAAATTTCTCAATTTTACATAATTCAATTAAATGAACAATAATTCTGAAATGTTGTAAAATCATCTCCTTCAAACATATATTTTAAGGGATCAACTTGAAGATATTTTACGTTATTACATCAAATGAACAGGCCTACCACAAATGATATACTTCAAGATATAATATTCTGCAGAGAAGCTCAACCATATAGATCCATACAACTAGAGTACCTCCAAGAAAGAGAATCTTTTGAAACTAACCACTATTGAGGAGGTAGTGTGGGGTTGGAGACACACCACCCTCTCCCACCACAATATAGCCTGCCTGGTTGGTCCGGTGTCCAGTAAGAGGGATGGTCAGGTAGGTGACATCACCCTCACCATAAAGCACTACCACAAAGTCATCTGAGGGAAAATTACATGAACAACCAGAAAAAAGAAATCATGCAAAATAATCATTTCAAAAAAATTGTAACAGGCCTAACAAACAGGAAACCCTTGTAACTCTTTGCAGAGAAAACTGTTAGAAATTGTCTAAAATATAGATAGTTGCATCGTAGGAATTTAGATGGGTAACATTAAATTGTAAGCTTAAAAAGCTTAACAAAAAGTAGCTGCACATGTTAATGAATATTCAAAGTTGTGGCTGCAAAGTAGTGCATACACTTCTTGACAATAACATTCAATCATATTATTTGCAAAGTTCACATAGAATCACTCTTACAAGATAGGTAACAAAGGAGTTTCAGGAAACCTAGAAAGCAAAAGTAAGCTTTTTACTATGTTGTTTTTACATAAACATTCATGTGCAAAATGCACATGAATGGGTGATTTGAAAATAATATGGGGGGTGTCAAAATAATCAACTGTATATTTATTTCAAATTACAGAGAATACATAAATGTAATGACAAAGAACAAGCACTTACCAAGAACAGTGAATCCATTTCCTAGATCCCAAATTTCAATGAACTGTTGGCCTTCCACCAGACTCACTTCATTGATGACCAAGACAGTATCCTCTAGAGCTGGACATTTGTTGATAGTTTTAGGTGAGACATTTGTTCGCTGATAAACAACAGTACCATTAGAATGCGTGCATCTACTGATGGACATATCCATATCTTCTGTTGCATTCTCAAAGGCATATTCCACTTTCTGGATCAGGTATTGCTCATCAGGGGTTGTCCCTTCCATGTACATATTCCTCTTGCCTTGGTAGATGGCTATGGCATCTGGTCCATCAAGGACCCAGCCTACTGGTTGTCGGAAGCGGGGGACGTCTGGTCGAGGGACTGACAGGCTTCTGTAGCCAATCAGCAAGAGGCCGTTGGAGTCTGTTTGGTAGCCATTTAGTGTGAGGGAGCGGTGCACAGTCCCACTGTCTCCATTAATGCTTATCTGAAGTAATAGGTAGGGGAGAGTTAAAAGTAGTCCAAAATCATATCATGCAGATCATCTGAAAATGTTATTACAGAAGTAAATGGACTAAAATGAAATACCATTTAAGAATTCTTTTATTGCCAATGTTCTTAAAAATTTTTCCCACTTTGTAATTCTATACTTTTATCAAGAGATAGTGCAATTAACTGTTGATATTTTATAACTGTGGGTTCTTCAAACCCTCTTTTCAGATTCTTTAGCTTAGACACACACATAGCTATTAGTTACTTCTGTGTTGTTTGATGTATTTTCTTCAGTACTTCTGATAAGTGGTGAAATAAACAAGAAATTTCCTTACCAAAGACATATTGTTGACAGGAAAATAAGGTACACCAAGGCTGGAAAGCTCAACATACTCCCCTAATTCAATAATGGGACTGTCTGTGTTGATCTCATTTATCACAATAGGCACCATGGGGCAGGAATTGTCCATTCCTGGTGAGGGGGAGGAAATTCCAAAGGCTAGCTGTTCTTTGGGCTTTGGTGAATAACAGCGCTGTATAGAAAGGAGACCTGTAATGAAAGTAATAATGTTATGGGGCAAAAAGAACAGAGTTTTCAACCATATACATATGGAAATTAAGTGAATATGAATAGGATTCGGACAAACGAAAATTATACATATTATACCTCCTTTCTAAAGAAATCAACATATATATCAGGAAGGATCAATACATTTATTGTAAAAAAAATAATAAAAAGTCAAGTTTAAAAAGTCAGGGCTGAAATTGAAATTTATAGAACTTGAATTTCAAGTTAAAAATACACTCTAAACAGAAACATTAGATAAAAAAAGAATATGAATAGAACACCGTTGATAAGAATGATTGAATGCTAAAATCATTAGATGTTATCATTATAAGGCGTTGGGAAAATTTAGCATCCTATTCACTGGAAAGTACAATCACATCACTCTTAATTGCACAGATAAATTATATTTACTTACCTGACAATACTTGATCATTGATTATAATGAGAGGTTGTGAGACATCTAAAGACCCCAGCAACGTGAAGTCATCAGTGCTATTGGTTCCAAATGTTACAGCATCAAGTACCTTGTTCAATGTGACTGACACAAGCTGTACATGACCTGCATCACTCTGATAAATAAATGTGTGATAAAGATCATATACCTCAAGAACTACATAACCAATAAACCTAAAATATTAATTTTGACAATCTGGGCCCCGTTTCGAAAAACTTGTTATCAGTAACAAGTGCAATAGTTCTATAACAAATTTGCTCACATCCAACACAGATGCAAGGATTTCAGTAGCTTAACATCTATTGCAAATTGTTATTGATAACAAGTTTTATGAAATAGGGCTCTGGGATAGTAATATAAATAGAATACACAAGCAGTATTAGACAAGAATGCTGTTGAGTATAATGTTTTAAAACTAAAAAAACTTTTTATTTAAATTTGGATGTTCAAAATAAATAATGGCCAACCAAAGGAGACAGTAAAAGTGACCATTACAGACATATGGTCTGTACAAACAGAGGTGGCCACTACTGTAATGACATGAGTACATGTAACATGTATTGTATTCATGTATGCACATGCATGTCTCTGGACCATGAGACATACATCAAAAAGGTTGCATAACAAAGGACATGCAAATATGTCATATCAATGGTCTTCAGTTTTATCAATTAACTCTTTTGTGTAGGAACACAAAAACACAATGAAAATCACAGATTTTACTATAGTATAAATGAAATAAAACTAGAGGTGTAACATGCTGATTCACTTCAGCACACTCTAGTCCTAAGCTGATACCTTACCTGTATCATTAGAGGTGATTGGTGGCCTAGGCTTTGGTCTTCTGTGCTACTAGAAGTAGTTTCATTGACAATGATGATTGGTAGAACATCAGGAGATGGGGACTGGATGATGAAGTACCCAGCAGCATTGGTTTGGTAGTTATCAAGGGAAAATCGTAGATAGTAGCTTATTATGAAAAGGAGGAAAATAACAAAAAGAGGGCTCCATAAAAAAGGTGTTACATACCATTTACTTTCATCTCATATATAAGATCTTTGATTATATTTCTACATAATCTAGCTTTTTTGTGTTTAATGCATGATCTATGCCCCGAAAAATCACATAGTTTGAAAAAAATTGTGTTTATCTTACTTGCTTTAGTATTGAAATTTATCATATATTCATACCCCATGCTAAGAAACAAAGTGCATACTTGTATTAAACTTTAGGATACCTTCATTTGTATGTACTAGTCAGGGGACTAGGTTCTTAGATATCTATGTATTTAAGGATGAATCTCTCGCCAGGAATACTAGTGCACTGATTAGCTCTTGGACCTGGTTACACCGCTTTGATCAGAGGCCCAAATTAACTGACTTATAACTTGTTTCATTAACATTTTCAAAGAAATTATCCACCTACATGTATTACTCTATATATTCTCTTATTTCCTCACCTTTTACTATCAGCACTCATAGTGTACCAATCTACCAGGATACTGGATAGATCTACACTACCAAGTCCACCATCATAGATCTCTATGAAGCCACCACCAGTAGCATCACTATCAAACTTCACCTCACTGATCCTCAGCCGCTTGTGGTACATCCTGACGGTCTCTGTGAATGTCCTATTGTCCTGGTAGCAGTCAGTGTTAATAGAGCCAGGACTCACAGGAGCAAGACCAAAGGAGGATTGGTTTCGCTGAAGGCAGCAGTAGCATCTGCTAATAGACTGGTCCACTGAGGAGGGGCTGGCTGAGGGAAGCTCATTGAGATGATGCTGATTTGGCATCAAGAGGTGAAGCAGCCCCAAGTCTGGCCTGTCATCTAATGAAGATGAGAACATACCATTAAGTATCTTTATCACTTATATCACAGAGAAGATGGGCTACAGGGCCAGGGAGACCCTTTGATCATGAGAATGAATAAAAACATATCATTAGATGGAGGATAAAACTTGCAAAATAGTATATTTTTAACTGACAAAATATTTTATTTTTTTAAACTACAAAGAGCTACACTGTGTTCCTCTCCATGAAAGTGTCCAAGCATGCCATACCCAACATACTGTCCCCAAAAGACGAAATAAAAAGGGGAGATAAAGCAATGATTTCATGAGAGGGGGGAAAAAAAAGAAACAAGGGGAAAGGGGGAGAAATGGAGAGAGAGAGAGAGAGTGGGGGCGGGGCGGGCTGGAGAGTGATAATTAAGTTAGACAGTTAACATAACATTAACAGAAAACAATACCTTACCTGTTCCATACACCACAGCATCTACCAGGTTAAGATCAGAGGCCTGTCTGCCTCGATAGTACTTGACAGGGCCGACATGGATAGCAACAGCATCAGGTCCATTCTCCAGAAAAGAGCCACCTGTTGTATCCACAATATAGTCCACATTGGTTCCAATGCTTGGTCCTATCACCAGAAATCCTGCTTCATCTGTGGAATATCCAGTCAAGTCCATGACTCTGAAGGCAAGGTTGTCAATGCCATTATAGAGAGCTACCACAAGACCATCCAAAGTCTGTGAGCCTAAACCACCATCATATATCTCAATGAATTGGTTCGTCCCATTCGCAAGGACATTAATTTCATTTATTACAATGGGAGGGGGTGTGCAAGTGTTGATAGCCTTTGGAGAAGCAATACCTGAAGAAAAGCTATTTTGCATGAAGCGATCCCATCCTTTGCATCGACTCCACGATTGGTTTGTGGTACCTACTGAAAGTGGCTCCTGACCTGGTGTGAGAATATCTATCAAATCTTGATCTTGAGACACTATTACCTCACCAAACAAAACCACATCCAGGAGGCCCTCCTTTGATACTGTTATCCTGGCAAGTTCTGCAAGATGAATCACAATAGCATAGCAACCTTCCAACTGAGGCAGGTTTGGAATCACACAATCTGGAGCAGGATCCATGTCAGCACTGCCAATCAGGAACAAGCCATTCTCATTGGTGAAGTTGCCATTCAGTGCGATTGGGCCTCCAAACACTGCAAGCTTACTATACATCACAATGACTATGTTGTCCAATGCCACATTTCCAAGGCCACCATCAAACAGTTCAATGAAGGGTTGAGACCCTGCTACTCTGAACTCATTGATCACAATGTACGGAAGTGCTTCAGGGTTGATGGGAGGAAAGCTTGGAAGAACTTGAGGTGGCATGCTAGGCTCAACACCAGAGCAATGATTCTTGGTACCAGGTGTGAGATGAGTGAGACTGAACTGTGATGCATCTAAGCGATCATCACCTGAACAACGACTGATGGACTCATCTTCCGAGAGATGTGCAGAATCTTCATGAATAGTCACTTGTCCCGGGGTTAGCACATCTACTAATTCTTGATCATATCTACCTCTTTTATCATAAACGACTGCATCAACAAGTGATATGTTAGTAACATTGCTACCCACTGATAAGTGACTGTTATTTCCATAATACAATGCAACAGCAGCTACACCATTTTGCAAAATGTTCACATCTAGAGTATTTCCTACCACTTTTTGTGGCCTTGGTACCACGTTTTGTGAACCTATCACAAAATAACCAAAAGGATTGATCGTGTCATTTGTCAGGGTAAGAACACCATACATTCTATCATTTGTACCACTATACAACACCAGGGTGTACTCATCCAAAGATACTGATATGTTAGCTTTGTTGTACAGTTCAACATACTCTGTGGTATCTTCTCCTCGATTGAGAGCATTCAATTCATTTATGATGACTGGTGCAGAAACCACTCTATTTTCACAGTCATTCTTCTGTTTAGGAGTAACACTGGCAAACCAATAATCCACACCATTGTCATTCAAACATCTATTAATTGATAAGTTCTGCCTCGGAAGATACAGCTGATCTTGGATGACAACCTTTGCAACGTTCAAGTCTTCCAGCAGTGCCGAATCACTAGATGATGCTTCTGTTGAGAACACAACAGCATCTTGTAGATACCTTGTAGTTGGTTGCATTCCTATTTGTACAGTTCCTATCTCTTCATCATACAATGCAAGTGCACCAATGGTGTCATCCCCAAAGGCAACATCTAGCCACTCCAAATCAACATCAGAAACAAGATCACTTGAACCAACAGCATAATATCCTTCTGCTGGTAATATGAATTCTGATAGTTTCGTCACACAGTTTGCGGACGATGAATTGAATATCACAAGAGAAAAGTTTGATATTGAAAAATTGCTGTTGCCGTTATTGTAGAGTTCTATGTACATCTGGGTGCTGTTGGATCTATGGTTGAACCATATCTCATTGATGACAATATTGCACTGACAAACTGATATGAAAGTCAGGATTAGATTCCAGAATGCATACACAGAGCGCCACATTTGTGGATCCCAGATGCTTGTGAAATTCTTCATCTTGGAGTATGTGAGAAGTTCCTTTGTAAGCTGAAAGAGTAGGGAGATATGAAGAAGAGAAATGTATTAAAACTTGCTCTCTGTCAGAACTAAATAACACATGACATACAGATTTAATGAGACAAAAGTACCTAGTACAGTCATAGATTTCATTATGAAGGTTACTTTCACACAAAATTTTGTTATCATGAATATATGTACTCTGTGCACATCCAAAATGCACATGCACATGCACACATAGAGGTGTTGTGGTCGTGTGGATAAGTCCCCGGACTGTGAACCACAAGGTACGGGGTTCGAATCCCTGGCCAAGCACTAGTGTCTTTTAATTGGCAAGACATTAATCTCCATTTGCTAAACTTGACCCAGGTGAGGTAAATGGGTACCTGGCATTCCTTGAAATGCCAGAGCACCGTAAGAGCAGTCATGCTAATGCCAGGGTAATAATTATGGAGCGCAAGGAGTATCAAGTCTGACAGACATGTGCACCAAATACAAGAACCCACTAATATTATTATTATTATTATCATATTAAAGTCTTTCAGCTCTTCCCTGTAGGTAAATTTGGAGAAGAAATTGTATCAAATATATAGGACTTCAATTCTTCCCAAATAGGATCATAGTATTCTTGATGTAATCAAAATCATGAGTCAAGCACAGAGAATATCTACTGCAAAAAAAAGGTGTCTTGTTGAAAATAGAAGAAAAGATTTGTGAAATTACAGATAATCAACCTATGATCAGAGCATAATTTTTCACACACATGCACACACACAAAAAAAATACACATAACTTTTGATAAATTGATCATTTATTACCAAAATACATGTCACAGGAATACAACAATGATATATAAGTTAAATATACAATATCCACGAATGTATATAAATACATACATATATATATATATATATATATATATATATATATATATATATACACATAAATCCTACTTAAGGCGAAGTCCTGTGCAAAAAAAATCGACGGATGGGGGACTTTGGTGTAAAGGGGAATTTTTTGATTCGCCATAACGTTTTTCGGCACTGTTTTTTCCCATTTCCGTAGGGGTAGGAGGCATTCTATTGATATAAACGTACAGGGTGTCATATTACTTATATGTATTACTACAAAGTTTTGTTCGGTAGGGAGAACTCATTTTTGTATAATATAACGTGGAAAATCTATATATGTATAACCAAGGAGTTCTGTGATAACTCCTTGGTATAACTCTTGGGGATCTAACGTCCTGAGGTTGGACTTAGGGCAATGTCTGCTTTTCTTGATTATATCAATAGTTTGGGGATTTACTAAAAATACCTTATCGCACACAAAAGGTAGTTATCATACAATTCTTTTTGCCATAGATGCAAATTGAATCAAATTAATTCTAAACATATACTAACATTTTGAATCCTTAAGTTCTCTGTAACGTCATTTCGTGCTGATATACATATATACAATAAAATAAAAAAAATTGCCCCTTCGTTAAATCTAGGTATTTATATATATATATATATATATATATATGTATTGTAAAAATTACCTAACAAATAGCATAATGCTAACTGACATTAGTTCCATTAACATAGCTATGCTTGCATAAAGTCTAATCTAAGAAAAAAAAAAGCATTCATAAAAAGGAAATGTCCTCTAAGTCACACAGGTTTTTACATACATTATTGTAGAACTACAGCTCAATGAAAAATCTAATGGTCACTCCATCACAATGATGGACAACTACCTGCACACCATATATCTTATTCTCATCAGATATATTCATTGTATCCCTGACAAACAAGAAATTCAGTTAAGTTTTGTTCTGTATCAAATATGAATTTCGAATTTGAATTACAGGAACTTTGATCCATCGTAAGGAGGGGGAGGGGGCACGGGCACATATTGATAAAAACTAACTTGATAATTTATGGAGCAACTGAGCCCATGCAGCACAGACTCATTATATACTCCCATGGGTTTATAACATATATCTGTTGCAGGTAAAGGCCACTGCAAGATGAATGATGAATTAATTTGTCCCTACAATTTGTCCTTCATAGAGCTGGAGTGAAGATGAAGTCTTGCATCGATTTCCTTTCTAACAATAACAGTGGGAGTAGAAAATCAATACCCCATATGATCCATCCACGTGCTTTCCAACACAACCCATAGGCCTAAATATTGAACATGACTAAACAGTCAAACAGGCCCATATATGACCATTCGATAACTTTCCGAAATGTCGAAACATGACTGAGTAAACAATCATCCAAAAGCTTAATTTACCAAAAATTTTGAAGAAAAAAAAGCTGACAAATAAAGGGAAAGCCAGAACATACACACATTATATTCTTCCCATTTCATGTTAGGTGAACTGGCATGACTGGCAAGTTGCATTTCAATGAATGACAGAGTGAGAGAAAGTATAAACAAAAGAACACAATTCATTTTGCTTTCTAGATTATGAGTACAAACATGACAGAAAAGTAAATTAGTAGCAATAAATCTAGATTTAGATGTCTATTGGTGACTCTGTGGCTCACTGCTATAGGTCTATACAAGGTCAGAGAAACGCCTCCTAGTCCTAGCTCCGTTACACCATGTACACCCTGAATATTCAGGTTCGCATTTTCAATTCATGATGACTAAGTCAAGACCAGAGAGAGGTTACCCACCCTGGATAGATTTACGACGGCAACAAAGAACAAGAAGTCAAGATATTTCATACAAATATCACTTCCACAATACTTACACAACACAGTTTGCCTCGCCACAGTCCAGGAATTTATGTCAACGATGTTGTAAAGAGAACAACAAGGCCAGGCAAGGGATACGGGTCAGGCATGGTACCGCTTAGTACGAGCAAGGAGTTCCTTGGTACGAGGAGCGATCGAGAGAAAGAGAATTACTTGGAAAAGAGTCGGAAGAAAATAACACAAGGCGATACGAGAGTCGATACGAGCGGGGTGGGTTTACATCTAGCAAGATGATTTACAGCAGCTGTTCCCACTGTACGCTCTTGATTGGTTTATGTTGACAATTGATGCTCCGCCCATTGCCTTTTCGTGAATGTCTATTGTGATTCCCCGTACTATTAACCAGTCAGGAGATACCTCGATGAGATATGTATCGGCAAACAAAACTAAAATCATGAAAAGGCAAGGCAAATTTATAGGGAATTTATCGTATCTGATACCAACTCTCGCAAGAGACATTTGAGCTATGCGCCAGATGACAAGAGGCGGAGTCAGTAGCGTGGTAACCGTGGTGGTGGTGGTGCCTGGTGGTGGTGGGGGACTAGAGGAGGAGGGGAGGGTAAGGTCAAAATACGGTTACAGGAAGTGCATCGTGATGGCATGCAATTATATTCCATGCATGCCAGATAAGTAAACTATACTTTACCTTTCTCTGCTTTGGGTTAGTTCAAGGGGGGGGGGGGGGGGGGGGGTACTCAGATTGTAATCGGACGGGGGTGTGCGGCTGAGAACTCCAGACCCATACCCACATCCAAGGGTCCTTTTGCTGTAAATAGGCACCCATATCTAAGGATTTTTTGTGAAAAATGGACCCATGTCTAAGGATTTCCCGGACAAATGAGGGAGAAAAGAGAGGAATGAAACAAATGATAAGAGCCGGGATAAGAGACCCATGTCTAAGGATTTTTGGGGGGAAAATGGGACCCATGTCTAAGGATCTTTTTAATGAAAAGGGGACCCATGTCTAAGGATCTTTCTTCAAAAAGTCACCCTTCCCAGCGGCACATCCCCGTATACCCAATATACGTGAGTACCCCCCCCCCCCCGGAGTTCAAGGGGTGCGATCGCACAACCCTAGTGAAGAAAAGGGCCCGGAAAAGGGGCATCCCTTCATTTATTTATTTGTATTTGTATTTATTTATTTATTTTTTCATTTTATTTACAGTTTTTGTTTGTTTGGTTGGTTTCTTTTATGGGGGGGGGGGAGATGTGTTTTATTTTGCTTTTGCTTTTGCTTAATGTCAGTACTTTTAGTCCGGTAGCCAGGGGGGTCAACCTAGCTGGAAAGGAAACTAATTTTCATGTGCAAGATAAAGATCGCATAGTCCGATATAGTTCTATGTGGTGGGTGTGGCAAGGGGGAGGTCACAAATTAAAAGTGGTCAAAAAAATGAGCTAGATCAGCTGGAAAGGAAACCCTTAGAAACCTCTATCAAAAGATTCGCCATAGTCCCAAGGTACATGAATGGACAATGCCAGACGTTTTAAGTGGTGGGGGTGCCCGCCAGACGCCCCTAAAGGGGGTCAAAAAATTGAGCTAGATCAGCTGGAAAGGAAACCATTAGAAACCTATATCAAAAGATTCGCCATAGTCCCAAGGTACATGAATGGGCAATGCCAGACGTTTTAAGTGGTGGGGAGTGCTTGCTTGCCAGACGCCCCTAAAGTACCCCAACCCCAATATTGAGCTAGATCAGCTGGAAAGGAAACCCTAAGAAACCTATATCAAAAGATTCGCCATAGTCCCAAGGCACATGAATGGGCAATGCCAGACGTTTTAAGTGGTGGGGGATGCCCGCCAGACGCCCCAAAGGGGGTCAAAAAATTGAGCTAGATCAGCTGGAAAGGAAACCCGATGAAACCAATGGGAAATGGCTCGGCAGAGTCCAAAGATACACAAATGGCCATTGCCAGACGATTTAAGTGGTGGGGAGTGCTTGCAAAACGACCCTAAACTACCCCAACCCCCAATATTGAGCTAGATCAGCTGGAAAGGAAACCCTAAGAAATCTATATCAAAAGATTCGCCATGGTCCAAAGATGCACAAATGACCACTCCTAGACGATTTAAGTGATGGAGAGTGACTGTTAGACGTTACTAATATACACCCCCTATATTTTAAGCGAGATCAGGTGCAAACAAACGTTCGGGGGTCCAGACTTACACATATACTGCCAGAAATCGTCATGATTATATATTGTGGGATCTACCTGCCGCACGCCCCCCCCCCCCCCATCCCCCTAAAGAATGACACACAAATATGGAAATTAACAGTCATCATTTTTGTTCCTATTTTATTTCTTTTACTTATAAATGGGATACTCGACGTCAGACAAACGCTGTACCAGCAAAATATGATTGATTTAATCCACGTAAGGAGTTTATTCATAATTATAATAAGTACTTTTTAATAACAATGAGAATTATCGGTTGTTGTGATTGTTAATATGGTTTGTTATATAATTTACATTAATTCTTGACTGAAATGGTAAAACCGCATTAGGAAAAGTATTGACGTTATAACTTCATATGTTTATTGCAAGCACCAGCAACTGTTTTATTACTTGTTTTATTACTGATAACACGATAAAAACTATACTTTCGAAAAATAAACTCAAGTGCAATTTCAAAGGCCTATTGTACTGCCCATAGAAATCAGGTTCAGATTACGTAATACACCATTGTAATGTTCGCACATTTCTAAAGGTGATAGACAGGGCTATTGAAATTGCCTTCAGTTGATTTTTAACAATGTGGATTATGGTTTGTTGGGATTGTTAATAATTAAAGTATGTCATATAATTGACATTAGTTCTTGACTGCAATGGAAAAACTCCGTTAGGCCAAGTATTGTCGTTAGAAATATATAATTTATAATGGACTTATAATTATTTTATATGTTTATAGCAAGCACCAGCAAATGTTTTATTACTGATATAAGCTGTATATTATAAGATTCATTCAAAAAAATTCTGACTTTTTTTTTCAAAAAGCGCTAGCGCAAGCTTTAGTCAAATTTGGGCCGGTTCACTGATTACCCTATCTACAGTAGTTGTCTGTCTAGTCCGGTAGGAATGTAAATCATAATCATTGATAATGATAATGTTGGGTTGAAAAATAGGAAGGAATCATGCGGTAAATTACTTTTCGAGAGTTCGTATATATAAATATTCCAATATTCAAAGAAAGTACAAGTCAGATATCTCAAGAATATTAAAGTTATAGAAAAGCTCATTTGTATGTGCACGAATTCCAACATTCTTTACAATTCTTACATTTTGTCCATGGGGGTAATGGAGCTATTTCCCCATGCAAGTACAATAATTACGATATAAGGCAAGATTAAGACAGAATGGACCTTGTTCATTACACCTGAGTTACATGAGTTTACATAGACAGTCAATTTGAACTTTCCACGTTAGTTTACTGTTTATATAAACACCAAAAAATCTGATAGACTCAACATGGGAATGATATAGAATTACTAAATAGCAAGAAATTTATTTAATTTATGATGAGCGACAATTTGTTAGCTTTAATCCAGTCAAAAGCGCACTTTAATTCAGTGTTTAATGTTCAGAAGTGTAACAGGGTTATGGTGAGAGCAAAAAATATTGGAGTCATCGGCAAAGAGGATTATGACAAGACTGCAGATGAGTTTTGGAGGTCGTTAGTGTCCATAAAATAAACAGGAGCGGGCCTAACAGAGAGCCTTGAGGGATACCACAAATACTGGACTGAAGGGTCAATTCAAAACCATTCATGTATACATATTGTTTTCTATCACTAAGGTAGTTCTTGAACCACTCCAAGGCCTTCCCCTGGATACCACAGATAACTTATACAACAACATATACAGTATATCATGATTTATAGTATCGAAGGCCTTAGAGAAGTCCACTAAATACCTGCAGTTGTGACACTGTCTATAGCTCTGGCAATTTTATGAATATTAGAAGCCCGTGCGTGAATAGTTGAGACCCGGAGAGGACATGATTATTATCTAAATACGTATAAAATGAGTCCAGAATAAACAATTTTTCTAGATTTTTTGAGAAGCTTGTTAGGAGTGATAAAGGGCGGTAATATACCTTTGTCTTGTTGGTCACCTTTTTTGAATATGTATGACCTTTGCAATCTTCATTTTATTAGGAACAACGCCGTTTTTTAGTGATAGATTAACAATATGTCTTAAAGGAGAAACTATTTCATGAATGATATTTTATAGTAAAACATTAGTTATACCATGATACACAGAGATGTTTCTAATGTACCTTTTTGACATGTTCACATATAACTTTAAGTATGAATAGTATTTGATTGAAACTTGGTCATCGTATAAAGAATCAAATTCCGCACATTTTAATACCGACCAATCATTACGCACCACACTGACTGTTGTCATAACAACCGTTCAATGCAAACCGACACGTTTTTGATAAGTTTTTGATATTTTGGCTTGAAATTTGATTCTTATTTTATATTTAAGGTTTGATATGGGTTTCTAACAATATTCAGACAGTGAATTTATATTGTATATTTATTTGATGCATGTAAACACCATTTTGATAATGGATATCTTCGTTGCATATCAGCAGAGTGCCCTGCAAAGTACCATAAAACCTCGGTTTTATTAACATTTGAGATTTTTGAATATTTGTTAGCGCATAGATCACTTGAACCTTTTTCTTGTAGGCTGTTACTTTTTAATTCCTTATCGTGATGCAATGAAACTTGGAGATAATAAATATTCATAATGATATTCCGCATTGTTTGAAACAGTGGATATATGTTTACATAAATTTCAGTTGCCATGGCAGCCTTTATGCAATTACTCGTCCATACATTAATACCCTACCTGAATTTCTACTATATGCATTTGAACAATTATCCCAAAACAGCCCTCAGGCTGGCTCATAGATCTATAAGACACACTGGACCCGATATCTGGAATTCACAACCTATTGACATAGTTTATATTCAAGCAGTGGCGGCACCAGGATTTTTAAAGTGGGGGGGGGGGGCAAATGGGGGGCAAAAGAAAATGTTGGGGGGGGGGCACGGGCGGACAAAAAAATTGCGTGTACATCGCAAAATCAAGCGCGAGTGGGTAGGGTCCAGGGAATCACCTTGAGGCCCCGGGTGAGTTCCAGGGGCGGAGCACCCCCCCCCCCCCCCCACCAGAAGGTCTCAGGTTTTAGCATATCTCTGGATGAAAAATTAAGTCTCAGAATATTTACATCTTGGTTCATAATGCATCAATGCAAAGATTCCAAATGATTGTAATATATTAGGCTATTTACTCTAAGTTGAAAGCATAATCAACACTTGGAAAGAAAGTTTCAGAGACACTATTGGCAATCTGTTAGCAATCTAAAACTTACAGAAAGCGATGTTTCTGTTACACTTCATATAGAGGGCAATTTTGGTGAAATCGGGTAATGCTTAATGCTCAAAGCTTGATGCTGGTGTGCAGGGGATTTGTCTACTCCATTATTGTTTATTAGCTGGTCTAGTCTACTATGTAGACAGTAAACAGATTCGCGGCATGCACTGCATGCACAGCTAGCTAGCTCAGCTTGTTGTTGTTGTTGTTTTTGGTTTATTGGCGCTTATCATTCAAGAGTGAATTACGCCTTTTCTATATTTATTTATTCATTTATTTATTTTTTTTTTTTTTTTGGACAAACTATATTTTCGAGAATAAATAATTGGGTATGTTGCATTTTAAGCTTTGAGTTTTTAGTTGAAGAGGTCAGCGGCTGTCGAGCAACTGGCCTACCAGCTATGTTGGGCGTCCAAGGACCAACCCGGACACGGTATATTGTGACAGGCTTCTCAGCTTCGTCAAAGAGACTAGCCTAGGTCCCCCGACGTCCACCAATAGGTCATGTCAATTCCGCTGCATTTCTTCAATGTTTTGACCGAAAGTCCAAAAAGGAACGAAAAAGTAACATGTCATATAGACTCTAATTGAGTAAAAAATAAAATTTCCAGCTAAATATATGATTATTTTTCCTTTCTTTCTCTCTATTTTCTTTCATGAACTCTTGACTAGCCTTCATCACAATCTGTGTGTACTATAGAAGAATGTCAGTCGAATTGTGAAAACTTCAATATTTTGATTTCTGTCTTCTTTTCGTATTTTATATTCCATACATCTTGTACATAATAAACAAAACATTTTTCCAAAGACAGGAATATTTTTAACAGACAGAATGTAGTTTATTTTTATCGACTCAAAATAGTTGTGTGTCTTGTTACAAGACTATAGCCTTGTTGATTATTGATACTGCTTTTGGAGGGGGGGGGGGGGCACTGCGTTTTCCTGGGGAAACTCAAAGTTAAATGTAGTCTCATATCTGTAGTCTGTAGATACTGCTTTTTGCAGAACTTGTGGAAAAATAGGTTTCCGAAACTTTTTCCATAAAACAGAATGTAGACCTATCACATGGAAAAGGATTGTTATCATTTTTCTGCAGAAAAGCGAAAATCAACAAAATAGGGGGCTTACAAGTGTTTTTCCTTTGGGCAGCAGTGTTACAGGAGGATAAAGTTTTGTGTACCACTTGTATGATCCTTGTAGACGCTGTTGACTAGATCTACATCAAATAACTCTATGTCGTACTCACAAACATAATTCTGTCTTCCTGTTTGTGTCGTTCCAAGCGAGCTATCCATTCCGTTCAGGCCACTCTATTCAGGAGGTGAGTGGGGGGGGGGGGGGGGAGAGAGATTTTCCCCATGCCCCCCCCCCACCTTGATGCCGCCACTGCTCTCCAAGTTTCCGTTTTCTTTCTTTTTCCTTCTTTTCTCCATTCCTTTTTCACTTTTTTCTTTCCTTTTCTTTTCTTTCTCATTTTCCCCCCATGCCCCCCCCTTGGTGCCGCCACTGTATTCAAGCCCAACAAAGTGTATTTAAAAAACAGAACGCTTAAAAGATTATCTTCTTTCATGTATTGCTAGAGATATACAATATCATTAATCAATAGTGTGTCTGTAAATATGAGAATGTTCAATATTTACTTCAAAATGACATAAAATATGTACATATACTAACCTTGTTTCCTGCTTATTACAAGACAGTCTACATATTATCAATGCCTATATCTGCAACATTCGTATTTAGGCATAGAAATATACCTTACAGGTGTTATTGTCAGCACGTATCCTTGTACCTTGCAATATAAGAATCAGTTGTCAGGAGTTTTTTATGAAGGTTATTGGTATTTACAGACCTTATCCGTCCACCTGAGCTGTGCTTATATGACGACCCCTTTTTCTATGTATGATTTTATGTGACCATACATGAAGATTGTAAATCTATGGTGATGTACATGGAAATAAAAATGAACATCAAATTAAATCAAATCAAATTTTTTTTTTAAACGGAGATTGCTCTGAACGTGAAGAATTCAGCGTAAATATGAGTGAGATATAATACATACGTATATCGTGAGTTATGGTATCGGTGGCTAATCTGATTCACCCAAATAAACAGAGATCAGGTGTAATTATTTTTCTATATTACCCTTTTTGTACCTTTATGTGTGTATCCGAATATGTCACTAGGTTTCTAATTTGGCCGAGCGATGTTCCGATTCTTTCTAATATTATCTGTCTAACATCATATTATGTTGAACATGTTGAATGAAATATGCTGAGATGAGGTATTTCTATGAATATAATGAATAACTTTACATTATTTAACGAAGTTATGAATTATACAGGCAAAAAGGTGATTTCTTTTTTAAAATCCAAAGTCATGACCCCAACGTACTGGGATGGAAAGCTTTATAGACACTATCATGACTATGATTTGAACCTTGGACTTAGAAGGCTACATATTTGATATAAACTGACGATTGGACATTACTGACATCAATGGTACACACATTTATGTTTGTGGATTAAAGTGAAATCTGATTTATCAGGAATTACGTATTGAAAACAAAGTCTCTGTGTATGTAATTTGAAATGCACAGCTAGCCGGTAACATTTTGCAAAGTAGTCATTAGATATCATTGTTAAAATACATGTATCAGGATATCGTGATCTTTAAAAAAAATCTCTGGAACTTAACAGCAGTTTGAAATATCAAACGATAATCAGGATACGATTTTAATACGCTTCAATAGGTCTGGCGAATTAAATATTTATCATTTTTAAAATGATTGTAGAGACTAGAGCTTTTTCCTGGAGCGTTTTCAGTGAGGTACATACATTTGGTTGGTATCAAAATGAGCGGAATATGATTCTTAATACGATGACCAAGTTTCAATGAAATGGTTTATTATTTTCAGTATAAATTATGGGGAAATCATTAAATCGGCAAAAATTTGACTAAAGCTTGTGCTACCACTTTTTGAAAAAAAAAAGGTCTGAACATTTTTGAATGAATCTTATAATTTACAATTTAGATCAAACACGATAAAAACTACTTTCGAAAAATCAACTGAAGGCAATTTCAATAGCACTGTCTATCACCTTTAGAAATGTGCGAACATTACAATGGTGTATGACGTAATCTGAACCTGATTTCTATGGGCAGTACAATAGGCCTTTGAAATTGCCCTTGAGTTTATTTTTCGAAAGTAGTTTTTATCGTGTTATCAGTAATAAAACAAGTAATAAAACAGTTGCTGGTGCTTGCGGTTTTACCATTTCAGTCAAGAATTAATGTAAATTATACAACAAACCATATTAACAATCACAACAACCGATAATTCTCATTGTTAAAAAGTACTTATTATATGAATAAACTCCTTACGTGGATTAAATCAATCATATTTTGCTGGTACAGCGTTTGTCTGACGTCGAGTATCCCATTTATAAGTAAAAGAAATAAAATAGGAACAAAAATGATGACTGTTAATTTCCATATTTGTGTGTCATTCTTTAGGGGGATGGGGGGGGGGGGGCGTGCGGCAGGTAGATCCCACAATAATCATGACGATTTCTGGCAGTATATGTGTAAGTCTGGATGGTCTGGACCCCCGAACGTTTGTTTGCACCTGATCTCGCTTAAAATATAGGGGTGTGTATTAGTAACGTTTAACAGTCACGAGCTCCACCACTTAAATCGTCTGGCAGTGGTCATTTGTGCATCTTTGGACTATGGCGAATCTTTTGATATAGATTTCTTAGGGTTTCCTTTCCAGCTGATCTAGCTCAATATTGGGGGTTGGGGTACTTTAGGGGCGTCTGGCAAGCACTCCCCACCACTTAAAACGTCTGGCATTGCCCATTCATGTACCTTGGGACTATGGCGAATCTTTTGATATAGGTTTCTAATGGTTTCCTTTCCAGCTGATCTAGCTCAATTTTTTGACCCCCTTTGGGGGCGTCTGGCGGGCACCCCACCACTTAAAACGTCTGGCATTGTCCATTCATGTACCTTGGGACTATGGCGAATCTTTTGATATAGGTTTCTATAAGGGTTTCCTTTCCAGCTGATCTAGCTCATTTTTTTGACCACTTTGTGACCTCCCCCTGGCCACACCCACCACATAGAACATGCCAGACGGTCAATTCGCTATATCGGACTATGCGATCTTTATATTCCTGCACATGAAAATTGGTTTCCTTTCCAGCTAGGTTGACCCCCCCCCCCCCCCCTGGCTCCCGGACTATTTTGAGACTTGTACTGTTTCTCCTCCCGTCCTTATTATGGCAGTTCCAGCTCTAATAATTCGAAGGAAGCTTTCTATCGCGAATTAGAAATCATCCTCGGGCAAAGCCTTGTTTTGTCTATCATTTTTGAAATGTGTGATCATTACAATGACGCGTTTTGATCCGAACAAGATTTCTTTAGGCTATAGAATAGGGTATATTGTCCTCGAGGAGATATCTTGAGAGTCCCAGCGATTTTTGTTTGTTTGTTTTTTTTGTTTTTGTTTTTGTTTTGTTTTGTTTTTGTTTTGTTTTGTTTTGATGTTTTCGTTTTTGTATATGTATATTAGCCTATTATGGTCGGCCCCTGTTCATCCGTTCAACCAGGGCCCTCTTGCATAAAAAGTTGCGATTAACGCAACTCAAAAAATTAAATGCAACTCGATTTTCAACCAATCAGGATCGCGTATTTGGGACTTGCGTTTAATTTTTTTGAGTTGCGTTTAATCGCAACTTTTTTATGCAAGAGGACATATCCCTGGTTCAACTATATTTGCACACTTGTCAAGTACATTCTGTTCACTGTAATGCCAACTCAATGATGGAAAAGTTCATTCTTTTCTTTTTTTTTTCTTTTTTTTTTTTTTTGAATAAAAAAATTGTCATTGAAGATAACATGAGTCTATGAGCCAGTAAATCGGACAAACATGGGTCTTAAATATGCCCCAAATGCTTACTGTATCCTAAATATTACTATATACTCTCTCAGAAAATACGAACAAAAAATGACCATGCTATACTATACACATTTATTGAGATCTTCCAGAAGACTTTTTGTAGGTTTTGTGTTCATAGGCGCCGAAGTGGGGGGGGGGGGGGGGGGGGGGGCAGTCGCCCCCAAACGAAAAAGTGGGGGGGGGGGGGGGCAAAATGCATTTTCGCCCCCCAAAAGCCCCCCCCCCCCCCATTAAAAAAAAAAATCAGTAGTAAAGGAGTAAAATTGGAGGGGGAACCAAAAAGAAAATAAACAAAAATAAAACCTGAATTGAATCACATCGCAAATGTTATTCCATTCAAATAAAAGAAGAGTATGAACCCTTGAAAGGTGAGCCCCCTTGAATGTTTACCCCCCCCCCCCCCCAATCCCAAACTACTTTCGGCGCGCCTGTTTGTGTTGCACAGTCATGAAATAACATCCCTGATGCCCTAACATATTGAACCTCGATCGAAATCAATCGAGGGATGGAGCTCGACCGAACTTCTTTTGTTGTCGTATAGTGTATACCATGAGTAGCATAGGGATTTATGGCGCCCGAGGTAAACAGTCTAATTGCGCCCCTCATCCGTCCATACCTATCTACGTAACAATACTAACGAGGGAGCAAAGCGACGGAGAGGTAGGTTTATTGTTGTTGTTGTTGTTGTTGTTGTTGTTGTTTTTTTTTGTTAATCTTCTTCTTTTGTCTTTTTTCTTTTGCAATTTTTTTAGGGGTGTATTTTATCCTTAGCCTTAAGAAATTTCAGAAGGAAGCACTGCAATATTATTGAGCGGTAGAGTTTCGAATTTCGAACTGAATTTTTATTTTGATTGAGATCACAGTGAAAATTATTGCAGGTTTTGTGGTGCATCATCGCATATAATATCATATAACACTCCTGGTGCGAGTTAGCAAAGCGGCAAAGCGGCTAGGAGAGTTTAGGATTGCATTTCACGTTTTCTTCACATCCTATAATCCGCTTGGAATGCTGGGCGGGGAAGTAAAATCATACCATCCCGAAAACTATAACGCGCAATTAAGGGAGCAATGTGATTCATCGTGAAAGCAAAAAATTCTCAAGCCGTTTGCACATTTTAAAAATTGATGTATTTATCATAGATCTACTGCTCGACACTCTAGACCACTAGCGTAGCTGAGGGGGCGGGGGCAGGGGCAGAGTGTCCCCCTGACAACTTTTTCTCGATTTTTTTGTTGGTTTGTTTGTCAGAGAATTATGGAGGAAAACATCTGATAACTCCCCCCCCCCCCCTCCCACTGAGCGACTTTTTTTTTGAGGGCTGGTGAAAAAAAATTGTCGCCATCCCCATGATCCCACCCCCCCCCCCCCAACTAAGCGAGTTTTGGAGGGCTGGCGAGAAGAAAAATATACTGGTCTCCCTTCAAGCAGAATTTGCCCCCCTTGTAAAAAAATCCTAGCTACGCCACTGCTCTAGACTTAAGGTTCACTTTCGTCAAGAACCATAGGACGTCCACATTATATAAAAAAGGATACATTCCTTGATCGGGCTGCATAATTCCATGCAATCCTGAAGAATGGGCATGAATGGGATGAAGACGACAGAACATTAGAAAAAAAAATCCTTTACAAACGATAAGAACTTTTTATTTGAAAAAAAAAGGGGGGTATCGCCCCTTCCCTTCAAAATGTTTTTAACGCATTTTCGCTGGATTACTGGCGCAAAATTTATGAAGGCCTTGCTAATTTATTTTACGGAAAGAAAACACCTTAAAACCTAGAGCTTGCGGAGGCAGCGGAGCGTCGGTCTATACTTTAGTGAATTTCAAATAATTATCTAATATTTCATCTTTCAGTGATATAGGCTTATACTTTAACTCTTATTGTACCAAATATGAACTGAAGAGATGTGAACACTGCCAAACATGAACTCCTGTTGTTCTAGTTTTTACATTTTGCTATTTACCCAATTTCTTTGTGAGGAGGGGCAAACGAATTGACTCGATGTAGTTACATCAATGTTGCTTTCTTTTCGTGACATATGCAGGTCATGATATTTGATACAAGAATGGCACGAGACAATGACGTCAGTGCTTAGAGCAAATTTGGCAAAGGGAGATTTTGACACGCATGAATTGTTCAAAACACTTGCTGTCAGTCTTGTGACGCCACAGAAATAATTAGCATAGGAAACAAAAACGGCGGATCCAGTATTCTTTAACCCCGGTCTTTCCGGAAGTCGGGAAAGCAAGTATTCTTTGCTTTACTTTATTGAGAAGGGCTTTTTTTTCCTTCTTCATATTAAGCCATCAATGCTGGTTAACCTTTTTTTTTTTCCTGATAAATAATCCTAACGCTGTTTTGTGATAATTGTCTGAATAAATCAGCAACTCCATTCTTTCTCCATACACCTCTGTATGTCTGTTTGCCTACCTTGCTCTCTCTATCTCTCTCCTCATTTTTCTCTCACCCGCCCTCGCGTCTCTCTCTCTCTCTCTCTCTTTCTCTCTCTCTCTCTCTCTCTCTCTTTCCGTCCCTTGCAATTCTACTGTCTCAGCGCGGGGCCGCTTCTTGTAACTATACATACATATCCGATGTCTTGATAAAACAAAAGACAATGATCTTCTAAAGACAATATCAAGTTACCTTCTATCATATAATGAGAACAAATCTGTGAAGTCCAAAGAAATATATAGCATTTCCACACATTAATTTCATTCTTATCTTGGGTGAATTTTGCAAGGTGGGGAGAAGGTATTAGAAGTGAGAAATACCATTTGAAGGTGTACAACCTTAGCATGTATATCAGCTTTTTGCTTCAAACGAATTTTGTTTGGTTTAGTTCAGAGTTGTCGTTTTGATGGAGCTTATTGCATCTTTTTAGATTTACCATAATTATATGGGTTATATGAGTAAATACTGATCTATTGTTGGTTAGTTTTGCGCTTTTTGCATACGAGTTCAAATAGGTTAATTTTATATAGTGGCATCTCTTTGAAGTCTTGGCAAGTGGTATGATTTTACTCCAGGTAGGACGATGTACTGCTGTGTTTATTAAAGTCGGTGATATCATATTATGTTGATGGCATATGCCACAACCATTCGAATCGTATTTCTGAGGGTGATTTAGATGGAGAATATTTGTTTTAAATTAGCTCTCGCGTTACGAGTTGAATATAATCCTATATAAATCCCAACTTCCAGCTACTTCCTAGAAAAGATGTAATATTACAGCAGGAAGTGTTTTTTAGGAGGAATCTTCCAGTTATAATGTGTGGCTGTGATTAATTGTAATGGTGTATAATATGTCAGTTTACTTCTTGGCACTTTTGATGTAGGTTTTTGATCGGGTATGCGACGTTTTGCAAAATAATATTGTAGATAGGCTTTTATGTTTGAATTATAAGTGACTTATTTCGTATATAAGGTTGCTAGTTTTCAGTTGTCAGGCACTTATATGAGGGAAATTGAGATCGAACATATTGTGATGAGATAAATTAAAAATCATTTAAAGTGTTTCAGACTGTGAATTGATCATTTATGTTTCACTCCATTTTAGTTAAGGGATCATAAAGGATTCTGCGATTTGTTTATATTTAGCTGGTGATGAATGTACGACCAGAGGTATTGAGTTAGTTTGTTTACATATGCATTAGTTTTCATTGATTTTAAGTTTGGTTATCACAACTCCAAGTCACTAACATGTAGAGTTTATTTATATTTTGGTTTTATTAGAATTTGAAGTCGACATGTTGAGGACATTTGAAAGACAGGAGGAAGATGTAGTAGGCATGAAAATGTGCCTTGTATTGTAGATATTATTCAGATTCATTTTAATCTGTCTTCCTCCGTGCTGACTTCTATTTTGCTCTCTTTCTTCTTTACCTGGTTCCTGTAACAAAGGCTGACTAGAGATGTTTGTAGGTTAGTGTTTGTTAGTGTTTTTTTAACCGTTTGTTTGGAAGATGCTATTTCCCTTATATAGTAGCGACTGGTGACTCTTGACCAATACGAAGTATAGTTGTTGATGAAAGCCCAGCCCCCTTTTAAGTATAGTATCCAATGAAATGATACAAAAATGAACATTTAATTAAGTAAAAAAGAAGAACCATATATGTTTTCTTCACTTGGTTCTCCCGACCTAGCCCCCTTCTTCATCTATCTTCCCCGTCCCTACTACTAATTACTGATTTGTGGAGACGCAGCTTGAAAAGTTTGCAACTTTGAAATTTGAACATTGTAATAAAATCACCAAAGTTTGGCGTGTAACCAATTTGATATTCCCACAAAATCCAAAATTTTAATGATTTTTTTTGTTAAGAGAATCATTCTTCTTGTTCGTCCAATAATTTTCTCCAAACCTTTCAGTCGACTCACCTATCCATTTTCACTGATTTTTTTTCTTGCTCCAATAAGTAATAAGAAACTTCCTATCCTTTTTCCTGTAAATTTGTGAAAATTTTATTTTATGCATTACAACTGTATTAGCCACAGCAATGCATCCCCAAGCTTTTCACCTATGACCTCTGTTTCATATCCACTGTGATACGCATGCAGTATTTGTTATTTATGTGCCTGTAGTTACATGCTAGAGTATTGTATCAACCCATGGACTTATAAAATACATCATCCTATAGTTCTACTAGTAAACAGTCTTCAATTGTGAATACTCACTCACCATGGAAACCTACAGAGAACATCTAGTAGACATTTGTCTAATTCTCAACAGGTGTAATTTCACACATGTTTACTAATTTATACTTATAATAATACTTAGTTCACATTTTCCCTTGGCCTTGCTTTTTGTAAAGCTGGAAACTACATAAGCCAACATTAAGATACACATTTTGCATCAGGGAAACATGTTAAGTTATGTCTGTTTTAACAAATTTTATTCAAATTAAAAAGTGCCTGAACACTGTCTCTATTTCTTGAAAAGTGCAATTCTAATAAAGTATACCTTTAATACAAAATGAAAGTATATGATGGCATAATATCAAGTAACATTTTATCATGTTGATGTGAGCATACTGTGTACCAAGGTTGACCTGTGAAGGTCCATAACAAGCTTTATGAGCAGTTAAACTCCAATACATGTATGAAAGACCATTTTCCTTCATTGATGGGCAAATCACAATCTTTCTACTTTCGAATATATATAAAATCCAGATGTACCTAGTTTCACCTTGTTTTTCAGAACAGTAAACATATGAAACAAAACTACTTTGTCATCATTTTAGCATTCTATAGTTGGTCCCCTATTATACATGCAAGTCGATGGGATTTGATATCTAAAAATTTGACACCGATGGCTAGTACTGAACCTCACTCGCTTTACCATAATTTTAAGGCAACATTCTACTTAGAAATATTTACATTTCAATGGAATGCTTAATAGAAAGAGTGAGAGGAGAGGGGGAGAGAGAGAGGGGAAGAGGAGAAAAGAGAGAGGAGAAAGGAGAGAGAGAGAGAGGAGAAAGGGGAGAGAGAGGAAAGAAAGAGAGAGAAAGAGAGAAAGCTAGAGCATGATTTAAATTTTACATTATGCATGTGTCACCTGATAATGAATTCTAACCTAGCTGCAAATGGTCATCAATAACCATGCCAAAACTACAAAAGAGTGAAAAAAAATTCTCATTGAGAGTAAGAAGGGTACTAACTCATATTCCCTTACACAGAGCTAATACCCTTATGACTCTCAACATACAATATGCTATACATGTTCCCTGAAATGTACATTTTTTCAATCATGTATATTTCTAAAGTATGATACATTCCCACCACTGAACAATATAGGTTTTCATTGCTACCTCAATCAAATACAAGTATAATAAAGACAGTATGAATCTTACATCTAAAAATAAGACATGAATCTTCTAAAAGAAAATCATCCACTTGAACTCAGCCTCTTTGACTATTTCGACTCTGGGCCTATTGTGATCATTATCAATGGCAGATCCAGGATTTAGGATTCTGGAGTAGAGGATGTTTATCAATTGTACAAAACTTTATACCTGTACATGTATCCTTTTGGGGATGCTCTAAAAACAGGTGCTCTGACTTTTGCCCCGGCTACCATTGCCTCAGGCTTTATTTCGTCACAGATATAGGGTTAGGGTTAATGTTGCAATTGGGTTTTAGGTTAGGTATAGGGTAATAAGGGTTAGATATAGTGTTTGGTCCATAATTATTTTGGAATTCACTCAGTGTATGAAATTGATGTGTTGTACATTGATGAAATTGATATGCTGTACAACCCTGAAAATCGAGGCCACATGCCAACGCGCACAAAGTATTGAATGTCCATGCTCGGGAAATTTGCCAAAATATGCCACTGATTTAATTTAACAACACTTTGTTTTTAATTATAAGCTCATGTAAACACAACAAGTTAACAAACAATTATGGTATTTATATACACATTTGTTTTTTTAAATGGAAAAGTGTGTTTAAACCAAAAAGTACGGAATGTATTTCATATTACCAACAAACAAAAAGAAGGAATTCTGCGTTATGGTTTCAATTACATCAAATTATCTTAACTGCCTTCCTAAATTCTCAAATGACAAAATCAATATATCCATCATCAACAGAACATACAATATACAGATTTTTGGCTCTTGCAAAGCCCAAAACACAACCAACTGAATGTCTATTGTGTTTCAGAGATACTTCCAAAGTTGACATATTCTTCTCCAGGATGCAAGATGACAATGTCTACTCAAAGCCAGAAGGCTATAAATACTGGTAGACTTGATGCCCTTCTGGCTCTTAACGGATGATATATCATCTACATTATCCACTTACCATATATGAGCATCACCTCATTTCACTGAACTATTGAGGTTAGTTGGCAACTATACTTTGCCATCAATCTCTAAACATAACTGACAACTTTTGTTTAAGAGAAAAAGGAAAAACAAGAAGAAAATGATGTACCATACTTCGATAGCTCAAGTACTTTCAGAGTATTATCTCACATATTTCTTTGTTTTTTGTTTGTTTCTTCACTTCATACAGCATAGAGGACAATTGGCCATTTACTCCGTGTGCTAGAACTGAAACTACTCATTTGGTTTTGAAGGAAAACCAATTTTAGTCAGGAACTTGGATTTCATGAAAAATTGCTTCTATTTGGAAAAAAACACACACCAAAAATCAGAACCAGTCTCACATTATTCTCTAAAAGCAGACCACGGGGGTCATTTCTTGTTCCAGAAGGGCAAATATGTACATACACAGTTTCTCTATAAATGACAAGTCCCCCTGATACATTGAATCCAAATTTTGAACGGAGCACTGCCTATGACATTTTGGCCGATTTTCATTCTCTAAAAAGTTAACGATAAAGCAAATATGTCTTGACTCACTCTCTAAATGATTATGATTTGTCATTATGAACTATTTTTACAACTGGAAGACCAGAGATTCTCGGTGTAAGTCAAATGTTCAACAAAAACAATGTATAAGAACCATCAGTCATTCTCGGTACAATACTACAACCACACAAGTACTGTGTAATATATATTCCTCTCTAATAAGCAATTTTAAGCATGCATGAATTTCAGAATTTCAGACATTGGCTAGAATAGCCATTAACTCTACAGATTTTTAGGATTGTTTCATAACCCATAGACAGCATTGATTGCAGAGAATAGAAGAGATAAAATCATACTGTGCCATACATGTGAAAAGGTCCCTATGAACTTAGAGCCAGGGCTCTGTTGCACAAAGGTTTATGATGTTACAAACACATCTGGCCTCCTTCCAATTACTGAGGACCAATGTCTCTCATCTTTCCTTTGATAAAGAGGCAAATTCTTTGTGCAGAGAGCCCTGTGTAAGATAAAAATTTGGAATAAATAAGATATATTCCAACAGATGTACCGGAATTCCACCCAACTATCGAGAGAGTTGGTAAGACCTAGAAAGAGTCCTTAGAGTTTTATAACAAATGACTTTTCAATTGATCAGCAAAGGAACAGGCTTTTAAACAGGAAGTCACGAGGGTGTCTCGGCATATGAAAGATGCCCATTTCTTGTGGAAGATGCACTAATTTTTTTTTTCAATCAACATCATTTAATAGAGGACCTTTTTGGTGGACATCCCATTTTACAATTTGGACATCCACTTTTGGAATCCTGGCTAAAAGCCTATTCCGGAATGTTGTGAAGTATTAAAACTCATCAAGTTATGGTGAGAATACATTCAATAGTCTATGATCTTTTAAAATGTCTGTAATTTAAAAAAAATCCAGCTCCTTCCCTTTTCTAAGATTACCCAAGTGTTGCATTTGCTACATTTTATGAAATATTGATAAATGCAAAAATCATTTAACAGGTATTATCAAACACACTTTTAATATTATCAATCTTATATCATTACATGCAGGTCTGATTCCTATAATAAATTTATATACTTACAGTCTATGCAGAGCACATTATAAAAATAATTAAAAAACAACATCTGAATTCACCTTGAATTGCAGCATTTATCTCATACAGAGAAGTCCTGTTCAAATCAAGTCCAATGCTGCAGTCAGACTAACATGTTAAGCCTTACCATAAGGGCTTGGCTAGAGCAAATTTTACAACATACAAATTTCAGCACTGCATTAACAACCAGTAAAGGCAACGTAGCTGTCCAAGAGCAGCAGAAAATCTACACACTTGCAAGTAGAGACCCTCAGAAAAAATGGGCTGTGCCATGATCAATTGGATCTTACTATTATGTGAGTATACTTTTTCAAGTCCACAGGAGAGTTCTTGAATTTCATCTTCTGCTTGCTCTCTTCTCTAGCCCTGGTGTTGTTTGTGTGCTTGATGCTACCATCTTACTTGCTTTGGCCTTAACCTTCCTTACTCTCCTGCTAGGAGTAGATACTCCACCTGTTAAAAGATATCATTACAAAGTCTGTTGTCAAAGCAGTTAAAGCTACATGCACTATGGTTTGGACAACATATGCTATAATGCTCTAGCGGTATTAATACTAGATCATTAAAAGAAATGAAAGACCACTGTAGCATTGTTCATATCAGCTGTAATCAAAGATATGTTCCTACACAAAATGAATCAATACAGTAGAAACCCACTATAATGAGGACCTTGGGACCATGACAATTACCTTGTTATATCAGGAATCTCTTTATATCAGGGTGAAAAAACGAAAGAATACAAAGGCCTGGGACCAGCAAAATGACCTTGTTATATCAGGAATCTCGTTATATCAGAACTCTTTATAGCGAATTTCCACTGTAGTAACAATTGCTCCGTGTCACTTTGCAACACCAATCAAATTTCTAACTTCAGTCTGGATCCAACACTTTACCTAAACCTCACTGAAAACCTAATAGTAACAGGAGCCCTTATACCTTACAATCTCTGAATATTCTCTTTAATCAAATTTGAGACAAGGAGATAACTGAGACTGCTTGGACCAATCCTCTGTTATGAGATAAATCCCTTAATGCTCATGTATTAATGTTTTGATCAATCTAGTACCTTTACTTGCTCAATTTATGAGCATTTCACATTCAAAATTTTAATATTAAAACTGTGTAAAGCTAGCAATCATTCCAGATCATTTAATTACGATCATTAACCTGGGTAAAAATATCTACCTTTACTTTGGTCTGCTCAAAGCTCCTCTAATGAAGCATATAGACTGGGTATACATACATTACAAAGGATATAAAACAGTGACAATATCTTCAAGTTACGTAAGTTTATCACAAAGTATACAGTGGTATATAGAGTTTCAGCAAAATTCATGTAGGTACCAATATTCTTCACTAATGGACAATTAATTAATTTTAAATTTCCACTGAACAAGTCCTATGAAAAGTATTTTTTCTGTTCATAAAACAATCAATGATCCCTTGTGAGTTAACATGCCCCTCCCCTGCTTCATAGATGCAGGCTATGTTATATTGGAAAACATTCCATCCCTCGGATAGGACGTTACATGGAGGGCTCGTGTAGAGCAGAGTCACCACCTTTGCATGTTAAGAACCCACTGCACTATTCGTCGAAGAGTAGGGGGAAAGCCCGTAGTAGTGGTACACCTGCACATCCCAATCAGTTATATCGGGAGGAGAGACCCGAGGGTTACAGTGATTCAATTCGCTTTTCCCCTCCCAGGCACAGGTACACTTAATACTTAAAGGGAAAGCCCACACTGGTATTAAGTTGATTTGAATAAATGAAGAAAAATGAGAGAAACAAATTAGTGAGAGTTTGAACAAAATCCAATAAGAAATAAGGAAGTCATGAATTTTTGAAGTTGTAATCAATCAAACACAAACTGACAACTCTGTAACGTATCTTGTAAGCTCCTCTCCCATTTGCTCAGTACAGAAAATTCCATAAATTTCCATTTTCTTAGTTTTTGATGAAAGAATAAATTTGTTTCATGCAGGTTTTGTGTAAATACATATGAGCAATGATTATATCTAAGGTACATGTATGATTGAAAATTTTCTTAGGAGAAAATGGAAATTAACGATTTTTGGGGTACAGGGCAAATAGGACAGGATCTCGCAAGATACATCACAGCGTTGCCAATTTGTGTTTGATTGATTACAACTTCAAAAATTCATAACTTTCTTATTTCTTACTATATTTTGCTCAAACCTCTACTGATCTGTTCCTTTAATTTTTATGCTTCTTTTAAAACCAACTTGTAATCAGGGTGGACTTTCCCTTTAATGATAATAATTAATAATAACAAATAATAATAAAAACTATTCTTTAAACATTCATGCAGTGGAATACCAGAAATGAAAATATTATTCTAAAATAACAAGAAAGTATAATGTACGAGCTCTACAGGGGAAATGTTGTTACTTCACTATATAAATTAGCAGTGATGTTTTCCTAAATCCTTACCCTTTTCTGCCTTCTTAGACCGAGCGGCAGTGCCTTTACTGGCTTTCAATGCTGCGCCTTTCGGTGCTACGGAGGAAGTAACGCGGGGTGACTTTCTGAGTGGAGACCGGATCGGTGACTTTACTGGAAGACAAATCAGAAATTTTTACATAGAGTTTTAAAGGGGAAGTCTAGCCTGATACTATGTTGGGTCTAATAAAAGCAGAAATATGAGAGAAATGGGTAGGTGAAGGTTTGAGGAAATTCTGATGAGAAGTAAGAAAGTTATGAATTTTTAAAGTTGTAATCGATCAAAGGCAAATTGGCAACTCTGACATATCTTTTGAGCTCCTTTCCCATTTGCTCTGTACTGAAAATTTTGACAGAAATGTCCATTTTATTGGTGTGGATGAAGGGGTTGCCAATTTGAAATCATTATGTCTGGGTTTCATGTAAAATTGAATATTTTCTTTGGAGAAAATGGAAGTTTATGAAATTTTCAGTACAGAGCAAATGGGAGAAGACCTCACAAGGTATGTCACAGAGTTACCAATTTGTGTTTAATTGATTACAACTATAAAAATTCATTACTCTTATTTCTCATCTGTATTTCCTCAAACCTTCATTGATATGTTATTCTACTTTTATTAAAACCAACTAAATGTCAGGGTGGACTTCTCCTTTAATGAACATATTACATGTCAGGGATGTCAGAACTATTAGTAGTATCAGTAATAGAAGACTTTATTGCATAGCTCGTTTAGCAAGTTGTGCTTGTCGGCCACAAGGTCCATACACCAGTCTTTGCCGGTGTATAGAAATAATAAATGCCATTACAAAACAAATATTTTATGAAAGAAAGATCACCAACTGGGACCCATTACGAAGCATTTGGTAAATCCAAAGATACATTTTCTTCAGAAATCTTAATGCTTTAAATCTGTAGAGAAGACAAGAAAAAAGTGGAATATCAAGAATCTTCAGTTATACTTGAGACATGAGACATGAATGCAACTAGTTCACTCACATACAGATGACACACTGTAGCATCACTGCCTTTACAATATAACTATCTACTAATAAAATGAGTCCACAGGCAACCAAAGAAACCTATATTGAAAAGCACAAGTCCATCATCAGATTGTTATATCACCAAGCATATATATACATATATATATATATATATATATATATATATACACCTAGATTCAACCAAGGGGCGAATTCTTTTTTTTATTGTATATATGTATATCAGCGCGAAATGACGTTACAGAGAATTAATGGATTCAAAATGTTAGTATATGTTTAGAATTAATTTGATTCAATTTGCATTTATGGCAAAAAGAATCGTATAATAACTACCTTTTGTGTGCGATAAGATATTTTTAGTAAATCCCCAAACTATTGATATAATCAAGAAAAACAGACATCGCCCTAAGTCCAACCTCAGGACGTTAGATCCTCAAGAGTTATACATATATAGATTTTCCACGTTATATTATACGAAAATGAGTTCTCCCTACCGAACAAAACTTTGTAGTAATATAAGTAATTTGGCGCCCTCTACGTTTATATAGATAGAATGCCTCCTACCCCTACGGAAATGGGGAAAAACAGTGCCGAAAACGTGAAGGCGAATCGAAAAATTCGACTAGACGTCGGCTTCCCTCTTCCGATAAATATTTTCGCCAAAAAAAAATTGCCTTAAGTAGGAATTATGTAATTATGTATGTATATGTGTATATATATATATATATATATATATATGTATATATATAAAAAAAGTTCACAATAAATGAAAACAACCGTAGAGATGATAAAAGATGATATCATCTCTACGGTTGTTTTCATTTATTGTGAACTTTTGTTATTTTTCATCAACCGACGCAGGACTAATTATTTTACTTTATGTATATATATATATATATATATATATATATATATATATATATATATACATATACCTTGTCTTTTTAAAACTAGAATAACTAATATGATTCATCTTGTCATTCTGAATGCTTCCATTTTTCAGAAAAAAAAAAGAAAGAAATTATCAGAAACATGCACAGTAACTCATATCACATGTAGGCTGTAGCACTCTTAGAATTATTATCAAGAACTGCATCACATATAAACCCCTCAAAAAAAGTTTGGAAACTCAAGTTTCATCGAATATATCTCTCGTCATGGCATAATCATCCCTTTATTTAGAACAAAATAGAAAGTGTGTTTATTCCTCTTTGAAATGATACTATATTTGTGATGATTTTTCAGTTGTGGAATGAGCAGTACATCAGAATAAGGGACAGGGTCAAAATTTAAAAAGTTGCAAAGTGTACTGGTGAGCATGGGTATTGTCATACAGAATACTCTTCTTTCTTTGACATAAGAGAGTGTGAGTTTTTTTTTTAAAATGACTGTGGGGCTATTGTTCCCAATTGCATGGTCATCCATGAATGCCAAATTCAAAAGAATCCTAAAAATAAATTAATGCACTATGGTGACATGTCAGGCAAGATTTGCTACTGTTTGGTTATCAACTTTCTGAGGCATCATGCCTAGGTTAACAAATGTTGAAAAGGCCTGGGTAGGGCACCTCAAAGCTGGAGTTCTCAAAAAAATTCAGTTCAACTTTATTTTCAAAAGATGTTGCATTGCTGTTTGGAGTAAGTCCCGGCACCACATCCAAGTTGAAAACAAAGTTTCGAGAAACTGGTAATGTCAAAGAAAGACCAAGGAGAGGACGTCCAAAAAAAAACTATTGAGCAAGAAGACTGGTTCATCACCCTCTTGGCAAAGAAAGAAGAGTGCACAGGACAAAAAGAGCAGTGCATTTTGCAACTTTTCACTATTGACCTTGCCCCTTATTTTGATGTACTGCACATTCCACGATTAAAAAATCATAACAAATATGGTATTATTTTAAAGAGGAATAAACACTGTTTTAAATGATACTAATCATAGCGATCATTATGTCATGACAAGAGAGATATAATCGATCATACCTGAGTTTACAAACTTTTCTTGAGGGGTTTATAAAGATGTATGATACTGCAGAATCAGAAAATGGCGTTGAAGAGAGGCATACTAAAGCTTTTCATCTTGCACTCATCAGAGTATACCAAAACAATGAACAGAAAGCCAAAATCAAACAATATAACTGGACACTAAAGGAACAAAGCCCTTGAAAAATGGCTGCTTGAAAATAACAAGTAATTAAGCTTATTGCCATCCGGTTTTGTAATAACAGGAGCTAAAATAATACAAGCGTCCTCATGATATAATATATGTGTAATATGGTAATTTATCTTCAATATATACAAAGAGAAATCAAGAAGCACATGGACATTCATGAAAATGTCATTTAAATTGCAATAGATTAAAACTAGTTTTTCATTTTTATTGGTCTTCTCATGTGATGAAATTGTTCAACTGTTTTTAAATTATTAGTTTTAAAACATTGTGGATAGTTTCAAGAAAACTGATGTTCATTTTTAGTGTGTTAAAGATAAATTTGAGTTCTGGTCTTGCAATATTAGTGTGAAAGAAACTGTTTCAAAGCAATTGGGAAAGGTTGATCATGTCTACATAAGAACTGTTGTATACTGTGAGGTTTTGGAATCATTAAAATGATAAGAAATTGACCCAATCTCGCTAAAAAGCACATGCACTGCACATAGAAATGAGTATATGGGACTACACGCACATGCGGCATGAATGTTCAGCCCAAACACTTCAGCTATTTCTTTTTAATTTTGAAATATGAGGGCATTTGAAGAGCAATCCTTTTCAGGGGACATTTCTACCAAACTGACATAAAAGGAATAAGGAAGCTCTCAAATTATTTTTTATTTTTGTCACCTTTCCCAGAACTCAACCTTTACTTCTTTGGATACATTTGTTTCTATGCCCCTGTGGCAAATATACAAAGAATAAAATGCAACATGAAACTTGTTTTTCTACAAATCTACATATTCTAGTGCTAAATACCAGTAATACATTTACTTGTTAAATGCTTTTGATTAGCAGGGTTCTCATATCTAAAAGTTAAAAGTCTAGAAATGTGGTTGTGGAGAAGGATGGAAGTAATAAGCCAGTTCGTAGTTAGTAGATGGTACGAATTCCCCAGATTTGTACACGCATAGGCATCTGCTTTGCTGGATACGCTATTTGTTTAACAACTAAAATCCCATTGGTGTGTGCATCATGGTGCGTACTCTTTGACAACGTACAGAGGTCATTTGTACTCGGTGCAAATGACCCTTTTCTGCCCATGTGCATGCTGTAATTACAAAAGGATTTTCCGTGAAATCCATCGCAGACCACACCCAAGGAAGTGCACGAACCTTTGATGAATATGGGGGTTAATTCCATGGAATGCTTTGTATGTAAGCAGCAAGAATTTCATTCATAAAACTTTTGAGATTCACAATGGAGGAAAGCAAATCTGTGTGTTATCATCTACTTGAAGCTTTGTGGCTCAATTGAGCCTGGAAGGTGTTGCAATTTGAAGCGTGTTCTTAAAGTAGCTATGTCTCTTTCATGTATCAATAAGATATACATGTTTCCAGTTAGCTTGATTTATCGAGCATTAATAGCAGACAGAAAAAAATTGTAAATGTTCAGGAGCAGGGTTACAGATATCCAGTGATTAAAGTCAGAAGAGAGAAGGAACCCATAAACCTCTTGTTTACATGCATTCTTTGCATTTGCTATTTACAACTAATACTACTTTCCAATGAATAGAGAATGTCCCGTCTTACAGACCTTGAGTTAAATGAAATGGCCTGGGTCTGTCTTATAAGATGTTCAATGGATCCTACATTTCAGAATTTAAAATATATACATAGGCATGAATATGGCAAAGGTATTAAAGACACAAGATGCAAATTCTAGTTTCCTCATATGAACCGAAAAAGGCTGGTGAGCTTAGGTACAGCATCAATCTATACTTACTCAGTCCACAGACAAGCATAAAAGCCTTTGATCCCCTTACTACTTAAATGCAATTTGCTTTCTTGGATAGAACTATCTCCAAATAAAAACCATCAAAATAAAAGCTGATTGATGATTATTAATAAAATATGAAATAATCATTGATGAATTTCCTGCTAAAGATGATCAATAGTAATCCCTTATCAGACAGAATTGCCAGTGATGTCCTTTTGTCCATCTTTGATGACTTCTATGTTTATCAATGATTTTGTTATACATAGATGTCTATTTAAATATTAGAAATATAATGTACTAATGTATCTATATAATTATGTATAAAGTACCTGTATAAAGCAAGGTGCTGAAAATGCTGAATATTTATCATCATCACTACTGTTTTCTCATTAAAGATTGACTTCCTCACATTAAACATATTCAGCTGTCTTACCCCTTTCTTTCGCTTCCAGGGTCCTTTTCCTTGCAGCAGCTCTGGGTGAGGCTGCTCCTGATGGGCCTGGTTTATCGGCCTTTGCCATCTTGCGTCCTGGAGTAGGTGCTCTCTCCTTAGAAGATGCTTTCCTCTTCTTGCTTTGGACCGGTAAATCATTCTGGACAGTGGATTGAGATCCAAAATCAAACACTGATCCTTCCTTGATTCCTTCACGCTTGAGGACAGTCCTGCATAATCCCCGCAGTTTATTGTAATCGGGCTTCTCCTCATAACCCAGCTGGAAAGCATAGGTCAAGAGGGTCTTGAGTTCATCTAAGACATCAATAAAAAAAATCAAGTGTTTATGTATTTGATCATATAGTCCATGATATAATGCTATGAGGCATATGCTACTACATCACAAAAATCACAAAACATGTAGTCAGATATCATGTTACTACTACTACTACACACATACTGCTGTCCCTTAAGAAAAAACTGTTTTCTGTCAATACTCTTAAATCACACTTCCTTTGTGAAATTGGTTTGTTTTGTTTCGCAAAACAATCATCTAGAAGAAAACAATAAAAATGTGACATATCACTGGCTGAGAGCTAGAAGGGTATTAACATTATGGGATATGTCAGTCCATGTCCTGGCTTTCTTGCAGACAAAACACACCATGTAGATGGCAAACTCCATGACTTTGCATTGTAAGGAACAAAAAAAGAAAGTAAATAAATACAAACAAATATACAAATAAATCATTCATTAAACATGCTCATTCAGATTTGAATGGAATTTAAGCATCTTTAACTTTTCAATAAAACAAAATGTTACATGCTGCATTTCTGCAAAGCTTCTGCTGTATTGTCAATTACATTCTTCCTTGTTTACAAATTTGGCCCAGAAAAAAAACTCCTTGTAGATTTCCGCATTCTGGCAATGTACATATCTCCAAGCTTGCCTTTGTTACAGAGGTATTTGTGTAAATTTCACACCTGCTTGTGTGAATATCATCATAAGCATGTCCTGCGTAATATACAACATGTTGATCAAGAATACCTGACAGCTAGAACTATGACCTACATCATAAACATGTATTCTCTCCCAAATCTGTTAATACACTACAGATTTCTACAATAATGCTTTGAAAAGGGCAATTTGATATTTGTTCAGGGTTGGTTCATATTCAAATGTGGTAGCAGGATAATTTCTGAAAATATTTTCACACTTATGATCATACGATTTATGAACATGTATAAACTCTCTATTCCAAATTTTAATCAGTTTTGACTCGTATTATAATAATAATAATAATGTCAAACTATTCCTATTCATGACTCTGGATTAAAGAAGTGCTCTGGAATTTCAGTTGCAATGCACAGTGGCAATTGTTGTGTTCTGAATTTAAAGGCCCCTGCAACCCAAACGCAACCCAAATGCAAGTTTATTTCTGTTGATGTGAAGGGATGTATACAACTAATATTCAGTTGTTCAAACACCTAGATATGTTTCATAGATTTTTAAATGTTTTTTGAAATATTTTTTTCAACCTCCTAAGCTCCACCCTAAAAAAAAGCTCCAGATCTCATTCCTGCAATGACATCATCTGTCAATCATCAGTCACCTACACTAACATTCTACAATAGAGAGTGGAGTGTAACTTCCCCCCAGCTCAGCACATGCTCACAATAGAATTGCATGCTTTCAAACAATACCTCCTCATTACCATTCTTTTCCTGGTGATGCTACAGCATGTCTGACATAACAACTCCAATGTAGGCATTGTATGGTCTATTAGAACAGATGGTCATCTCTGTCAAAGCTACATACCACTATCTCTCCTTAGCTCACTATAAATGATTGACAGATGATGTCATTGCAGGAATGAGATCTGAGGCATTATTTTAGGGTGGAGCTTAGCATGTTTGATAAAATGATTTTAAAAATATTTCAAAAATTTATGAAACATATTTAAATGTTTGAATAACAAAATATAAGTTGTATGCATCCCTGCACAGCAACAGGAATCAACTTGCATTTGGGTTGCAGGGGACCTTTGATTATAGTAGAATTGACAGTCCTATTTAGCCTGTATTAAACCTAGAAAAGTTCTTTCCGTTGAAGTTTTTTTGTTGATTTGTGATCCCATGTGGTCTTCGAACTATTTGAGCTTTGTTGCCGAAAAATTAACTTTGGGCAATTTGCATCATTTGCATAAATCTAAATTATCCCCTCCGAAGCAGTATTTAGTAGCGGAAGACAACTTAAGCAGAATGTGTCAACTGATCTACGTATTCTATATGCGCGATGAGTTCTGCAATTGTGTTGTTTATCTTATGCATGCAGCCTGTGAGACATTGAAAGATGCTTAGGCAGTAATGTCTGATAAAATAGATATATTGACTGCTATGAGAGGCATAGTTGTTTATATAGGCTCAAGCCAGGAGACCTTACGTCCTGCTATGACCCCTCGGCGAGCCTTGGGGTCATAGCAGGATGTAAGGCCCCTGAGAGCCTATAGAAACAACTGTGCCTCGAATATTGAAGCAGTCAATATATCTTTTATATACCAAACAAAGCCAGGTAAGAGTCAAAGAATATATGTGCAACTTACCAATCATGGGGTCCTCACATTTAAAAATCATCATCAAACTGTTAATAAACTAAAAAATCAGAGATAAATAGAGAGACAGCCGGCCTTCTGTGCAAGTAAAATAAATTTAGCAACCAAATCGCACTGCGATTATGGTATCTGCGCTCAGGCTCGCACAAAGTAATTTTTTACACGTAAACCAATGGGGATCGCAGCAAAATTTAACTATGCCCGTGGGCATAGTTCATTTTTGCGGGCATGGTTAAAAACACGACTTCACTTTCAACCATTCAGATGACAGGATTAGGAAAGATTCTTAAAGTAAGGTATATAATAATGTATGATACCTCTATTTAGGGGATTTGTGGGACATAGAATCCATTTCATTGTTATTTTTTAAAATTAGATATCACGTAAATTCCATGTAAATTGGCTCTACCAACTTAATTATGCTTGAACAACTAAAAGCGCATGAAAATATGCACCTATTAATGTAAATAAAGGGGTTTAGAGTGACTATCTTCATGTTTCTTTTTTATTTTTGTTGATTGTTTTGTTTTAAAATTTCCTGTCAGTTTCAGCCACAAGAGGTTAAAGGGGAATGAACATAATTATGAAATTTTGTATTGAGAAGAAGCAGAAAATTAGGGGAGATCATTATGTGTGATGTCATAATTATAGAGATGGAGAACCCCCAAAACACACCTTTGTCCATTTTAATGCCAGAACAAACTTTTTGTCCATGATTCATTATGGGAAACATAATTATTTTTGTGTGTCCTCCCATGGAAATTTTTCTTTTGTTTTCAGGATAAGAGTTATGAATAGGAATACTTTGAGTAATTTATTTGCCTATCAATGGGAAAGTTCTCAATGAATGACATCACACATCATGACCGCATTATCAATGGGAAGATCGCCATATCATAGTGATTTCAACTTTCAAAAATTCATAGCTTCCCTTTTCTTTGTCCGATGTATCTCAAACTTTAATATATATAGTTCTATAATATTTCTGCTATCATCCAAACTCATTAACAAATTAAATAAACCATCAAAACCAACCAACTATAATTAAGCGATTCCAGCCAATTTCTTATGAAAGGGATAATTCACGTTTAATTCAACGTCATATTTGAATACTCCCAAACCCTTTTACTTACATTATTTTATACAAAGTCATTAGGAGTAGGCATACTTTCATAACCATGTAATTATAGGTCCATGTATGTAAGAAATACACTTTCAATTCTTCAAGCATGATTAAGATGGTATTTACATGGAATATAGGTGATATCTAATTGAAAAAATAACACTGAAATGGATTCTACAAAACCCACAAAACCCCTAAATAGAGTTATCAAACAATATTATCGGACATTACTCTGTAACCTCATTTAGATTTCTCACAGGTTGCATGCACAAGATAAACAACACAATTGCAGACACATATCATCGCGCATATAGAATATGTAGATCAGTTGACACATTCTGCTTAAGTTGTCTTTCACTACTAAATATTGCTTCGAAGGGGCCTTTTATATGTATGCAAATTATGCAAATTGCCCAAAGTTGATTTTTCGGCATTAAAACTGAAATTGTTCGCAGACCACATGGGATCACATATCAACAAAAAACTTCAACGGAAAGAATTTTTCTACGTTCATATACTGTCAAGTCGACTATTACTGAAACACACAGATTTGGTGGCCTGATTTTACAAAAAGTGAAAATCTAATTAAACATTCAAAGCATTGTTTTAAGGAAACTATTCAAAGAAAACTTGCTACCAATAAATCTTACATCCTTCAACATTACAACGTGAGAACCTCAGTCTGATGTAAGTAACAACTTTTGAGCTTTTAACGATTAAAAACCATTATTAACCATTTAAAAAAAACATTTGACACATTAAAAGTGTTGAATGTTGTTTTTTTTAACTAGTACATACCTGGATACGAGGAACTGAAACAAGCCTTGAGTAGTCCAGGAATATCTTTGCTGTATCTGCCAAAGAAATCATATCGAAAGGATAATAGGCAATTAAAACTTGTGTGATACTGCAGTACACCTTGTAAATCTCTACATAGACATACAAAGTTGAACAATCAAATACACCAGTTTAAAAGTGTATTCATATTCATAGAATATCCTACACTTACACAATAGTGACAAACATATGCATTGACCTCATATGAGATATTGTATTTCATTAGTCAGAATACAGGTTGTATAAATCAATTGTTACTATGGCAGGTAACCCGGACACAAGCTCTGTCATCAATAACAACTTTGCAGTAAAGGCTTAAAATAGAATTGGAATAAATTTGTGAACCAGTCTATAACATTTCTTATATAAATACAAGACCGAACAATAAAGATTAGGCAATTGATGTTTTGAGCCTGAAAGATGTATTTTGTTACAATTAGATCAAAGTTTTATCAAATTCATACCCATCTAACATTTAAATGTGCTTTATAATTTTAGTGCCTATTAAGGGGTTTGACATAGATATCTGACACTACACAAAGATGTAAATGTCTTACTTTTTCTTTTGTTGCATGACATAGTTTAAATCTGTGAGCTTGTGTTCCCATGGTAACGTTGAGCAGAGCCACTGAAGCATCACATAGCTAAGGATCTGAATGTCACCTCGACGAGACGGAGCTGATTACACAATAAGATAAACATAAAAGACAATAAAATCATAGAAAACAATACAATAATGAAAGACTGAGCCTAGCGTAGCTTTCTAAATTCATATCATCTTCCTTCTTAAAAAATCCTACTCATACTTCTAAATCCTCACAGCATTAAGAAAAAATGAACTCAATGCTTAATGTTTCCTAACACAGGTTCTTCATGATCTTGCTATAATAAATGTGAAAATTCTACATCTCCTGACTTCCAACTCTTGAACGGGAAAACTATAAGACTTGCAATGTTTGTTTTAAAAAAGTAACAAGATGAATGCAACTGCATCTCCTATATTCCTCCACCTAAATTCAGTTGATGGCTCAAACTGTTGTTGAAATATTGTGATAACCAGAATAAAAAGCCTACAAATACATGTTAATGGACCTCTTTGACATTTGACCTTACACCTTATAACCCAAAAGTCTGATCACTTTATCTCCTAGTCATGAATACAAAATAGATGAGATATGGTAATAACAAAGCTAAACAATATTAATTTCATATATGACCTCTATGACCTGTCTTTTGACCTAGACGTGAACAAAAATCTAATCAGTTTGTCTCACTATTGTGATGCGTACTACATTGTACTTCCAAGTTTGAAGTTAATGGCTCAAATTGAGCTCAAGAGAGTGTTAACAAGGCAAAAACCTGAAATTTTATGATAAATGACGTCCATGACCTTTGACCTTTGACCTACATACCCCAAAATCCAATCAGATCATCTTCATATGGTAATACATAATAGCACCACGTTTGAAATTCATATCTCAAATGGTTCTTGAGTTACCGTGAGAACAAGGCTAACACTTGAAATTTCAGAAATTGACCTTTGACCTACATACCCCAAAATCTAATCAGATCGTTTTCCTATGGTGATACATACTAGCACGTTTGAAGTTCATGCCTCATGTGGTTCTTGAGTTATCGCTAGAACGAGAAAGTGGGACGGACGGATGGATGGACAACCCGAAAACATACTGCCTGGGCACCACCTTCGGTACATACTAGCACTAAGTTTGAAGTTCACACCTCAAATGGTTTTTGAGATATTACATTAACGAAGCCAACACATGCAATTTCAGAAATTGACCTCTGTGACCTTTCACCTTTCACCTACATACCCCAAAATCTAATCCAATCGTCTTCCTATGGTGATACATACTAGCATCAAGTTTGAAGTCCATACCTCATGTGCTTCTTGAGATATCACGAGAATGAGAAAGCAGGACGGACGGAAGGAAGGACAACCCGAAAACATAATGGCCAGAATTCACAAAGGAGGTTTAAACCATGGGTAAGGTATAAACCTCCGTAAGCGTACTAAAATAAGCGTAAATAAGCGCACATTGCCCATGCGCACGCTAAAAGAAAATGTATGATTGGATCTGATTCCGTGCGCACGTACGCTTAAAAAACCCAGGAGGGGGTTTAAACCATGGTTTAAACCAAACCTCCTGTGTGAATTCGGGCCAATGCCTCTGGCACCACCTTCCGTGGGCGGAGGCATAAAAATAAATAATATCCCTATATAGGAAGTAATGGGCAGACAAGAGGATCTTATCAAAGAGGAACTGCATATTATATCATAAAAGTAAAAAACAAAAACAAACAAACAATGAAATTGTATGGCCCAAATTCAAGAAAGAGGTTTATCTTAAACCATGGTCTAAACCATAGTTTAAACCTCCACTCACTGTGGACTAAAAGAAGCATAAGTAAGCCTATATAAATGCATTACTGTCCGCTAGTGCTGTAGCCCGGAACGCATGCCGGTCTTTAGTCCGCCAGACTGAGCTGTCCGGGCCGGACCAATTCCGGTCCGGGCTGTGGCAATTAATTGGGTCAACTCGGTAACAGAAAGAGATAGTGTAAAGGTCTTGAAATAGCTCATTATTCTTCGTCTTTTATCATAATAAATCTGTCAAAATAACTAAATAAATGCATCCGATTGCCTAAGTGTAGCTCGATCTGTTTATCTGCAGTGCATTCAAGATATACGGCCAGTATGTATTATTACACATATATGCAGCACTGCAAATACACATACATACACACAACCATGCACCTGCAGTCTAGTCCTATCCTGCATGTATGCAGGGCAAAATCAATTTAGTGACCAATCAGGAAGTTTCTCTCGATATGTGGGCGGAGTTAATCTCAGAATAAATTAAAGTTTAGTGACCGCATGGGCATGGCCATCGGCGACCCATGCACTGCACCGGCAGCAGATCAGATCAAAGGGCTTACAGTCGATAAAGTTTGTGACATGAGAGAGATCGAGAATGTGTGACAGAAGAGGTCAAGAGGGCACTCTGTGTACATGTATTTTGTTCATGATAAAAGTGTATGTTATGTCAGTGTGTGAGATAGAGCAGGGAACTACTACCTGATGATGAAAGTTAGCGATGCTATCCATGTTTGAACTGGAGTTTGAACTGGAGTTTATTTAGCCTAGTTTACAGCAGAGATTTGAAAGAGTAATTCCATCGCCAAATCACTTCCTGATGGGCGGAACATTCAAGTTTATTAGCAAGATGAGCTAATCAATAAACATGAAGATAAAATTAATAGTCACCCTCTCTCTGATTTTTTTCTTTCTTCCCCTCTCCCCGTTTCCCTTCTCAAAATTCTAGTACTTAGTAGTATATCGGGAGGAAGAGAAAAAGAAAGAATTGATACACATGACATGTATTTACCGTATGCTGTGATATAAAGTTGATACATATGATGGAAAAAAGAAAAACTCTTGATTAAACCTGTTACAGTTCTGTCCCCTTTTAATTTTATATATTTTTCCATTAATTCTTTCCAGTAACATTTTTTCTATCCCAAATCTTGTCTCTTAAATTACCGATTTCATGATTTCACTTAGTTTCCGTATTTTCTTTTCTTTTCTTCGCATCTTTCTTTGAGTCTCTCTCCCTCTCTCAACAATCCTTCTTTATATCTTGATCGCTTTCCTGACTTTCGTTTTCATCAGCTCAAATTTCCAACAAGTCATGTGGCAGAACCAAAACAATGACATTCCTTATCAAAGCACATGGGCAGTTTGTTTACAAATTAATTCACAGCAAAGATCATAGCCTGTCAGACCAAGGATAACTCCTTGGTCAGACAGTTGGCGCCCAGCTGGGTGTAACATTACACCACCTTCTCTCTATGCAGAGCGCGCGGCCTCATCAAACAGCAAACTCTCGTTTGCTATTGGCTGAGGAATGGACTGATATTTGGACTTTGGACCACAGCTTTGGAATTGTACAGTCGAAGCACATGGCGCATATAGTGAGAGTGACATGTGGGCGTGGTCATCCAGACTACATGGATGTATAGTGTCCGTAAGACCAAGGAGTTATCACAGAACTGTGATAACTCCTTGGTAAGACAATCATGGGGCAGAAATAACTGATCCTGAATTTGTGTGGAATGTGGCATGTCTAGACCTCAGACAGCAAGATAACGGAGTGTGTGATCTAGATCTACTATTACGTACAAGGGTCACGAGGCGAGGTCACTAAGAGTCAACCTTTTTATGATTATTATTATTATACTCCTTATTGGGCCGGGTTACCGGGTTGGACCGGATCGGTAAAGATCAGAAAAAAAATTAGCGGGCTTAAAACGGGCCGGACTTTTTGTTCCGGGCTACAGCACTACTGTCCGCCCACTGGACATGGGGACATGCGCATACTACGCTTATGGAGGTTTAAACCATGGGTTAGATAAATCTCTTTCGCGAATTCGGGCCTATGACTTTAAATCGAAAGGAAGATTGAAGCACTATTTATCAAGAATGATAATGATAAATAATTAAACTCACAAACTCCCAGGTGGGCATCAATGCTTGTAAATTCTGGAGTGCCGTTGTGTCCCTTCTTCGGAAATTCTTTGTATTCCCTGTGTTTACCTTCAAGTTGGAATCTGGTCACTAAGCCGTAGTCTGCTAGGAACACCTATAAAAAGCACATCAATAATATGGGATAGATTGACTGTGCAAAATGATAACACTAATAACATGGATATTCATACAGCACTGGTATCCCTCAACTTGTGATGTTCATAATGTCTTCAACTAAAGTACAAAGCAATAAATAACTTAAACTATGTGTACATGTACAATAAGACATGACAAAATGTTGTAGTTATTTTTATTCAAAGGGCAAATAGGAAATTACAAATTTAAACATTTGATTAATCTTCTGCTTGGGTTAAAGAAGATATTGTGGTTGCACTTCAGATTTGTCATGATGATGATGATGTTTATTTGACTGCCCAGAAAGCCAGTATATGCTTATAAAAACAACCAAGGGACCTGCGGCTCTTTGTCCTCTTTGAGAGACTTGGCAAATCATGGCTGATGCTTTACCCAAGGGCCATATTAAAGCGCACTGACTTGGGTTTCAAAATCGAAACCTCCCAGTTGTGAGACCACTGCGACAACTGAGCCATTTCGCCTCGTTACAGTGGGTATAGCAATGTATAGGACTTTTGTTACGGCTCTTGCAATCACATGTCCCATCACCCACTAATTTATATGGCAACTCCAAAATCAAATTCCTTCAATGATTTGCATAATTAATGCATAATTACATACAAAGATACTAAAGCATTCAACTCCTGTAAAGCACATAAGCATTCACTATTTCCTGGAGAAATTGTCACCTTATTCTGATCCTTAGGTGAGAAACCAAGCAGCAAATTAGCACTCTTGATGTCAGCATGAACATAATCCTTTTCATGGAGGTACTCCAAGGCATCCAGCTAGAAGTGGTGAAAAATGCAATAAAGAATCAAAACTATTCTTAAAACCAGTAAAATGTACACAATGAGATTATTTTCAAAGTTTTGAAAAATATCTATTTCACCAGCATACAAGTGATTAGAGCAATCAAATGCTGTAATTAAGGAAGCTTAAAAAAAATTCAGTTATTTGAAAATGGCTCTCTCTCTAATGGTTAATATACAGTATGCCCTGTAAAAATAGTCATAACAGAATCATTTTCCTTTGAAAAATAATATGGAAAATACAGTAATTAAAAATTAATTGAAGCACTCAGTGTCTGTGCTTTATATTGCTCCTTGGACTTTCCAAAATTATGATAAGAAATCTATTCAGGCATTTCTTGTTCCTTACTTTGTTAAAAAAAAAAAAGTTTGATTGATAATTAAGTGCTTCATGAAATCCCATTACAAGGTAGCTAAAATTTACATATATGATGTATAGCACCAATTCATCATTCCACAATAAAGCACAGAAACATTCAGGAATTCAGACATATGATGTAGGAAAAGTGCAAAGAGCTCTAGTGCCTTACAATATGACTTACAATTTGGAGTGCTAGTGCAAATACAACTCCGGGAGAGAATTTCTTGTTGCATGCCAGATACTTCTTCCAGATGTCTTCCCCAAACAGTGGCATGACCAAGAACCTGTACTTGGTCTCTCCATGATTATGAGTTCCAAACCCCAACAACTTCGGTACGCCCAGGTGCGATAGTTTATGTTGTTTCTGCCAGCTTACAGCTGTCAAGGTAGTGAAGGTGCATAGTAAAATGGAGTCAAAGTGAAAGTTTTTATCAATTCCTACTTCATCACAAAACAAAATCCTGTATCATTTTTAATGCCAAAATCTATGATGAAAACAAGAACTGTTGTAAAGCAATTATTATTAAGATAAAATGTTGTGACAGTGGGATTATTTTTTTTACAGAAGGGTTTACTAATACATTAAAATCTATGATTTTATCTCCAAATGACCCCTTGAGAAAAACTAATTCATTCACTTTCTATGAATAATAACAACTCTTTAGCTGGAATCCACAATGTATTTGTTGCTATATTGGTCAAGTCTCTATAACCCTTTAGGAATATCAAGACGAAACTATTAAGAAGTATGCATAAAACAGAGCTTCAAACTTGTGACAAGGCTATTTTAACGAAATTTTTAAAAACAAGGGGTACTGCTATATATCTTTGAAATAGTTTTTGAAGTTACAGAGGTATTTGCTTTTAGCCCCTGAGTACTGTAATAGCCCTACATAAAATTAGTAAACTTGTCTATTTATTGAAAACCAAATATTTTGCCCAGTATAATGGACTTGATTAAATCAGAATTTGCCTCAATTGGCAGGTAGCCTACCTTGGTCTGCTTGGGTGGTTCTCTGATAAAAATGAAGTTCCGTATACAGTGGTCCATTTTCATAAGGCTCCTATATAAATGGATATATAATAATATATAAGATGGGTTATTTAAAAGCAGAGCTGCCAACCTGTCACTTTCAAAAAACATATTATTCAGCTTGAAAAAACATATTTTTAGGTGAAAAAACATATTTTGCTGGTTTTATATGTTTTTCGTTATTTTTCCTTAAAAATGCTATTGCGACTACTGTACATTTCTTTAATAAGAACGCCTTCAGTTGCATAAAGTCGTTTCATGTGAATGCTTTAAAAAATAAAATACTGGTCAACATTGTGGTTTAATAACTTGAAAAATACATATTCGAGCAAACTACATGTACAGTGTACATTACTGACTGCATTTAGGTGTTTCTTGGTCTTTAAATGCATCTGTATTTGGTTACTGCCTCCCTGTGCTATCGATCGTGAAGTCAGCCCCGCACAGTTTGCAACAGGCACTGAACTCGTCTTGTCTCGAAGCAGTTATACAGCTATATTTTGCTGCATACTCGGGTTTGAATGTTTGCTTCCTTGCTTTACAATTTTGACGATGATGCCATGATTATTCCTCACTAATAGTAATAATCCACGATAAAATCCACGGAAATGTGCAGGAGAAAGCATCTGCGTAAACACGAAGATCGAAGATTTTTACAAACAATATCAATGTACACACACACACACGCAGTATACACAGCATGCATATCCATAACATGTGCAGCGCAGCGCGAGAGCACGTACACACACCATGCATAGGCCATAGGTGCACACACAGATCCATGCATGGTCTACAGCACATGGTGCATCAGCGCAGCACTTCCCCGTGTGCAATCCTATGGTGCAAACGTCTGTAGTGCGCCCGCGGCATAGGATCTCTATATGTAGGAATTGCTCGCACAACACAACGGCACAACCATGCATACGCTCGTTCTCACAGCCAGTCTAGTCACGTTCGCACAACCACACTCGGAATTTTCAAAAAACGTATTTTCACACAGAAAAACATACAGACGTATTTTACTCCCAAAAAACGTATTAATACGTTAAAAACGTACTACTTGGCAGCTCTGTAAAAGGTTTCTGATAGGTCAGATTCACTCTTGCCATTGCATAATTCGTTATATGGTTAAGACCGTGGTATATAACAATTTTTGCATGCTTATTTGTGTACAAAATCCCACAAGGCCAAGGTATCGATAACTTCTTATCACATACATACGCGGAACGGTATACATGTAGCTGCGCACAAGCAAATTATATCAGCGTGCATGTAATACAACGCATTTATTGTGCATTATTTTGTACTGGCTGTGTGACTTCTCAATGCATTTACGAATTTGCACTTTATGAGTTGTGATGGTGGTTGCAATGTAAATAGTTTGGTGAGCTCCCATAAGCAGTTTCCCATCTTACATAACACATGATAGTACATGCTCACTGTCGTCAAATATACCATAAAAGGTGCATCCATAGATTTAAAGTTTCTCTCGTACATTATATTTCACCTCGGCCTACGGCCTCCATGAAATATAATGCACTTGAGAAATTCTAAATCAGTATGGATGCACATATTAGGGTATATTCAACTCCAGAGCAAGCACTATAATATTAATTATAATAGGTAAATCATATCCCCCCCCCCCCCCCCAAAAAAAAAAAAAAAAAAAAAAAAAAAAAAGAAAAGAAAAGAAAAAAAAAAAAAAGAGAAAAAAGGGGGAAAAAAGTGGAATTCCACCATGGAATAAAGTTGGACTTAAGAAAGGGATAAAATGTGAGAAAAAAGTGAAAGACAAGATAATTTGTTGGGAATATAAGATTGTGATCAATCAAACAACAAAATCCAGCAATGTAATTTCTCTTTCAAATATAAAATTTTATTGTTTTCTCTACACAGCTTTCACTTGCACTGAATTTCATTTCACCTGATCCCCTATTGATTTAGATTACCCCCCTCTATTACCAATTCAATAACACATCATTTACCTGTATCCTTTAATGTAAAAACTGCAATCACAGCTTACAACAACAAAAATATCTAGTTGGTGTGATGAGCCCTTTTTTCATAACTACCCACACAGCTACACTTTCCTCAACCCTCAATTTGTGTGAACCAACTATGTACAGAAAACGAGCTACTTACAATTTTCACCACATATGTTCCACCACCCTTGGCCTTGCCAGAAGAGTTTTCAGAAGCTGCCAGGAAAAACAAACAATAATTACAGAAACCATTTTGTACTCAATGCTTGAAGGAGGATTCCACATTTAAAGAACTTGTTTAAACATTTTTTACGAGACAGAAGATTCTTCCTCAAAGCATACACTAATCTCATGACCAAATCATTGTAGAAATATTTTACGAACATAGAAGACCAACTGAATTTTCAAAACATTTTTATTTTGGTCAAGTATAGATCTAGACTTTATTTATCAAAGGAGTGCAAAAAGCAAGTATTACTTTGCGGTGTATAAATCTCCTACCCTAGAAAAAAATTAAATGTCTTATCTATGAGCAACTTGAAATCAGTAAATGGAAAACTTACTCAAGTTCGCTTGATCAGTGAGCATGGATTTGGACTTCTCAAACTTCCATTAGAAGATACATCATAGAAATGATAGGCATTTGGAGATTGTGATCTGATTAAATAACTGTTGATAACACACCTGCTGTTTGATCTTGTAGGAATCAGCACCAAGCCAAGAGGCCACTTGGCGATGGTTTACTCAGACCACAGGAGACAGATTCATTTTCGCATAAAGGGGACCGATCACCCAAAACAGTTTGCTCTGAATATTTTGAGTAGCATGCTGGTAGACTATATTAAAAAGATAAACTTAGAATATTTCTTCTGTAAAGAAAAGTGGCAACTTTTAATACTCTTTACATGAAGGGAAAAGCGACCTGTGAGTAGACTACTTCACGCATCCGTACACGCCTGGAACGCAAGTCTGACTTGGGTTTCTAGTGCAGGATTTTTATGTCATCCTCTATTTTCTTCATACTTCTCATCTTAAATTTTCTTCATACTCCTTACCTGTTCATCATAAGAATGCCAGGTAAAAAATTTTGGGGGGTGATTTCGTACAAATTAGCTGCTCACAATATATTTTCTTTCAGGTGATTGGCCCCTTGCAACAGTGTTCATCACATGTTCTCTCCAGTCTTCAAAGGGTTAAAGTTGGCTTACCTTTGTAGATCAGTCCAAAACCTCCTTGTCCGATGGGTTTCCCCAAGTTTCCACTCCCTCTTGCGGATATCCCTCAAGACCTCACCCTCAGGAAGGGGATCAGGCAACTTGTATACTCTCTTACGACATGTTCATCACATGTTCTCTCCAGTCTTCAAAGGGTTAAAGTTGGCTTACCTTTGTAGATCAGTCCAAAACCTCCTTGTCCGATGGGTTTCCCAAGTTTCCACTCCCTCTTGCGGATATCCATCAAGACCTCACCCTCAGGAAGGGGATCAGGCAACTTGTATACTCTCTTACGACATGTTCATCACATGTTCTCTCCAGTCTTCAAAGGGTTAAAGTTGGCTTACCTTTGTAGATCAGTCCAAAACCTCCTTGTCCGATGGGTTTCCCAAGTTTCCACTCCCTCTTGCGGATATCCATCAAGACCTCACCCTCAGGAAGGGGATCAGGCAACTTGTACACTCTCTTACGACCTTTATAAACAATACATGATAATAGAAACATGTCCATTGCATAATAGAATCAGAAACTAGTTTTTTAAGGCAAAGTGTAGCATTTTTTAAAAACCTCATAAATACAGTCTAAGGCCTTCACTGAAACATTATTTGTACAAAAGTAAATGGTAATGGCTACATGTATCTGATCGGCATGGCTACAAATATTAGTAATTAATGACAGCGAAATGTCAAGAAATCAAACAGTCCACTTACAGAATAAGTTAGAAGAGGACCATAGACATGTCAGAAACATTTCCTGGTAAAAATGAACCATATTGCAAAATCCAGAAGTTTAAGCTATTTAAGGTATACAAAAGAGTGCTGAGGGAAAATATCTTAATGTACAAATGGATTAAGTATAGATCATAAGCATTCATTCATACAAATTTTCTATACGTTTTTAAATACGGATTTAATGAATCTTTATTACTAACATTATCTAGAGAGTTGAGGAGTCATAAATGTTTCTCCTCATATTCAAAGAATTAGTTATTAAAAAATTACCTTTCGGAGCCATATTTGTATGTGATTCGTTCCACAAAGAAGTCCTAACTGTATGCTCCAAGTTTGTGTCTGTTTGAATGATGAAGATACAGTAATATGCAGGCTTTCAAGCACACTAAAGTAAAGGAAAAAGGAGGAGGAAAGTAGGATCAAAATTTCGGAAAAAGTAGGAGAAAAGCAGGCTTTAGGTGACAGAAAGTAGGATAAAAGTAGGATATCAGCAGGTTCTCCAGATTTCTTTTTCCATGTTGATACATAACTGCCCAGTGTCCCACTGTCCCGACTAAACCACAACAATTTGTATTTACTGCACTGATAGGTTATATCCATTTTATGGCCAAGCTCAAAGGGATACTTCAAGTAGCTTTGAGAAAACATGATAGATGAGATGACCACATTGCCAGGTTCCTCTCCTTTGGGATGCAATCATGCAAGGGAGCAATAGATATGACTGCACTTCCACCTTATGGTAGATCTCAGAGACCCATCTAAAATAATGTCTGAGGTGGGTCTTATTTTGAGGCTGAGTCACAAAAAGGCACAAAAAGCAGGGTATTACTTTCAACCAACCCCCTTTTTATTTACACCATGCTATGAAGAGGTGGCCCTTGACATAATTTGCCGGTTGACTTTACACACACACATTTCCATGAATGCTATTAAAATGTTGAGGTCTCAACTGGCTTATGGTGCCATCTACGTTGACTTTTTGTTTAGCATTCATGGAAATTGCGTCAGACATCTCCACCACTGCACCACATCGTATAGTTTCAATTATGGTTGTATCGCCGACAGTGCGCGCGCCATCGCACGCAGCCGCAATCTTGAATCTGCATTACAAGAGGATCCATGGATACACAAACACTGGTGAGTTCTCGAAAAATTTTCATGCTTCTTTTCGTTCCTTGGGGGGCTGAATTTTAGTAAGAAATTTACACAAAGTTGCCAAAAGTTTCCCTAGGAGGAGACGCTATGGTGAAGAACCTGTCGAAGGCCACTCACACTTATGCGAGGTTATTGGAGATAACCTCGCACTCTGTACCTTCATATCGTGAGCAATTGCCTCCCATAGCAAGTGTGTGATATCTTGCACATATGTGTGCGGCAGAGGAGCAAGATCACAGACCAAAAACAGCCTGAAAATTTCACTTGATCAAGATGATAAAGATCCTATCAAAGGATCTGGCATGAAATTAGATATTCTATCATTCTAAAATGCAGAAGGAAGTATTTTCTCAAAATTTTGCCGATTATATTGGTGTTTTTACCTCTTCAACTTAGAGGTCGTGACAGGCCAAAATTGACACAGCCCCATATAGTCTAGTGATACTGATGGTCCCGTGAGTGGTCAAAGGCGGGAGTTAACAAGGGATTTTCCAGGGCATTTTTCATAACCTGCCAAATCGGCTCTATAGATTTAGAATGGCGGATTAAAAAACCTGGCTTCCTGTACTCTGTAGTGTAAATGGCGTAGATCTATAGCCCTTTTTTTTTTTTTTTTTACACTCAGGAAGCTATCCTGGCTAGTTGTAGCTTCATGGTTTTACGGACAAAATAATTAAAAACGTCCAGAACTAGACTACTTTTGGGGTCGAGTGCCCCCCCCCCCCCCCGGGACCGGTACATCTTATTTCAAATGAGGCTATATCGTGGTTGAGGAAACCACTCGTTCGTATAGCACGTGTACGCAAAAATAAAGTACAGTCTATGACTATGGCCGGGGAACGAGGAAACCAAAGACAATGGCAATGCGTGTGTAACGCAATGCCAATGAAGCGCTCCTGCGCTGAGACTGAGTGAGTGATGGTTTCCTCAACGTAACCACGATAATGCTTAAAATAAAAGAGGCATGTTTTAATTCTGCAATTCTGTAAATTTACCAGACCACGATTTCCGCTATCTTGATCTTGACCTTGATGACTCGGGCCTCATTCGACCAGTCGCTCGTCAGTATGTGTGTGCAGTATACAGCTAACTTTAGAGTAGTCTGGTGAAAATATGCTGCATGCAGCTCAACTCAGCTCAGCTCAGCCAGAGTTCCGGCTAAACCTTAACCGGGTACTGCATACACGGCCGGGAGCTATATCTGGATCGATAATCAAAGACTCTCGCTCAAACTCGCAGAGGAGCGCGCGCGCGCCACATGATTGGCTGGCTCCAAGTCTTACGGGCGTCATACATTGCATTGCAAGCTCAGCGAAAATATTTCCTAGTCTTGAAGATTTTTACAGTCGTTCCGGTACTTATGATTATATCAACTAGACTGGAGAAAATTCGGAAAGGATACAAAGAAGCTAGGTTAAAGACTAATACGGGGAAGCCCTTCTTTTATTATTATTATTATTATTATCATCATCACAAGCTAGGATCGTCGACGATGTGCAGTTTTGCACACAACAGGATCGGAATACGGTACATGATGAATGCAGTGCAGTACTGTATACAGCGATCAGTGAGTGAGTTACCGAATCGGTGCGCAATATTATAAAGACGAGTAGTCAACATATCAGGCCGGGTTAGCTGTTACTGTTAGTGTTGCTAATGTTGTTTTTTCATACCTGCATACTGAATTACGGTAGACTTATATCTATTGCATAATCGCTAATCATGCTGTGTTCTTGTATTGGTCTTCTACTGGTAACACTTAGTAAAGACTGTTCGTGTGAGGATTATAATCCGCTCAGCTCAGTCGGACTCGGAGCTTGCTGAGCTGAGCCAGGCCAGGCTGAGGAGCAAGGAGCGCTAGAGCCTAGAGGAGGCTGAGGTTGGATATTTTTCAAGAGAGGGAAAGAAATTTGAAATCTCCGACTCCGGGAAGTGGCCACTGCCCAGACTCAGTCTAGTTATAAAATGGACAATACTGTATCTTCTGAGGAATTAGCAGGGGGTTGCGACACACAGACACAGATACCTGTCTCCATTCAAATTACCCCCCAAAAAGAGAGCTGTATTATTCCGCCAAGACACACCGAACATCCTTTATGCGATTTAGAGATGCCTCCAGCAAGGGTGGATAATTCAGCTGGGAGCAGCAACTGTGAGAGCACAACCATGACACCAGAAGACATAAGTCAGTCTGTAAGACAAGGTTCGGAGATGCAGCAAGATGAACCAACTGTGAGTCCAACAGGAAAAAAGGGCTCGGGGAGGAGAGTTCGATTTCCAGAAGGGAGTTTAGTTACGAGCGAGTATGATCCACCTAATCCGTGGATTAATGGTGAGATTGGCTTATTGGTCATTTTGAAAAAGACTCTTATTTATAGAGTCTATGTGTCCATCAATCTGATGTTTATCATATTTTTATTTTACAGCTCGTCCTTCAAAAATAAGAAATTGTCCCCATTTTCAGAATATTGGAATATTGGCATTAAACTAGAGTAAAAGACCATCTATGCTAGACCAGAAATGATAGAGCAGCATCTCAAGAAAATGAAGAAAGTGTCATAAGTCTTAGTTGAAACTTGAGTTATGATTGGATAATGTTGACTTTGTGTCAGTAAACTTTTACTGCATGAGATGCTGCTAATTTGTTTTAACATTCATGTGTATGTAGACCTAGATGATAAATCCAGAATAGATCTACAATGTATTTACCTTTCTACATGTAGATCTTAGCCAACAAGTCTGATGTTTTGTAGGCCGTCCATTGAGTAAAATGATTAAAAGACAATTCATAAAACATCAAGGGCCTTATTCGGAAAACTACATGTATGTTATAAATCTTTCTTGTTAAGGAAAACTATGTTAATTGTCTTAACAAACTGAAATTGCATGCAATAAACACTAATCAATGACCAATGAACTTCGGCAGACTCAAAGTGCAGACGATCTCCGAACTTAGCGGAGGAAGGATACAAGAGAGGTGCTTGTGCAGATATAGATCCATGTGTCTGTTAACCTTAATATGCAAGCACAGCCATCTTTGTGCAATCAATGACTTGCCCTGATATTGATTTGTTAATTGTTATGTCGTCGTTTTACTAAAATAAGAGATAACATCATTTTCAGAATATGGCCCCTGATCGTTTGGACGAGTCTAGATTCAGATATTAAGATTTATTTCAACAATAGAGTCTATATGTATTTTCCTTATTCGACTTAGAATGTATTGATATCAAACTATTGGCTAAGCTACATGTAGGAAAAGTGTGGCAAAAAAAAGGCTAAAATATGTACCGGTATATATATATATATATATATATATATATATATATATATATATATATATTTTTTTTTTTTTTCCATGAGTCAAAGTTCCAGACTTCCAGTGCAAACCTCTATCTGTTCTTGATCAGAATCAGATCTAAATGTACATGCACTCACACATATGTGAGGTTATTGTAGATAACTTCGCACTTTGTACCTTCATACCGTGATGAATTGCCTCTCATAGCAAGTGTGTGATATTTTGCACATGTATGTGTGCTGGAAAGGAGCAAGATCGCCGGCCAAAAACAGCCTGAAAATTTCACTTGATCAAGATGATAAAGATCCTATTGAAGAATCTGGTATGAAATTGAATATTCTGTCATCCTAAAATGTAGAAGGAAGTATTTCTCAAAATCTTGCTGATTGTAGTGGTGTTTTTACCTCTTCAACCTAGAGGTCGTGACCACTGCCAAAATTGACACAGCCCCACGTAGTGATGGTTCTTTGAGTGATGTACATGTTACTTCTAAATGTGAATAGAATTCATCAAACAATTAAGTTAGCAAGTGTAACATATGAATTATTTTATTAATTTATTTTGTTGTTGAGGAAATTCATATATAGATCTAGTTAATTGTTGGATGGAAAAAAAAAAAATACTCTCATCCATACACAGGTAGATTAGGGGTAGTTATGGTCCCCTTTTCATGTTTTCAATTGCTGCATTGAATTGGAATTGGATAGTTTAATAGGAATATACAATGTAGGACTAGATATTTTGTACCAATCCACAGGCACAAAGGCACTAACCAAATTTCTGTCTCTAAAGTCTAAAACAATTTATTTTTATGCCTCTACCCACGGAAGGTGGTGCTCGAGGCATTGGCTCGTATTCTCGAAAGTGGCCTTTAGGCCTGGCTTATGGAAGGCCATTCATCAAACCGTAAGTCCCGTATACATGTATTACTATATTTATGTAACAACATTGTTTTCTGGTATGAAATGAGCATCAGAAATCAATTCTGTCTTGTCGGTTTTTGTATTTGCATTTAGTCCCAGAACTATGGTGATTTTGTAGGATTAAAAGAGGGTGACATTTGGCTCTCCCTAATAGTGGCCTAAATCTACACACTTAGGCAGGGGCTTAAGTTACATGTACATGTAGGCACCTTTCGAGAATACGGGCCATTATATTTTCGGGTTGTCCATCCGTCCGTCCGTGCTGCTTTGTCATTCTCACAATAACTCAAGAACCACATGAGGTATGAACTTCAAACTTGGTGTTAGTATACATGTATCACCATAGGAAGACGATCTGGACCCTCTTGCATAAAAAGTTACGATTGAATGCAACTCCAAAACATTAAACGTAAGTCAAATACGTGATCCTCATTGGTTGAAAATCAAGTTGCGTTTAATTTTTTGACTTGCGCTTAATCGCAACTCTTTATGCAAGAGGGCCCTGATTAGATTTTGGGGTAACATAGGTCAAAGGTCAAAGGTCACAGTGGTCAATTTCTGAAATTTCAGGTATTAGCCCCGTTCTTGCGATAACTCAAGAACTATTTGAAGTATGAACTTCAAACTTGGTGCTAGTATGTATCACCATTGGAAGACAGGAAGACAATCTGATTATATTTTGGCAAATATAGGTCAAGTGTCAGAGAGATCAATTCTTGTTTTTGTCTCAACACATATCTCAAGAACTATTTGATCCATTAACTTCAAAGTTGGTACTATGTATCACCATAGGAAGAGGATCTGATTAGATTGTAGATCAAAGGTCATGGAGGTCCAGGGTGGTCCACGGAGGGTTTTAACATGTAACAGCAACATGTTTGAAAATCAGCGGCATGTTCAAAGTTCTCTCAGTTCTGTTATTAGTTATTCTCAAGTAAAACTATTTAGGAATTTACAAGTCATAAAATCTGTTTGAACCTACTTCTACATTTGGCTCAGATTGCATTATCTTGCACTGAAAAAAACCCTAGTTTCCAGGGCCCACTTAAGGGCCTGCTGTAAGGTAACTATACACAGCGCTGTTGCTTCGCAACTGCACTGTACGAGCTGCTCATTACCTAGCATTGCGAACTGTGACTACAAAAGTGCGACTTCGTGCTTTTTGCTGAAATGACATATATTTTTCATCTAAAAATTAAACTAAATAAAACTTCAACTATTGATTGATTGCATTCATTAAGGTTAATTTAGTTAACCAACTTACAACTTACCAAAAACAATGATTTATTGCGTCATCTGCCCACAGTCCGTAATGGCAGAATGTAATCGCTGCACTTTTTGAAAGGTCAAACCCGTGCGTAACTATACACAGCACGGTCGCAAAGCGGTACGGCGATGGACATGTTTTGGCAGTCAAAAGTTGAAATTTTATACCCTGTGGACATTGCCTGATGGCTTGCTGGGGATTGAACTTCAACAAATCCATCCAAGCAATCGATTTCATGTTAGTATAATGTAAAATTGGAAGTTTAACATACATTTTAAATTAATTTTGTACATTGTTTTTAGCGACATTGAGGGGTGTCGCAATGAAAGTCTATGGTTGGGCTAGCTGTAAGGGACCTTTTCACACATCACTTCATACTTGTCCCACGCTCCAATTTTACATGTTTGAAATTTTGGTTTTGGACCACCCCAGAGGTCATTTACAATGAAATTTCAGGTTTTTGCCCTGTTGAAGATTACAAACAATTACATGTATGTAAGTATGATTACAGGGGGGTGTTTCATAAAGCTGTTCTTAAAGTTACGCATGACTTAACAAATGACTTGAATATGAAGTGCCAGATAGGATGCCCAAAGTTTTTCCTGATGTTTTAACAAAGTATGACTGTATTTCCAATAACCTCAATTACTGTAGATTATGGCAAAACATATACTTTGCATTAAAAATGTTTGTTATAATAAGAATGTTAATCTACATCTGCACAGTTCAACTTTAGTTCATGCAGTTAAACATGATTTAGCATCCCATTTTGCTTGTCATATTTAAGTTATTTGTAAAGTCATGCGTAACTTTAAGAACAGCTTTATGAAACACCCCCAGGCATACATTCAAAATCGTCATGCATCGTCAATTTGGGTGACCATCCACTTACATGTAGCTCTGTGAAATGGCCACAATTATCCTGAACTAAAATGTTCACCTTTATTCCTCTGTACAGCTCTGTTCTCTGAAATATTCTGATAAAAGTATTTTTATTGTCTTTTGCTATTCATTCAACCATTAAATGTTCTTAAAGACTTGAATTAATGACAGTACACCCCATAATCCCATGGAAACTTGAGACTTTCCAGCTTACAAATTTTGATTGCTGCAGATTTTGAGCCTTCCCATAAAAGCATAGAGCTGAATGGTTGAATTTTCTGATTTGATTGGAGAAAGGGTTCAGTTTGGCATGAACAGTTGTATCAAACATTGACCATTGAATGAGGCAACAAAAATTACTAGCGCTCAAAAAAGATAAAAAATTTATCCCAGTTTCCTTATAGATTTGAGTTTTCAATAGTGTCAGTTCAATTTAATGATGAAATAATGAGGCAACAAAAATTACAACCGCTCAAAAAAAGGTAAAGAATTTATCCCAGTTTCCTTATAGATTTGAGTTTTCAATAGTGTCAGTTCAATTTAATGATGAAATTAACAGGTCCGCTCGCTATTCATAGGAACTGCTATTCATAGAAAACTGCTATTCATTTAACACGTGCTATGAATAGCAGTCCTTATGAGTAGTTATGAATAGTGGTCCTTATGAATGGTTGTCCTTATGAATAGCGAGGAAATTTGTCAGGTTTGCTCGTTATTCAGAAGGACCGCTATTCGTACAAAACTGCTATTCATTTAGTCACGCGTTATGGATAGTGGTCCTTATGAATAAGTGGTCCTTATGAATAGCGGTCCCTATAATTAGCGAGGTTACCCTGAAATTAATATTTAATTTTAGTTGTGCAAAAATGAAGGTCAAAGGTGATAAGGAGCAAGCTTAAAAAGATTACCCTTCCAGAAGTCCTTAAAGATTACCCTTTAACTGAGACTGCATGAAATTGATAGGTCAAATAGGTCCATGATAAATCTGCATGCATTAATAAAAGATTGATGTCTTACATGTTATACGACATGAGAATCGAAGAGACGAAGACTTCCATACATGAAGAGCAGTAATAAAGAGCCGCTTGGTCCTTATATTAAGCCTTGTAAGCCATACATTTTTAATACAATACTGAATTAACTGTGATGAGCAAAGAATGCTGTGGCCTGGAAATGGCGAGAGAGCAGGCCAGGAGCATGGCTTAAAGAGACTGTGAATTTACATACACAAGCAGTTACCTGATACGAAGAGACAGATCAAGTGATGTAACCACCTTAACCTAATGGGTTTGACTGAGTGGATCATATATCAGTCCCCGTATACTAAGCTGTCAGTAACCAAGTAATGTCATAATTTATTTGCCTCTCTGTAAATTCCTTTTAAATCTTCTTTATCTACTCATCATAATTTAAGAATGAGATTGTCTATTTTTAACAAGGAAATATAATACACTCGGCTATTTAGAAATTTGAGAGGGAATCTTGAGTTCTGGTAACAGAAAATGAATGACATTACATGTATTAAAATGTTTGGACCAGTAAGTTTAAAAATGTGACAATGAACATGTACACTTGTACAGACATGCCGCACAATTTGGGACTACATGTACATATACATGTATGTACATGTCCTAATTTCCCTTTTGATTTGCTTTTTATATTATTATGCATGTACATTTTCTGTAAAATCTGTTTGGCAGATCATTTAATTTTACTTTAAATAAAAGTTAGTGTTAAAGGGAATCTTGAGTTCTGGGAAAGGTAAAAAATAATTTGTGAGCTTTCTCATTCTTAAATGTTAGTTTGGAAGATTATCATAGTAGATATGTCCCCTGAAAAGGATTGCTTGTCAATTTGCTCTCATATTCAAAGTATGACAAAATACAGCTAAAATGTTCTGGCCGAACATTTGTGTGTAGTCCCACATACACATTTCTGTGTGCAGTACATGTGACTCTCAGCAAGGTTGAGTCAATTTCTTATCATTTTGGCGATTCTAATACCTTACAGCTTACACCAAGTCTTATTTGCTATATAATCAGCCTGTCCCAATTGCTTTGAAACAGTTTCTTACTTCTTTCACAATTCAATCTTATGACCAGAACTCAACTTTACCTTTTAAGTTGTAAACATTGATTTTCTGCAACTTGTATTAATTAGCAGAAGTCAATAATTTGCAGGCATTCATTGTTGAGGCCCTTTAAACCTCATGGAAGCTATGAAGCAATATCTTTTGAATATTATATTAAATCTGACAAAATGATGTCATCTGTGAAGTAAGGTCAAAAGCCTTAAAATTTTCATGCTTTAACAGTTAATATATATATATTCAATGTATCTGACAGTTTTCACTGATCTCATGCATAGCCACATTGTAGAGAAATTATGTGCTATGTCTTAACCCTTTCATGACAGGAATTATTCAAGGGCTAAATTGATCACATTTCATTCTTCAAATTGACAACAATAATAGTTTTCTTTTAGTGCTACGTGGTTCTAATAAGGTGTAATGTTTTTGGAAACAATGTACATGATTAAAAATTCTGTCGAAAAGTTGAAAAAATTGCCAATTTTGATAAAAATCAGTGATTTTGAACTTCTCAATGTGTTGCCAATTTAAGGATTTTAAAGCTTATTTTCCTTTTTAAAATTCCTGGCACAAATGCAATATGGTCATGCAACAAAAATGAACGCAGTGTGTGCAGAAATTTTTTGTCTTTCTACTAATGCATCTGGTATATTTTTTAGAGCTCTGAATAAAAAATTATTCAGCCAAACCACAAAATGTGGTCACTTGTCTCGAAAGGGTTAACTGTATGGAAATTGTACATGGAAAATTGCAAGTCATGGAATCCTAACAAATTTGCAGTCAGTCAAAAATGTTTTTAAAATGGTACAGCACATACATGTTACTGTTAGTAAATCTACAGCCGGCTGTTTACATCACATATATAAGTTAAAATTTTCAACTCATTCAGCATGCTGTTTACAATTTAAGGCAATATGTACATGTACTAGTCCTTGGTAGACACTTGAATGAATTTATGGATTGGATATTGCAGCTCAAGTATTTTAGTTGAGTAGTGTACTTATGTGTATCTCCATGTATTTAGGACTGAACTGTTTCATTTTCTTCTCAAATGTGCATTGTACAAATACATGTAGATGTAGCTCAGTGTATCAGTTTTCAGAGAACATGCTGTTGATGTGCAATATGCAGGGGCGAGAAGGTGGGCCAAAAATAGACAGTTTTTTGTGCTCATCCATTTTTTTTGAAGTACCAGTATTTATGTCAAGAATGAATGCATAATAGCCTTTCATGTGATTTTGGAATTGTCAAAAGGACTTTTGTTTGTGACAGTATTGTCTCACTCTGAAAAATTGACACAAAATAGAATTCATTGTCAAGGCATCATGTTGTATATATTTGCCACGTAAGAAAGCAGTTTCAGGCTGCATTCATGAACCCCCCCCCCCCCCCCCAAATCACAGTAGAACATGACCGCATCCTTGTTATTTTTTTCCAGTTTTAAATTTAAACAAGTTTCAGATAACCAATCTCAAATACAGGAAAAGGTGCTTTTTAAAACACGATTTTACCAAATCATGTGAAAATGCATGTCATGAACGCAACCTAAGACAGTCTGGGTAACTGAGAGATTGATCCTACCATCAGTACATGTTTGTCTCAAACCATGAGTCATAACCTTTATACTGAATCTCACCACATGGAGATGAATTTATGGATACTTGGATAGGTCTGTATATTACAAGTGTACTACATACATGTACATGTACCTATATAGTGGGGCGAAATGCCTTGTGTTACAACTGCAGAAGCCATGTTGTGAAAGATTAACTTCTAGAATGTAGACACAAATTTCCCAGGGGGACTACATGTATGATGTAGGAATCATCAGCTGTGATGCCAAAGCTGGAGTGTGTATCACTAATTTCCTCTCCTCTTGTGAGTGTGGGGAAATCTTATCTCATTGATCATGTGCTGATTAGGTACATTCAAGACGACTGATTGGTCCATAGGCATATATAGATACAACTTTGTAGACCGTAAGCTGCTCTGTCCGACATGTAGTTGCTGTTTTCCAGGGGCATTGTTCCATCACTTTCAATTTGGGGGGTTCAGACCAAATGAAATTTGTCAACAAGTAGAGATAATGTTTAAAGATACAGTTGAGTTCTGGTCATGCAATTAAATTGTGAAAGAAACTGTCATGTCTATAGGATTGGTGTATACTGTGAGGTTTCGGAATCATCAAAATGATAAGATATATTGACCCAATCTTGCTGAAAAACACATGCACTGCACACATATGGGACCGCACACACATGTGGCATGAATGTTCAGCCCGGACATTTCAGCTATTTCTCGTCATATTTCAAATATGAGGGCATTTGAGGAGCAGTCCTTTTCAGGGGACATTCCTACATGTATGATGTTCTTCCGAACGGACATAAAATGAATGAGTAAGTTCACAAATTATTTTTCAAATTTCCTAGAACTCAACCTTCTCTTTATTTTAAAAGGGAATGAACTGTCCTGATGTTTTTTGAAAAATTATGTCTTTATATGTGCTATTCCGACCTCAGTGGTGGAAAAAGAATTTCTTTCAGTCCAATTTCAAACAGTCTAAATCAAAAGAAAAACAGGACTTTTTCACTGTCCATATGCACCATATGCAAATTCGGTTCCGATGCTGTTCTCAGTGACTTCATGGATTCACTTGTCCTTCTGACGTATGCATACAAGCGCTATTTCCTTTCTTACCGTAATTGACATTGGACGTTTTCATAGGCAAATTTGGCTATTTTGACTTCTGGCCGTCTTAGACCTCGCTCTATGTTGCCCACAGCAATCACGCCGCTCGTAAAAGTGTACATGTACATGTACAGCTAGCCGGCTTTATACATTACACTTCCGTAGGTATCGTGGTACAGCATACTATACACACAATAAGTGGCTTTGCCAATTATTTGCCTAGTAAAATTTTTGATTTCTTGCTCTTGAACAAAATGTTAACTTGAAATATTGATTATCCATTTTATAATTTATTTGATGCTGAGTTTTGTTTCAATACGCTAAAGCTGTATAGTTTTACTGCACCTATAGAAAAGTCATTTGACAAGTTTGGCGTGATCTCTTAAAAGTGAATCTGTAACGTCATCAAAATGTACATCCTCGTACTACAACTGTTGAAGTTATTTTTTGTTGAAAATTCAATATCTTCAAACAGATTGGTTTAAAAATCCAGGTAATGGGTAATATTGAAGTTTTATATGACACCTGTAATTAACAGAATAGTGTTGTTCGTCGAGACTGGTCCCTTTCAAATGGGCATCCTTTCATGAAACTGTCATAAGTTCAGGTTCATTTAAATCCCATTGAAATGCGAATGAATATTAAACTTAACACACGTTTCCAAGGGATGTCAGTGAATTGTTCTTATTATGGTGCTTTCATGAAACGATGCCCTCATTTTTAGATAAATTTGCCAACAGAACTTCAATTTGTTTTCCAACAATCAAAAAAGGTCATCAATTTTTGAAATTTTTTCCTACAGCTTAGAAACATTAGAAATATGCCAACAGAAAATTTAAATATCATTAATTTGCGGTTATCTCTAAAGCGTCTTTTCCCTTGGGGCATGCAATACTCAAATAATATTGTAGATAGCATATTATTATAGGTCCTCATAAAAGAAAAATATCCTACTGAGTAAAACATTATGACAAAAATTACATTTTAGTCATTTTGTGTGTTGAGCAGATTGGGGAGTTGTCCGCCACTACATCACAGTGACATTACAGATTCGGCCAATTTGAAATTCCCATATGTACATGTATAGCTAGTGATTACAGCTTTCAAAAATTCATAACTTTCTTATTGCTTGTCCGATTTTGTTCAAACTTCCACCAATCTGCTTCTCTGATTTTTCTTCTTTCTTTCAGAACAACTTGCCTTTCAGGTTGAATTTCTCTTTATGATACCGAAATGATGCTTATATCTTTTTATTTGCTGAGGCTTTTTTTTTCTCAGGTGGTTTACCATCTCTATTTATTTATTTATTTATTTATTTATTTAGTATTCTTTTAGCAGGGTAGCCCTGTCAGTAATTGCAACCCTGTTATCCTTAGGGGCCCTGTATGAACACGACTTTAGGGGGCTACATTCTATGTGTACATGATTGTAGGGTCCTATTCAGTCACTGCAAGGAGAAGATCACCAACTGAAGAGCCACCCTTGTATGAGCTTTTGCATTCATTAACATAGAGGCTAGTGCAAGTTGTGATTTAAAGCTCATAGACAGTCTCGGTAGCAAAAATCATACTGGCAAGAAACTTATCTAACGTAGTCACATACTATTCTCCTTTTATCATAAGACACATGTACGAGATTATTTAACATTCCATTCACGATTTCGAACAAATTTTAGTGTAAATATCTGTAAGAAACGCTTGGTAACGGCTTTCCACTGCCTCATGCTAAGACCATATCCACCCGAAGGTTCCCCGCACAATAAACTCAGTGCTTCGCACTATGTGTAGCGTATTCTATACACACAGCAATCCTCATGTGAGTAGGATGTGTGGCTGTTGTTTGAATTTACATCCCCTCTTTTTTGGGCCAGGGATTTTTATCACTTTTCACCTCTCATTCCATAAACATTTCACTTAATAAGGAGGAAAAAACTTCACAGCATCTTAGTTATGTTAGTACCCTGCTATTTATTAAGTAAAATCAAAGAAATCTCACGAAAAGTTTTTGAGGGCTTACCAAAACTATCTGTTACCTTTAAGGGGCATTGTATGTTGATGTTTAAGATGTTCCCAGGGAGAATACTGCTGCAGGTCAATAAAGATGGCCCAATCATGCTACTCTACATCACATTGATGGCTTATCCTTGGCAAGGTACATGTACATGTAAGCAATCACCTGATCACATACAGGCTGAGTCTTAAACATAGCCGGCCATCTGCCCTGTACATGTACATGTACATGCATGATTCTTGAGAGGATTAATGGTTTGATGTGTCTGTGGGTACTTCATTTCCTTGCCTGGTAAAGCGATAGCTTCACCTGTAATTGAGGAATGATGGAAGTCTCTTGTCATGAAATCTATCAGCTGTGAAGTCATGGTGTTCCCATTTTGACTGCCCTTTCCACCTGGGGTTATTTGTGGATATTTGTACCTAGAAGTTGGCAAATATGTTTTAATGTCAAGGGAGATTGCTCTTGAATAAGTTAAATATAATGATGACTTCTTCCCTCTTGCATTAATACTGTAGATAAAGTAGAATTTCCTACAGGATATGCTTACCCGTCATACACGTACTAATTCATTATGCTTTGTATGTAGGTCTACATGTAATGATAAACTAATGCCTGTGTTTATCATGATTATTCATAACTCAAAACATACGGTTTTCACTGCCCTTGTTAATGAATTGAATCAGTTTTAATTCAGTAATATTAAGGGGGTAAATGCATACATGTATTGTAATTCAAGGAAGATAATATAGTTCTGTGTTAAATTTACTTTGTAAAATTATGTACCTAAAGCTTATGCTGGCCTGTTGTACAACTACGTGTACCTACAAACAACCACTTGGCTCATTGATATCTTATGGTACTCTATAAGTATCCTCCCATTATTCTCTGAAATATATGAGGTCTGCATTGTATGATGAAAAAGCAAAGATTTCATAAACATTATACTCTTTGTAAGTATTGCACATACACTATTATTGTCTGGTGAAATGAAATATGCATGTACAGGGCACCATTGCTTGATTGCCTGCTTGTGGTTGTTCCCTGTCACATCAACTTTATCACAGATGACTGCATGTTCATGTTAATCTAGTAGAATAGGGGAATTTGCAACCAGAACTGGTAACAATATTGCTGTGCTTATTAAAGTCATACTCATTTGTATACAAATTTGTATTACCTTATTATTGTGATTGAATTAGATGAAATAAGCTTACTACTCAATACTGTAAGCAACTTTGAACATTGTCTGACCTATGATGAGAAGCAGAGCATTTCGAGCACTGAGTGTAGTGATTAATTCCAGTGCATAAACAAAAACTAAGAGAGCAGTGTGTTATTTGTTAAAAAGAATGAAGATGTGTGAATCCTTAACTTGATAGAAGGTATAATGTGACACATGACCAGCTGTCAGCCAGTTATTTATAATCCATCTAAGGCCTTTTTATAATGTACAATATTTTGTATACTTTTTTTGATAACATCATCTTTCCTCAGGATGTTTTTAATAATGATATATCAAAATTTTTCTTTCCCTTTCTTTCCCTTTCACTTTCAATTTTGCTATCCTGTCACTCTTTATGTTTCCTTTGCTTTTGTGATTTCCCTTTTTTCTTGCCCCTACTGCCCCTAATCCTTTCTCCTCTCTATCTATCATATTCTTTAATGACTACGTATAGCAAAGGAAACATGCACTGATGAGCTTTGTGCTGCCTACCAAGCGGGATGTGCCCAGATGAAAGTCAGACCAAGTCAGAGTATCATTCGACAACTCCAGGTAATCATGCAACTATTTCCTCTTTCACAGTCACGTAATGGGGATTAAAGATAAAGTTGAGTTCTGGTCATGAGATTGAATTGTGAAAGAAACTGTCTCAAAGCAATTGGGAAAGGTTGATTATATAGCACATAAGAATTGGTGTATGCCGCAAGGTTTTGGAGTCACCAAAATGATAAGAAATTGACTCAATCCTGCTGAGAGTCACATGCACTGCACACAGAAATGTGTGTATGGGACTACACACAAATGATCAGCCAGAACATTTCAGCTGTTTCTTGTCATATTTCAAATGTGAGGGCATTTGAAGAGCAACCCTTTTCAGGGGACATATCTACTATGATAATCTTCCAAACTAACATAATAAGAATGAGAAAGCTCACAAGTTATTTTTTACCTTTCCCAGAATTCAACATTCCCTTTAAGACAGGGAATCACCTACATGTATTGGCAGGTTCATGTTTTTTGTTGTCGCCATTGCATTGTCAAATGTTTCAAAGGCATGAACATCCACTTGTATGAATATGCATGAGAAACATTGCTAAGTTACCAGATACCTTTACTTGAATTTCTGTTGATACAAATTTGCAGTAAAGTAGAAAGTAATAATATTAAAGTTAAATGGGTTATTTATGCATACATGTAGGCCATATTATTACCCAAATCATTTTTTTTTTCTGAAAAGGAGAACTTTTGTCTAGTACATGCAGTCACACAAGCATACTTACTGTATGCTATACATTACTGATTTTTTTTTACATTAAATGCCTTCTGATACAGTACAGTGTATGTCAACCAATAGCTTGGCAGGTCTTTATTAATAATGCTCTGCAAATATTTACAGTGCATTCTGTAGGATTAACTAGTTACGGCATAGTTGATATTAAATTTATTCATTAACATATATATTGGGTTCGCATTGAACGTGTTTGCTAGCATAATATATGGCAATTGATTATGTTTGCCTAGAAATATAAGTAGTTTTAAATTCAGTTTCAGATTGATAGTTGTAGTACAGTGCTAAAGAAATTAAATGAAGCCTCTTTAGATGACATTTTTTAGTTTGAAATATTAAAAAGATGAATACATTTGTGTACATCGTAATAGTGTGGAAGATAGTGTTTTCATAGACATAGACATGTTATTAAAATAGATGTTCTTTTTGCTTTAGTAAATTCTCATCAGAGTGCATACATGTAACATTGATTTATGAGTACAAGATTGTAGCCCAGTGCACAATATGATACATTCATAATCATATGCTCTTCTCATTTTTTTTTTTTTTTTAAAAGCTGGTGAAGGATTTCACAGTCAGAGCCGAAACTCTCAATCTTCAAGGTAATACTTTGCCATTCAATATTTATATTGATTGCTCATATGATACCATGCTATTGGGATCACACAGTAGGCTAAGGGCATGCATGATGATGCATGAATACTCGTTCGTTGCCTTAGGGCAATATTGCAGGCAAGCATTTCAAACCAACTGCAATTTTTCTCTTACCCACATTTGGTTAGTGGGATGATAATTAAAGGGTATTGTTACTACTCACTGTGAAATTGCATTTTGAGAGAAATAGTCTAAATGTTATTCTTATCTTTGAGCATGTGGTGTATGAGATTCATCATGATTGATTAGTTTGTTTGTGCATGTATGTGCAGCATTGTGATAGATTAGGACATGATGCTGAAAATCTCATCAACTGAAAAGCAAAAACACAGATATTCACCTAAAGATAAGTGATTCCAAAAGATTATATTTGAAAAGTGGAGTGTTTGATACAAGATGATTGTCAAAGGAATCCATGTTGTTGCAGCTTACACAAACAATTTCCCCTTACATTTATGTATAAATGAATTAAAAGCTCACGTTATAGATTTTTGGCCTCCTTTACAGTTAATATTTTCTTTAATCAGTAGTTCTACACTCAGACATAAATCAGGCCTGCACCTACATGAATCAGATTTGATTATTACAGTAGATTATCCTCTTCAGAACCATTCCAATATGTTAATTGAATGTGGAATCACTTTAATAGGAATATAAATTTGTATACTTAACCTGAATTGTGAAAGAAAATTCAATTGTCCTAATACCAATTATTTTGTATATATTGAAAATAAAAAATTCTCAATTTTTGTCCAAAAATATGATTTCTTCATAACTTTAAGCAAATTATATTTACCGGTATAGCACTATGCATGCATGAACATGTACACCTTCACAAAAATATTTCATGAACTCAAATTATTGAGATTGTTTTCAAAATTGTACAAATTCATAATCATATTCTCTGTGTATCTCATTAAAAATACATATTTTTCATGATTTTTGCTGAAATATACATGCAAATACATATTACTTTAGATACAACTTTGTTCAAGTTATAAAGAAATCATATTCTCTGAAAAAAATTGAGACTTTGTGTCATCAACATAAACAAAACTATTGGTGAGTTGTGAGGGAATGGTGTCACAAACTCATCACCAAGTTGACAGTTTGTCTCCTCTAGTGATTTTCATATTTTTGCCTAGTTTTTCATGTCAATAAAAAAATCATAACTTTCTAATTAGTTGTCCGATTTTTTCTCAGACTTTTTGATCTGTTTGATCTTTTTGCTTCTATTAAAACCAAGTAGTTCTTGAACCAGACTTCCCATTTAATTGCAGGGTGAAACAAACCTTTCCCCAATGTCTCAGGGCAACCAAAAATTGCAATTTATGTGCTACTTAATTTGAATGTCACTTGCCCTCATTTGGCAAGTTATCTAATGTATAAATTTAATTGAAATAAATTATCAATATTCTGGGAAACCATTAACTAACACTGTTAGTTAGTCATAGCTAATGAAGAACCTGTATTCATGATTCACATGTAGGGTCTACATGTATATGATTTTAATAAAAAGAGTACATATATATTCTTTAGTTTGGGTATAAAATGAATTTGGTGCCTGGACAAGTAATATTCTCTCTTATTTTCTTATCTTCATTATTTCCTGACTAAGTAAGTGTAAGCTATTTTTTTTTTCTGGAACCCTGCATAGTTCTAATCAAAATTTACATCTAAATGTATTTTGTATCATTATCTATTCATAAAGAAGTCAATAATCCCATGTCCAAATAATCTGCCAAATAATTTGCCAAACCATTTGTATTCATGAAGTAATTGGAATAGGAAGGATTTACCACAAAAGTGAACTTGGACTCTATCTGAAGCATTACTGATATCTCTGAGACAGCTGTAATAGAATGCTGCATTGTTCATACATGTTGAAACCTATCAAGTGAAAGAGCGATAACATATGTGGATGTGATTTTGACATTTCTATAGTGCCATAGAGTGGTATTATTTAAAGAAAGAGGGAAGAAAATTGGAAAGGAAATGGCTATTCTTCTTTAGTGAACATATGATTCTACATAAAATTTATATATTTTCATGTTGGTTTGAGAATGCAGATTTATACTTTGCTTCAGATAATAATATTTCTAAACAGTGTTTGTCTACATGTATGTACACACCCTTGTCTTCCTCAATGTACCAAACAGTACTTAGAAAATTATTTAAAACTTGTAATTATTTAAAACTTGTATTTAGAAAATTCAGAAAGTTAAAAGAGATAATTTTTTTAAAATAATGGACTGGGTATTTGACCCCCCCCCCTAAGATTTGGAAGTCACGTACATGCATCTGCAGGACACTGCGAAGGGTCACTCATTGTACAACTTTGTAATCATGTTTGTACGAGCCCTATCAGAAAGTACCCTTAACCCTTTCGAGACAATTGACCACATTTTGTGGTTTGGCTCAATAACTTTTGATTCAGAGCTCTAAAAAATATACCAGATACATGAGTAGAAAGAGCAAAAATTTCTGCACACACTATGTCCATTTTTGTTGCATGACCATATCGCGTTTGATGCCAGGAATTTTAAAAACAAGAATAAGATTTATAATCCTTAAATTTTATCAACTTTTCCACTAAATTCCTAACCATGTAAATTGTTTCAAAGACATTACACATTATTAGAACCATTTAGCACTAAAAGAAAATATTATTGTTGCCAATTTGAAGAAGAATATGTGATCAATTTAGCCCTTAAATAATTCCTGTCCTGAAAGGGTTAAATCATACCTGTAGTGCTAAAATTAGCCTTCAACTTGACTTTCGTCTCTGGGCACATGTGTCTTATGTGCATTCTGTATGTACCAGTACTCTTGTAAAGGATTGTGAGGAAAAGGCTTAAAATGTACCCCTTAACAAAGACTGGGTCAAAGTCCTTTCGAAAGGGCAAAGCAGTGGAACATGTAGGAATTTGTCATTTAAAGAACAAGTTCTTTCACGTAAATCAGGGAGTCCATGTTTTTATAGGCCAAATATGTATGGTGAAAAGTAGTGGTCTAAACATGATAAATTTATCATGCTCCACAATTAATACAAGTTGACTTTGGGGAGAAGTCAGGCTGGAAAAGATTTCCTTTTCCTCAAATTTCAGCAAATTTTAGATCCTTAACCCTTTCAGGACAAGAATTATTTAAGGGCTAAATTGATCACATTTTGTTCTTCAAATTGGCAACAATTATATTTTTCTTTTAGTGCTACAAGATTGTAATAAGTGGTAATGTCTTTGAAAACAATATACATGGTTAAAAGAATTGTCGAAAAGTTGAAAAAGTTGCCAATTTCGATAAAAAAACCATGATTTTGAACCTCTCAATGTGTTGCCAATTTAAGGATTTTAAAGCTTATTCTCCCTTTTAAAATTCCTGGGATCAATTGCAGTATGGTCATTTAACAAAAATGGACATAGTGTGTGCAGAAATTTTTGCTCTTTCTACTCATGTATCTGGTATACTTTTTAGAGCTCTGAATCAAAAGTTACTGAGCCAAACCACAAAATGTGGTCAATTGTCTTGAAAGGGTTAAAAGCAGATCTACACTCTATAAAAAAAAACTACCCCTTTCTTCCTTCTTTGTGTAGGTTACTTTGACATTGTTGCAGAGTATCTCCCCCCCCCCTCCCACATGCACAATTTCCAATAAAATCAAAGTTAGAATTGTGTTTTACACTTTAAATTTGATTGTACCTTGTCACAATATGCCCATACAGTGAGTTCACACAAAAACTCTACAATGCAGGACAGCATAGCTCTTTGTCAATGTATTTTCATTTTCTCTTCTAAATGGTTGTGTTTTATATATTATTACTATTATGTGAGATTTTCTAACACAGTATTCCTAATGCAAGTATGATGACCTTCTTTAATTCTACAATGTTCCTTTGATTTGCACAGGTGAGAAGCTAGACCTGAAAGCAGTAGAGACTTTAGAGGAGGTATTCAAGAGGGTTCAGTTCAACACAATAGATGTAGAAGGTACATCAATGGATGATGAGGTAAACATCTTGTTATGTATTCTACAGTGTGTATAAAAAAAAAAAGTACACACTTTGAAAATATCCTCCAAAATCATAATTTCACAATATCGATAAGGTTTTTTTCTTATACAATTATGGGCAAGGGTCTGTTCCATCGGATGACACTATGAGTACTGACAATATTTTACATTTGAGTGAGTACTGGCTGCTTTTGTAAAACTCACAAAAATTGGATAGTGCATTAATGCCTCAGTCTTGAATTTGATCAAAGTGCCAATCAGGCAGTAACTTCATGTTCTCTGTTAAGTAGTAAAAATTGATTTGAACAATCTTTTGATTATTTAATTATACGCACTGTATATCTAATGTACTCATTTGGTGTGAGAACTATTTTTCTTAATTAAGTTCTGAGTATTTGGTGGAAGCAATGTAGAAAGTACTTTTTTTGTTCGTTGAAGCTTTTTTTGGGGTGGTATTTTTAAAGGGAAAGTCCACCCTGGTATTTTGTTCATTTTAATGCAGAAAATTGAGAGAAACAGTTCAGTGAAAGTTTGGGCAAAATCCGATAAGAAGTAAGAAAGTTTAGGATCTTTGAAGTTGTAATCAATCAAACACAAATTGGCAACTCTGTGACATATCTTGCGATCTTTTCTCCCATACAGAAAATTTCATCACTTTTCATTTTCTTAGTTTTTTGATAAAGGAATAGATTTGTTTGATGATTATATTGAAGTTGCATGTATGATTGAATATTTTCTTTGGAGAAAATGGAAATTTATGATTTTCTTTTAGTACAGGGTTGCCTATTTGTGTTTGATTGATTACAACTTCAAAAATTCATGACTTTCTTATTTCTTATCAGATTTAGCTCAAACTTTCACTGATCTGTTTCTTTCATTTTTCTGTTTCTTTTAAAACCAACTTGATATCAGGGTGGACTTTCCCTTTAACCCTTTCAAGACAATAGACCACATTTTGTGGTTTGGCTTAATAACTTTTGATTCAGAGCTCAAAAAAATATACTAGATGCATGAGTAGAAAGAGCAAAAATTTCTGCACAAACTATGTCCATTTTTGTTACATGACCATATTGCATTTGATCCCAGGAATTTTAAAAAGGAGAATAAGCTTTAAAATCCTTAAATTGGCAACACATTGAGAGGTTCAAAATCATTGTTTTTTATCGAAATTGGCAACTTTTTCAACTTTTCGACATTTCTTTTAACCATGTTTATTGTTTTCAAAGACATTACCCCTTATTACAATCTTGAAGCACTAAAAGAAAAATATTATTGTTGCCAATTTGAAGAGCAAAATGTGATCAATTTAGCCCTTAAATAATTCCTGTCCTGAAAGGGTTAATTGTAAAACTGAGATTTCCTGACAAAGATTTCAATATATTTTACCGATTTCTACCAGCGGCTTAAAAAAAAAATTATTTTTCCAGAGCTCATTTGAGCTCTCCAGGGTTTAGTTGCTCACTGTATTTTTATCTTTGGGTAGAACCATTTTGATAATATGTGGTTCAGAGCATGAGCTAATTAAAATACTGATAACAGGGGCTGTAGCCACTATTCTTTCGGTACTGAAACAGGGTTTTCCCCCTTCACAGCCCTTCAGGATGCAGGCCTGGGTGTCATCTCTTCAGAGAGCCCAGCCTCCTAATTTGATGTCTATCCTCTCTGAATCAAAAGCTATAATCATGATTCATTATTCAAATTACATGTAGATATACATGTAAATATTCAGTTGTAGAAGCACAAATATATATATATATATATATATTAGTGGGTCTTTATAAAAATGCCTTAAGGAAACTTTGCTTGTACATAGTTACTTGAGTTTCATGCAATACTATTTAATACATAGTATACAGATAAACTTTCAGATAAACTGGCTATGATGAACTTGTTGTAACTTATCATTTAGATAAGACAATATAGCCCAATAAATACATCAGATGGGTAAGATTTTATGATGGAGTATTCAAGTGATCAATAGTTTTAGTTTCATTGTAATTCATATTTCACATCCCAATAAACTTGAGTAATAAACTTGTAATCATTTGGTAATCAACTGGTATTGCAATTAATCATTCTTGTCCAAAGTGTACAGTTCTTCGAAATAACAGGATTAACAAAACATTGTCAGTGTTTGTATTAAATAGTGATGTTTTCAATGTGAAGTTTTTAATTTCAGGACCTGTCCTATAGGTGACTACCCCAAGATATTCCAATGATCTTCTCCCGGTTTTTTTCTATACTATTTCCATCTATTTTGGCTACAATGGCAATGTGTGACATTCTCTCTATTTGATACCATTCAGGCTACCAGGGCAATGTGTGATATGATAGAATTCTATCAGTCTACCTGTAAGCTCATATATGCCCACCACAGATCCATATAGGTTTATAATATCTCTCTCTATTTAATACCATTCAGGCTACCATGGCAATTTGTAATATGATAGAGTTTTATCAGTCTACCTGTAAGCTCATCTATACCTGCAACAGACCCTGAGGGTTCCATAATATCTCTCTCTATATTCCGTAATATCTCACTCTAGAATGTCACATATTGCCTATTGTGGCAATGTGTGACATTCTCTCTATTTAATATCATGCAGCCTATAATGACAAAATGTGACATTCTCTCTCTCTCTCTCTCTCTCTCTCTCTCTTCAATAATGTTCAGGCTACCATGGCAGTGTGTGATATGATAGAGTTCTATCAGTCTACCTCTAAGCTCATCTATGCCCAGAACAGATCCATATAGTTTTTGTCTCACCTGCGTAAGCAAAAAGCGTGACATAGGCGCCGCTTTCCCGACGGTGGCAGCGACGGCGTGATCACCAATTTGGGAAATGCTCTCATTTCAAAAGTTTATGTTCACTTTCCTTGAAACTTGCACACAAGGATTGTAGAGTATCACAAATGATGTGGAACAAATTTCAGGTCAAAGGTCATAGTCAAAGGTCAATTAAGATCACTTGAGTTCACTTGTGTTCCAAAAACTTAACCTGAGGTATTTGTTCAAATTCTTTGAAACTTGGCATCATTCCTGGTAGGAATTGTCTTTATGTCACCCTCTTCAAATGAATACCCAAATCTTACATTTTCACTCAGTTAAGTTTTTGGTAAAATTTAGTTTTGTCTCTACATACATGTAGTAGTATGTACATGTATTGTACACATGCATTTGACTTCTTCTCAAAACTTTGCCGGTGGTGGATTTCAACCAAAATTGGCAGGGATTATCTTTAGGCAAGGATGATCTAAACTAATACAGATGGGGTACCTACCAATATGGGGGGGGGGGGGGGTAAAGTCTTGGGGACACCACCCCCAAGAACACCAATAATGGCAGTAGATTTATTTTTGCTTCTTCTTCTGTTGCAAGATTGTAAGCAAAGTTGGTAGGTATCATCCGTAGAGGAAGGAGACCTCAATTTCTTAAACAGTGTACCTTAAAGTGCCCCTATTATGAAAATGTAATATTTTTAAAATGAATGGCTGTGTTCTAACCAAACTAGGTAAGAATCATCCTTAGGCGAAGGGGATCTAAGTTAATGCTAATAGGTACCCCTTAAGGAAGGAGTGGAACGGGGGGGGGGGGGGGGGGGGGGCTTTTGCCTCCCCCCAAGAGCCTGTGACATCAAGTTGACATTTTTCCTTCTTCTGTAAAACCTACTGCTATGTGTAGATTGTAACCAAACTAGGTAGGAATCATTCTTAAGGGAAGGAGACTTCAAGTTGTTCAAGTATAATAGATTGTTATATTCAAGGGGTCTAATGGAAGGCAGCACCCCAAAAGTGCCCCAATGGCAATTACATGTATTTTATGTACACATATTCTGCTTCTTTAAAACACACAGCTTGATTTCAAATGAACTTCACTGTCCAAAAAATCTTAGTTGAAGGGGATTTAAAGGGTCTCTGAGGTCAAAAAAAATAATTTGTATACAGTTAGAATGTATAAAATTAACCCCAAATAACTTCACCCGGCATTCTACAGGTTAGCGGTTAAGGAGTTTGAAGAGAATAAAGGACAGCGTGAACGAACGACGCGCGGAACTCAACTCCAGTTGAGTTCTGCGCGAGCAGTTTTCTATGCGTGTGCGTTTTTTTTATGGGTGCACGTTCGGCGAACGCCAAGACGCGATAGTGGAATTATCGCGATCGCATTATCGCGTTGTCGTCTGCTATATTATGTACAGCGCCGGGGCTGACAAACACTCGAAAGTTGATTTGGGGCGGAAATTACTGATAATATTTAACCCTAATGAAACAACAAATGAATAAAGGATACAACGCAAAATGTTTTTATCTAATTGGAAATTGATTTGGCGCGTAACTTATGGATAATCTACAATCCAAATAAAACAACAAATGAATGAAGCCTTACAACGGAGAATGTTTTTAAAGAATCAAAAATTGATTTGGGGCGTAACTTACGGGGATTCTGTACCCCAAATTAAACAACAAATGAATGAAGTATACAACGCAAAATGTTAATATCGAATAGAAAATTAGTTCGGCGCATAAATTACAAAGAATCTACAGACCAAATGAAACAACAAATAAATTAGAACTAAGACGCAAAATACATTTATCGAATCGAAAATTGATTTGGCGCTTAACTTAGGAATAATATACAACCCAAATAAAATATAAAATGAATGAAGTATACAATTAACGCAAAATGTTTTTATCGAATAGAAAATTGGTTCGGCGCATAAATTACAAAGAATCTACAGACCAAGCGAAACAAATAAATTAGAACTAAGACGCAAAATATATTTATCGAATCGAAAATTGATTTGGCGCTTAACATAGGAATGATATACAACCCAAATAAAATATGAAAAGAATAAAGGACCAACGCAAAATGTTTTTTTATCAATAGAAATTGATTTGGCACGTAGCTAATGAATAATGTACAATCCTAATAAAACATCAAATGGATGAAGTAACGCAAAATGTTTATATCGAATAGAAAATTGGTTCGGCGCATAAATTACAAAGAATCTACAGACCAAATGAAACAACAAATAAATTAGAACTAAGACGCAAAATACATTTATCGAATCGAAAATTGATTTGGCGCTTAACTTAGGAATAATATACAACCCAAATAAAATATAAAATGAATGAAGTATACAACGCAAAATGTTTTTATCGAATAGAAAATTGGTTCGGCGCATAAATTACAAAGAATCTACAGACCAAGCGAAACAATAAATAAATTAGAACTAAGACGCAAAATATATTTATCGAATCGAAAATTGATTTGGCGCTTAACATAGGAATAATATACAACCCAAATGAAATATGAAATGAATAAAGGACCAACGCAAAATGTTTTTTTATCAATAGAAATTGATTTGGCACGTAGCTAGTGAATAATGTACAATCCTAATAAAACATCAAATGGATGAAATAACGCAAAATGTTTATATCGAATAGAAAATTGGTTCGGCGCATAAATTACAAAGAATCTACAGACCAAGCGAAACAAAAAATAAATTAGAACTAAGACGCAAAATATATTCATCGAATCGAAAATTGATTTGGCGTTTAATTTAGGAATAATATACAACCCAAATAAAATATAAAATGAATGAAGTATACAATTAACGCAAAATGTTTTTATCGAATAGAAAATTAGTTCGGCGCATAAATTACAAAGAATCTACAGACCAAGCGATACAATAAATAAATTAGAACTAAGACGCAAAATATATTTATCGAATCGAAAATTGATTTGGCGCTTAACTTAGAAATAATATACAACCCAAATAAAATATGAAATGAATGAATTATACAACGCAAAATGTTTTTTTTTTTTTTTTTTTTTTTATTGATTGGAAATTGATTTGGCGCGTAACTAATGAATAATATACAATCCTAATAAAATATCAAATGAATGAAGTATACAACGCAAAATGTTTATATGGAATAGAAAATTTGGTTCGGCGCATAAATTACAAAGACTCTACAGACCAATGAAACAACAAATAAATTAGAACTAAGACGCAAAATACATTTATCGAATCGAAAATTGATTTGGCGCTTAACTTAGAAATAATATATAACCCAAATAAAATATGAAATGAATGAATTATACAACGCAAAATGTTTTTTTTTTTTTTTTTTTATCGATTGGAAATTGATTTGGCGCGTAACTAATGGAAAATATATAACCTAAATAAAATATGAAATGGATGAAGCATACAACGCAAAATGATTATATCGAATAGAAAATTGGTTCGGCGCATAAATTTCAAAGAATCTACAGACCAAGTGAAACAACAAATAAATTAGAACTAAGACGCAAAATATATTTATCGAATCGAAAATTGATTTGGCGCTTAACTTAGGAATAATATACAACCCAAATAAAATATAAAATGAATGAAGTATACAATTAACGCAAAATGTTTTTATCGAATAGAAAATTGGTTCGGCGCATAAATTACAAAGAATCTACAGACCAAGCGAAACAATAAATAAATTAGAACTAAGACGCAAAATATATTTATCGAATCGAAAATTGATTTGGCGCTTAACATAGGAATGATATACAACCCAAATAAAATATGAAAAGAATAAAGGACCAACGCAAAATGTTTTTTTATCAATTGAAATTGATTTGGCACGTAGCTAATGAATGAATCTACAACCCAAATAAAAGATGAAATGGATGAAGTATACACGCACATTTTTTATATCGAATATAAAATTGGTTCGGCGCATAAATTACAAAGAATCTACAGACCAAATGAAACAACAAATACATTAGAAATAAGACGCTAAATACATATATCGAATCAAAAATTGAATTAGCGCTTAATTAAGGGATAATATACAACCCAAATAATATATGAAATGAATGAAGTATACAGCGCAAAAATTTTTTTTTATCGATTGGAAATTGATTTGGCGCGTAACTAATGGATAATATACAACCCAAATAAAACATGAAATGGATGAAGTATACAATACAACGCACAATTTTTATATCGAATAGAAAATTGGTTCGGCGCATAAATTATAAAGAATCTACAGACCAAAAGAAACAACAAATAAATTAGAACTGTGACGCAAGATACATTAATTTTATCGAATCAAAAATTGATTTGGCGCTTAACTTAGGAATAATATACAACCCAAATAAAATATGAAATGAATGAAGTATAAAACGCAAAATGTTTTTATCGAAATGAAAAATATTAAGTTGGTGCCTAATTTATAGAGAATCTACAAACCAAATAAAACAACAAATGAATCAAGTATTCAACACAAAACGTTTATGTCGAATATAACATTGGTTTGGTGCATAAATTACAAAGAATTTACAGACCAAATGAAACAACAAACAAATTAGAACTATGACGCAAGATACATTTATCGAATCAAAAATTGATTTGGCGCTTAACTTAGGAATAATATACAACCCAAATAAAATATGAAATGAATGAAGTATACAACGCAAAATGTTTTTTTTTTTTTTTTTTTTTTAATCGAATTCGAAATTGAACTGGAAAATGATTTGGCGCGTAACTTACGAATAATATACAACCCAAATAAAACATCAAATGGATGAAGTATACAACGCAAACTGTTTTTATCGAACTGAGAATTCAGTTGCCGCTTAATTTATGGAGAATCTACAACCCAAACAAAACAACAGATGAATCAAGTATTCAACGCAAAACGTTTAAATCGAATAGAAAATTGGTTTGGCGCATAAATTACAAAGAATCTACAGACCAAATGAAACAACAAATAAATTAGAACTAAGTCGCAAAATTCATTTATCGAATCGAAAATTGAAAGTGAAGACGTTCCTGAATCGATATATCGTTAGGTGAGCTATCGTGATCGATCGACTAGTCTTTGCTCAAGTCTTATTTATATTAATTTTTGGGGGTATTTTATTTTCAAAAATCAATATCTCCTGTATCCTGTCACCGTTGAATGTCGTGTTAAGTTTTCTGGGGTTGATTTTGTGTAAGCTAACTATACACAAATTATTTTTTCAGGCCTCAGGTACCCTTTAAGTTAAACAAATGGAGTGCCTGGCCCAACCGGGGGAGAGGGAGGGGGCTCAGGGGCAGCACCCCTTAAGTGCCCCAACCTTTGATTTTTCAACAACAACAAAAACATTTGTCCTGATAATTGCACAGTGCAGGCAAGACTGCCCTGGGCATTTCCCTTGTATAATATCTCTCTCTATTTAATACTATTCAGGCTACCATGGCAATGTGTAATATAATAGAGTTCGATCAGTCTACCTGTAAGCTCATCTATGCCAGCAACAGATCCATATAGTTTTATAATATTTCTCTCTGTTTAGTATACTATGGGCTTCCATGGCAATGTGTGATATGATAGAGTTTTATCAGTCTACCTGTAAGCTCATCTACACCCGCAACAGACCCTAAGGGTTCTATAATATCTCTCTCTGGAATGTAGCATATTGCCTATTGTGGCAGTGTGTGACATTCTCTCTATTTAATATCATTCAGCCTATAATGACAAAATGTGACATTCTCTGTCTCTCTCTCTCTCTCTCTTCAATAATGTTCAGGCTACCATGGCAATGTGTGATATGATAAAGTTCTATCAGTCTACCTGTAAGCTCATCTATGCTCACAACAGATCCATATATTTTATAATATCTCTCTCTGTTTAATACTATTCAGGCTACCATGGCAATGTGTGATATGATAGAGTTCTATCAGTCTACCTGTAAGCTCATCTATGCCAGCAACAGATCTATAGGATTCAGAGGGTGGCAGGCAGCCTCAAGGCTTCTCAGACGGGTAAGTAGACCATACTATTCACTGTGATTTAAAGACAAAGCTACCAATTATTCCTATTTTTTATTTGTCTTTCAAACTTAACGATATGAACCCTAGTTTCCTCTCTTTTTCTGAAACATCTGTGTGAAAGCATAAGAAATACAAACTGTATTCTGGATTTTGACCAGATATATATATATATATATATATATATATATATATATATGTATGTATTTTTTTTTTTTTTATCTTAGAAGGTTTGCAGCTATGTAAAGGCACACTATTCTACATTTTGACAGTACATGGTCATTAAAATATTTGAATTGTTTCTTATTTGGCTTAGAATGTAAGAAAACAAAATCCTGAAAGTCTGAAGAAAAATGGCCAATGTTTTGTAAGGGAAAAATTAATGCATACCTCCAAAATCATGGATATCAACATCACTGGAGGAGTAAATACACAGAGAGTTCAATAATGTTTTTGCTACCCATATAATCTTGCAACTTATGACCCATTTGAATTTTTTTTCCCCAATGTTTTTAAAAATTTTAAATGTTACATAGTAATGTCATATTGTACTACTGGTGCTATTGCATTTCAAAAGCAACTTCCTAGAAGTTATTTGGATCGTCTTTTATGTAGTTTAAGGAATAGTTATTATTAGAATAAAGAACCATTAAACTATGGCAATCTTATATATTATAATTTCCTGAATATTATGCATACAAATCGAAGATTTTTTCTTAGATGTTGACACAGAAGTCTGTCCACAAATTTTTGCAGTACTCGGCACTCCCTTTAAAGGTTCAATATGCAAATATATTTTATTCATATTCTCATCGAAAAATATATTCAAATCATAAATCTGAAAGTAGAGCTTGAAAAGTTCAAATTTTCAAAGTAGTTGTGCAAGCTGATTGACAGATTTTTAATTGACCAGCTTGTTTAAGAGTTGACATGGATTCGTAATGTAGCTGTCAACAGTTTATTTTCCCCAAAGAAAGACTTTCTAATGCTAGCAAGTCAGTTTGATGATCGATGTTAACCCTTTTGATGTTGCTATTTACTTGTCATATTGCTTTCATTCTTCATGACAAGAAGATTTTTTAAAAACCCAAACATTTTGGATCTTTCAATATAGTGAGGAAAATGGTGAATATATATGACAATATAGATTCAGTCTGTATGCAGGATAATGGAATGGCTGTGAGGTACACTTAATGTAGCATTCTTTTTCATTATTTACCTCCTGCAATATTACAGCAGTGCATTTTCAACACCGCAATATGGCGTGGAGAGCTCTTCCTGGAAAACTTGTGACTAAAAGTAGCCATTGGGAATGCTAAAAAGCCATATGGCCCATATCTGATTATGCCTTGACAGCTATTATTCCCTCATACGATTTCAGGTTTGGTCACATTGATAGGTAGTGTGTCGCCTGCTAGTACATGTAGAATAGTCTTATACAGTGGCGGATTAAAAAAGGTAGGGGGTGGGGGGGGGGGGGGGGGATTGGGGCACAATTGATTCGTGCCCAGTTTTCAAACCTAATCTGGCATACCTTTAAGGGTAAGTCCACCCTGGAATTTAGTTGATTTTGATAAAAGCAGAAAATGAGAGAAACAGATTAGTGACAATTTGAACAAAAGAAAAGAATAAGAAAAAAGAAAGTTATGAATTTTTGAAGTTGTAATCAATCAAACACAAATTGGCAACTCCATGACATATCTTGCGAGCTCCTCTCCTATTTGCTCAGTACAGAAAATTTCATAAATTGTCATTTTATTAGTTTCTGATGATTTGTTACATGTTTTGTGTTAAAACATATGAGCAATGATTATATCTAAGGTGCATGTATGTTTGAATATTTTCCTTAGAGAAAATAGAAATTAATGATTTTTTAGTACAGGGCAAATTGGGGAGAAGCTCGCAAGAAACATCATGGAGTTGCCAATTTGTTTTGATTGATTACAACTTTAAAAAATCATAACTTTCTTATTTCTTATTGTATTTTGCTCAAACCTTCATTGATCTGTTCCTTTAATTTTTCTGCTTTTATTAAAATTAACCAAATTCCAGGGTGGACTTACCCTTTAAGTTCTCAAAAGGTGTGGCCCCCTCCCCATGCTAGTGTTCTTGAGCTCCACTTTCAAATTTTAGATCCAATGGCACCTGAAAAATGTGATAACCTTTTATAATTTTTTTCTTTTGGTGGGCTTATAAATTAGGTGAGGGGGGGGGGGGCTTGTCAGAGATTTTTTCTCTCGTCCCCTCCCCCCTTTACAGAATCCTGGATCTGCCTAGATGTAATTTTCCCACCATGGAAGGATACGTTCAGTAGTTATACTATAATGCCAGAGGAAAAACAAAGAACAAATATTAGCTCTTTCTCTTTATACATATTCTTGGCTTCTTTGCAGTTTTATTCCCAGAAATAAGATATGTACATTGTATACCTTAATCTAAGCTGAAATTTAAAAAAGTCTCGGCCACAATCGACATCATTATTTCCAGTTTTTTAGTGTGTACTGTATAATGTTTTCAGCACTGTACACCATATCAAGAATAAGATGTGAACATTTACGTCCTCACTGTACATCACCTTTGCATGTTCTTCCTTGTTCATTTTCTCCTCTCACAGACACCCTGCCTGCACACTTTTGATGCAAGAAACACTTGTTGGACGGAGCACAGTATGCCAGCCATGTCCAGGGCTCTACGAGTAGATTCTTCCATCACAGCACTGCACCTAGAGGCCTGTAACCTCTCTGGGAGACCTCACTTTCTACTCAGTAAACATCTTCACTTATTTCACATTCAGAATGATTCTGACAGAGTTGATTCTTATATTTCCCAATTTGCATGGTAGTATTGAAGGTTTAAGATGCATTACGTGTTCTTATTCGATTTTTGGTTTCCTATTCATTTTCTTGTGTATATTCTAGAAATATTTGGTAATGTACTGTATATGCCATTTATTTCACGTACAGATTATTTCACGATTTGGGACTAGGTAGGGAAATTCGCGAGGGTTCAATTTCGCGATTTTCGTGATGTTTCTGTTACTATAAACAGCCATGTATTGAAGTGGAAATTTTCGCGATGACTGACTCGCAAAAATCGCGAAAATAAAACCATCGCGAAAATAACCACTTATACAAGCAAATTATTGACTTCCTTCATTTTCATGTTGACTCAAAGACATGTGAATAGTAAAATAATTTAACCTAAAGTTTGCAGGTATATGCAGTTGAAAATAATATAACATCACTACATACTGTACAGTGTACCATTCAAGTATGAATGCCCTGTTCATCTTTTTTGGTCATATCTTGATTGAGTTTCTCATTATAATTCAGTATTTTGTGATTTTGCTCAAGAGGTCGAAATATAATGTCTTTTGATTGTTTTAATTTTGTTGTTTACAGTGTCAGCTCTTCGTACCAACTCAACTCTGCGGGAAATTTTCCTGGCAGACAATCGTTTAATGCCCTCTGATGCAATCCACATCGGTGGAATGTTACGACACAACTCTGGTCTTAAACTCCTGGACCTTAGAAATAATAACATACAGGTGAGGGCGACTAATGCGTATCCAAAGTTTCATATACTCTGTGTCACAAGTGAAAACTCAAAAAGGTTGTATTCCTATAAGGTATTCCTTAACAACTTCATTGCTGTAGTGAGATGTGTTATTGCCACTTTCTTCTGTATTGCGTAGTAATCACTTGCACAACTTTTAAATTTACACTGGAATCATGTCATCATATTAAGTTTAGAATAGCCTCTTTCTCTTTTGTTACTTTATATCTTTATATGTCACTTATAGTATGATATCAGAACATAATTCTGTTGATAAAGCTTGCTGTATGTCTTTATGCTTTACTTAAAGGGAAAGTCCACCCTGATTACAAGTTGATATTAAAGAAGCAGAAAATTAAAGAAAACAGAGCACTGAAGGTTTTAGCAAAATACGATAAGAAATAAGAAAGTTATGAATCAAACACAAATTGGCAAATCTGTGATGTATCATGCCAGCTCCTCTTTCATTTGCCCTGTACCCCAAAAATCTTTAATTTCCATTTTCTCTAAAGAAAATATTAAATCACACATGCACTTAAGATATAATCATGGCTCTTTTGCACATAACCTGTATGAAACAAATCTATTCCTTCATCAAAAACTTAGAATATGAAAATTTATGAGATTTTCTGTACTGACCAAATGGGAGAGGAGCTCGCATGGTACGTCACAGAGTTGCCAAATTGTGTTTGATTGATTACAACTTCAAAAATTCATAACTTTCTTATTTCTTGTTGGATTTTGCTCAAACTTTCACTAATCTGTATCTCTCATTTTTCTTCTTTTATTCAAATCAACTTAATAACCAGTGTGGACTTTCCCTTTAAAAATGTAGTGCTATATTTCAATTTTCACATTTTGGGGGTTGTTCAATCAAACAAACTCGGTTCAAAAAAGATATGATTACAGAACTGCATCAACTTTCTTACTGCACACAAACTGTAGAAGGAAATTTTAACCAGAGGTCTTCTCATATTCTGAATACACAGGATACAGGTCTCTCTCACATCAGCAATGGCCTATCAGCTCAATCGAAGGGAGGTCTTTCAACGCTAGTACTCTGGAACAACCACATCACCCACAACGGCGTGGCTCACCTTGGTAAAGCACTGGTAAGAATGACCTTGTCAATACCGTCAGTGTCATGAATTTATGATGAGGGGAAGTCTGGACTGACATTTAAGCCAAATATGATGAAAGAAATTAATTAGATTAGATGAGAGAATAGTGATTATGCTTTTCAGGGATGCAAAACCAGTCTACTCATATGCATATAGAAGGACTTTTTACATGCCTTTTTAACAATATTGCTGATGATGGTATATTATGAAATTACTCAGCAGACAGTAATTGTAAATTTCTGGTATGAATAAACCAAAGTAAATTTTTCATTAGTGTATTAGATTAAAATTGTATTAGATTGAAATTGCATTGAAAGAATATGCATATATGATTAAAGGACTGGATTTGATTGGATTGAAATTATCATGTTATGTTATCCAATTGTGAGGGTCTCCTGTACACATTAATATCTATCAAATGATTTTTTATTGTATTACTCTGTAGCTTATGACATTATTTGTTTTGCCTTTATCCTACTTTAGGTGTACATGTAGTATATTTGATATTACCATGCAATATCAATCTCTTGATATTTAGAGAACAAATAAATGAATAGCAACATTGATTTTTTCCTTCCTGCTGTGGATATAAAAATTCTACATAATTTATACATTGATTTTCTTTAATTTTTTTCCTTTGTACATTGCCAAAATCAATAGCGTTTTTTTTGTTTGTTGTAAAAATAGATGCAAATATATGTATGAAGATATTGAACAAGTAAATCAAATCCAATTTAAATGAATTCAATTTAACTATGTTTTAATTTGATTTCAAACAAAACAAAGTAAATCTTCAGGCTTGTATACATTTCTCTTGGATTGTTTTTGAAGTAACTACAGGATGTAGTAAATATTCTGAATTTGTTTTAATTGTAAAGAACTTTTTAAATCCAGTTATGTAATCCTTGTCCCATTTCTGGATCATCTTTTGACCTTTGTAAACTGATAAACAAATACTTCCAAAAGTCATTAGATTTTCCAACGACGCATATTAGTAATTTTCAGTGTACAGAGGAAATTGTACGTATTTCTAATGGAATCTGGTCCTGCATGAGATATGGAATATGTCCCCTCTGCTGTTAAATTATTATAATCATTTAGTTGTTATTTTGAACATATTGATTTCTGACTACCATAGTTTGTTTAATAAAATTACTAGTCTATTGTGTTATTTTGTGGCCATTGTGTTATGTTTTCTTTCCCTACAGATTGATTTAACCAACCATGATTGAGCATTCTTTGTTATGTAATCATCTGTTCTCTCCTACAGATAAAGTCTACCAACCTGGAAACCCTAAATCTAGGCCAGAACAACCTGGGCACAGATGGGATCCACTTCTTGAAGGATGGTCTAATGAAGAACAAAGCCTTGATGAGACTTGGGTTATATTCATGCAAGATATCTGATGAAGGTAGAACACTGTGTGTATTTGCCAGATAGTCTTTGAGTATCCAGTGATAAAAGTTTACTTCTGCAGTTTCTACAACAAATTTTCTAGAACACTATTTGTCTTCCTCCACCATAAATGGAATTAGATATTAAGTTAAAAAAAGTTTCAGTACGGTTCATATGCTTGTATTGTTTCTGTAATCCATTATCTTATTATGAAGTAAATGTTTATATTATCAGAAATCATCCCATGGGACACACTTCTGGGTAAGATTACCAGTTAAAGCTTGATAATGTAGATACTGAGTTTTATGTGTCCATAGATTTTAATTGCATGTGCCATCTGTTGTAGGTATCTTGTATATCATGTTCACTACTTTATGCAGTTTAGATTTATTCTCCTTCCTACAAATTGTTGTCAGATGTGCCACTCTGTTTCATTGAAAGGATGTTTTGTGTCCTAATTATTTCTAATCGCCCTCATGCTCTCTGAAAGAGTGGAGCTTGAACAAGATAGAGTAGACAGTGTTTATTATTTCACAGGGGAGTATTGATTTATTCATTAGTAATTTCACTTTCAGTGAACATCTGATCATGATGGTTGGTTGATTTATTCCTCTTGCAGGTGCAGTAGCCCTTGCTGAATACCTAGCAGATAACTGTTACCTGATGAGGCTAGACCTACGAGAGAATGATATACGGACTGGAGGGATGATGGCGCTATCACTTTCATTAAACGTCAACACTATCCTTCTCAGGCTAGACCTGGATAAAGATGTCAAGAAAGAATCTGTAGGTTACGTTTTTCCATGTCACATTTTTTGCAGAAGTTTCACATATTTCACTATCATACTTGTAATCACAAAATGGATTCGCTAACACATATATTGCCAGATAAGATATATAAATGAAGAAGTCCCGTTTGATTGAATAGGTGATCAAATATAAAAACAGATAACAAGCTGCATCTGATAAGCTGAATCTAACAGTTGCACACACATTATTTCAGAAATATACCTTCTATGTAAGCATGTTATTGCTGGTAGTACAATTTGAAATATTATTTACGCTTAACATAATTTGGCATGATTGATGTGATAATAGGTAGTTATTACATGATTTGATTTGATTGCATTATGTTACATTTCTGTTGTAGAAATTATATTTAGAGTTTGTAGCTGTGCTAAACTAGTGTTGTTGTTTTTTCTGCACTCCCTATTACATAAAAATGTCATTAATGTTTCTCATGGATATGCAATAATATGTATCAAATTTCATTTTGTTTCTTTGCAGCTCAAAGGCTATGAGGAACTACAACAGTCTCTTCTCTCTGAAATTTGCAGTCACCTTTCACGGAATCGAAAAATCCTTGAACAACGACAAAAGGAAGAGGAGGAAAGAGCGAAAAATGCTTATGCAAATCAAAGAGTACAATCAGAAAAGACAGTCAATGAAAATGATCATGCATCAGAAGGACAATCCAATCCCATTGTAAATGAAGTGAATGAGAAGGAAGTGGTAAAAGACACAAGGGACCCTTTAATGGGGATTGAGAGTGCTCAGGAGGCACTTGTGGTCTTAGGAAGCAGACCTAAAAGCGGACAAAAGCCTCAGAAAGCCAGTAAAGATGGCAAACCACAAGAAGCAGGCAGTGCAAGTGGTATAGAACAAAATGGGGAGGTGGAAAAACAAGTTTCATCGGTGCCATCTACGTTATTACCAACTTCAGCAATACCAGTACAAAGTAATTCAGAAGGAGAATCAATACTAACTCCAGAAATTTCATCATCACCATCATCAGCATCTTCAGAATCTGCTTCCAGTGTACAGTCAAGTCAACCGCGAACAGTATGTGAAGGACAGGATCTATTCAACAATGACCAGTCCTCATCAACCATATCCTTCCCAGGTCATGGCGCTCGAAGCGGAAGCATTACGAAGATCGAGATCCCCAAGGACGAATCGAAACTTCTTCACAGTGACAGCATCGATGTGGAGTCTCCGACATCCCCAACAACCTTGAAACCCCTGGACATTCCAAATGCAATCCAGGATGTCAGTGAGGAACAGGGTGGACAATCAACAGGGATCAAGACGGTTGTTGGGAGGGCGATAGGAGAGGCAGGAGATGGAGGAGAGGTACCTAGTCCTGACACAGAACCATTCGCTAGAGGAGTTCCATTGAACATAGATGGAAAGATTGGGAATCGACTCATGGCTGGTATGAATGAGGACCCGTTTGTGCCCATTGGGGCTGGAAAGCTTAATGGTTAGTATTGCAATATTTCTTCTTTGCATCTGTCATTGGAATATGAAATTACACTTGCAAGATTATAAATACCAAATTGCTTCATGATGGGAATGTGATTTAATTTTCGTATGTTTAAAATTTGATAGACTAATATTGTAACACATTGATGATGTTTATTATCCTATTAAATTATAGCCAATAGCATGTTACTTAGTAGGTCAATTATTAAATATGCTAGATCCCTATAGGAAGATAATTTATTTGAAATTCATGTATCATACACTGGACACTATTGATGAAATTAATGAAATCAATAAATGATTGTGAGCTTTTTAAGTGGCTGTTAATTTGTTGGATTTTCTCTTGTCGAGCTAAGAGTCATTTTAATTTTGAAATCAATTTAACTTACCAAATTTGATCAAAGGTATATGATGTAAATTATGATAATGGGGTGTAATGTGTAAAGGCTAAATTTTTCTTTAAAATTATTTTATTCAGATGACCCAGAACCCTCACCTGACTTAGAGAAGGACATAGACCATATGCTTGCTGCAGCTCATGCTATTTAGTAAGGTAAGATAGGAGTACTTTGTATTGCTCAAAATGTTTCAGCAATATGTATATAAGGCTGTATGATACAATTTCTACCTGAAGGATCTAGGGAAACACCCCTGGAGAAGAATCTCCATTCACAATCAGACATTTTAAACATCTACTAGCAAGACTACCCCTTTGACTACCATCCCTGGAGAATCACCCACCAAGAGCAACCTTCTAACCTGGACGACAACTACCTGCTGTGACAATTAACCCCTAGATGACCACTCTTCATGTGCAATAATCCAACCCAAACAATTACTAAGAATAATAGCAAATAATTTTCAAAAACTCAAGTTGGATCCTAATCTTTCTTGGTCAGTTATTGTTGCCGGGGGGGGGGGGGGGGGGGGGGGGGGGGGGTTAAATTGTCTGGGGTGGATGTGCATAGTCCTCATGTGCTGCCTGAAAATTAAATATCATAGAAAAAAACAAACATGTTAATTCCCTTTCAGTAAACATTAACCATATGGTGAGAATAAGGGGAATATATTTTAAAATTTTGTGTTCATACATTAACACAGGGAATGGCTAACAAAGGGCAAGTAGTCTATCAGCAAAGTATTCCTCCCCATCTATTACAATGTCCTTTTCAAGCATCAATACATGAGCCATAATTATAATTATCAAATATTTTTTTAAAAGGTTTTCATTGGCAATGCAAAGTAGCATTCATATCAAAACAGTCTTCTAGTTGATTCTTTTTACCTTAGTGTACTCAAAATATATGTTCAACTATATGAGCTTTTTTCTGTTCATTTCTTATCTTGAATAGATGCAGACAACAGCAGTATTTGATAATAGAACATCTCATTTCATCAGGCTTTCTTAGAATATTCCTTCTTCATCTAGATGCCTTGGTCATCATCAATTCAATGCAAGCCCTGTGTTTACCCAGCCAGTCTTATGTGTAGATGCTGTGGAAAAAAAAACATTGCCAACTCTTTCGCTCTATGTGGATGTGACAAACACTTCGAACAGTAAACCCCTGTAACAGTAACCGAATGTGTTGTGAAATCTGACCAACTCTGAAGTCCAGCTCTAAGCAGCATTTTTATTGATTATTTCAAAGCCTCTAGAGGGTATTTTTGCTGTATAATTACCCTGTAGATAAAATTTCTTTTTGTTTTAACAAGGGTTTTATATTAACTTAATGAACCACTTTTATGATAATGATTATTTGGCCGAGAAAGGAAGTAATATGTATTGCATAAGTGTAACAAAGATATGAATCTGAAATGGTAATACAGTGAATGTTAGGCTCTTTCTCCATACTCATAGGAAATAGGAAATATTGTGAGAATGAATTGTATTTATTTTAACAATTACCTAAGTATTTGTTTTGTCCCTGTAGTCGACATTGCTTGCATGAGGGTTAGTACTTCTGCTTCCAATACACCTACATGTATCTGTAAGCATGAATGGCTATGCAGACAATCTTTCTTTATCCCTATAATATTAAAGAGATATGTCAGATATTCACATGTTGGATCATGTGTACGAGTGCATCTCTGATTATCTGAATGGTATTTGATGAGTTTTTCCATATAGAAACTGAATTTTATTGGTTGAACAAGCATTATTAATAATCACCTTTTTTCATTGTCATCATTGAACCCAAACAGTTCTAGAATATGCAGATAGTAAACAAATAATTATTAAAAAGAAATTGTTTGAAGAAAGCTTCGCTGTGTTCTATCAATAAGGTTTGCTTTATGTACCTTCAGTACTATTAAGTGCAAATCACCAAAGTTTTCAAATTTAAAGTGCAGGGATGGGCAAGCATTTCAAGTTCTTTTAATGATTCAGAATTCTGTTTAAGGATTTTATGTTGCACTGCCTTGTTTAGCAAATGTAATTATATTCAAAGTTTATGTAGAAAATATGTATATGAAACAATGTCCCTTTGTTTAATACATTAAATGTAACTACATTCATCATGGTTTCAGCTTAGACAGCCATTATAAGCACACCTTGTGTTGCAAGGTGTGCTTATAATGGCTGTCTAAGCTGTCTTAGCATTTACAACACCTTGGTCTAAGTAAAACAACAATAGATCAAATATTTAGTCTTGGGACATAAGAGTGCAACTGTCCTTCCTCTTTATTGAAAAAAAAAACACTTTCACATTGTTATAAAATGGTATTAACTAAATACCTTTTACATGACCACTTTGACAATAGTAAGGTTTTGAACATTCTAAGCTATCGATTAAGTGTTATACTGCTTTGAATGTTCTGAAATGTTTTTTAAAAGAAATAAGATATAATGAAATATGATTGCTCCTTGTAGCAGAAGTGCAACTAGCACATGTTTAATGCTTCCCTTCCTTCCTTTGATAATTAGATTTGAAATATAAGAGTTGTTATTGACTTGTATTTTGCTTGGAATGTATTGTGTAATAATGCTTTAGTGTATTGTGCTTTAAGAAAGTAATGTGTAATTCCCCCTGCAAATGGTCTTTGATCACCTTTATGAAGTAAAGTACTTAAAACATGCTAGAAGCCACATGTAGCAAATTGTGGTACTTAGAGTGGGAAAATATAATTTTGTTCCTTGTTAAAAATCAAAATAATGTATATCAAATGTTTCTTCGCATCTGTTTCAAAAGTAGATGGATTGCTCATGTTAATATGTCATCAATTTATTACCTGTAGGTGTGTGTAATAGATGAAGTATTCATGTGTCAGTTCAACTGCCACTTCAAGTGAATATTAATGAAATGATCATGATTGTGTGATGTACATTTTTTTCTAGCTTAAAGCTGTACATAATTGATTATTAATATATACAATGAAAGTTTTATGTTTATCATATTATGTGGTGCACTGGGATAGTGTTCATAGGTTATAATACCAGATTGACAATCTTTTCGCCAGTGCAAATTGGAGTTAGATTCAAAATTATGCATTAAATTTGTGCTGTAGTAGAAACAGTTCACAATCTGTGACCCATATCTCCTTTATGCAGTAACTGAAAGGACCATTTTCAACTCATGCTTGAAGTGTTTCTTAGTTTCGCCAATGCTAAGCTATTGTGTAATTGAGCCATCAAAGCAACTTAATAAGTTTCTACTTTCAACTCAAATTGTGAAGAAAGCATCTGTATGAAGTAAAATCATATGCTGCATCAAACAACAGTGTTCATGCTGTACATCTGTAAGGTTGTTTTTGGAGGCACAAAGTGTAAAGTTTCACCTTGGGGGGGGGGGGGGGGGGGGGAGTGTGTATATCAAAAAATCAAGTACAAGATTGCTTAGCCCAAACTCAAATTTCTGTAATATGTCAGATTTCTGTGATTTTACTGGATCAGTAGAAATATACTTGTGATTTTGAAAGGCCACAAAGTTTTTTGGGTTTTTTTTTCCTGGTACACTTGGTTTATAAGCAAATAAAAGGTGAAAAATAATTTGAACTCCCCTGGCCCTGTTTCATAAAAGAGTTATGAATCATCTAAATCAATTAGGAATCCTCCAATTAATCATAAACTGGCAGTCTCCAATGTCTTGTGTGCAGATTTTTTATTGTTATATATCTCAAGTTGAGTTTGGTAACATTCTAAAAAAAAAAAAAAGGGAGCAATTGTAACTTTATGATTGATTAAGGTTAATTGCAACTCTTTATAAGACATACCCTGGCTTTATTATAGCATAGTCTGTTTCCCTATCGTCTTGTCACTCCTATCATATTGTACACATGCATTTTATGTGAATGGCTTTTTAGAAGTTGTATTTATCCTAAAAGTGAATAGGATCTCACCAGCTTTAGGAAGCACAACCAAACTGTGCCCCCCCCCTTAAAATCCTGTTGTACATACCACAATTAATTACACACAGCAAATGTGCCCCCTTTAATATGTTTTTGTGTCCCATTTCTAACATTAGACCCAAGATGCACTAAATGTGATAATTCCTTTTTTTTTTGCTTGTCAGGGCTTTGTTGGAATTGTGCCCTTCCCCTTTACAAAATCCTGGATCTGCCCTTTAGATCTCTCTGTAATGTCACTGTCCATGCCTCCATGGTCTTTGAACAGAGTGGGTCGTGTTATTGATGAGGGGTGTTCAGGTAGATTAAATCATTGATCAACTATTTAAAGTTTGGTGCTGAATGCTAGTGAGGTAGAAATTTGTCTATTTCATTATCTTTAGTTACGGTAATGATATTGCATTTTGAGAGAATTATTTCTGAATTGTTTATGATGCGGTAGATGAGGTGTATGGACCAACAAAGTATCAACAAACTTTAAAACCATACTGGAAATCAGAGTCCCTGAAAATCAAAAATTTTGTGAAACCATGTGTTGTGTATGTGGGTTGCGACAACAAGCTTCATTAACTTCTTTTTCTTAGTTGCTCATTTTCTACCTAAATTGTTTGGCATATACCATTCATTTGTAGTTTTGAACATTCTGTGTAAATTATATTTGATTCTTTAATTATTAACAGCTCTCAAGAATTTTTTGAATTTATTTTTCAGTAGAAAAATATATTTTTGCTATTGTTAACTTTAGTAAGTCATTTCAGAATAATTCAATGACAGTATAATTTATAGGAATTATTGCTGTGAGTTTATTAGGGTCATTATAAGAGATAATGAGAATCATGCTATGTTAACTCAGAAATATACGCAGATAAAACAATACTTTTTTATTTTGGTGCAATGATTCATTTATCATGCAAATAAATATCTGATTGATTGTGTCATCTGATCGAAGGCACACAACTCTTACCTATTACTATTATTGAAATTGTTATTTTTGTTCCTGAGATTTTAATCTTTGCATTGTGTTCGAAGCAGTTGCCTGAGCAACTCTTTTGCTATTTAGTTTTAACCACTATGTTCAAACAAACTAACAAAAATTACTTTGTCAAGTTTCTTTTTACTTAGTATCATGGTATACATGCAAGTATATGGGTTATAGTTGGATATATGAATATCAAAATATGAATTGATAGACCTGTAAATGAAATGTCATAAAATAGAGTATTGAGTGCTGAATTTGAATTTGTTCAACAATAGCTTGACCAACTTGTAAGGAAATTTTGACCAAACTTGTCAATGTAAACATGCAGTAGCACATATGTGGTATGATAGAAGATACAAGTACATTTATTTTGATGAGAACCAAAAAGTCATTAATTCTGTGTGAAATGACATTAATTGATGGCCTTTAGGCTTTCTGCAGAAGAATTAATAAAAAAAAGTTTGGTGTTAAAGCCAAAATTAATGAATAAATGGCTCCAATTTACATATTTTGTACATTCTCTTGCACAATTATGATGCATTTTGTGTGATTATACAAACTTATATATTACTAGTATTGATCTCCTTTGTAATGTAGGCACTTTGTTAATTGGTATTTCTATGAATTGTCATTATATGAACTGGCATTTTATTAATTGGCATTTACGGACAGGTGATCAAGAGAGGGAGGTCTGTGCTAGTCATGAACTTCACACTAACCATCAAATGCAAGAATTTTTAACTGTTCAAGGTTCTATCTATTTAATTTTGAAACTACTTGATGTAAAATCAAGTCAAAAATTTATGGAAGCAAAATTATATGGATGATGTCCATAGTATGGAATTTCCTTGCTATTTCTTGACTAGTTATGAGGATGTGTATGATTAATTTTTAGGTTCTTTTACCATCATATGAAAAGATTTATTATTATTACCTTTAAAAGTGTTGATCATTTTTGTTTGAACTTTCATGTACATTTTCTTTTCATTCAAAGACAAAGTAATAAACAAACCATTTTACATCCATATCCAAATGTGAAATGGTATCTTTGAGTACTCCAAAGAATAAGTACACACTAAACATCATTTTCAGAGGTCAGTGCATATAGTTGACAGCATATAGGTGACAGTAATCATTTTCATTAATCCCTTATTCATTTCTTGCAAAACAATTATATGTTTTTTTGTCTCTGCAAGCGCTTCATGCTGTCTACTTTATAGAGGTGTCGTGGTCTAGTGGATACATCACCGGACTGTGGATCACATGGTTCACGGTTCAAGTCCCACCGCGGCAGTAACGTCTTTTGGCAAGACATTAATCTACATTGCTACTCTTACCCATGAGATAATGGGTACCTGTGAGGATTGCCGAAAGTCAATGTGACTGTTTTTTCCATTGCCCTACATGCAATATGCATATGCATGTGAACGGTCCAAAATGGTAGGAATGCTTCCTAAGGAGTGGAGATGGTGTACACTTATGTGCGGGCTTGAAATCCAATTACCAGGGTAATAATAAACAACATTGTAAAGCGCATTGAAGTATTCACATAATGCACTATATACATGTAATATATTATTATTATTACTTTCTCTGAAGTTTATAGTATGTTCAAGAAGAAAATATGAATATTCTCTAAATAGAATAGGCATTACATCATAGAGAAATTCTGCCTAGAGGCAGAGGGACATTCATGTTAAATTGTTTGAGTTAATGCTCTTAAAGGCTCTCACCAGACAATAATAATGTATATATAGATTTAAAATAAATAATATAAATGTGGAAATGGATTTTGTGAAAAACAGTTCCGTTGTGTATATTTTACAATACTTAAGGTGAAGACAGAGTATAGTAGGTTAAAATCCATCTGTGTATTCAGAACCATTTTGTTCTAATTAAATCTTTAGTAATGTTATATGTTACAGAAACTGAATGTAAATAATTTTGTTTTAAACAAATCATTTATATTCTCAAATACCACAAAGTTTCAGTCTCCTAATTTGATTTTTGCAGGAAACTGAGATAATCACTGGCAAAGCTTTTCTAGAATATTTGTAGAAAAGCATATTCTGTATGCAAAGCAGGATTTATGATGAATCCAAGAAAATTAAATCTTAAAGTGGAGGGAAAAAGAAAAAATCATTTTTGTTCAAATATGATTTCAATTGATATTTCTGTGTTATTCTGTTATTGGACTTTTAAAAAATGAATTGCTCTATCTTATCCAATATTCATATCATATTCATTTTAGCACTTCCTGCCATTTTTATATAGCTATATGGTTTTCCAAAGAAAAGTGTATCTTTTATCTATTCATGCCCCTTTTCTATCATTTTCATAATGAATGGTATTGCATGGTAAAGGTTATTTCAGTGAAATGACTAAAATAATGAGTAGGCCTACATGGTTTGTGTTATCTTAAAATAAAGAATAAGACTCGAAAATTGCATATACTCATCAAAATTGCATTTGAAATGGTACTATACCTTGTAATTGAAAGTGACTTGAATGGTATTGATTTTTAATGTCATATATAAAAATTTGATTTGTGAAAGTTTTGTGAAAATGATGTACTGAGATAACTACTGTCAAATCAGATGTCTATTTTAATTTGTTTCAGTAGTTGATATGAATGCTATATAATTTCTGCAGATTTCTCTTTAAAAATTTAAATGGCAAGAATTGGTGATTGTGATCTAAAGACAAATAGCGCTGTGAAGATATTTATTTTCCATTGTGTAGCGATTAAACTCAGGATTTCGGTAGGTGTATATGTTGCAATAATGATATGAATTAAACCAATGTCTGGACAGAAATGCATAGTGCATCATGTGTATATGACTCTTTCTTATTTATGACTTTCAATGGAAGGGTAAAAATGCCTTATGATCAGCTTATACAAATGTTAGTTGGGTGATGTGAAGTGATGTAATAGGCCAGGATGTGTGCCACAGCAATTGCAGGAATAGAGTGGATAAACTACACATAATTTTTTTAAAAATTTTTTGCTTTCAACAGCTCAAGGAATTAAACCTTGGTAATTCAATGATTCTCACAACTGAAATTAACTGGATTTAAAGTGTACCAACCACCTGAAAAAAGAATTTGTATACTGCTTGGAAGTATAAAATTAACCTCAAATAACTCAATCTGAAATTCTTTAGGTTAATGAAGGAAATAAAGGATAACATGAAGGTGCTCGCGTGGAACCGAACCTCCGAGTTGGGTTCCGCACGAGCCCTTATCTTGGCAAGCACGTACGGGTGCGTTGAGAAGTCTACTCACGAGTCGCTTTTATGCTTATAGAGAGAGTATAATTAAACTTGTAATATCTCTTTATAGAAGTGATATTCGAAGCCCATATTTGGAATATAGTAGAATGACATAGAACCTCTAACATACAGAGTAAAATATTTTTTGGTGATTGGAACCCTTTAAAGACATATTTCCTTTCATATCCTATATTTTTAGGGGTTTGGGCCTCGAGGGGATCATATTTTCTTCACAATCAACATACCTTGAAACTTTTGTTGTTGACAAGCTAGGCCGTTTGCATTTTGTGAAGGGGGCTGATGCCTTTTGCCCACTCCCAACTATCAACTTCTAATTTCTAAATTTTCTTTTGAAAATGCACAGAAATATATTCAGGCACATCACTACCTAAATATGAGGACATTCGGGTAGCTCACTGCCCAAATATGAGTAAAAAAAGAATCTGTCCCGTTGGGTGTTACTTAGCACTTTTACTCACATTAACCCATTATCTGGGCCTAGGTCCTTTTGATTTTGTTTTGTTTTGTTTTGACTTTATTCAGTTTTGTTTTTATTTTTCTCTTCTTCTTACCTGTAAATACTGTATAAGCCATAAATTTCGCAGCCATAAATTTTTGCGAATAGGACTAACCAGACTATTTCGCGAGTGGTTGAATTCGCGGTTGGAAAATTCTCAAATCTACAAACAGCGGTGATGATGTATTTTTGCAAAGCGAAGTGGTGAATTTCTGACCAGGAGACAACAAATTCATCCGACTTCTTATGTTGGCTAACTCACGATTCGCGAAATACGCGAAAATAAAACCCCCGCGAAATATATGGCGTAGTACTTAGTACGAGCATCATATAGACTTAGTTCAAGACAAGCTTGAGTCAGAGATCGATTCGTTACCATACACTACGACAAAAAACATTGAGCTCGTAATTGTGTTATTATAAATAAATATAGACGTCTGAAAGTCAGACTGAACAAAATATTACATTGCATTGGCAATTCACTACGTAGAGTATAATGTACTAGTATACTGTCCGTACCAGAGCGCGTTGAAAGAGAGAGTTGTGACACGCGCAAAATAAGCCTACGCCTACGCGGTCTTTCTTTAAAACATGGCGGATCATGGAGCTTCCAATAGTTCCCTTTCACGTACATTTTCTATGGGATCGGAGGGAACAGTGAACTATTTGAAGCTCCATGAAACGACTGACCAATCAGAAGCGACCTCCAGTGTCGCGACTCTCTGTATGTACCTCTGATCCGTACCATACGTACACATACGTACAACATATATGCACAGCTAATTTACACACGTTAGATCCGGTACCCATCATCATCATCATCACTACACCGAACTTGGGCAACATGTCAGCATCATAATATGAGAACCCTGTAAAGATTACCAAATGAAATTGCATGATTGTTGCTGTTATAGTCAGAGGAATATATCTATCGGTTTCAGAGAACGATTCTGCCGTTGGTAAGACAAATAAAATGTGCGAGATTAGAGTTAGAGTTTAGACCTACCGGTACACCGTAGGCGTAGAGTACACTTATAAGTTATACTCATGTATGATGGGGGCACCTAAAGCTACGCACTTTGTTTCCAGCGGCTAAAAAGTCACTTTTTCAATAATTTATGTGAATTTCTTTTATATATCTTGGTTCTACATACTCTTAAATTACATTCCTGAGAAAACTACGACGGACAAATATCAATAAACATTAATTTTCAAGTGGATGCCGATACCCATGCCATGTCAAATTTGGTCGAAAAAATGAAAGGGTCCTAAAAGCTACGCACATGTATGATGTAGTAAATGAATGCAAATCTTGATTTTGAAGCTGAATTTCATCCCGATTTGCAATTAGTGATAATATCACAAAAATAAAGGAAAATTAACTCATTCTTTTTGGCGAACGTAAATGATAATCTCATTGCTCAGTAACACCAAAAGTTTGGAGCATCGAATGCGTCACATTGCGCGTATTTGCGGGGTGCATAGCTTTAGGACCTGCGTAGCTTTAGGACCTGCGTAGCTTTAGGACCCCTGACCATACAAGCTTATCTGAAGATAACCATGTAGATCTACTCCAGACCAGCTTTTATGGGTGAATAGGCTTCAATAGCTTTTGTGTGTATCAGCAGGCCTTTTTCCAGGGTAGATCATTCATACAGGAGAGGAAAATAATTATTTAAAATTTCACTTTCAATTCTGAATCCCCTAATTCATGTGGCACAGTAAGAGTTGAAGAGTCCATGAATCAGGTAATTAAGAAATTTAAGAAAATTAAATCCTGCTTAGAGCAATTTTGTTGTCTGTTTTTGACTGCTGCAACAGTGAATGTTGGACACAGTCCCACATAGGCAAGGGCCCATGCACTCGTGTATCGGAACCACTCGGGCCCACTTGAGATTACGTAGCCTGCTGAATGTGCAGCCTGCTGTCTTAAACAAAACATAATAAATATCAACACTGATCAAGGTAAAATTGGAACATCACTTACCAACACGTTGCCTTGGGTCTACTCTTGAATTTGATGAGAAGTTTCTGCACTCGGGTATTGAAAAAAAATGAATTTTGGAGCTTGAAAGTTGTCTGCCGTGACTGGGCTGAGGTAACAGTTGATTGTACCGTTTTTACATATTTTGCTGCCCTCTTGTGCCCGATATACAAGATTACTTTTCGGGGTTCCGTGGTATGAGCCGCCGTTTGTAAATTTATCATTTAGACAATTTTTTGTATATAATTCAATAATTTACCTTGTCAAACAATTATTATGAAATTTTCTTAGAATGAGTACAGATATTTATGAATAATAATTTTCATGTTTTTACCCTCATAAATGATGATTTAACAATATCCATTATTTATACATTTGTAATTATCTACTTTTCTTTCAAGTATAAATGATTTCACAATATTTATTTATGTGGGGGGGGGGGGAGGATTCACTTATCATGATTTATAAATAACAATTGTCACAATATCCAATATCTTTGCTTAACACTGTATCCCTTAAAGGGAATTGGTAACTTCGTGGAGGCTTGATTTAGTGAATTGTTAAATTTTGATATCTGTCTTTTATGATGTTCAGAAGGATAAATAAATAGCCAGGCATAGAAAAGTTTTCAAATATATAATGTAATTATTAAGAAAAAGTGCAATAAGCTTAAATCAACAGATAAATTGCTCAGACACATCACATGTATAAATAAAAAAAATTCCCGACAAATATCATGCTTAGTTACAACAATGGTTTATTTACAGATCCACAAATTTTTCAGCCTCTCCCTCTCCCTCTCCCTCTCCCTTTATCAATTAATCAATTAAGTGGAAAAACATATACAAATGATATACAGTATCTTTAAAAATATAACTTCACAAACGGCGCCTCATAACGACAAGGGTCAGCAGTATTTTTTCCCCGTCCGATTTTCCTATCACGGCCACCATACCACCGTAGAGTAGAGACAGTAGAGACGGTTTGTTTTGGAAGGTGGTAAGATTTGTCTTTTTTATCATTAAGTTTGAAAAATTAATGATAATTTTACCAGCTAGACCTAGCTTCAATACCTAGTCACCCCTCCGGAGTAAATAATTTACTTCATGGTGAGGTAAAAGAGCGTGAGTTAGGTGAAACTTAGTTTCAACATACCCGTAATGTAAGAGGAGTACGAGGTTATAATCATAACCTAGTACATTGGATGAGTGGGCCCATGAGTGGTACAATATACAAGTCACCCGATCGTCGGTTGTAATTCTGTTTGTGTCTGGACTCGACTCTGGTCTGTGTTTAGTGCCAGTGGATGTGTTGGATTAGAATAGTACTAGAAAGAGTGGAGATGATAATTTGGGTCACGATTATGTCTAATTTGTACTAGATTAACCATAAGGCATAACACTAATAATAGTATATTCATATTGGCATTGTCAGATTGTCTTGAAATAGGAAACTACCATTCATTAGACACAGTCACACTAGTCATGTCAGTACAGTAGCATTTAATTTTGTCAAACCATGCAAACGCCTTTTTTAAATATCTTCTTTCCATAACCTAATGTTTGAATTTGCATGCAAGTGTGTGTGTGCACATCTGAAGCTGAAGTCCTGAATGAGTGGTTTCCTTTTTCATGACATAGTCATTTTATTATCAATTTGTTAACGTTATGTGTGGAGAAAGGTACTGACTGTCATGACCATGATGACTGTTGTTACATTTATACATCATACATGTATGGCAATAACCTCGCATAAGTGTGAGTGGCACTCGTGCAATGTACTATAAGTATAAGGTTATAATTAAACGACCCCTGCAATCTAAACGGGCTTAAAATTGAAAAAAATATGCGTAAAAGAGTTTTTCACAGAGATTCCGAATATGACGATGATATTTCTTAGAAATCATCAATAATTCTGGAATCTAGCTTTAAAAATGACAACTCGGACGGCTCAGAAAAAAGTCTGGTTTCGGAGCTGTATTACGCATTAGGATTTGACGCCACTGCAGGAGAAAACATTGCAGGTATGCCGCTCAGCACATCGAAGGTATACATACATGTATAACACTTGTGTCTGGAGAATTCTTTCCTCGGTTATGGAAGAATTTCATTGTGAAAGAAAAGGAGAAATGACTGAAGAAGACAATGAGAGCGACGAATAGGTTGCAAGTGATTTCAATGATCAATCAGTAAGCCACCTTTTACAGCAAAACCCAAACTGTGAAAGCAGCGCTTCCTCAAAAGTATTCTCGAGGAAATGGTCACTGCAGATGACCGCCGATCGAGATTCGATGGGACCGGGGCCACTCCACTTGGCACGAGTGATCTTCACCCTAGCTCTCCAAACCCTTCTTAAATGTTCATCTCTTGGGAAGTAATGTCAGCTTCCTCCATCATTGTTAGTTTTGCTGCAAACGGCGGCAACACAGCGTGATGGCATTTTCATGGAGAAATAAAAAATATATCGTGAAAAACACAAAAATCACGGCAGAGCCCAGCCATAGAATTAGAAGAACAAAACTAAGCGTAAGCACGAATGCAAAAAAAGTGACAAAAATAAATGATAATAATAATAATAATATATATCATTTATATTGCACCTTTTCATAATGATACAAAGCACATCAACAGTGAAATACCGTGGACTCTGCCCACTCGTTTGATAGTTTGTGTTCTAAAGAAAACTGATGCCAAGCTGACATGAACGCACACGCAAAATAATCAAAGGACTGTAGTATGAGTCTAAGCAAAAATTGTCTGCTCGCGATTTCTCGGTGAAAATGAGGTGATTTAGCCATAAAAATGACTAAAAAAGGCAAACTATGATATTATTTGAAAAAAAAAGAAATTTTTCTGAAAAATAAAATGCACTTGATAATCCCAGAACGTTTCTGGCCATTTCGTCATTCCTGCAATGACGTCAAATGCTTCATCAAGCCACGTGACCATATTTACCTTTTTTGAGAGGTGGAGCTTAGCAAGCATGAGATCTGTGAAAAATGGATTGTTATTTTCATTTTTTATAGAGATATAGAGATTTTCTGAAAAATCTTAGGCTGGAATATTAATAAGTAGAGGTGTATTCATTTTTTGAAAAGCTAAGTTAGTTGGGTTGCAGCGACCCTTTAACTCCAGGGAGCACCACTGCCCAATCACTAGGACTGTACCGCCAAAAGTTTCCCCGCTCTACACATAGTACAGGGAAACTATCGGTGGTACTAGTGATGGCGCACTAGTGATGGTGCACTAGTGATTTTGAGTTGTTGGTATGCTACAACAAAGGAAATATATGGGTAATGCCTGCAAAACGCATTTTTTTCCATCAAATTACTTGTCAAATCATGGATATTGGATGCCATCTTGTGAGGTAAAAGGTTTTTTTTAATATTGAAGTACCAATTTTCATCTTTCCTTGTACCGTTTTGAAAAAAATGGTAACTAAAGCAGATTCTGACTTAGTAGATATGTACCTGGAGCGCCACTGTATGACTGTAGTCGCTTATAAAGTCGATGAAAAGAAAAAGTCCCAATTTATCCTCATAGACAAGTTACGTGCGTTAATTCTCTGTATAAGTCGATTAATTGCGATGTTTGTAAGTCGATTAATTGCCTAATCAAATTCCTAGAACAGTTCCAAAGAAAAACATTAAATTCATACTGCCCAAGTTGAATGTGTAACCAATCACGTCCACAATATACCAGGGTATAGGGCTGAGTTGGAAAGGGTTTCCATCGCTGGCATGAACTTCTTTAAGCAAATTATCTCATAAGCAAACTCAGGCACAGAAATTATTGAACATTCTTCGCATGTGCTGAAAGGACAAGTGTGAGTAAATCCCATAAATAAAAGCGCTGTAATTGGTTCAATATCGGCAAGTTCATTCGAGCTTCGCATTGCAGCCACTGATCTCTGCGGAAAAACTGTAGAGATCAGTGTTAGCAACTGAATGAGTATACATTTGGCACGAAAACTAGCGTAAGTTCTGCGCATGTGCTGGTCAATCACGGGAAACACTACAGCGCTATGATTGGTCCAGTATCGGCAAATTTGGTTTAACTTTGCATAGCAACTGAATATCATTTAAGTCACATGCCGCGTAAAGGGGTTAGATGGGGGCGATGTCTCATGTTCGTGATGTTATTGGCTGCTTGGTGTTAGCAAGTTAGGCCCGGAATAAAAAATTAGAGGGCAATAGAGGCAACATTGTTCCTTAGCTAGCTAGAATGACATAAATCGTACGGCGTCGAGTAAGAAGGGCAGCTTCCCGTGGGAATGAAATATATTTTGGAATCAGAATATGTGTTAACTGAAATTGTACATTTCGTACAATATTTAAAACGTTTAAAAAGCCATTTATATATATTGACATTTGTTTTATTCGTTTGAATTAATTTGTTTGAATATCGACAGCTAACAAACATCATTGTGCCATGAGAAAATTGAGACATTATCGTCATACAATTTTTTTTTAGATTTTTTTTACTCATTCTGGAGCATCATAAAATGCCTTCTTCTCCTTGGCAAAAAATGTGATTCGCAATTTCAGAGAATATCTTAATTGAATAACAAGATTAGAGAGCAGAGTTATCCAGTCGAATGTCATTTTCCCTGATACATTCTTATCAGCCTCGTTAGAGGATGATATCGATCATTATGATAATTAAAATAAAATGAATATTTATTCTTTATAAAGTACGTCATTGTATGTTTTCTGTCTTCAAGGAAAATGACTTTGATTCATTATTTTAATGAATATCGTTAGCGGGAGATTTTAAATAGCAGAATTACCAAGTCAAATTCATGCATCTGGTAACAATATATATTTTTATCAGCCTCGTTAGAGAATGATATGGATCATCATGATAATTAAAACAAAATGAGTACCGGTATTTTTTCTTTATAAAGCATGTTGTATTTTTTCCGTCTTCAAAGAAAATAACTTTGATTCATTATTTCAATGAATATTGTTAGCGGGAGATTTTGAATAGCAAAATTGCCAAGTTAAATTCATGCACCTGGTAACAATATTTTTATCACCGTCGTTAGAGAATGGTATGCTTCGTCGTGAGAAGCTATAGAAATTGTACTTTATTAGAGACACATCACAATATGTTTTCAGTCCTTTATTATGAACACTGATTTTCAAACATGATTTAAGATATGATCAAAGAGCATGCATCAGATAAATTATTTTACCAGCGTCGGGATGATATGCATCGTTGTTAAAGTGAAAAGACTCGAGGTACTTTTTTAAAATTCGCTCACGACTACCCGAAAATAGGCCGTCAGAATGTACACAATTTGATGACACATGATAAGAAAATATACTTCCTCTTTTTAAAAGAAAATTCAGTTTTAACGTATTTTGTTTTATTTTCTTTATATTGAATATTGGTATCAGCATCGGCTGATGTTCTCATTTTTTTTCACGCCACGTGGCGGGGACAACGCGTAAGTCTTCTTCGACTTCAGCGCAAGTCGAAGATCACCTAATTCAACACATTTCACTCAGTCCCGTCAAGATCGACTTAAGCGAAGTTGACTGTACTTCCACTCATGATATTGTCAACATACATGTAAAGATGACTGAAATGATTTACTGATGCAAACTTGTTTGAATTAGACCTCACATTAAAGACCTCTACGAAACAGACGGTTTATGGGTGGGCACTCTGCTTTAATGGGAAGGTTGAGTTCTGGGAAAGGTGAAAAATCATTTGTTAGCTTATGTCACTTTGGAAGAACATCATAGTAGAAAAATCACCTGAAAAGGATTGCTCTTCAAATGCCCTCATATTCAAAATATGACTAGAAATAGTTGAAAGTTGTATAGTCACATATATCCATTTCTGTGTGCAGTACATTTGCTCTTCAGCGAGATTGGGTCAATTTCTTATCTATTTTGATGATTTCAAAACAACACATGGTCAGCCTTTCCAAATTGCTTTGAGACAGTTTCTTTCACAATGTAATTGCATGACCAGGGCCCCGTTGCATAAAACTTACCGTTAATGGTAACTTTGCCATCAATGGTAACTCCCATGGAAACCTTGATTTTGATTGGCTGTTGAGTGATGTTACCATGGTAGTTACCAATACCATTGATAGCAGAGTTACCATTAATGGTAAGTTTTATGCAACGGGGCCCAGAACTCTACTTTGGGTAATTCCATGCAAATGTCCACTTTTGGTGAAAAAACAATTTTGAACATTTTCCTTCTATGTCACTTGAATATACATGATTTGAACTTTATGGAACAATATTCAATTTTCTAATTTTTTTAATATTTTGAGTAGACTCAAAATAGCCATTTTTTAAACCTATAAATGAAATTACACATTTTTATGGTAAAATATGGTTAATTACATATTGAGTCATTTTTAGAGATTTCATCTGTTATAATAATAAAGTTACTGAAATCTAGTTAGGACTAAGGGGAATTTTATGTCTATATACAGAAAGTTTTTGAAATATTAATATTCTTCTGATTTAAAGGAGGTCAAAGGTCAAATGGATTTTTGTCCCGTCTGTCACGTTTTTTAAGGTACTTTTTGCATTTACAAAAATTGAATCATTGTTTTGGAATAAAATTTTGTAGTCTTGCTCTTTGGTAGGGGGAAATTCATTTCTACTGCTAACTTGGTGGAATTCGATATTATGAAGATAATTATCAATCATAAAGTAATGTCCCGTCTGTCACGTTTGGCATCTACAGCAAAAATATGTATGGATTGGACTACATGAAAATTTTCCGATGGATGAAAATTAAAATCCTTGTACTATTATGTTTCATGATATTAAAGATGACCCTTTAACCCCTTTAAAACATGAGAATAAGGTATTTAATGCTGGAAATTTGGTTGTCTTTAAAAATTGTATTTTGTGTACAGTCTCAGTGTGTCCCGTCTGTCACGTTTTTATTGTTCCGTCTGTCACGCTCACTTTTTGGCATTTTCCTCCAAAAGCAAGATGAAATTTCAAATGTATACTAGCATGTTTCAAAAAGGTACCAACAAGTGATAACATGAATACACATATTTTGTTTCAAGATTTTCCAGTGAGAAAAGTATCGAAGCAGAAATGGCTTGGTAAATTCATGTCCCGTCTTTCATGCTGAACTTGAAGTCCCAACCACAAAAAAAAAAAAAAAAAATCCCCCCTTTTGTTGACCAAACCCTATAGATCACATCTCTATATCAAAATAAGCATCACTTTTAAATGAAATATAAAATATCAAGTAAAAACATAAAAAAGTGAGGGTTGGATGTCCCGTCTGTCACGCTGGAATTACCCCTTTATCTTTAAATCCATCCATGACCAAAATTCCTTTCCCAAACCAGAGTTTATTTCCCAACCTCAGAAGATCATGCATTCTGAAGGGACATCACCAGCTCTCCTCCAAACATGAGATGTAACACACAACATACTTCACAAGAACTATTAAGGCATGTAATCTACAATGTACTTTCACCTGACACTGTGAACTCCAAGTTGACACCTTCAAAACCAGACTCTAGGACAATATTGAAAGGGGCAATATGAATAATTGAATATATACATGTAGTAACTGTAGAAACACACTCTTGGGTGTTGACATTATACTTAAATTGGTCATCAATATCTTGCTTCAAGTAAAATCTAGTCAGGTCTGTTAAGCCCATATTTTTTAGTTTTGGGGACAGAGTTTACAAATGCGCCAAACTTTGCAGATGTACTTGTTAGGACAATGGCTTCATTTTTTCCCACAGGACCCATCGAATCAAACCATATCTTCATGCAAAAGTATGTGTATGCTAATTTATGCAATTTACATGTATTAAATCAGGAAATCCATTGACAAGGTAAATATCAATGGCTTAAAAATGTTCCAAACGTTTTATATGTATTTCTTTTGGCGATAGCTTTATTTTTCCCCACAGGACCCATCGAATTAAATCTCATCTTCATGCAAAATTATGCTACTTTATGCCAATTATTGTACTGTATACCTAACGAAGGTAAAAATCAAAGTACTTGAAAATGTACCAAACTTTCCATATGTATTTGTTGTGCCTGCAGATTTTTTTTATCCCACAGGACCCATCAAAATAACACATATTCATGCGAAATTTCCCAAATTTATGCAAATTATGGAATTACATGTATCCAAAGTGTTAGTGCCATTTGTATTGTACGTATTTAAGAGCTTTAGCTCTTCTATACAATATTTGCATTAAAATCAATAAATGTACTCTGAAAATTGCAATGTAACATTGTCTTTTCATTTATCTGACCTTGTTTACCAGTGAGTATCAAATTGAAAGTGCTGGTATAGTCTGTTATTGATATAGCATTGAAATTTAGTTTTAAGCATTAATATGGATAAATTATAATAAAATGTTTTTAAAAGTCAAGGAATATACTCAGAATATCATACCTAACATAGTCATTTAATTAACCTTACCTTATTCACCAATATGTTACAAAGTTGAGGTGCTTGTAATCTTGTATAGTCATTTCTTGATATGTCATTGGAAATGTTCATTATGCATAAATACGATATAATAAATTACCATTAAAATAAATAAACATTACAATATTATTGCAATTATTAATGTTATTTTAATCTGACTAATCGATCTAACCTACATGTATGTGGTAGAATATGAAGCCCTTCCACATTTATTTTGTGAGTATAACATACATGTAGAATATGTGTTATATGCATACATTTAAATCAACATTAAGATAAAGTAAAATTAATTTGATGATTTCAGCAGATTCACCTGGATATGAAAAATTAAGAAACTAGTTTATATATTTCGAGACAAACAATTGAATTTGTGTTTTTTGCATAAATTAGCATTTTAAAATTGGGTGCCATTCACCGATTTTGTGGCACCCTTTGCACTTTTGTAAATTCTGTCACAAAAATTTTGAAGGGTCCGACAGGCAAACAGTCGTGTCTGTCATTGCTACAAAATAGGCATATGCATGATATAGGTAATAATAATAACATACCTGACTAAGAGAACCAGACACAAAACAGATTCATATTCAGCCAGTAAGATGTTGGGGGCATCCAAAAGATGCTCATTTCTTGAGGAAGATGTCCTTATATTTTTTTTTTTAATTCACTTGATTCAGTGGGTGCGCTCCTTTTTTTTTTCACTCTATATTTTCAGTTTTGATACCCGATTTTGAAGTCCTTGCTAAAAGCCTAATTCATAATGATGTGTCTAGAACTCTGTATGATCACTTGCAGATTGAGGGGAGAGAGGGGGTACAACTGGCTTGTGCCCTATTCTAAAATCCAATTGTGCTTACCTGAGGTACTCCCCCCCCCCCCCCAAAAAAAAAAAAAAAAAAAAAAGAAGAAAAAAAGTACCTCCCCGATTATGTTTTTGTGCACCTTATTAATTTTGGAAAGAAAATTCAGCTGATAAATCAGATAGATTTCTTTTGTTGTTGCTTGTCAGAGATTTTTTTCGAAATTGTGCCCCCTTTAAAACCCAACCTTGCATAGGCTACATGTATGTAGTACACTAAAATAATGTACCACCCCTAATCTTTTTTTAACTTGTTCCCCTCACCCCTGTCAAATCTTAGACCCAACATAACATCCCTCCCCCATTTTTTTTTTATTGTAAGAGATTTTTTGAGTAAATTAGTGTGAAAGTCTAGTCACTCTAGTGCCAATTTAGCCCGGATCCAGATAAATTAAGTGTGAGATCTACTTATGTAGATGTTCCCTGTCATATTTGCATTTGAATTTGTTCTATCCATTCTACATGTACACAGGGATGTAAGACTTCTGGATTTTTCCGGAATTCCGGATTTTTTAAAATCAAAGAAATATTTCCGGGTTTTTTTCTGTGACATGTTAGGTGTTGAAGGCATTATCGTACTTTCGTGTGCATTAACCTAGTGGCGGAAAAAAAACCCTCCCAAATGAAATATAGTCTTTTACTGGCCGTTTCATACGAACTATGTTAATTATAGTGTGAAGTGGTTCTCGTACGCACAGCACGAATTTTGTATAAAAATCCTGGTAACGAGTATGTGTGGACAAGTGCTATGGACTGTAAAACCATGCGCTTTACTAAAATTCGCGTAACAGCCACGTAATGATTTTGTATTTTGAACGTGCGGCGACAGGAAAAGTGGCTGATGTATGAGACTAAGCGTTCTGGAATGTGCATTGTCAGGACGACCGCATGGCGAAGCTAGCACTAGCACACTAATATACACACATACACGTGCACAGCGCGATGCGCTGTGTATTGTGTACTGTCGATGTCGCATCGCATACTGCACAGATACTTGGAAGTTTACGACTTTGTGATAGCGTTTCGACTTCGTTTCCTGATTTTCTTGTGCCTCTTATTGGAATTAAAAAATCAAAATGGAAGTGGACAGGACTGCAAATATAGCGAAAATCGACATAGGAATCAAGAATAAGTGGACTTGGAAATGGACAGAGGAGAAGGATGCGAACGGAGACCGGAGTATTCTTTGTTTTATATGTATGTGCATGTATGTGTTAGCTTTAAAATTTCGGGGGGGGGGGGGGGGGGTCTCCTCACACCAACACCTACACTTGACTGAATCACTGTGCTCGTCAAATATTTTCCGGATTTTTTTTTGCTACCCACTTACATCCCTGTGTACATGCATTCATGGGTTCAAACAGACAGTATGATAAACAATTTTTGTGTGATACATTAAAGAAGTTACTTTCTTTCAAAAGTGAGAACAGAATTGAAATCAACAATTTGTAACATGCTGTAAGATGAGATAATTTGTAGGACATGTACTGTAAATATGATGGGCCAAGGTATATAGTTGTAAGGATAAGCCTCTCTTTTGGAATTAATGTGTCTTGAATTGGTCTATTATTGCCTATTTTCATAATTGCAGAAAACAAATAAACACAAGTAATGTCAAAAATGTTTTGCTAAAGAAAAGGATAGAGTACAATGGTTGATTTAAAAAAAGGAGAAGAGAGAAAGAGAGGATGAAAGTGAAAAGAATGGAAGGGAAATAAAAGAAAAAGACAGTCATGATATCATGGATCATAATCTGAAGAGAATTTGAGTTAGTGGACATGAGGGGGTAAAAAGCTAATGAGATCTTAAAGTGGTGCACAAATGTCTCAAGGTTTTGAAGAGAAAACACTTGGATTTTAAGTAGTTTGTCCTGAAGATATAAATGACTTCTTTGTAAATGAAAATGAATATTATTTATTTCTTGTTGAGCTTTGTTTTGGAATAAGAATATTCTATTTAATTGTATGTTTTCATTATCTTTTTTTGGAGTGGGGATTCCAGAAGTTGTTGGTTTCAAATGACAAAACAGAATTGATAAATTACTTCCTTTTTATTTGTAAATTTGTTTCCTTAACCTTCATCTAAAACAAAATTGTTCTTGGATTTCATTCAATTTAAAATTTGAAGGTGACTCTATACTGCACTGGAGATAGAAAATGTAGCTAATCATTTCCACATAAAGCGTAATGTCTACAGGTTTTCATTATGAAGAGAGCCCTCTTGTGTTGTTGCTTCATTATCTTTCATGTCCCCCTCTCCCACTTTTGTAATAATTGTTCCCTACTTTTAGAAGAATCTTCTGTTGCGTACTAGGCAGTAATGCACTTTAGACGCACATGATCATGTAGATGATCGGGTAGGAAGTCAGGAGGGTTAAAAATAGTTTGTTGCTAATGTGTCACACAGCTGGAAGGTACAGTAAAGGGTTGTTCTAAATCATATCATGTACATGTATACAATACATATAGGCCTACATTGTATGTAAATGTGGATGGGCATGTATTAGCTTTTTTTTTTTCTTTGTAAAGTTTAGTTCTTATTATTTTTATCCTTTCGTGTATGGGGACGAGGGTGTTTGTATGCTGTGTGGTGGTTTTTATTTACGTGAACTTCTGGAAAAATTGGATCAGAACCAAAAGAGGCTGGAAATTTACAACATGATGTTACATTTGGATGTATGATGCAAGTTCTAGTTTTGACAATATAGCTTTGATACTGTACCTTTTTTCTTATGACTCTTTAAGAAGACCCTTCACAATCACCATTAAACGGACAAAACTAATAATAACGACAACTGATTCTGAATCGCATTCTCAAGTATGATTCAAAATAATGCAAAACTTGACAACAAAGGTGTCTTCAAAAGATCCAATGAAACTTTCTTATTTCACTACTTAAAGGATACCTTCATCCATAAATGATGTATTACATTATATGTTTATCCACTTCATTTGGGTGTCATTCAAATATTTAAAAGAAAATTGTCTGATTAGTCCTAGAATCATTGGCTATGTAGTCAAAGGAAAAAAAAAGTAATTGCTCAATTTACTTTATTTTTTCGACCAATACAGAACTGTTGTTTCAGTCCATGAACTTACAAACTGTAGTATTTTTTGTATTTCAACAAGTGGCACATTGTACATACCTGTACATGTACTCAGTCTAGACATACTTTTGACTAGACAAATCGAATCGCAGACCGATCGTAAGGTGTGCGGTGGTTTTCTTTAGGCACTTGGAGTAGAGGCCTCTACTTTCCAGCTTACATCTTCAACATTGAGGAAGCATTAGTAGTATTTTATTTCTTTTTGTTCATTTTGAGGTTAATACACTGGATTGATAACAATAATACATACATGTATAACACTAAAAACATTATTGCATTTTATGGAGAATAGCATACATTTATAGTTAGTAATACATGTAGATTTAAGATCCCTGAAAATATTTTAGCAATATGGCGGCCATGCATATCTCATGTTTTGATAAATAACAAATTTATTCAAAGAATAAACAATTTTGACCCATAGATTCAGATTTATAAAGAGACAAGAAAATTTAAATTACACGGACAGAGTACAGGAACATTGCACACTGAACCATGAGCAGTGATCATTCGGTTCTCTGATTGGAGGTATTTGTTGCAACACCATGATGATAAGAAAATGATACTTGACAGAAAATGCTATCATATTTTTGCCATATGGGCAAACACAAATCAAAGCATTGGATCCTACTACAGCAGTACCCACTGGTCCAGTATTCTGATCAATCTTCGGTTGTTGTATGCTCCCTTTGTATGCTTCATTGCATTTGAAAAACAGATAATGATGTCACTGTCATCAGTGTGTACGTGAATGAAGTATCTAGTGTTTGTATCCCATATTTTGATGAACTTGTGATGTCAGCTCCCTAATCTGGCCAGACCAAATAAGGTTGTATGAGGCAGGCACACTGATCTTAGCTTTGTTGTTCAGGGGATGGATATGATGATGGGGATTGGTGATCATACTCCTCATTATGAGAGTGATGAAGATTTACTTTTCACTGTTCAATAAGAAATGTGTATGAAATATATGTGCTCTTAAATGTTAATATCTGTTGCGTGCACAACTAATGTTAATATCTACATGTAAGTCCTAAAAGTATCTTTTAGAGTTAATTTTGATTTAAGTTGGGTTTTTTTTCTTCCTTTCTTTCCTTTTTTTTTTTCTTTCTTTCCTTTTTTTTTTGGGGGGGGGGGATGGGGGTGGGGGATACATGTACATGTATGTTCTGTAATATTCTTGTAGTTTCAGAAGGATTTTTTTTGGGGGTGGGGGATACATGTATGCTGTACATGTATGTTCTATAATCTTTTAGTTTCAGAAGGATTTTTTTTTGGGGGGGTTGGTAAGTAAAAGGTCCAAAATGGAACAAACAAAAGTGTGAAGGAAGGGTAAAGCAAGCCCCTCCCCCTCTTTTGTTTTATTGTTTTTGATGGATGCCACTGGATGCGCCCCCTCTCACGAGCTGTGCGCAGATTGCTTGCTTTAAGGACAGTCATGATTTTTTTTCGGCACCGAGAGTTTTTTCTAGGGGAACTTCCTTGATATGTTAGTTCCTGGTTGTCTCTTGCTCATAGGAAATTACACACACTATGATGTATAATTCACACACAGGTCTGAGGCATGAAGCGAAGAGAGTGAGTGAGTGCGAAACTGAGACGGAGAGAAAGTTATATATATTTTTTAATCATTGGTTATCTGCCATTGCCGAATGACAGAAGCGCCTGAGCAGTCATGGTGAGTTGAGCGCAATTAATAGATGTTTGCTTTTAATTCTCATTTAAGAGTTGGTGCATGTTCTTTTATGTGTTAACATGCACTGACAGCTACGCTCACAGAATTTTTAGGTGAATTTAGGCCACAAAAGAAAATATTCCAAGGATGTTTCAATTGTTATTGTAAACAGAACCACTGAGGGGTAGAATCATATGTACACATAGTTGTGATGTACGTCATATTGTTTGTTGATATTGTGGGGGTTTTTTCATAGTAGATGGTATTAGAAATATTTTGGGGTTTTTCATATCTGAAATACAATATGTAACTATGAGGTTTTATGTTATTATGATCATAACAGACAAATTAGAGAAATGAGCTTAGATGGGGCAGATTCTCTGTAAGTTTCTGACAGAAATGCTTATTTGGTAAGTCTAACATTATATGAAGATAAAGGTACTGATAGTACTTAGTTTTTGTCTGAGAATGGGAAGTTTTTATTCACATTGTCTCATTTATTTTGTGGTACATTTTTTTTTTCTATTTTTTTTTGTTTTAGCATTTCATTTAACTGACAGCCAACAGCTAATGTACACAGAACGTAATGCAATTACCATAGTATTTTCTTGTAATTTTTAACTTTCAATTACAGATCAGCATGGACCAAAGTGATATAGCCTCTAATAGACATTTAAGCAATATAGCATTAGGATTCTTACATGTTGTTTATATTACTGCCATTAATTCATATATCAGTGTGGCACATATCACTTTTGTTGGCAAATCAAGCCAGGTGTAAGAACTAATAATAAATGTACTTGTATTTGATGTTAAACCTGGTACACCATACATGTACTTCCTTTTTATCAGTTTTGCATTGATCACATTTATCTTAAATCACATTTATCTGTTATTGTTATTTTTTCTTCCCTTTAAAATTTTTGACAATATTAATTCAAGCTTACAAAGGTGTTATTTTTTGTTTATTTTTCAAAATAATGATAGTTCTTTGGTATTAACAAACTAAATCAATCCATGTCCCGATGTGTTGAAAACAGGGTTGGCAAGATTTAAATCAACTTTGATTTAAATCGCCTGGTAATGATATGATTGCAGGGCCCTCAGGAAGAACAGTATAATAATGATGAGGCTACCCTAGGTAAACAAGACATATCATTATCATTACCATTATTATTATTATTATTATTATTATTATTATTATTATTATTATTATTATTATTATTATTATGACAACATTATTTCCTACATTCGGGGGAATCCTATCAATGCGGTTTATTCTGTCACAATAGAAATTCGATGTTACGGCGAAAGCAACCGTACGTTAAGGCGAATGATAACGATATGCTGAGATAAAAGGATTCCCTCTAACGCTGGAATAAGAGTTATTATTGTTACATGTATTATTTATAAAAAAAAAAATTTTTAATCGCTGATTTGAATAAAATGCAAAGAAATATTTCAGATTTTTTTGGTTAATTTTGTCAATGCAGTAAAAAAAAAAATATCACTCAAATATCATTGGTTGATTTTCTTAATTTTTGGGCTAAAAAATTCATTCAAGTGAGAGTTTTTGTATTCCAAATAATGTCTGATATTAAATCTACCAAAATAATATGTTTCTTTTTTAATAGGAGCAAACTTTAGGGTTGTAACTAAAAAAAAAAAAATCAAATGAATTAATCAAAATCAAATAAATCAGTTTTTTTTTCTAACCGTGGTTGATAGGTCATCAAACATCTTGCCTGACATATTTTGTATACTGGTATACATATAATAACCTTTCCATGAAGTTTAAGAGCACAAAATATTAATTATGATAATGATGATGGTGAATTAATGATGATGATGATGATGATGATGATGATGATGATGATCAGAATTCTATGCCTGTGATTGGTCAAAACTACAGGCATAAAACTTTGCTATTGACTGCTGTGTCACAATGGCAATCACTCTTTGGATAGCTGTCTATCCTATTATGGAAGACAGCATGTTTGAAGTTGGAATAGAAAGTGGAAATATTTTAGTAATTTTCCCAATTGTGAAAGCCCTTTTTTAAGGTGTGTCTCATAATGTTTATACTATCATTTTCTATTTAATAATAATTAATAACCACCCTGATCAGTTTTGAATATACATGTAAATAAGAATAGCTGAGACTATGGAGTCATACAGCATTATTTGTAATGGGTTCATACATGTACATACAAATTCTTTCTTTTCCTGTACCTCTTTCATTTTAAGAAAGCCAGTATGATTTGCCAAATATTCTGACAGTTTTATACTTGAAATCTCTTTTGTACATGTTGCTGATTAAGTGCTAAAGTAACCAGTTATTAACTTTGGGATATACAGTGCCTTAACTGTACGAAACTGTAATTCATTAATTTCAGAATTTGTAAAAACATTTTAAGAAGAGATTGTCACTATATTATTAATTGTCAAGGGATTGCCATTGAGTTGCCCAACCAAATGTATTGTACAGTAACAGAAAATGCAATTTTGTTTGATGGTACATCATAGGCCTACAGCCTGATTGACCGGTAAGCTTAGTAAACAATAGCAGCTGAAGATTATACAGGCTAATACAGATGTTCATTGTATTCAAGTGATAAATGAAATTTGTCAACTGCCAAGCTCAAGCGAGCCATTGTGAAGATTACTTGGGGAAGAAAGAAAAAGATTTTGTATAAAATTTGGAGCCAAGAATGGTTAAGAGCTATTAAAGGCTACATGTAAATTTCAAGGGGCCTCGTTGATGGTACATTTGTACTCTTTTTGCTATATACACTGCATTTTACTGGAAATGTATTGTATTGCATGAACGTTGTATAGTTTTTAATGATGTTTCATTTCCACACTCTTTGTTGAAGTCAGTATGAAAACTTTTTGAAATCAATTTTTTGTGTATGAAGTAAAAATAAATGTTCAATGCAGACCTGTCCAGAACTACCCCTGTCATGTAATATAGATTTGTTATGTAGTCCTAATTGTTTGCACTTTATATGGTGAATAGAACTATGCAATGAAAGTTTTTTTTTTTTTTTACTTTCTGGGACAGACTGCTAGCTTTTTGTATTAAAGTAATGCTTGGACTCAATGCAGATTTCAGTTCTGCTAGTTATATTTTTGAGAAGTTCCAGAATCATTTCCCAGTTGTTGATTGCCTTGGATACACCATGTTAAACTCCTTTGGTATTAATTTGTATTAGAGAATCAATCACCAATATCTTCTCTTTGGGAAAGTATACATGTATACTGTATTATCCCTCTTAACATTGTGTAACAAGTTTTGCAAAAGTTTGTGTTTTGTGGTTTTCCTTCAATGTTTATGTTTTTTCTTCTTGTATTTTTTGCTTTTGAGCAGAAAGGCATACAGAAGTTACCCGAGCAGCACCAATTGAGCAGCTTATTCCCCATCGTAGACCACTGGAACCCCTTTGGTAGCTACGATGGTAGGCAGGTGAAGGGATTTGACCCCCGCTCCTCATTCACAACGACGTCCTCCCCGACCAACACCACCAACACCTGCACAGCCAAGCCATCCGCTGCCCATCCCATCAGCAGCATGAAGCCCACAGACCTGTTCAGGGATCAGGTCAATGCTCTCTGGTCCTGTTTCAAGGACTGGAACGAATGTGAGCAGACCCTGGTCCTCTACTCCTTGCTTAAAGGGGTCTCGGGTACCCAGGCCAAGTTCCTGTCCCTGGTGTTAGATCAGGCGCTGGCAGAGTCAGACCTTCAACATGTGGAGAGAGAAGCAAATGATCCTGGTAAGTGTACCTGTATATTTATTATTGTTAACCATATGAGAGACAATGATATAGTTTGATGTCCATTCAGATGTAGTGAGAGCTGCGAAAGATCCTGTGTTTCACACAGATAAAGAAGTTTTTAATATAGTTCTATTATTTTGTAATTGTAGATGTTGTTCTGTCCACTTCATCCAACAAATTTCCTGGTGATGCCTCTCTGGTACAAACCAGAATTGCTTAGAATAAAGGAACCTGCTTTGGAATAATATGAGAGAGGATATCGAGACAATACTGTGATGAATCTGAAAAGTTTTGTACTTTTTCACCTAGTAGTAAGTCAATGCTAGCAGTAATATTCAAAATATATCTTGTAAAAATCTATACTGTACAGTCAACTTCCTTTCTTGTTTGGTTAATACTCTGTACACTCAAAACTATGTGAAGAAATCGATTTAGCCTACTTTATAACACTCCAAGTGATAAATTACTCATAAGAAATCCAGCACTACTGTTGTACAGTACCTAATATATTTGCACAAGTTTGATTCAAGATAAAACTGCTTAGCTACTCACAGCTATTTATGACACCAGATATTGAATTGTCGCCCAGGCTACATGTACTTAAGATAACACATATATGTATTCTGCTGCAATGTAACTTTCAAGAGCATATTATTAATGTACATATGTACATCATGAGATTTGATAGCATCCACAGATGTTATTATATTATTCACTATGTCTATGACCGTCACCGTAAGAACAATAAGCAGTTACCGTACACTTAAAGCATAAGGTATAGGCCTACATCTTTGCTTACAGTGCATGATAAATTGTTCTATAAAAAGTTTGAGGATATTGGCATGTGATCCAAAGGGACGGTCATCCAACAGAAGCAAGTCCGTTACTCAAGGTCTAGCCAAGTAATGCATGGCTTCCAATGTACCCTCCCATATTTTTGTACAGTCATGACAAGTTTTCTCGACAGGATATTGTCGCATCTGGATTCACAAGGGATTCTTTGGCAAGGGGAAGTTGCTCTAGACTGGGGGGTTAGGAAATTGTGAACTGGCCGATAAAAGGATGTTGGAAACTACAAGGTTATTGAATTCCTTTAGAGGACTCTTGAATGGTTTCCCAGACTTAAGTTTACATTGTTGAAATCATCCTGAGAGATAGAGAGTTGGTTAGAGACTTTATATAAATTTACTATACACTTGTTTTTTTACAACATAATATGAATTGGGAAGATGTAAAGTTCCAAACTCATATATATTGTCTTTGTAAACCAAAACATACACATGTATCAAGTGGTGTTTTGAACCTCATATGTCAGTCAGTTGTTTTGTTGAGCAAGTTCTTTCCAGGACCGATGAATGATTGTGTTGTCCTTGTTGGCATACATGTATATGGGCCTACATGTACATGTACATCTCTTCAATCATGATACACTACTTGAGTTGAGAGGTCAGCTGTGCTCCCAATTTCTTTGACTGTATGGTGGTGGATCCAGTGTCCGAACACTTTTCAGAAAATCAACGATAGCAAATAAAATATCAAACGAATATCTGTCAAACTTACATAATGAATGCTCAAAGTCCTACAGAAAAAGAAGTTGATGGAATTTTAAAAAGACAACGTAGATTTAATACGATATTCCCTTCCGAGTGAACCCCTTCCCAACGACGCGGCGTTTTGGTCCCTTGAAAAAGGTACTGTATTTCCGAACGTGTGAAACCTATGGGAAAAAGACACTACCTTTGTTTCAATAGTGTGGTTTTCATACGCGTAATCCCACGCGTATGAAAACCCATTTTAGGCACTTAACTGTACACGTTCGGTAATACAATCTGTTCGGAATTACAATCCTTGACTATACACAAAACACACTTATCTTAGTTACATGTACATGTATTTACATTTCATCTGTAGTATCCTTTGTTTGAGGAATGATGCAACTTGTAAACGTAGGGAAAATTCTTCATAATATGCAGTAGTTATGCATACTAGCAAAATCAGAAATCAATGTTGTAGCAGATCGTCATGTTACATGTAGGTGGATTATATGTCAGGACCACTTTTCAAAGATTGACCCATGATGTATGAATTTGTTTTGGGTTGGGTTTTTTTTTTTGGGGGGGGGGGGAGCAACTAACCATCCAAAATTAAGATGTGAAGGAATATTATGTTTACTGTTTATTTTTTCTATGAAAAGCATTGTATTGAAAATAGTGTATGCCTGGAAGGTAATTACATGTATATACCAGGCATCTATCACCAGGTGCCTCTTGTTACTGCATTCTGACCTAGCTTTCAGATAATTTAAGCTGAAGTCCAAATCGTGTACCTGTATTGTTGTTGATAAAACAACATACATGTATTCTCTTGAGCAAAATCAAGTGAATATCTTTTTGGGATATCTACATTTTTACAGCATATTAAATAAAATATAGGATATTAAATAAATCTGATTATAATAGTATCCTTTGTCTATAAATATTGTTGGTAAGCATTTGTTAACACTAACAGTGCAAATCCTAAATGAATTGAAAAATTGCATACATTCTGTACAGTAAAGTTGGCTGAACCTAGTAGTTTTGATGTCATCAAAACAGACTTAACTTTATGTAATTTGTACATGTTTCTACAGATGAAGCTGAACAAATTGAATAATGTGGGCAAATCCCTGTCTGTTAAATCTACATTTGTGTGGGAGTTTGGATTTGGTTGTGGTTAGACTGCATCAACTATTCCATTCTGTGACTTCTACCTGATAACTCAGTGGGGACTGCCCGGTACTTGTTTATTCTCACTTATGCAAATGGAGATGTGCGTGGAATCACAAAAGAATTTGACGTCTACTTACAATTTACAATTGTAGACCGCAAGATAATCTGATTTTTAAATTTTTCACAAATTTTTCTTCTTCAAAGATAAAGTTGAGTTTTGGTCATGCAGTTACATTGTGAAAGAAAGAAATCTCAAAGCAATTACACGTAGGGATTAAAGGTTGATCATGTCTACACAAGAACTGGTGTATGCAGTGATTTTCAGCTATTTCTCGACATATTTTGAATATAAGGGTATTTGAAGAGCAATCCTTTTCAATTTCAGGAGACGTTTCTTGTATGATGTTCTTCCAAAATAACATATACATGTAAGGAATGAGAAAGCTAACAAATTTATCTTCACCTTTCCCAGAACTCAATCCTCTCTTTAATGTTATCCTGGATGCCCCCTCCATTTATTAGTTTTAAACTTGTTCATGTAAGTATAGTGAGTTTATTTAAAGTTTTGTGTCCAAGTGCATAGAGGCAGATACTTACACATTTGATATACATGAACATACATTATGTAAGATATAAAAGAAAACTAGAGATTGTGACATACACCCTTTCACTCTTTCAAAACCATTTCTTAGAGCGATTGATATCAGAAATTATTTTTGAATATGTCAGTTATAACCTGTTTTTACAAAAATATCTCCTGCAAACTTTTTGGGACTTTTGAAAGGCTGATTATTATTTCCTCACTAGCCAGGACATGTTGAGAATGACTCATTTTGACATGACCTCCACTCAGGAAATAGTTCACTTCAACCAGACTGTTCTGTGCTATTCCACACCCTGAATTATCAACGCTCTTTTGTTCATTTCAATTTGTTTTAATAAACCCCTAAAACAAATTGATATCTAAATTTTTAGAGGGCATCTAAGTAGAGATTTTTGTTGTGAGGTTTGAACACATTAAAAAATCCTCTTTTTAATGAAACTTTTAAACTTAACATTTTTAATTAATTAGTGACAATGAATGCAAGAAAAGTTATTACTCAGTCAAATCCTGTGGAAAAGAGTTTCCCCCAAGAAAAGATGAAAAAGTGAGAAAAAAAAGATAGATGAAAAATCTGACTTATAAATCTAGATCTATTCAAGTAAAATTTAATGCAGCTAATACATGTACATGCTCCCACACCCATCCTCTGGAAAAATTATTCTTATAGGTGTTGTTTGTTTTTTTTATAGATAGAATGTATGAGGTTGCTTTAAAATATTATTAGTACTTCTTAGAATTTGTTGATTATACTTGGGACTGATAAATGAAGTTTCATAAGTCATAATTGCTTCGTATACAAAGAACTTTCATTTCCGATTTATCATGTTGGTGTTGACATAATCTGTAGTACTTCATTGTTCATTGTTTGCTGAACTTCTCATACCCCTTTCAAACCAAGCACTTCCCCTGGGAAGTTCCCTGCGTATGTTCAGCGTTTCGCTGGGAAAGGTCCGGTCTGAAAGGGACAAGGGAAAAGTTACCCGCGAAAAGCCGAAGAACTTCCCTGCGTAACTTCTCCACCTACCAAGGTAGAGTACTTACATGTACGTGGGGAAAGAGATTTTCAGCAGGGAAGTACTGTAAAAGCTTTCATTTTTGCGAGGGTTTAATATTTGAGAATTTTACGAGTTGATGTTGCGAATTTAACAGCTCGTGAAAATATAGCCACTTGTTTACGACTGCACTAATTTGCGCCACGAAAAATTGAAGTCCGAGTATAGTACATTATAGTAGTATGGGCCGCTTCGTTGAGAAACCGGACCACAGATCGCAATAATTGAAGCCTAATTTATCACCTTATCTCATTCGATGTATGTGCTAGCACTTAATAATGTACATATATTCTACTACATGTACGTAAAAGTTGGTTAGACACTTCAAAAATTGGCTTGAATTTCACTTTTATTCTAGCTCCCCCAGTGAAATAAGTCAGATAGGTCAATTATCACATTGGGCTGGTCACAGAGATCCTGTACTGTCGCATCACCGTCGACTTTCAATATAAAAGCCCTCGCGAAAACAACTTCCCCGGGGAAGTGAGGTCGGTCTGAAAGGTGCTCCTGTACTCCCAAGGAATTAATGCTTGTAAAATTTGGAGGTTTCCACCGGGGTAGTTCAGCAGAGAAACTGGTTTGAAAGGGGTATCACTTTGTGTGTACATCTATATTTTATGAAGATGTTACATGTATCTTAATTCATTCATTAGAAATTTGATATGAATGAATCTTTAAACGTGTACTGCAAGGCCAGCTTATCATCCAGAAATGACTTAATTGATCATTAATAAAATGTTTGTTTAACTTGTACATGTACATGTCTGGGATTTACATTAAATGTACACTGTACATTGTCTCTAATTGTTGGTTGACTACAAACTGTGTAATGACATAGTTTTATGGATTTTGCATACATCTACAAGCCATACTACTTCAGGATACAACAAATCATGTATAAATGCACACGTGGCTCTATACATCTGCATTTCTTGGCTTTGACAGTAATTGCATGATTGAGGAAACAGAGATTTAGCGGTTAGAATTGAAGGCTGGCTCATTGTAGGAATGGGCTGTTCTCCAGGCTGTGAAATAAGGTTCAGGATAATCAGGTCTCAATTGAAACCAAAACATGCAACCACAGTACCATATACCACGTGCATGCGCTCTTGAATCTTATCACCGGACATTTTACAGCACCAGTTACTACATTAAGCAATTTATATTGTAGGTGCATGTATTGCAATCAATCAAGTGTAAATGTATAGCCTGAAATATTCGTCAATCTGTAAGTTTTAATTTGCATCATACCGCAATAAAAAGGAGCAATAAATTGGGGACTATGACATAAAAGGCTTTCATTATGGAAATAGCTTGGGCAGTACAAAATATGGGAGTTCTTTTGCAGTGGCATTATTAAAGTTTTATGGTTGCATCTTCACATTAAAAAAGCAAGTCTGTCTAATAGATGGTATCTAATTCTAAGTGAATGAATGAAGGTGCGTACTTGTGACATTTTGGTGTCCTTATTACTTGTGAACCCATAATATACTGTCAGGAAATAAGTTAGACAGTTCATTCTGTGCTACAAAATACACATGATACAAAAGTATGGTCTGAAAGGCTTTCAACCAGTGTGTCCAGGGTTTTATTTAGATGCCTGGTATTTTCAGCAGCTAGCTTGCATTTTTACTGACAGCTACAGGCTTTCAAGCCATGTCTTGAGGTGAATTAAGAGTATGAAGCCTCATGCTGATCTTAATCACCTCCTCTGCAATTTATTCATGTTTCCGTAACGTCTCGATCCTAGTCAAGTTCAAGGTAATTTGAGTTGCCTGAAGAAAACAGATGTAATGCTAAATTTACATACATTCATGTGTAATCATTACAATGATAAACTTTGGCAAAGATCTACAAAATGCATGTAACAACAGTAATGCATACAGTACGTATGATGCCTTGACTCAATGCTTGTTGTTATGTACATGTACAGACAATTTTATATATATATATATATATATATATATATATATGACAAATTTTCAAGTGGAGGGGCCTACATGTATATAAGTAATGTTCCAAGGACTCTAGCCCTTATGTGTAGGCTTACTTATCAACCAGGTCCTTTAATGTTAAAAGCATGCTTCAGGCTTTGTTGTAGTCAGAAGTACATGCACATGTGTAGATTACAAGTGTCATTTTCTTTCCTGGTAATCCAATGTGAAAACTTTGAAAAGTATACCACAAATTGATTAGGTTATGTATGTTCATGCACGTTGTAGATTCATTTGTAAAGATGTTTCAGTAGAAATACAAGGAAAGTTGAAGAGAACCTTTAGATAGTTAGAATGCAGGAAAGAAATATGCAATTTTTGAGGGCTAATTTTTAATTCACATTTTCCTTTGCTGGTACAACCCATAAATACAAATTATGTTTGCAAGGGTTCCCTGCATAGTCAGGAAGTCAATGTATTCTTTAAATTTGAACTTTGCAAATTATCTTACAATTGTGAGTAGTCGTGAATTTCTTTCCGAGTCAGACCCAAGAAACAATAAACATGTTTTTTTTCTTTCTGTTAATTTTCCGACAGAGTTTGTACGAGGCTTGAACCATGAGAGCAAAGAAGAAGCCTTGGCTCAAGTGCTCTCCCACCTGCCCCTCTTGCAACCCAGCAGCACTGAGGCCAAGACAGAGTACCTCAAGCTCATACCAGAGATCCTCAGCTATATGCAGGACAAAGGCATCCTCCTAGAGGAGGCCCATCAACTCTTCACATACTTAGTTATCCACCCAGCTCTCAGCTGCGAGGAACAGCTCCCAAGGAGCAAGTGGATCAACCAGTTTGATGATCAGCAATCCTTCTCGCCATCATCATGCTACCCCAGCCAGCTTGGCTCAGAACAACTGGTGTCGCCGTTCCTGAAACCATCCCCCTACGCTTCCCAGGTACCGGAGGGGTCCTCATCGGGGCTCCTGAGAACAGGGATGTGTGGTGATTGGTATCAAGGGAGTGGGGTTAGTGATGGGGGTGGAGGTGGAGGAGGAGGAGGAGGAGGACTACTGGTGGGGTCAAACTCCTTCCATCAACCTCTCACAACGACCATGTCTGCACCACCAGCTGTCAATGTAACAGGTCCTTCATCAGGTATTATGTACATAAATATTATAAATTCATATTTATAATTTAAGTGAATCAAAATAATACCCAACCTTAGTTACATCATTATATCTAGGCATCATCTCAAGGGTATGAAAAAATTGGGGTCCTGCTGTATCATCTCACTGCATTGAATAAGTTTTAGGAATTTTACAGTAAGTGGACTCTTTGTGATAATGAAATTGAAAAAAAAAGTGATAACAATGTACATTTTTGTTATATTTTGTACTTATTATGCTTTTTTTTTTTTTTTTTTTTTTTTTTGGGGGGGGGACATTTTCTTCAGTTTTGACATGTCAGAATGTACTTTTTATCTACTGTTGCAGGATAAAAAATTATTGCACTGTATGCAGCTGCAATTATTTAATGAGGTACACTGTTCCCATTTTATTTCTTGTGTCTAATTATAGTTTCATTCATGTTTTCCTGTAGTTGACTATAAATCAATTATTCCAAGATGTTTTCAAGGAAGAGACCTGAATCACTTATATTTAATCAAAACATGATTTTTGTTGACATATCTTGCAGATGATGGTCATCTTGGTAAGGGAAAGAGGAATAGCTTCTTAGAAGAAAAGAGTGGAATGAAAGGTGAGCTTCTACCAACTCTTTGGCACCAATAGTCTTGCATTCAGTTTTTGTTAGGGATTTTAAAGTAGTTTTTCCTTAAAATCTACCATTGAAATGAATGTTTGAAAACAATCTTTAGCCAGCCTGTTAATATCATGTATAATGGATTGCAGTGTCGTATTTCTCGATAAAGGCCATGTGTTATTTAAACTGTGTAGCTGAACATTGCATATTTGCATTATTCTAAGATTCATAAAAAAACAGTAGTGAGCACTTTAAGTTGTATAATAGTTACACTGACGGATTAGTAAACACACATGTATGAACAGGTTTTTTGGTCTGCATGTTTTTCATTTGTCATAAAGATCGTTTACATAATATGTAAACCATTGAATCCATACATACATTATATTATTATGTATGTATGAATGCAATCTGTGACCATGGCAGCAAAGTGAATTTTTACTCTCTAATTTATTTTTTTTGCAAGTAGATGGTCAATATTGTCATTGGTACATGGATTTATAATTTGCACATGAATGTAATACTCAATATAAGAATATACATTGCACTCAAATAGAGAAAAATCTTATGAATTTATAAAAAGAAAAAGAATGCCTCAAATAGTAGTATTTTGGCAGTATAAATAGGTCATGACTGATTATATTATGGCTAGGTCAAATTCATGAGTCACTTGATAGCTTCCTGTTTAGAGGGAGAAATAGAAGTTTGATTCACAATGGATATAAATTATATCATATAATCTTACTCCAGTTTGTAGGGTACCAATATTATGAAGAACAAAGGCCTATGTAAAGGGACAGCAAGTTAAACAGATATGAAAATACTAAATATTAATATTTGTTTCTATTATAATGCATTTTTGTGGGGGGTGGGCACTGGGATAAGTTATACATTGAAAGTACAGCTCTGACTCTCATCTTAAAGCCATGTACTTGATGCATTTTTAATGTGTCTTTTTGTGTGTGTGTTTTGTTTGTTTGTTTGTTTGTTGTTTTTTGTTGTTCGTTTGTTTGTGTTTTTTGTTGTTGTTGTTTTTTTTTGGGGGGGGGGTAGGGTTTGGGGTTGTTTTTTTTAACCAGAGGTTTTGGGGGAGGGTTTTTTTAGTTATCCATCACTGATCCTCTGTATTTCCCCCATTTTTTTTATTCTCACAGATGTACCAACATGGCTGAAAAGCTTAAGATTACACAAATATACAAGTCTGTTTGAAAGTCTAGACTATGATGAAATGATGACACTTACAGAAAAGCAGCTGGAAGACATGGTAAAGCACTTCATAATATTATTATTATTATTTCTTGTTATCATTCTTATGGTATTGCTTATTATTCTAATATTCCCAAAAGTATTTCAGTTTTCACAAAATTTGTGATTATTATTATTTTATAAATTTAAGAATTATTATTGTGCACATTTTCATCATGTGTTCTAAAAGATTATTTACGTATGTTTTGTTACAATGCAAGAAGAAAATAATGTGAGGCAAAATGAATAGATGGTCCTAAATTTTCTTCATTGAACGTACAAAGTAAAAGTTATGAATAAATATATCAATGATTTGTAGATTAATTTACTTGCTAAACTGCACTAAATTATTAAAGGGAAAGTCCACCAGTGTATTAAGTTGATTTGAATAAAGGAAGAAAAATAAGAGAAACAGATTAGTGAAAGTTTGAGCGAAATCCGACAAAAAGTTATGAATTTTTGAAGTTGTAAACAATCAAAAGCAAATTGGCAACTCTGTGACTCTTGTGAGTTCCTGTCCCATTTGCTCTGTATAGAAAAAATGTCATAAATTTTCATTAATTTTCATTTGTTAAAGTTTTTGATGAAGGAATATATTTGTTTCATACAGGTTTTGTGTAGAAACATATGAGCAATGATTGTATCTAAGGTGCATGCATGATTGAATATTTTCTTCAGAGAAAATGGAAATTAATGATATTTGAGGTACAGGGCAAATGGGAGAGGAGCTCGCAAGATACGTCACTGAGTTGCCAATTTGTGTTTGATTGATTACAACTTCAAATTTCTTATCGTATTTTGCTTAAACCTTCCCTGATCTGTTTCTTTAACTGTTCTGCTTCTTTTAAAATCAACTTGTAATCAAGGTGGACTTTCCCTTAAAATGTTCATCACTCTGCCTTATACAGAATCTTATTATATATATATATATATATATATATATATATATATATACACATAATTCCTACTTAAGGCAATTTTTTTGGGAAGCCGACGTTAAGTTGAATTTGCCTTTTAGCTGAATCTAGGTATATATATATATATATATATATATATATATATATATATATATATACCTAGATTCAACTAAAAGGCAAATTTTTTTTTTTTTTATTGTATATACGTATATCAGTGTGAAATGACGTTACAGAGAATTAATGGATTCAAAATGTTAGTATATGTTTAGAATTAATTTGATTCAATTTGCATTTATGGCAAAAAGAATCGTATAATAACTACCTTTTGTGTGCGATAAGGTATTTTTAGTAAATCCCCAAACTATTGATATAATCAAGAAAAACAGACATCACCCTAAGTCCAACCTCAGGACGTTATGTCCCCAAGCGTTATACATATATAGATTTTCCACGTTATATTATACGAAAATGATTTCTCCCTACCGAACAAAACCTTGTAGTAATATAAGTAATTTGGCGCCCTCTACGTTTATATCGATAGAATGCCTCCTACCCCTACGGAAATGGGAAAAAACAGTGCCGAAAACGTTATTAAAGGCAATTCGAAAAATTCACCTTAACGTCGGCTTCCCCCTTCCGTTGAATATTTCGCCAAAAAAAAATCGTCTTAAGTAGGAATTATGTATATATATATATATATATTAGACCTGAGTCATAACGTTTTTTTTTTTTGACCGGTGCCCGCCGGTGATTTTTCGGCGGAGACCGGCGGACCGATGAAATTTCATGAAAAAATATGCGGTGCAAAAAAGCTGCATATAACGCGCCGCCCGCATCGGGAAAGTAGCATGTTTTTGATTGTTGAAGAGGGAAAACATGAGAGATCTTAAAAGAACATAATATTTATATTACAAGTAGGCTTGAGTCATAACGGGGTTTTTTTTTTGACCGGCGTCCGCCGGTGATTTTTCGGCGAGACCGGCAGACCATTGAAATAAAGAAATACGGTACCGGTACATGAAGAAATTCAGTGTTAATGAAAGACTGTGAAAATCAACCAGTTTAAGAACTAAATTCCCTTATCTATATTAGAACTTTCTCATGATATTAAATTTCAAACCATTAATCAACCAAGTGGGACTATGGAAATAAGATTACCGAGCAGGATCTCTCAATTTTCTTGCTTGAATTTATCGGCCCATAACATCATGATATTGTTGCATTCTGTATACGTGTACGGGCGCTGCCATCTTTTATCTGTTTGTTTGCAACTCGTAATTACTCCACTAGAGTTAGCCTGGAGTTAGCGCCATCTCGGGGCAAGGTGGGCAGAATCGTACCAGCAGCGCTCACACAGAATTCAACAATAATATACGGGCCGATAAATTCAAGCAAGAAAATTGAGAAATCTTGCTCGATGATCTTATTTCCATATTCCCACTTGGTTGATTAAAGGATTGAAATTTAATATCATGTGAAAGTTTTAATATAAATAAGGAAATTTAGTTCTTAAAACTGGTTAATTTTCAAAGTCTTTGACACTGTGAATTTCTTATGTATTTCTTTATTTCATCGGTCCGCCGGTGTGCATGAAATTGCACCGGTGACTGGCTGCATCGGTCGGGCGCCGGTGGACCGACCGACTCGACTCAGGCCTAATATATATATATATATATATATATATATATACATGTACTATCCAGTACATCCTTAAATACATCATGTGATATTGGATTGAGTGAATGATGCACAGTATATCCTTTAGTATATCCAGTACTACACTGTATAATTACACATCATGTGATATAGAATTGATTGGATGATGTCCTTCAGTATGTTGAGTATACTTTATACTGTACTTAAAAATGTCCAATACTGCACATTGAAGTGAATCATGTGATATAGAACTGATTGAATGATAAATGTGTTTTTACTATCACAGGATGTGACAAAAGGAGCAAGGAACAAGATCATGCTCAGCATTCAGAAGTTGAAAGAGAGACAACCAATTCTTAGAAATCTAGAAAAGGTCAGACAAGATTGCATTGATTAGCACATGATGTCAACCATATTTCATGTTTCTTTTTGTCTGTAACATTCATTGTGATGAAAGATAGATATGTTACATGATCTTCAATTAAACATATATATATATATATATATATATATATATGTTCTAAATTATTCAGTGTAAAATGTCTAGGTCGTTATGATAATTATAATGCAGACATTTATAACACTTATATGCTAGAAGAGTGTCCAAGGCACTAGCAATGTAGGGAATTCCAGAGCTCTTGAAAAAGGGCTTTGCATTAAGTATTTTAACAAATTGTTGAAGTCTTTTACATTCTTAGAAGACCTCGAGATTCAGGAAGTCTATTTTATTAATGTAATTATAGGAGCTGCTGACATATGTCCTCCACTATCATGACTTAATGATCACAAATATGGATGTATATGGACTAGATGCTAATCAAAGTTAGCATTATTAAAGGTATATAGGGTAACTGTTCACAAAATATTGATATTCAAATAACCTTGTTAAAACAACCCTGGATGTGTTGTTCAAATCCATTTACAGGATATCATGTCAACGGGTAGTTCCAAGAATCTGAGAAACGGCCTTAACGACATCAAGAACATCATCAACACACCAATCCATGCCTTCAACCCCAAAGAGCACAGAAGCAGTAGCAGCAAGCCCGAGGATATTGGTACCAACCCAGCTGGTGTGGTAGGGGACATGAGGCCTGAGAGTGGTATGTCATCAACGGACTCGGAACAAGGATCTATGCCAGTCCAAGACGGAGACTTGCCGGGACAGGTCACAAGGTTTATGGGCAAAAGTAAGTAGTTTATTTCTATTTATTGGCATGAATTGTTTGTGTAGTAAACTGCCCACTCTCTCATTGTGTCCATTGTGTATGACAGCATCTTCTTTTATACTGTTTTATCTCCAGTTTTAGTGAATTCAACAAACAGTATAGTCATTTTCACTGTCAAAATAGAAGGCTCAGTAATGGATGATATGTGCAACAGTGCAAGTTATAGAGGAAATTAGAAAAAGAGCATTGGATGATTTACATTTCCTAACTGAATACTCCGAGACGAGTTCAACTTTATGGAACAAATACATTGGTGGCATGTGGAAACAAAAGGAAACAGTCCATTTTATTTTGGCTAGCCTGTTAAATGTTGTCGACATGAACCAATGTACATTCTCCTGATACGAACCATTGATTGTGCAAGGTAGGTGTGAAAATGTACATGAAAAGATGATGTCATGGTTTGCTGGGGTGTAAACAAATATGAAGGTACTGTTGTATTATATTACATTTCTCCTTGAATGTGGTTCAATTTGGGTATAACACAGTTTTCATAGATCCCAGCCAAAGATATTTTGACAAAGGTGTCAGCAGGTTAATTCCATAATTGCAACTTTCTTTCCATGTATATATGCATTAGGAGTTGATAGCAAGACAAATAAAACCCAATGCAAAGTTTGAACAAGCAAACCTTAATCCTTCCCTTGAAATTACCTCCTGACTTTTGACACAATATCGTTAGATTTTTAGCCTTCTATTTATCTTTCTGTGAAGAAACCATTATCCAGCACTGATGAATTGTCATCTCTATCCAGCCCTCTCCAATCCCTCTTCTTACATATACATGTATATGGAGCATACAAGATGCTCCCATGTTTAACCGTGTTGCTGTCACTCCCCCTTCAAAAAGTTTGCTCAGTACCTTATATAGAATGCCATGGGAGTCATGCCAAAAAGGTATGGATGTAATATATTAGGCCTGATTAAATTAAGTTACGAAGTTTCCTTTTCATGACAGAATAATCCCTATATCAAGTGTACGTGATAGACCTCATGTGAGCTGGAGTGAGAGAGAGAATGTTGGCATTTAACCTGATAAGGATAGATTTATTTTTTAAAATATGAAAGTGCTAAATTCATGCTGATAATACATGTACATCCAGCACTGAATTTCTGAAATCATATTTTAAGTAATTCTTAAAAATAAACCAAAGTAATAATAATAAAAAAACATCTTTCTTCTTCCCACATTCATGAAAATTGGGTAAATTATTTCATCATTCTTGATTTGTGCCACATTGTCAGATTCTTCTTTTGGGGGGAGGGGGGGGGGATGGGATGGATAGGTGGGTATAAATTACGTTTCATGATTGTAATAATTGCTAACTATTGAATTTGTATTAAGACTGTGCTAAAAGATTTTCGTAAGTATAATTTGTGAATAAACCAGCTGTGGCAGTCTTTCATCCAAGGATTGTCAGATATATACATCCAATTGCCACATCAAATTGTTGTATTATTCCTTTTCTCTCTTTCAATTGCTTTCCCTAGAGACATCAATCAAATATCTTTTTTGAAAATAAATCTTCCTGAAATCCAAAAGCATACACTCTATGAAAAAAGCAAAATACAGGTTCGTGGCAATCATCTGGACCACCAACATTCTAGTGGACAAAATTTGCGAGTGATATATTTCAAAATGAAATTATGCTTCAGTTGTGATTATACCATCCAGTAAAATGCTGTGTCATGATGGTACACCCTACCTGGAGATGAGTTGCCACTTCTCAAATACTCTTTATTTACCTTCATCTTGAAGCACAGCAAAGAAATACATGTAAACTATTTTTAGGCACTCTCTACTTAAGGCTAACATTTAGGGATGCTTTGAAAAAGTGACATTCTATAATTACACACTTTTTGATACCCGAAACAAGAAATACTTGTTCAAATTTTGATATTGCTCGTACTGCTGCCTTAAATATTAATTTCAGTATGTGGTACATTTTTGCATTTGCTATTGGTAATTCGCTAGTTCTTGGTACTTTATTTCTCGAACCTGTTGCTAAAATACCTGATAAGCTCATTTTTCTTAAAGGCAAAATGGAACGTTCTTGCAGCTTTCTGATCTTGTTTTTAAATATTGTTGTTAATCAACTCTGTATAGACTTGAAACCAACTGCAACCATCTAAAACTTTAGAATGACCCCCTAAAATTCAATCCTTAATCTTAAAAGAGTTGTAGAAGAATTGCTTTGATGTTAATGATTTCCTTGAAATGATATCCATTATAAAAGTGTACCAATCACCAAAAATATTTTGCTCTGTATGTTAGGGGTTCCATGTCGCTATACTATATTCAAAATATGAGCTTTGAATGTTTGATTCTATAAAAAGATATTGCAAGTTGAAATACACTCCAAATAAACAATACAGCGACTTGTGAGGGGACTAGTCAACACACCCGTATGCGCTGGCATAGAATAAGGTCCTGCGCGGAACCGCACTCAGTTCCGCGGGAGGGGATTTATGTTTTCCTTCATTTTCTTCATACTCCTTAACCGTTAACCCATAGAAGGCCAGGTAAAGTGTTTTGAGGTTAACTTTATACATGTACATGTACAGTTTAGCTGTATACAAACTATTCTTAAAAGTTAAAATAATGCTTGATGTATTTGATGTAACCCCCTCCCGCCCCCATCCCCCCCCCCCCCCCATAAAAAAAGAAATGAAGAGAGTTCAAGGATGCTATCAGATCAACAAAAGATCAACAGTTCATACTTATGATGTGTCTGTGGGGTGTTAGCATGGTGATAAAGATCAACAACAGTAAATAATGAGACATGTGATTTGGATGAGTAACATTCATTAGTACAGATTTAGAGTATTTTGTTTCCTGTAGTACCCTTGCACAGGATATTGACGTAGCAAGCTTCATATCCGCACAAACTTTTGCTCTCCTGATGTATATCAAACTCAGAGCTGATTGTTTTAAAGCAAAATGATGGGAATCTATGGCACAATAGCCATCTATATACATGTATGGGGATATGGATGGATGTACTAATGATATCTACTTGTCTTTAAAGTGATGTTAGGGTCATAAGATCTCTAATGTTAGTGGTTAGGATAGGGCGAAGAATAACTTTAGATTAATTTCTTGTGAGAAACAGGGTGAGACGTTAAATATTATTTGTTGGGCTACTTTTTTTTTTTATCAAACTATTGCGTTCAGAGATTCTGTGGATTACAGTCCATGGACAGCAGAAAATTAGGGCCTTTTTTTGCATTAACAGTATTTTTTCAAGAGAGTTTAGGGTTAAATCACTATTAACCCTTTCAGGACAGGAATTATTCAAGGGCTAAATTGATCCATTTCGATCTTCAAATTGGCAACAATAATGTTTTTCTTTTAAGTGCTGCATGATTCTAATAAGGTGTAATGTCTTTGAGAACAATAAACAGGGTTAAAATTTTGTTGAAAAGTTGAAAAAATTGCCAATTTTTATGAAAATCAATGATTTTGAACCTCTCAATGTGTTGCCAAATTAAGGATTTCAAAGCTTATTCTCATTTTAAAAATTCCTGGCATCAAACGCAATATGGTCATGGAACAAAAATGGACATAGTGTGTGCAGAAATTTTTGCTCTTTCTACTCATGCATCTGGTATATTTTTCAGAGTTCTGAATCAGAAGTTATTGAGCCAAACCACAAAATGTGGTCCATTGTCTCGAAAGGGTTAACAGTGGTCTATTTTTTCAGTGATATGAGATTATACTTTGAATTTACTGTATTGCATATGTACTTTGTCCATTAAGTATAATTTTTGGAAGATAATTACCATAATCTGGCAATCAATTTTGCTTTCTCCATTCACGTCAGTGTCATATTATCCTCCTCCTCTCTCAGTGTGCACGCAACTGCTGATGTCTCCGAGACCTCATGAAGAAACAATAACGCAGTACTTGCAGCTCCTAGATAAGTGCTATAACCATGAGGCTTTCACATCAGCTCAGAAGAGCAAGCTACTGTCGTGGAGGAAGAACTGCCAGAAGTTCAGTCCCAACCCATACGCCAGAAAATCATCTATTGATAGCAAGCAGACTAGAGGGTAAGGGACTTCCAAAGCAATATTGGCAACGGATCAGTTCACAATGACATTCAAATTTATGGATGCTTCTTTAAGACCCTAATGACAAACTATTGCATTCAATTGTCATGACGTATTGTATGCAATAGTTAAAATGCAGCTTATGCATACATTCTTTGTTGTTTTATCAGGCAAGCCTCTGGCAAGTGGTAGGTTCATCACTAGTATTCATTGTCGTCGAGGCATGCATAGAATTTAAATATATTTGAGAATACACATTACAAAGAAGACAAATATTATTTAAATGACTTTAATTAAATACATGCTGCAGATTATGTAAAACAGACAATTGCTGGCTGTTAGGAAGGAATGTTTAATGATCATTGGAAAGCGGGAAGTGCTGGTGAGACTATATGTATGTAAAGCCTGGAGAACATCATTCCGGAGCTGTTGAGTATTGCAGAAGAAAACTTAAGGCTTTGTCTTTCTTATGGTAGTCTCATATGCATGCTGTTGGTAAGCTGCAAGAGCATGTTCCATAACCTTAAAAAATATTGACATCTATGCTAAAGCTGAATCAGACATGTAAAGCTACCACTTCTTCTTCTCCAGGGGTATTGTCGTCAATGCCTCCCCAGCTACCTACCTAGCTTTCATAACAAGTGATTTACAAGAGATCAAAGGATTGGAGGCAAAGGGGATAGGAGGGGGGATTTATCTTGGTCTTCAAACATTTTACAGGTTCTCTAAACCCATTGCCTACTGGAACCAGTGGTCTCAATATTAAGCATATGAGAATGAGTGAATTCAGTAGCCAATGTGTTAAGTGTATGTATGTTGAGACTGTATGGAGTGTTTCTTGAGATTGTAAGTGAGTATGGTGTGAATGCTGGTTTTATAAATTCATGCTGAGTCTTATTTTCCTGAATTTTGAATTGCCAAATTATGCAGAGGCTTATCTGAAAGTAGCACATCCATCAAGTGGGTGAAAAGTCTTTAACTATCTATCATATAATTCTATCTCCTATTACATGTAAAGCCTCAGATTTCCACTGTATGCAATGAGTCAGAGGCGGCGGAATGTCGAGCTCGGACAATGGAGGGAGTGGGGGGCACCTTTGATCGCCAAACAAAAGGTGCCCCCCCTCCCTACTTCCATTGTCCGAGCCCAAGGTTCCGCCGCCTCTGCAATGAGTCTGTGAAAAATGGTTTCATACTTTGATGGATAGACCCCGTAAGTTTGTCAGAATAAGTTTGTGACAACTTGGGAACACATCAACTAAAAAAAATAGCATTTCAATGTGATTGCCCTATACATTAGAAAATTTGATATTTTGTTTTGCCGCTGGTCGGCAATGACGTGAAAATTACATATATGTAATTTCTTACCACATTACATTATATCAAGTGAAGTCTTACCTGGTAAATTACTAATGTAGTAAAGATCAGACCTTAAAGAAAGATATATGTCATATGTTTACTTTTCATTGGAATGTTTGATGTATTATATGAATAGATGAATGAATATGTGTATTTTGTAAATGTCTAGGGCACTTCATGAGTTAATGAAATAACTTTAAAAACTAATTTTTGATTACTGATTTTAGCACTTTGGCAACTGATTTTGTTGGCTAGATGTCACTTCATCAACAACATTACCCCCCTTCGAAAGTTCCCTTACAGCATACTTTTCCTCAATAATCTAATGTGATCCACTTTTACAGTTTTCATATAGATTTGTTTCTCTCCAAATCTGAGATTTTGTATAAAGCACCGTGGTACTTTTGTGTTTAGTGCCACTAATATCCAGTGGCATTATTTTATATTATTATTACTATGAACAGACCAAATTCATATCCTTCATCGTTTGTTACAGATGGAGTCATTATTCAGGAGCATTCAATGAGCACAGTTCAGGTACCACTGGGGTGTCTGTAGGAGGTAGAAGACCAGTCAGTAGACAACCCTTTGGGGGTATGTCACAACCTCATCTCAATCCTCTCCTGTCTATGAGTAGCTTGGGAAGTCCCAGCCAGGCATACAGGCAATCACCGGGTAGTAATATGTACCTTCACAGACAGGTGAGACCTCTTTTAGTCTTTTTGCCATTAAAACTGCATTCTTATATCTTCTTGTGGAGTGAATTTCTTATCTGATTAGAGATTGTGGGCTCCCATCATTTTGAATGACCAAGTCAAGCCCCAGTCAACAATTAGAGACCTTCAACAGAGTTTTGCAGTTCTTGTGGGCAATCCTCGGGCATTGACTGGTGTTTTCTTTTTCCATTCTTCTAAAGTGCCATATTTTTTTCCCCTGTTCATTTGGAAATTTCTTATTTTACTGTCTTCTGTGTTTTCTCTACCTGAAAAATGAAAAATAAGGAAGAGAAAAAAGGTTAAGAATACCTGGAAATATCTATCTAAAGAGCTGTGACACAAGAATATATTGTCTGTTTAGATCCAGAAGGGCTTTAACTCTGTATAAGGAAAAGAGTCTTTGCCCTTCAAATCTAAGACCAAAGTTCATAGAAATGATATGAAAAACATAGAAGTTTTATTAATCCCTGCTCGTACTCCATATGAAAGTATTTTATTTGGAAAGAAAGTTTACTGATCAAATTGCGATGCTATTGTTCACTTGAAGATCTTTTGATTTTGTATGTATATTTATGTACATATTTGTATCAATGATTGAATATCTTATTTGTGTATATGTCCAATGTTTAGATGAATCTTTTTTTTTCAGTCCATTTAGCTCTCCATGAACTGTATTCCCAGTCTTTTGAATATAATTTCTAGCATTTTAAAGTGTTTGGGGTTCAAATTTAAAGTGTAGGAACTTCACGTCCAGCTTAAATTCAGCATAAGTTACATTTAAAGCTTATTTTGTCAATCAAGAGTGCAGTATGAAACAGTAGAATTAATGATAACATCTAAGTACATAGTAAATCGATAAATCAATGTAAAAGTAGAATATATAGTGATATTAGAATATTTTGTTCAGCAATTATATAAAATCTATTCTAAGAAATCATATTGTTAAGATATATCAATATTAGAAAAATGTGTGGTTTACAATGAACTATACTGATATATTCCCTCCCCTCTGTAGTTTTAACTTTTTCTCCAAGAGCATGGCATGAGTAGGGCTGAGGTTGATAATTGGGTCAATCAGTAAATCATGATGCCAGAGAAATTACAAAATCATTTTTTTCAAGGAAAAGAGCTCACATGCTCCCCCTCGAGAGCATGAAAAAAAAAAGTAATGTCACATGCACTCTGGCATCATGTGACTCTCTGCTCACTACCGACTATTTCACAGGATCTCTTTCATTGCTAATGTGGAAGTGAAAATTACTAATACCCAGTATTATGTGAATCATCTTCCTCTCTTGAAGTCGTCTCTCTCTGCATGTGAACTTGTCAGAGCTTAAATACGTCCCAGTTTACACCTCAGTGGTATTAAGTCTTTCAGCTGCCAATGACATCGGCACTGTCTGTCAGTCAGCTTACTTGTGATTTATGTCACCCAATATTCACCTGACTGCTTGAAAGGAATGTAACTTTCTTTTTGTACATGTATGTAGTAGAAGTGAACTATTTCCTTTTGTAAACATTTATTTAGAACATGAACTGAAAATATCTGGCATGGTAGAAATTGTGATTTAACAAAGTTGTGGATTGTGGCCAAAGTAGATGGTAATGTTGAAAGAAATGTGATTCAACCACATTGTTTTCTTTTCTTTTCTTTTCTTTATTCCTCAAAGGGAAGATAAGGCACAGTGCCACAGAGGACAATAGCTAAATAAGATGTGCACAACATAGTGTGCCCTTTAAGTAGACTTTACCACTTTTCAGTGATTTTTTCCATATTACAGCATGTTCGTTGTCAAGTTCCATTTTCTAAATTACTTTCTAGCTTGAAGAGCAGTCATAAAGCAACTGTTTCATTATATGTATACAGTAATATTAAAAAGAGAAATTTTTTGAAATTAAATTATTAAGTGCACATTAGTAGTGAATATCGTCTACCGTTAAATGGGAAGGATGAACATTTTAGACAAAATTAGGATCACACACTATATTAAAACAATATTGCATTCAGGGGGAAAAAAAATCAAGAAAATTGATGGCTTAATGGTTTATTTTACCAGACTGCTAAGAAGGCATGTGTATGCTTATAGGTCAGCATTTATTGGACTGATCGCTTTAAGTCCTTTCCAAGGGACTTGGAAATGAGGATTAATGCCTTACCAAAGGGCATTATAAAACGGGTTCAAGAATGTAGCCATCCTGATTGGTCAAATAACACCACGTGACCGTGCAAAAAAAAGTACTAACGCACGGCGAGGGGACTAACGCACGGCTAATCCGGATCAAACACTAAGATTGTAAGAAAACACTAAAATTGTAGACCCGTTTTATAAAACTATTAATACATGGTTGTGAGTTCGTGCGTTAGTGCGATCCAGCAACATGCAGGTTTTTATCGTGGTGTACTAACACACGAGGCGTAGATCGCACTAACGCACTCCCAACCATGCATTAATAGTATACTAGCACATCTGCTTGGTTTCGAACCCGGGTCCTCCCAGTATTGAGACCACTGCTGTACCACTGAGCCATAGCGCCTCCCCGTTCATATTATATATCATGTTGTTTATTTATTTCTACCAATTTGTAGTTTACTTCATGACATATTGAGTGCATATTTACATTTACTCTGGTCAGAGCATATTTTAATGTTGACCCTTTCGAGACAATTGACCACATTTTGTGGTTTGGCTCAATAACCTTTGATTCAGAGCTCTAAAAAATATGCCAGATGCATGAGTAGAAAGAGCAAAAATTTTTACACAAATTATGTCCACTTTCGTTGAATGACATATTGCATGTGATGCCAGGAATTTTAATAACGATAAGATTTAAAATTCTTAAATTGGCAACACATTGAAAGGTTCAAAATCATTGTTTTTTTTAATAAAAATTTGCAATTTTTTCAACTTAAATTGCTGACAATGTCAGGGTTCTCCACTAGCGGTTTTACCCGGGGGCTCCGCCCGGGTAAAATTTGAAAAACCAGTTTAGCGCCCGGACAAAAACTTGACGCGCCCGGATATGAAAATTGACATATTTTCACGCACAGACAAGACAGCATCAAGACCGCGCGGCATTGCGCAATCAAGCATCGACTTAAAATAAAAACTTTACTCGCATGATCATGTCGGAAACCCGCACGAACACATTATCTCTTTGCATGAACCACGTCGAATTCTCATTGCGATCACGGCCACCTTCTCTGGATCGATCGCAACGAGTTCTGTCTGTGGATCCGCGGTGCACGTGCGTCGCCCACTCATTCGATGAATCAAAAATGTCGTCTCGATCGAATTCAGTATATACCATTCTCTGTGGACATATAATGCACCATCTCGATGATTGTTGCCAATTTGAAGAACAGAACAGTGCACTATAATACGTATGCCGTCACGAAACCGCAAATTTGACGCCGTCGCGAAACCGCAAATTTGACGCCGTCGCGAAACCGCAAATTTGACTTCGGAGGCCGACGAACACAAGAGCCCCCGGACAAAATACAGACCAGTGGGAAACCCTGCATGTATATTGTTTTCAAAGACATTAAACCTTATTAGAACCATGTAGCACTGAAAGCAAAATATGATTGTTGCCAATTTGAAGAACAGAATGTAATTACTTTAGCCCTGAAATAATTCCTGTCCTGAAAGGGTTAAAGATGAATGTGTCTTTTGAACAGTCTGATTGATTATGTCATTGTTAATGATTCTATCACCGTCACAGTATCCCTTTAAGATATTCGGGGGGAAACTCATGAGCAGCCCTCCATTGAGAATAGACAGGAAACATGCAGGGAACGCATGGAGTCTGTGAAATGTGAAGTCTCATTAAATCATTTTATACCCAAAGATGATTTGTTTTAAAGATAAGTGCAATGGACTTGTGAAAGATACAAAGGATGTGGTTCTTGATTGGGATTTCATGGATTACAAGTTCCAGAAAAATGATGGGAAAAGTAAATTGTAATAAGGGATATATTTGTCACGCACGACACTCATGATGGTCCAGTGTTATGACATTAACAATCTGTCAATCATATGTCAATGAACTTAGCAGGCTCTATCTTCTATGTAGCATAGTTTGAGTTATTGAGTGTTCATTTTTGTAGGTATTCAGACATTTAAAATTTAGGGTATGTTTTGAGGGTACTAGCAAACATTTTTTTGCAGTCTTATACTTTGGTTATATTGTGGTTGAATCTACTCTAAAATGATAGGAAAATATTTTGGGAAATTTTCATGCCTTGTTTTCCAAGTTCAGGTTGTTAAATTCGTCATCATTATGTGAACTAACACATTTCATCCAGTATTTGTATCCTTGGTTTTCCTGCCACGAATGGCACTGCAATATTTGTTTTCCTGGTTTTCCTGCCACAAATAACCCTTCAATGTTTGTTTTATTGGCTTTCCTGACATAAATAGCACTGCATTGTTTGTTTTATTGGTCTTCCTGCCACGAATAACCCTTGGGACTGATCTTGTATCACCTAATTTCAAGTATTTTGTCACCCTTTTAACTATTACATGATTGCCTTAAATCTTGTTTCATTGATATTATGATATATTTATCTTGTCAATATTTCAAAGGAATTCTTTCTCTTCTATTGCTCTAGTCTCTCGGTGGTAACCCTCACTCCATGGTGCAGAGGACCAAGTCAGCCCCTAACCATCGACGGTCATCACAACCAGCCCCGCCCACTTACTCACCCCAGCACCCACCTCTAACCAGGGCGGAGACGCCTCTTCACTCCCTTGGGGAGCCAGACATCACAGATAGATTAGAGATGCTGTGTAGGAGTGTCACGGAGCATGCGCTAGGAGGTCAGGAGATGTTCATATGATTAGCTTATTTAATAAAAGAATACTTGCATGTATACTTCATGAAGCTTTGGCAAAAACGGTATTTAAATGCTGATCAAGTGTGAATGTAAACTATTTTATTGCTTTGTTTTGCATAAAATGGTTCACCTTAAACCTGATGCACTGATACCATTGATTTATTTTCTAGACTATTTAAAATCTTGCTTCTTTCAATTATTGAAAACATTTCCATTCAACTCATTGTCTTCTACATCTACATGATGTTAATGATAAAGTTGAGTTCTGGTCATGAGATTGAATTGTCAAAGAAACTGTCTCAAACCTATTGGGAAAGGTTGATTAAAAAGCACATATGAATTGGTGTATGCTGTAAGGTTTTGAAATTACCAGAATTATAAGAAATTGACTCAATCCTGCTGAGAGTTACATGCACTGTACAGGGTAATTCCATGAAAATGTCCACTTTTGGTGAAAAAACAAAGTTTATTTTGAACATTTTCCTTCTATGTCACTTGAATATACATGATTTGAACTTTATGGAACAATATTCAGTTTTTTAATTTTTTGAATATTTTGACCCGAAATGGCAATTTTTTAACCCAAAAATGAAATTACACATTTTTATGGTAAAATATGGTTAATTACATATTGAGTCATTTTTAGAAATTTCATCTGTTATTATAATAAAGACAACCAAATCTAGTTAGGGCTAAGGGCAATTTTATGTTTATATACAAAAATTTTAAAAATATCAATATTCTTCTGATTTAATGGAGGTCAAAGGTCAAATGGATTTTTGTCCCGTCTGTCACGTTTTTTAAGGTACTTTTTGCATTTACAATAAATTAGACCATCGTTTTTTAATAAAATTTTGCAGTCTTGCTCTTTGGTAGGGGGGAAATTCATTTCTTCTGCTAACTTGGTGGAATTTTAATTTTATGAAGATAATTATGATTGATAAAGTAATGTCCCGTCTGTCACGTTTGGCATCTACAGCAAAAATATATATGGATGGGACTACATGAAAATTTTCCGATGGATGAAAATTAAAATCCTTTTGCTATTATGTTTCATGATATTAAAGATGACCCTTTACCCCTTTAGAACATGAGAATAAGGTATTTAATGCTGGAAATTTGACCGTCTTTAAAAATTCTATTTTGTGTACAACCTCAATGTGTCCCGTCTGTCACGTTTTATTGTCCCGTCTGTCATGCTCACTTTTTGGCATTTTCCTCCAAAAGTAAGATGAAATATCAAATGTATACTAGCAGGTTTCAAAAAGGTACCAACAAGTGATAACATGAATACACATATTTTGTTTCAAGATTTTCCAGTGAGGAGAGCTTAGTCCAAAAGTATCGAAGCAGAAATGGCTTGGTAAATTCATGTCCCGTCTGTCACGCTGAACTTGAAGCCCCACCCACAATTTGTTGGCGGGGCTTGAAAAAAAATTTTTCCCCCATTTTGTTGACCAAACCCTATAGATCACATCTCTACATCAAATTAAGCATCACTTTTAAATGAAATATGAAATATCAAGTAAAAACATAAAAATGTGAGGGTTGGATGTCCCGTCTGTCACGCTGGAATTACCCTACACAGAAATGTGTACATGGGACTACACACAAATGTTCGGCCCAAACATATCAGCTGTTTCTTGTCATATTTTGAATGTGAGGGCATTTGAAGAGAAATCCTTTTCAGGGGAAATTTCTAATAATCTTCCAAGCTAACATAAAAGGAATGAGAAAGCTCACAAATTATTTTTTACCTTTCCCAGAACTCAACCTTTCTTTTAAAGATAGACTAAGTTATCCATAAGAACATGTTCCTCATTGGTGTAAGTTTCTGCTGATGGGGGATATCAGTTCAGATGCCACTTTCAATCATTTTAAATAAATTTTTCATTTGATAAGAAGCCTCTGCACTTTCAAATGGCATATACATTCCACTATCATACATACCATTATCATCACATTAAAAAGATGAAGGAAAAAAAATCACCTTGGATGATGTAGTATGCTGATAATTGTTATCAGTGCACTGATATGAAGTTCATCGTTAAAATCATGCTCCTTGAAGACTGCTTGATTTCCGTCTCCGAAAGGTTAAGGGAAATGAAATAAATGATCATCCAGAATAAGAAAAAAAAAAGGTCCTCATGATTATGCTGCCCTAAATATGTTATAGAATTTACACTGATGTGCAACATTCATCATATCCACATGTTCTTTGTTTCATTTTCGTGTTGTCTCATTTGTCCTTTGGTACAGACGAAGCAGATCACAATGGGGAAATAGCAAGACATTGACATCTCCAACCTTTCACCAAGGAACTGACAGAGTGATGGGGGATAATAGGTAAACGACAAACAAGACTGCATCAGGAGTTGGATTCCTCCCAGTTGCCCTCTGGCTACCAACCAAAGGTGGCTTCAATACCAGTTCATATCTGTATCTACCGGAAACAGGATCTGGGCAACTAGGACTTTGTATGATGACACCGAGAAGTGGTCTAAACTCTGCACCATGAAGACACTGTCAGACATTGATGGGCAAGATATATCTGACATAAATTTCTAGATAGGACAGTAGTTTTGTGAGAAAGAGGTCACAGAAGACTTTATATTTTTTGGTGGAAATGTTTGTTTGGAAATCAGCAGCTGTATATTAAAGATGGGTGCATGGACGATGACATAGATTGTAGGATGATTATTTGTATCACCTAGCCAAATAGGTCTGTCTGATGCTACTCCTATGCGAAATGCAAAATATCGAAGGTTCTCAGGGGGTAGTTGTCAAAGAATGATTCCAAGGGGAGTACTGTTCACAAAGACCATAAAGGCCACTCTTCCGTAAATCACTGCTTGTGGCATTACTGCTCCCAGCGGATCAGAATATTGGGGTTTATTTGAATAGTACAAGACACATTAGAGATAAAGTTGTAGCCTATAGTGGCATTATGCATATAAACTAGGTAGCAACATCTTATGATTTTATAAATCATGTAGGAAATTACACACCTCAGAATGTACAAAATCATCTTATAACCAAACTAATAAATGTGACACACTAATAGCCCAGCCATTGCCAATGCAGTTTGATAATTTTCCAGATCATTAATCCCAGACCAAAATAGATTGATCAACTCTATGTATTTCATTGCACCCACTTGTGACTGGATTATGACAAATTCATGCACCCTGCAAAAGACAACACGCATGGGTATTGTGCAGTATTCAACACGCACAGAATTGACTTATTTGGTAGATGCTGTGAAGGCATTTGTTCTCAACATTCATAAGTCACTTCTTAATCTATATAGTGACTGAAGAAAGAGGACATTTTCTATTGCACAGAACTATCACACACCAATCTTGAACCTCACCAAAGCACATCATTACTTGTAAAGGAGCATAAACGCTTATTTTAATTCAGCACAGTTATACCGTCTGTGAATTTGACTAGTTGGGACTGGGTGGTGCTACATAAGGGACAGGGTAGATTATCACTCTCATATAATAGAAAGGATTTTGACATCATGACTAGATCAGTGTGGTTTATGGCATTTGTCAGTAGTTACTGTCCTGGAATCCAACTACTTATGTAAGTCTTGAGTGTAATATCTTGAATTTAAACGTACAGTATTACTCTGATGAAGTCAACAAATCTCAATCCATACATTGAGGCATAGTATGTCAATTTATTTTTTTTATGTGTAGCAGCTAGCTTTCCTAGCAGTGTAAGATAAGATGATTTGAACCTGATGTAGTCTTTGGTGCCCTCACTTTCGACATGAATGGGAATGGGTCTGTATATCGCTGTATAAGGCTGTAATAGTATTTACTTGTTGTATAGATAAATAGTGGGTGACTAAGTTTTCCCGTCATAAGTAGCATAGAATGATATTCATTCAGAATAACTATTTTTTTTTCTATATGAATCAAAAAGACAAAGGTATGTGACATTGATGTTTGTAGAGAAGCCGGTTATTCTCAGTTTATTTTTTTGGATAAGAACAAGACAAAGAGGTATTCCATTTGAAATGTGTGATTTCAAAAATAAATATGTGTGTATATATATAAGATGCAGTCATTAGCATCAAATGTATGTCTAATGTTTTTATAATGTGTTTTTGCCAGTGCATGATATGAACATGAATTTCATTGCATGTAGTGGCAACAGGGAGAAGAAAAATGCACAGGTAATGCATTCATATCTTTTGGTGATTTATTTCTAAAAAATTGTTTGTTCAGTCACTTTATTGTTAAGAACAACCAAATTTTGATGTTTTGTATTTATTATCAAATAATGGAATGGGTATTTGAAATACTTGAAAGCATGGCATGTACTTTTATGAAAACTGAAAGTATATTTGTTTCAAAATTTTAAAAAATGCATGAAACCAAGAACAAATATGCTGTAGAAGAAACATGTAATGTTTTGGAATTGCACTCTATACTTTTTTTAAACCTAGAAAATGGTAACTCGAAACCCTTGCCAAAAACGAAAGGGAAGATGAATGCATTACCATATATTCTTTTCTTTTCATATATATATGAATATATAATATCCTTTAAACCACAAATCATTTTATTTTTTGGTTTTTTTTAAAGCTGCACTGTCAATTTTCTATTCATGTTTTGGATACAATTTCTGTTGATTAATCATAGAATATGATTCAAAAAGGAAATGATAAAGTTTTAAAATCAATGGCCTAGCTGCTTGGCAACATTTTGTCATGTTGAAAATATGAAATATTTCCACAAGCAGTGGAAAGAAAGTTATCAACTTGGCCAAGTATGCTTTATTTAGAACGATCATTAGATACTGTAAAAGTGGTTATTTTCATAAAATTTTGTAATACATTTGTTGACATACAAATGTATGATGCACGGAGAGATACAGGCTTTTTCAGTACCATTTATTTGTACCTAATATTTTTTAAATGATGCTTGAGTGGTAAACTGTACATCTGTGAATCTCAAACCAATGAAGAATACTTAAAATGGTGTGTGGTAAAAGGTGATGATATATTCTATATTTCTTTTGAAAGAGAGTGCTATTTTGAAGAGATAATTGTTTAAGTATTGATATGATATATATAAGACATAAAATGTGTATAGAAAATGCATGTATATGTAGAACATATGCTTACAGAAAATGCTGGAAAAAACCCAAACTGGTTTGAGTTGCATTTTTTTTTTCTTCTTTTAATTGACGATATAGTACAATTTATGTGAATTTCTTGAAGAAATTGTGTTCAGTTGTGTAGCAGCAGTATCACCTTCTGATGAGCACTTTGCAAGATCAGAATACAAATGCTTTGCTGCAAGATTTTATCCTAAAGATATATTTTTTTCTGTGAAATCATCGTCTAAAACCAAACTATGGCATTTTTTTCTAGAATACAATCTGCTGGTTACAGCTTTGCTTGAAGCATAGCTGTCAGAAGATGCCATATTAAACATACATTTTTACAAGCTGTTTGACACAGCAGATTAACTCTTCTGAACTCTAGCTGGTTGTAGAATCAGGTTGAATTTTGTTTTCTTTCTTTTTTGTGGAATATGTGATCTTTGTTGTTTTGTCATTTCTCCCCTACATTAGTAATGTTGAACATTATCTGGATAATTTTATGGTTTTCAAGGAGGGGATGAAAGAAGATCAGAAAAGCCCCACAAAATTTCACCAAAGAGTGAATAATGAAATAAGTAATAAGCAAGGAGATAGAAACTAAAAACGAAAATGAGGAACTATTCATTACTTTTCATTCATAAATGATGATCTGAGTCATTGATACTTACTCTTAAATCTTGAAAACACAAGCTAAAAATTATTGTTCAAAATTTGAAATTGGTTTTCTTGGGGAAAAAAAATCAAACTATCTCTAAAGCAGAGAATAAGTTGGCATCGTAATTTATCTTCCTTTTTAAAAATCTCTCTGTAAGATATTTAAAGAATTCTAGTGTAGTGATTTTCACACTAGAATGATGTGTCAAGACGTAAAAATATCTTTTTCAAATCAAAACGTCACTTCTTGGTGTTATTTTGCAAACCTGCAGATCTGTTCATGTGTACGTCGTATGATTTAGAAAAAGGCAAGACAGCCAAGATATATTCTGCAATAGATTGTTATCTGGAAGTCAATGATGGGTGTTATCTTTGATATCATTAATGTTTATTTAAGAAAGGTGGTTGGGTGGTTTTCTTAGAGAAATTGATTCAAACTTCTCTGCCATTTGATGTATATCTAAGACTAATCCTTGCAGCTGTGGGATAAACACTCAGTGGGCATCATATTCTGTAGTTGTATTGGTGATGACCAAAAAGTGCACTCTGCATCGACATTTTCAGGAATTTTTCATTATAAAACTTCATTCTAATGTGATATTCTTTGTATGGACAGAATTCTATCTAGATCTGGGAGGCCAGTCAAAAATTTTGCATTATTGGCAAAGTAATCTGCTTTTGGTGGAAAATTAATCAGATGTAAGGAAGATGGTGCCAAAATGAATATTTAGGAAGTAATAACATAAGATCAACGATTTGATTGAATTGAGGTACATTATTATCAACATATTATTCGAAAACACTACCCGTCCATATACGATTTATATGTATTCTACACGCCATTAATTCAACATGACCTTTAGTTATCATTCTGGCTGTAAACAGAAATAATTCTCCTGCTGTAATGATATGTTCACTTCTTTATTTTATATCCTAATCCTGATTAAAGAATAAAAAAGATTTTATTCAAAATTCCTTTTTTGATATCTTTGTCTCATTGATTTTTGTTTGGATTCTAATGTTTTTGAGTTTGTTGGAAAAGAAAGTTACATTTGTAGCAGTGCTGCTCTTCTGCTCACAATCACTCATCTTTCATGTTGATTTTTCCTATTGAATCAAATTTCAGCACTTTGTCTTTCTGTCTTTAATCCCAAACATTTTCATGCTATGAAGTTTGACTGAAGGTCATGGTGGAGGAATGCTTGGCTCTCATTGTGTGGCAGTCACAGTAATCCCTCATATTGGGAATTTGTATTGTTTTCATATGAGTAACTTTAATACCTGCAGATCAGATTATACATTCAAAATATGGAAGGGGATTTTGATGAAAAAAGTATTTACATTTGATACAAATAAATAGGTCCCTCGCAAAATCATGTAGTATACCCTGTTTCTAAAGAATTTGAGTACACTTACAAGGGATATTGACATCTTAATATATGAACCATGGCCTAATAAACCTATTCCAATGTCGTTTATGATTATGGAAGACAAAGTTACAGTAAAAACTTCCATTCTTTGTTTTATAACAATGTGTTTACCCATTAATACATTACTCGGCCAAAAATAATTTGGTTCCGGTCTATGGAGAATACATGATGTACCAAAACCAATTATAACCAACTGATTAACAGAAAATTGGGGGGCCTTCCTTTGCATAAGTGAAATTAAAGGTAGTCATATTTTCTCATTTAAAGTTGAAAGCAAGGTGTTGATATGTGATTCTACCAAGAAAAGAGGAAATGGGTAGTTCATGGAATGAGATAAAGTTTGTTTTCAGCATTTAGTCTCAACATTACTCAATTGTTTCTCTTTTCTGGTTATTTCTTGCACTTCATACACATATTAGATACATGTACCACATAAAAATATATCTTGAAGGCTCCCAATGCAATTGAAAGGATTATTAAAAGCAATCACACTTTATGTAGTTTAAAGTGATTGATTAACTTTGTGAAAAATTGTAAAATCAGCTCATATGCCAGTGAATTGTGTGCAGTCCTCTAACTACATATATAATTAAGGATATGTGAAAGTATGAGAGAAAATGGAACCCGTTTACTATCCTAAAAAAGAGAGAATCGCGATCAATCGCTAGCGCAAGTCGCTCGGCTTCTTCGCTGCGCTACAGTCACAAAAACCAAGCACCAGCGCTTGACGATTTCAGAGCGGGTTTCCAGCCCGTACAGTATTCTGTGATAGAGCGAGGTATGCCAACCATAAGAGTTCTTCAGGGTTCGGTGGTACTCTATCCCGACATCAATGTTCAATCGTAAATATCTTGATATATAAACGACCGATCAGCTTATAAAACTCAGGCGATTCCTGTCTGAACTAAAGGTTTGCAATTATGATTACAGCATTAGCTGGAACAGTGATTTTTTTTTTCAATCCTGGGCAAAGTTAATCAATCCCTTTAATAGTCGCCCATCCATCTCTTGCTTCAGATCACAAGTACAATAAGCAGGAGGTTTTTTTCTTATATTGTTTATCTTGATATGTCTAATCTAGGGATCATGTATATGTAAATAGATCTATATTTTTAATCGTCGAGACTGGACAATGATTAATCTTATTTCATATGAACTTTGAAGTCATGGTGGCAGTATTCTGAGATTTTGACTGATGGCTGCTTATTAGCTTAGAAATTGCACGTGACTTGTAGTCGTTCTTAAAATGTTGATACGTGCTATGTTAAATCAAGGTACAACTTGTAGATTGAAGGTACAAAAACCCAGATTGACATTTATACTCCCTATAGGTTTGTTGGGGTGATGTTTTCACTGGATTCTCCTTTCGTAATGATTATTTGCATCAACATTTCCTGCATACTTGCAGGAGGTGGAGATAGTATGATTGGATACACTGAATATTCACACTTCAAGATTTGATTCCCTTTTATGATAGGCAAAATGCACCTAATTTTATTTTTTGTAGTGAATCAATATTTATGAGGTGCTCCAAAAGGAAAAGCATACTGAAGAATGAGTAACAAAAGAAGCTTCTGGATCAGAAGATTTTAATTTATGAATAATCCTTTCAGAAACAGTCACTTGATATCTCTGTGGTCATTGTGCATGTACATGTCATTTATATTAGCATTCACATACATAAATGATTACAAAACTGGACAATAATTATGTGAATATGCCTGCCGAGACCCGAAAGGGCATTAATCTTTGAAAAACAATGAATAAAAGCCATTCTGTCTCTCGCTTATAATGAATCGTTCTAGCAAAGCTTCATTTGTGCTTTTGCATAAAGAACTGCATACTTTGAAAGTCTGATACATGTACAACTTCCCTGTGTTCATTATGTATGAGTGTTCCTCCATCAGTCTAAGATTTCATGGTAATACAAGTAAGCTTGCTATTGTTAGTGTTGTATGCTAGGATGTTTTTCATGAAATGAATATTAGCTATACACTTTAAACATTTTCCAGCATTGTGACTGAAACTAAGTGACCATTTTTTTTTTTCATCACAGAAGGATAATTATTCTCTACACACGGTGTTCTTTAAAGGGTACCAATCACCAAAAAATATTTTACTCTGTATGTTGAAGGTTCCATGTCATTCTACTATATTCCAAATACAGGCTTCGATGATCACCTCTGTAAAGAGATATCATTTTAATTATACTGTCTATAAGCATAAAAGCGACTCTTGAGTAGACTACTCAACGCACCCTTACGCGCTCGCCAAGATAAGGGCTCAGGTGGAACCCAACTCAGAGGTTCATTTCTGTGCGAGCACCTTCATGTTATCCTTTATTTCCTTCATACTCCTAAAATGTTGACCTATAGAATTTCAGATAAAGTTCTTTGAGGTTAATTCTATACTTCCTAGCGGTATACAAATTCTTTTTTTCAGGTGGTTGGTACACTTTAAGAATGATTACAACATACATGTAGCCTTTACATAGGAAATATATTTGAGCTTGAAATTAGCTTTCTCAGGACCAGAGGAGTATAACTACACAACAAGCTGAAATTCAGTAATGTCATATCCAAGTTTAACATCTGAAAACTTGTGTCTCAACTTACTCTTTGCAAAGTATTGTGCAATTTTTTTAAATGTAAACCCAACTCATTTATTTCCAATAAAACACAATGAAGTCACAAACTTCAAAAGGAATGTTACAGATATTATTTTATAACTGTTGATATGTAGGGAATCCCAAGTAAATCATTGATATTCCTCTTTTCTACTCTATTTTATTTCTCTTTCTTATAAATTCCTTATTATATGACATATGATATGCACCCAAAGTGGGTGCAGATACTTTTTGCTTTGTATCATCTCCCAAATTTTCAAGGAGGAAAGGTAACTTGTGTATTCCCATTGCATGATTGGTACACATGCATGCATTTGATTTAATGTACATGTAGATATTCAACATGCCATGCTGCTTTTGTTTGTCATTGAGTTTGAAGATTTTTATGTCATGTGGATACAGGTGGATCCTCAATTAATAAAACTCATCACTAAAGAATAATACATCTCGCAGACTCCTCTATGTTTTCTTGCATATTTGAAGTAATATCATGTTATAGAGTCAACTCTTGCTGTGCTGATATATATACATGTACATATCTGTGAGACTGTGACAACAGACTATGGCCCATATTCTGAACTCCGGTTTAACTTAAACTCCAGTCTCAGTCAAACCGGACTTAAACTACCCCTGGCTGCAGTCTACATTTCTTTACAAATTTAAAGCACATTAGAGTCTAGACTGCACTAGAGTTTAAGTTAAACCAGAATTCAGAATGTGATTACCTTAAACTCTGGTTTAAAGGGCAGGTTTAGACCTGGTTTAAACCCCACTTAGATTGCGGTTTAAGTTAAACCAGAGTTTAGAATACCGGCTGTGTTTAAGCCCCCATTCCTCCACCAGGAAATATTCATATGGTATTTCATTGATACGAAGTATTCTGCATATCTGAGAAAGATTATTTAGAAGCATTAAGTAAAATTTTAGATTGTACAATTATTTTTCTCAGTCTGACTTTCAGTAAACAAATGAGGAACATGATGTGGAATTAAACTAATTTTCATGTAAAATCATGTAAAATAGAAATCTTTTGTAACGCTCAAAAGTGGATTCAATTTTCTTCAGTTTAAAATAATAAGTTAATCAATACAGGTGTATATTCAGTAATTGTGATTTAAATTAGATGTTCATTCTTTGTTTATACGTTCCTTTATCTTACAATCGTCTACTGCATAATAAACAATTCACTTATGGCCAGTTCCTCTTGAAATGCAATTCAGTTACCTGATACCAGAATTCAAGATTAGCTTTTAGAGAGAAAACGGGTTTTCCCATAAATGCATAACAACATAACAAGCCTTCCTGTCTTCTTATTTTTGTGTACAGCATGGTTGAAATTTCATGTTCATATTTAAGATTCATGATTAAATATTTGAGGAAACCATCCAAAAACAATAAAGAACAATAAAATTAGTCATGTTCTAAGATAAGTACATGCATTTCATTTAATCACATATTAATTTACGATAAATATAAAAATTCGCACAAAGTGAATATGGATTTCAAATAAGTTTATTCTAAACTTATAATACTTTGACATAGTGTAGTTCACTTTCCATTTTGATGATTCTACAAATGATTTTTGAGGATTCGGACAAATAAAAATTTAAAAGCTCAAAACTATTGCTGTAAGCCACTCTATCGTATAGAAAACTTACCACCCAAAAGTAATGGAAAATAATTGAGAGTGGATTCAATTCAAGCACAATAATACAATATTCTTCACACTCGTACTGCATATCCTGCACAAACAACACTTTAGGACTAAAAGCTTCAAAATTGCATACCTGTCCAGCAGGTACACGTATCTAAAATAAAGGCAGATAAATGAGAGAGAGAAAAAAAAGGGTCAGTGAAGATTTGAAATTACTGAAAAATGATTTAAAAAGTTCATTCTTTTTGCAGTATTCACATCAGTACATAAATTGGTAACTCTTACAATTTCCTTTGCAAGCTGTTCCAAATTTGTTCGCATAAAGAAATTTCAGAAAATTTGAATGTTCTCTCATGAAAATAAATGTGGATATATGTACCGGTGCCCAAAATATATTAATGGAAACATGTTTCTGTATTACCCACTCCTCTATGAAGTGAAGCTTTTTTCAATTTCTTCATCAATAATCTAGGAGATACCTGTACATATGTTTAGACTTGTATACATGTACAAACATTACAAGGCCTATAACAGTAGCTCACATATTAAGGTAGTGATTTCCATGACATGAAGTTTTTTTTCTTTTTATGTGATTGTTCTAAAAATATCACAGATATTTTTCTATAAATTGTTTCTTGTTGACTTCAAGTGGATTACCCCTTTAAATTTAACATACCCACTAAACTTTACAGGATCTCATCCAAATCCACACCATTTAAGCAAAGTTGAGAAAATACAGGTGTGCAGTAAAAAAAAAAAATTTTTTTTAAATACATTGTTGTCCTTGGTTTTTTTTTTTTATATCTATCTGATATTTACTCTTGTAAAGAGCTGTTTACTTGAAACATGGTGTGTAAAAATTGGTAATGTTTTGATAAATAAACAGAAAAATTTAATTTAATCTAAAATATTCAATTCTTGGCTTTGATTTCCTTATAAGTTATAACTCTCATTTGCTATTAAATAACTTTCAGAGTTCAGTAAAAAAATATTGCAGCAACTTTGAACTAGAATAAAGTGTATCTTGCTTTTTTAATAACAAAAATAAGTTTTTGTAGTTTGCAAATTCTATACTAGGCTTTAGAGACTTCTCCATTCATCATCTGAACCCAAACCATGCATTTAATGTCTCATTCATATTCCATAATCTCATCTTCCAGTCACTGTCCTCATCTGTTCTATCTAATGGACTCTCGTTGCCATCATCCTCGGTGTTTCCTACGCTATCCAGTTTGAAATGGCTACCAATGACCCCTCGACACATTGGACAAGCATTCAAGACTCCAAGGCATATCTCACATATACAGGCATGACGACATGGTATGATCACCCGCGAGATGGGAGCATTCTGGCACACGATACAGCTCCTACTGAAATCCAGTCCCCTATCACTGGGGCCGTCTCCACCATGGGAAGAGGGTGGGATTTGGTGTTCATCACCAGGTCTATTATCGTTATAATTACCTGGAGTATGAAGCTCAGGAATATTTTCGGTCTCATTAGGAATACTGTTCTCCTCCGCAGCCATGAACATTTTCTGGAAGATTTTTAAAGCAGATAAACATTATGCAACAAAGTGGAAATACACCATAATTTCCGTCGACATACCTACATATATATATACACAATAAGATAAAATTCTAAGGTAACTGATCCTAAAATCCTCATCACAAAGCCATTTCCAACAATTAACATGAGCTCTGAACCTGGGATTTGATTTTTAGTAATTTTTTTTCTTCAGCTGTTACATAGACCATATCAGTAAAAACACATATTTTATATAAAAGTGCATAATCATGGGACCTACGGCTTTAAAATCCCATCCATGGCATCGGTCAATGAGGATCACTGCATTACCCTAGGACACTAGCACACTCATGTGGTTTCATACCCCGGACTTTCAAGAGCAATGATCTGACCACTGCCTCCAAATACACAAGATGACCACTGCCTCCAAATACACAAGATTACATAATACTTTTGGGGGGGTACAAGAATAATAGAAAGATTACCTGGACATCACAGATTAATCCTTGTGATGTGATTAGCATATGACTGATGATATGAAGAGGTTTGGTTACTATGCAGTCTGGTAGATGGACAACCCATAGCATGGTGTGCTGTATGACAAAAACATTAATTTAAGATGTATATCATATTAGTGTGCTGTGGCAGAACAAAATATCCATCAGTTCAAGATGTATATTCTACATATTCAATCAATTTAAAAAATGTATCCTCTAGCAATATTTATTTGGAACTGCATAATAAAAGTACTCCAACCTCCCCCCCCCCCAAAAAAAAAAGGTGAATTAAAAATTTGTCATTTTAGAAAAACAACTTTACAACAGCAACAATAAAAAAAACACATCATGAACAGAAACTTAGAAATGAGAGAAGAGAAAGAGGCTATATAAACTATTGTGACATCAATAAGAATCCTGTTTGTTAATCAAAATTGGAACCGTAAACAAAATTAATCTGAGCCATAACCAATAAATAATATATATATAGAAATGTAGATATTTCGCATACTTATATTTGGGTATCTACTTCCACATCATAGGGTACTAACACAACAAATCTCAATTTTAACTACAATCCCAAGAATTATATTTAATGTCAAGTTATTATTCATCTTCTCTTGTTCTTCATTGTGTGCAAGAATAGTTGACAAAGTTGAGAATAACTACTGCATTCTCATTACCCTTACAAGAGCTACCACTTTTATATTTAATTTGACACTTCAATCTACTTTTATCTTTTACCAAATTGAAATATTGAAAAATGAAAAAACAATTATTTTTATAATGGCAACAAGTTGATGAACAATGTAGCAAAAAAACTGTGAAAGAACTGCCGCTTGCACATACATGTATATACTTACAATTGATACATCAGGTGACCAAGTTTCATAGTCTTCATCATGCAGACTCATAAGGATAACGAGAGGATATTCTGACCTTGGGGTTGGGCCAAGTTCGAAATCAGTCTCACTACCAGATCCAGCTGTGTCTTGGCCGAATTCATCACCCATTTTCAAATGAATAGATTTGGATGTATCAGCATTCAAACTGTTATTCAAAGATTTATTCTGAGTTAAGGAAGATTCTTATCAATATCAGCCCATATGAATATCAAACCATATAAATCAGGGAATCAATATTAATGGATCTGACATGGAAGAAGAACTATGGACAGGCTTTTTGGCAGGAATTTGTTTACCCTTGATCCACATTGAGTAAAATACATGTATGGCCCTGCAGGATCACAGGGGGATGGTTTGGGAGGACCAGAACATTTTTGCAGTTTGAAAGTATGCATGGACAATTTGACATATATTTATTACCCTTGTCTGGAAGATTTTTCTTTCACAAATGGTATTTTTTTCATCTGAGGTCCCTCTTGCTTGGTATTAGCACCAAAGGTAGTATTTATTGGTAATTATACTTCGATGCTTTACTTCATCCTTCCTGTCTATCGGAAAATAAACTACAGAGGAACAGGGAGCAGGAGAGAGGGAGAGTGGGAGAGAAATAAGATTCACGTGCAGACAAAGACAAAGAATTAGAAAGCAAGAGAAATATTGGAGTGAGGATACACAGACATAAAACACACGATGAGGGAGGAGAATTTTTTTCCCTGAACTGATGAGATACATACAAGAAACAAGATGAATGCGACTGCGTCTCCTATATGCCTCCGCCTTGAAATATTTTGATAAGCAGAATAAAAAGCCTACAATGACATTTTAATTGACCTCTTTGATATTTGACCTTACACCTTATAACCCAAAAGTCTGATCACTTTATCTCCTCCTAGTCATGAATACAAAATAGTTGAAAAATGGTGATAACAAAGCTAAAAAAACATTAATTTCACAAATGACCTCTATGACCGGTCACCTTTGTCCCATGTGAACAAAAATCTAATCAGTTCGTCTCATTATGGTGATGCATACTAGTTCCAAGTTTGAAGTTAATGGGTGAAATTTTTCAAGAGTGTTAACAAGGCAAAAACCTGAAATTTCATGGTAAATGACCTCCATGACCTTTGACCTTTGACCTAAATTTGCCAAAATCTAATCAGATCATCTTCCTATGGTGATACATACTAGTACCAAGTATGAAGTTAATGGATCAAATGGTTCTTGAGATATCGCCTTAACTGGGCTAAAACCTGCAATTTCAGAATTGACCTTGATGACCTTTGACGTACGTACCCCAAAATCTAATTACATCGTCTTTCTATGGTGATACATATTAGCGCCAAGTTTGAAGTTCATACCTCAAACGGTTCTTGAGTTATCGCGAGAACTAAGCTTACACCTGCAATTTCAGAAAGTAACCTCTGTGACCTTTGCAAAATCTAATCAGATCGTCTTCCTACGGTGATACATACTAGCACCAAGTTTGAAATTCTTACCTCAAATGGTTCTTGAGTTATCGCAAGAACAAGGCTAACACCTGAAATTTCAGGAATTGACCTATGTGACCTTTGACCTACGTACCCCAAAATCTAATCAGATCATCTTCCTATGGTGATACATACTAGCACCATGTTTGAAGTTCATATCTCATGGGGTTCTTGAGTTATCGCGAGAACAAAAAAGTGGGAAGGACGGACGGACGGACAACCCGAAAACATAATGCCTCCGGCACCACCTTTGGTGGGCGGAGGCATAAAAACAATTACCTAATCACACCCTTCAAAAAGAGCTAGGGCTATCACTTTGGCTAGTGAATTGTTTCTAATGGTACATTAATGACAAAAAGACATGCAAAGGATACAAATATTTTTCAGAGTTGGAATGTGAAATCTCCTGCAGCTCTTCCTCCATATTCAGGATACTTTCCCTTTCAGTTAGTCTGTTGTGTGAGCTAAGTGCTTCTGAAAAGGAAGCACAGTCAACTATCCAGAAACCCTGAAGAAAGCAGGCTACTGTTGTTTGTACTTTCAGCTGAACTCCATCTGTGTGAAGAATGAACAGAATTACACTCATTTTCTACAAATTAAATATTTCAAAAAAAAATTCATCTAAATTGTCTTTTATTAAAGGTATTATACAATGAGCAATTCACTTATAGTAAAATATAAAATTCTGACTATCCTGAGATAAATCTGCAAATATATTTTCAAATATTTGTTCTTAAAAACTTCAAGATTCTAGAGAATTCGACATTACACATTTTCATCCACTAGGGCATTATGTTAACAAAATTGACCCCCTGGAAAAAAAAGATATATATATATATACAAAATTCACCTTTTAATGAGGCTGGAGCTGACGGTTCTTCTGTAAACTTGACTGTGAAAGGAAGAGGTGAGGTCGTGACCTTTGTCTCCTGAACTGGTGCAGGATCATCTTGGTGTGAGGTGTCTCCAACAAGTTGAATATCCAGCCTACAGCCATGAGAAAATGAAATGATAATGCAAATAAATTTGTTAAAATCTTTGTAATAATGAAAAAGGGGCTTTGTATGGGAGCATCATACTGCCTTGCTCACATATGTAAAGGTTTATATGGTTTAAATATAACCTTGTATATCCGAAGGCCACTCATTCAGTGTAGGTTATTGGTTATGGTGAAAACACATAATTGCTGCCCCCTACTGCTGGACTACTGCATTCAACATAACAATAAACAAAAGCAGATTTCCTCTCTCTCCACACAGAGAGGGCAGCACATAGAAAGCTCACTTGGTCTTAGCAGAAATTGATGCTTAAATTTCAAATTTTTCTTGAATTTATGGTTTAGCCGGCGACCAAAGAAGAGGGAATTTCCCAGGAAACTTGCTGGTATGTGACATTCTAATTTTCACCCTTTCCATCTTGTATTTTTGATGTCATATTGCCACTGATTATCGTGTAACAGTGTAGAATGTGTATTCACGAGCTGTTGGCATAGTTGGTCCTTTCCGACCTACGAGTGCCCAAACTCGGCAAAGGCTATTCTGGTGAATTTTCTCATTTTTATTGGCAAGTAGATCTAGACCTCGATGCATACAAAATAAACAGGAAGAGGAGCAAGATCCCGTGATACAGAGATATAAAACATATAAAACTGCCTGATAATGCCACAAGATTACATGATTTAGGGCCTCTACAACTCTTACTATGCTACAAATTTGAGGTTTCAGAGTTAAAAGTGAAATTTTAAATAATCATTTTCCTCTCACATGTCTCATGTACAAATGACCTAGAATGGGCGATCCTGGGTTTTAGCGGTCTAAATTATTTTAGGTTGCTAACTTCAGCTTGTCTAACCCTAACCGTAACCCCACTCATAGGCCCTTGCCTATGTGGGACTGTGTCCAACATTCACTGTTGCAGTAGTCAAAAACAGACAACAAAATTGCTCGAAGCAAGATCTAATTTTCTTAAATTTGCTAGATTACCTGATTCAGGGACTCTCCAACTCTTACTTACTGTGCCTCAAATTCGGGGATTCAGAATTGAAAGTGAAATTTTAAATAATAATTTTCCTCTCATGTATGAATGATCTAGACTCGAAAAAGGCCTGCTGATACACACAAAAGCTATTGAAGCCTATTCATCCGTAAAAGCTATTGTGGAGTACAAGCTTATCTTCAGATAAGCTTGTGTGATGGGGGGACCCAAAGCTACGCACTTTGTTTCCAGCAGCTAAAAAGTCATTTTTTTTCAATGATTTATGCGAATTTCTTTTATATATATATATATCTTGGTTCTACAAACTCTGAAATTAAATCCCTGAGAAAATTACGGCAGACAAATGTCAATAACATCCATTTTCAAGTCGATGTCGATGCCCATGTCAAATTTTGTTCGACAAAATGAAAGGGTCCTAAAGCTACGCACATGTAATAAGTGAATGCAAATCTTGATTTTGAAGCTGAGTGATGCAAATTTCACCCCGATTTCCAAATAGTGATAATAATCACAAACATAAGGGAAATTACTCATTCTTTTTGGTAAACGTGAATATTTTAATTGCTTAGTCACAGCAGACATTTGGTGCATTGAACGCCCAGAGACGCCAAGATCAAAGACTAGCAATGCATGATATTTTCCGTGCATTAGCGCCACGTAGGGAAAGAACCGCGCGCTTGCCGCGCAGTATGTATGATATGGAGATAGGCTGTGAGGCCAGGCATGAGAAAGAGATTTTTGGGCGTGAGCAAGAGCCCTAATGCATGACTGTCACGCCTAATGCGTGAGATTTGGTAGGTCTGAACGTGTCGCATTGCGCATATTTGCGGGGTGCATACTGCGTAGCCTTAGAACCTGAGCAGCTTTAGGACCTCTGACCATGACCCTAACCCGCCTAACCCACGCTGAAGTTAGCAATCTAAAATAATTTAGACTGCTAAAACCCAGGATTGCCCTAGAATGGACCATAGCCCGCTAATATACACAAAACCCATTGAAGCCTATTCACCTGTAAAAGCTATTGTGGAGTACAAGCTTATAAGCTTGTAGTCACTAATACATGTAGGCCCTTGCCTGTGTGGGACTGTGTCCAACATTCACTGTTGCAGCAGTCAAAAACAGACAATAAAATAGCTCTAATCAAGATTCAATTTTCTTAAATTTGCCTGATTCCTGATTCAGGGACTCTTCAATTCTTACTGTGCCACAAATTTGGAGATTCAGAGTTGAAAGTGAAATTTTAAATGATTATTTTCCTTTCATGTAGGAATGCACTTATACATGTACAAGCTTATCTGAAGATAACCTTGTACTCCAGACTAGCTTTTACGGGTGAATAGGCTTCAATAGCTTTTGTGTGTATCAGCGGGCCTTTGTCCAGTCTAGACAATTCATACATGAGAGGAAAATAATTATTTAAAATTTAATTTTCAATTCTGCCCGAATTTGTGGCACAGTAAGAGTTGAAGAGTCACTGAATCAGATAATCTAGCAAATTTAAGAAAATAAATCTTGCTTAGAGCAGTTTTGTTGTCTGTTTTTGACTGCTGCAACAGTGAATGTTGGACACAGTCCCGCATAGGCAAGGGCCTATGAGTGGTAGGAATGAACTAGACTGGAAAAAGGCTGCTGATACACACAAAAGCTATTGAAGCCTATTCACCTGTAATAGCTATTATGCAATACAAGGTTATCTTCAGATAAGCTTGTACATGTTTAAGTGGCTTGTAGTATGTAGTATGGGGTTTGTGTATCCGTACACTTAAAAAATTAACCGGTCATCATTTTGCCGTTGAATTTTACGAAAAGTATGCATCGAGTTACACAAACATCAGCGAATATTTGCAATTCATACAATTACCAACCTATCCTGTTAAAGATTTTTGACAATATGCATTAAAGTTGTTCAATTTACGATTTTAGAGTGACATGTCCGGATAAACAACCTGTCCGGAAACACAATGTCTGGGTATACATGTATACTTTCCTGGCAACATCATATACTCTGCAGAGTCTAAAGGAGGGCCTAGTGCTTCCTTTTAACATAAGAGCAAGGGCAAAAACTCTCAAGACCCAAAGAACTATAGAGGGATTACCCTTACATCAACCCTCTGCAAGCTGCTGGAACTGGTCCTCAAACCACATATTGAGAAATCTCTCCTCCAGAGTGACATTCCAGATGAACTCCAATTTGGATTCCAAAAACAGCACTCCTGCATCCTTACCTCATGCTGCCTCGAACTTATAACTGAGATTAATAATGTCGACAAAAAACCCACGTATGTTGCCCTTCTTGATGCTGAGAAGGCCTTTGATAAGGTGTGGCACGAAGGCCTCTTTCAGAAGCTGAAAGCCACAAACATACACCCAATACGACTCAACATGGTCAGCTCACTTTACAAAGATCTGCACAGTCAGGAACTGTGGGATGGTAAAGTGAGTGAGCCCTTCCCTATCCTCCAAGGAGTCAGGCAGGGTGGAGTTTTGTCTCCACTCCTTTATACCACCTTTATCGACGCACTCATCAAAATACATAACAAGAAACTGGGATGCAACTTACTAGGTCGATACTCTGGTCTCCTTGTACTGGCAGATAACGTAGCTCTCCTCAGCTCATCGCCTAATGAACTGCAATGTATGCTGGATGTCACCGACAGCTACGCAAAAGAATGGAGATACAGAATTAATCCATCAAAAAGCTGTATCATCATATTCAGTGAAGGCAAAAATGTCCAACATCCCACCTGGCGTCTTGGAGCTGATACAATGCAGACTGCCCCAATGCATCCTCACCTTGGCATCACAAAATCCAGCATAAGGAGAGACCCAACAGAGGACATGATCTCAAAAGGTCTAAAAACATTCTATGCACTCACGGGGGCTGGAGCATATACAGGAGGACTATTTCCACAGCACAGTGCTGCCATATGGAAAGCCTACTGCATTCCTCGCATGCTGTATGGAGCAGCCATAACAAACTTCACCAAAGGAATGTCTAATAGACTCGATCAGGCACAACAGCAGTTATTTAAACAAATTCTCGGCCTCCCTAAATCAGCGGCTGATGAATCAGTCTACCTCCTTACCGGAATCATACCTCTGAGTGTCCAAGTGGAGCTAGAGAAGCTTCTTCTCATAGGACAGCTACTCGATCTCCCCCACGAACGATTTGAACACAGAACATTCCTTCATGCGCTATCCAAGCAAACTCCATCCATCAAAGCGTGGCAAGCTATTCTCAGCAAATACAAGCTACCTGATCTTCACTCGCTCACACTGCAACCAGTGGAAGAGGATGGCAAAGGGAGCAGTAAGAGATGTGGTTGTAAGTAATACACTTGAGGCCATCCAAGTAAAATCAACACTCTCACTGTGGAGAAACATGAATATCCCAAACCCAACCTGTCTCTATCCACAAAGCAGCAGCTCAAAGTTCCTCCGGCAATCGGTAGTCATCAGAGCACAACTCCTGTGTCAAACATATCCCACTCAAACCAGACTTGTCACCATCAAGAAGACCACAACAGCCATCTGTCAGCTGTGCTACAAAGAAGAGGAGGATACATTTCACTTTGTGGCACCATGTACACGACTGGAGACACACAGACAGGATTTCCTGAAAAAGTTGAGAAGTAAACACCTGCTGGAAGAGATCTTCTCCCTCTATGACCAAACCAAGAGCAGAGCATTTACAAAGGCCATACTCTTACCAAGCTCTCTTTACCTCCCTTCTCTATTGTACAATGAGCTGAACACAACTACTCTACTCTTTATCTACAATATTCATATAAACCGTATCTCGTCTCTTTCCTCTCACTGAATATAATGATCAGTTGACCTGCTGAATTACATGTACACGCAATACTCTGTTGCTGATCTCCGACAAAAGCGGAGGGAGAACAAGAAGAAGTCATGGATTGTATTACCGAACAGCAGTGTATTACCAAATGCATACAGTTAAACGCTTAAAATGGCTTTCAATACGCGTGGGACTACGCGTATGTTCTCCACACTATTTCACATAGAACATGGCAGAAGATCATAAAATGAGGCAAAAAAAACATAGATTTATGTAATATCTTTATAACTAGACCGATGGGATCTGTCTCTTCCTCGGAGAACTTCTCTTTTTCATTACTGACGTTAGTTGGTCAGTTCTCTAAGGAGGAGAACTGACCAACAAACGTCAGTAATGAAAAAGAGAAGTTCTCCGAGGAAGAGACAGATCCCATCGGTCTACTTTATAACCTGCTCTCTCATCACTCCCAGTTGTCACCCAGTTGGCCCCAAAACGGGGTAGGTTGTGTGTCTTTTTCCCACAGGTGGCATACGTTTGGTAATATAATACTTTTTTTCAACATTCAAGGAACCAAACGCAACGCAGCGTCATTGGCCGCTTGGGAAGGGGTTTGCTCGGACATTTTTGGAAGGGAATATCGTATTAAATCTAAGTATGACTACGTTTTTTTCAGATTCCACTAACTTCTTTTTCTGTCTGTCTGTAGGACTTTAAGCATTCATTATGTAAGTTTGACAGATATTCATTTAATATTTTATTTGCTATGGTTGATTTTCTGAAAAGTGTTCGGTAATAGGGCCACCTCCATATATTATAAGTGCTATTAGTATTAGTATTGACGCTGTCCTACACAGGAGCGTAAGCGTAAGGTAACCGGTGGTCTCCCGCAAGCGGAGGCCGCAGGCGCAGGTCTACCTATACCCGCACCAGCTTAGTTTACTGGACACTGCACTGACTCTGCGCCCTGCTTCTACCCATTCATTGCAATGCGACAACTCACACTTACCGCTGGAGATAGAAATAGAAGAGAATCACGCATAATATGGTTCCGGTGACAGAAATGATCTCAGTAGGAAATTCACTCAAAACATGCAAGAGCTCATCACCCAGAGTGGCTCCATCCATTTCACAAGGCAGGTTTCGGTGTGGCAATAACAATAGTCCTGTACCGCGGATTGGGTCCTAGCTCCGCAGTTCCTGGCCTCCCTCTGGATTTATTGGGGCGGACAATTAGCGCGATAGCGGAAAATATCTGTACGCGAAAAAAACAGCTTATACAGTATTTTGTCCGCAACTCGTTTGTTGATGCTTGCCTAAAAGCCTCGTGGGCACTACCAGAGAGTTTGGCATTACATACTTACATACATGGAGTTCATTCTGGTTGAGATTTAGGACTAAAGCTAGATTAATATGCATTTGCCCTTCTCTCCAAAAAGATGCCCATTTTACTCTTTTGGCCAATGCCCCCCCCCCCCCAGCTTTGAAAAACCTACCAGTTTCCCTGCTATATAGTAGCTATACCCTATGCATATGGGTCCTGTAAATGTAAGTGGTGAGGCCAAGGAAGCGTTTCTAGGCCCGTATTCAGAACTTAAAATTCATTTAAAAAAATATTTAAAAAATAAAAAAAGATTATCATTACAATAGAGGAAATAGTGACAGATCAAGAAAACACACTGACATCACTAGAGCATGAATAGACACTATATGGAATGTTTTTTTTTATATATGTTATACGGTACTACAGAAAAATATTGTTCTTAATTTTGAAACAAATGATGCATAAATTTAATATTATCGGTACCGCATATCATACTCGTTTTGTGTGCATGGGCATGGGCCAACCAGCACAATTTCCCAGGAGGGCTGGTGTCTCTTGCCCGAATATCAACTTTTTAGTTTTCAAATTTTGTGAGCTAGCGAAGCGAGCAATCATGTCGGCACTTTATTGTACAGGCAATATAATTTCGTTATCGATATTATGTTAGTGATATATAACAATCGTAAATTAACCACTTCACTGCTCAAATATGAGGTGACAGTATTTGATTTCAAATTTATTGGGGAAGGGTTGCAGCCCCCCCCCCCCCCCCCGGCCGCTTCAAAAGCCCAAGTTATAGGGCGGGTCGGTGGGAGGGTCCCCTTGAGATTGTTTTGGGATATACCCCCAGGCGGATTATGATAGACATATTTGTTCTCAATTTTAAAAGAAAATGATATGAGGCGCTATACACCAGGGCTTGGCTGACATTCTCTCTCTCTCTCTCTCTCTCTCTCTCTCTCTCTCTCTCTCTCTCTAAAAAAAAGTGAATTTTCACTATATTTTCACTCCTCGGGAGTCACGACAGTGATCACTAGTCTTGTTTAGGACTGAATATCGAGTTTCTCACTTTAAAAAGAAACTTCATCTGCAGTTTTCTACATGTATATTGGTGGGGTTGGGTAAGGTTCCCCGCCCCCTCCCCCTCCCCAACCTTATAAAAGGGATGTTTGAAAGCGTCACATTATTGATTATAAAGTCCTATTCCGGCGTCAAATGAGATACTACAGGTGAATTAAATAGTTCGTCACAGTGGGTTCTTGAAAGAAACATCCATAAATCTGAAAACACGATTAAGTAAACTAGTTAAAATACCATGATCCACTCATACTTTCATTGTGACGGCATTCATTGATCACCTATACGAGGTGAATCAGATTCTTGACATTGTAGCTGTATAGGCCAGACAAACGTGACTTTCCGACCAACAATATAATTTGCATTCTGACGACTGAAATAATTATTCGTAACAGGTGAATGTGACAGTTTGTCGAGAGTAAAGTCTTGACAAAAGGGTATTTACATTAAACACATTAAGAAAGTGGTTAATGATTCTTTTAATTTAAATGTATTCCCAGGTATTGATGATCACCAGTATGGGAAAGATGGGAATTGTAAGAGCAGATTTTTAAAAAATGACATTTGGATTATTAATAGCTCATAGGGTGTATCAGTAAATCCAGACAACACCTGCAGAGAGGAAGGAGAACTGATCTGGTGGTGAACGGAATGACCTAAAATTCATGATTTGGGATGAAGTTGAAGTAAGTATAGACGGTGAAAAGTGTCGATGATGTGTAATAAACGTGACCATAGGAGTATTTGGAGTATTCTTCATAGCTTGGTAGATTTGTTTGGTCTATATACGTGTAGTAGGAGGAGGAGGACGTACGGTGGTGCACTCGAAGTGTGTCGTTATGTAATTTAGTTGCAGGAGTTTTCTCGGGACTTCCGCATATTAGGAAGACTCTGAAAATGTGGTTTGCATGGTTTGTAGAAGTACAGTACTGAGCAGTAAAATGTTAGCATAAACTGAGAAAGCAAGTTCAAAATTAAATGCAACCGGCTGCTGATAATCCTCTAATCTAAAGAAAAATAATTTGTCAATGTCCATTCACTCCATTGTATATAATTTGTATACGACAGAATCTTAATCTGTTTATCTTTTTTTCTTTTGTCATGACTTTACAGTTTACTGATCACTGTGTTCACTGTTAAGATGAAAGAGACTTTAAAATGTTTCAGATTAATAAGAGCTGAAAATAGGGTGCTGTTTCTCCTTGCCTTTTGTTCCAATTTGTCATTTTAATTTATATATGACTACCGGCTCATCCACATGAATAATGATGATGATGATGATGATGGTCACAGTAATCACTAATGGTAATAATGATGATGGTCATGGTGTTGATGATGGTGGTGGTGATGATAGTGGTGATAATGATAAAGTGTAATGATAATGATGATGATTATGATTGTTATGGCAATGATGAGGAGGAGGAGGATAGTGATATTGGTGAAGATTCAGATTGGAAAGATCCAGATGTGATGGTGATGATGTCAGTGATGACTGTGTAATGATGATGGTGATGGTATGGTATACTTGTAGTTATGAATGTATCGTTACTTTATTAAATGGTTATGATGATGATGATGAATGGATAACGGAATATCTAATGATAATGCTGCTAATGATGATGATTTATTCATTATTTATTTGTCGTTTTATTTTAACAGGGTAGCCCTTTCAGTTATAAAAACTGCTCGACCAAGGGGCCCTGTATCAAAATAATAAAAACATATTTACAAAACATGTAAACACATATAAACAATGAACACATATACTAAACATAATATAAGGTTGAAACGAACAAAAAAAAAAAACCCCAAAAACAAAAAAGGGAGAAAAAGAATATCGCATAAAAACAAAACAAAACAGAATAGTGTTAAGTAAAGATATAATATTAATGTAAGTATTAAATAGATTATTACTGTGTGAGGGAAAGGAGTTTGCAGTGTTTTTTAAATGATGACGGTGAAGGTTGCAATGATGGTGATGGTAATGAGGATGAGGATGAAGATGTTGAGTTAGGAGGATTTTGGTGATGAGGGTAAGGGTGGTGAAGAGAGCAATGATGGTTTAATGACTGTGATAATTGTTGCAAGAATAATTATGATGAGTGAATTATAAAGATATGATGATGCTGCTGATGATGAGGAGGATAATGATGATGATGATGATTATAGGGGGATTCTGGAGGCGCGTCATCCCCTTCCCGCCCCCCCCCCCTCTCAAATACTAAGGCCAACACCATTATTTGGGGGCTATTTTAAAAGAATAAGTTAAAAACCTATTATTCATATCTTGGAGTATTACTACTGTCATTTTGATTTAAATGAATTTGCCTCTTTTTCTTTTTTTTTTTTTTTTTTTTTTTTTTAACCTTACCTTTATCGTGCCTCACTTCGTAGCAAGACCAAATGACAACGCTTGCCCCCATGTCCTTGTGCTTCACCGTTACATGGGGAAACGAACAGCGCAGCAGGCGTTGCAAAAATAAGACCCGTCATCTCTTCGGTCAATGCCATCATCATCGAGAGGGTCTCATAGAAGAGGAGTGAGTACATATACTTAAATAACAAGTCGTGTTGATCATGACATATAGGCTAAGGGCGGATCCAGGATTGCCAAATAAATCATTTATGTGGCTGCATCAAATAATCTGTTAGCGATTAAACCTCAATTTGACAATTTCGGGATTTGTACTGTCAATATCTTATAACAAAAATAACATTTTAATCTCATGTTTTGAACAAAGAGATAGCAGCATGGAGCCCAAAACATACACCATAAAACATATTTGGGTAATTGGTCCCCTTTTAAAAATTTTAAGGAAAGATTGATGCCACAAAAAGCCCGCAATTCAAAGACCCTTTATACTTTCATTTCAAGTTGTCAGGGACAAATAATGATATCCTCTTTATTCTTCTTCAAACCAGAATTCAAGATCTAGTGGAGGTGAGACACTTTCGTTGTCAGGCCAATGTGGGTGTGGCAAGCAGTGCTCCCGTGACGCTAGGCAGCAGTTCTTGTTACACTCTAAAAACTAAAGTGTCAAATCACCATTAAAAGAGCCGAGGAGTGACCACTTTTTCAAAATGGCAGATTAACTCTTTTAACTTACTGGATTCAGCCTTTACAGTGTTGTATCCAGTATGTTAAAAGTGTTAATCTACAATTTTGAAAAAGTGGTCACTCCTCGGCCCTTTTAAAGGGTGATTTAACACTTTAGTTTTTAGAGTATACGTTACTGCAAACAGCGCTGTAAGTATATGAATCAGTCGCCTCTAAATTTACAGTCAACAACAACAAAAAAACAACAACAAAAAAAAAGAGGGGAAACTTTTTGCAGTGATTTTGAATAAATATGCATAAATTAGCACATATACATACATGATGTATGTCCCAGCAAGAGAGAAAATCTAGGCTCTGCACACATAATTTCATCAACAACCGAAACAAAACAAAACAAAAATAAATAAATAAATAAAATAAAAATAGGGGTCCGGACCCGGTGGTTCTGCCCCTATATTTTGCTTTAATCAATCTTTTACTGTACCTCATTTTCTTTGTATGTCTTTTAAAATTCAAATTTGTTTTGAGAAACCACCAAGAATTGGGGAGAGGTTAGCAGTGGTGATTGTTCTGGCAGGTGTATGTGTGCGTATGCGTGTGTGTGAGTGTGCGTGGGAAGGGGAGGGGAGGGTTTCGCTTTTGTTGAAAAGAAACACGGACTATACAAAAATAAACAAAATACTATTAGTGGCTTGCTACACATTCAGAGAAACAAAACTGCATTTCAGGTAAAACTCAGAGCATAGTCGTGTTTGAGGGTCGTGCCATTGGATGCCACCAACCCATTTGATCCAGGAATAGAAGAGAGAACAGTTAGATACCAGGAATATACTGATTATTATAAAATGTGGTGGAAGTTGGCTTGTGTTGAACCCCCTCTCCCCCCAAAAAAATTTAAAAAATAAAATAATAATAATAATAATTAATAATAATAATAATAATAATAATAATAATAATAATAATAATAATAGTACTATCTACGGCACTTGCTTGCCTAGAGCTTACAAACAATAACTATACTCAACCAGTTACTAAGGTATGTCATTATTTTAATTAAAATAAAAACGTAGACAAATTAACATTACAACGTATAGGTCTGGCATTATTCGCCACCACAAACTTACAACCATGAATAATGGAATAATGGTAATAAATCACCTTGTTCTTCCAACCAATATTCAACATGCTATAAAAACTAAGCCTCTCTATCTCGAAGTTCAATACTTGCTTATTATGAAATGAAATGAAATCTAGAAAATTTATAAGAACTCTTATTAATAAACAAAATTAATTATCATGTTACAAATTAATTCAAGCATTGATTTTGATTTGATTACATGTTTGATTACATGTTTTATTACATACACCATAATTTTATTGACCTTTTAATGTGTGTGAGGTTACATGAAATTATACATACAAAAAGGGGTCGTCATATAGACACAGCATGGGTTGATGTCCTCATACCATGTTCATACAATGTTCATACAATAATAATAATGCAGCGATGTAAAGAGGGAAGAGAAAAATCACAGAGAGAGGGTGGGGGGGGGGGGGGGGAGGAGGGAGAGGAAAGTTGTGAGAATAACAATCACCTTAATAATATTGTTAAAAGCTAGCACTTGACAACAGTACTGACATTAGTATTCCAAGACCACAAGATGAGGAAGAGGATGAGGTACAATTTAATACCCTTGTAATTATCAAGGCACAGACATGATGGAAGGAATCAGACAATCTTTCCGTTCGATCAGAGGAATGTAATTTTCTTGAAAATATTATTTCTAGTATTTCAAAGTAATGGTCTAATATACAATTTAAACTGATAATTTTTGATAGTTGTCTGACAAATAATAGTGGAATGTTATTAACTCATTTCTCCCATGTCATCTCTGTAATAATGCAAGCTATCATATATCATACGATGTTCTTTATATCTTATTCACTGATTTCCAAATCCAAGATCTCGGCCCTGCTCTCTTCAAAATCTAAAATGATCATGATTATGTGAGAAAAATTCATCTCACCCCGTATCAAATTTTGATTATTAGCACTATAGTAAAAGCAGAACTTTCACCTTCCACTGAAAATTAATAAATGCGTGAGAGCAGAGTAAAAATATGCGAATACAATCTAAGTTGCATTTTGCAGCTCCTGAAACAAGAATAGGCCTATGAATTAATCGATAAAAAAGGTATTCAGGTCGTCGCTTTACATCGACAATATTGTTTATACTGTACACAGACCCAAAATTACCTTGTTGAATAATAAATACAATGTTATACTGTTTCGAAAAATGCTATGCATGTGCTATTCTAAGCATAAAACATGTCGGGATATAGTATCAGTTATAAGCTATTAGTACCTTGAAATTTACATGTTTATAAGTAGGTTGCTACCGTTTTCTTATCTAAGAGTCATGTTGTTAGTCTGACCAGTAATGGTATTATTCTGGACGGTTGAACTTCCAGATGCACTGATCGTCATATTGACACCCTGCTGAGTGAGGGTGACTCCAGCACCTGTAAAATATAGACAGTAAGCATGGTAAGAAGTATCGAATGTAAGAGGACGGTCAAAGCATTCCATGCCCACGCCTTCTGCATGTGTTTGACAATGATGAATGAAAAATAAAACTATTAACGTTTTTTTTTTTTAACGCATGACAATTGAGATTGATATATAACGTTTCTTGCAACATAACAGAAACTAGGTTATCATGGGTGACAGTTTCTTTAATATTTTCTGCTAGATTTTCTGCTGGAAAACTGTCATAATATTATAAGCCCATATGGAAATGAAAACACTACATCGATGCTGGTTCTTTTTTAGAATGCATACATTACCTGTAAGTTGCATCGCAATATGGGACTGGAAAAGCTCAAACGTGGTACTTGATATGTGAGTATTTAGGATAGATTAGCATCCAGTGTTATTCTTTTTATTATATCCCTCATATGAATGGATAATGCTGATGCCGATGAAGAAAAATGTGCTATACTGTGACGTCATTCATGGTATAGTGCACTATACTATGAATGTCGTCACAGTTATGCGATTGATCAGTGCAGTTTTTCATCGAAAACGTGTGAAAAGTGCTATCGCTATCAGCCTCATAGACCACTGTGTAAACCGCGGGACAATTTTATAATTATTTTTCAAGATTCTTTGGAGGGATATAACACAAATATATCATGCACTGTTTCTAGCCACTAGTGAAATTATGGATTCCTCGGTGACAGAAAATAGTGCTATTCCAGCCACCTCAGAATCCATAATTTCAACTAGAGCCTCTCAGTGCATGGTATATTTGTTTACTATACACGTTCCTTCATAGTTATTATCCCGACTCTTTTCATATTCAAGATATACCGGTACATGTAAATTTAAATGAGAAACTGCACCGTATATAACTGGTACAAGTACAAAATAAGGTTCAACACTCATATTGCAGCCTATACAAAGGGAAAAATTTGCACCCCATAACATTACTTGTACACCTTATAGTTGGTCGGACTTTGTCCAAGGTACATATCTGTTCAACACAGAATCGATCTTCATAAGTTTACAAATTGACCCCATTTTAGGAAGGTGCCCATTGTGGTGCCCATTGTGTATATTTTAAAAAAAAAAGACGTTTCATGTAGAGAATGAAATGAAAGTGAAATTAAATCAAGTCTTTATTTTTCTTTCAGTATACAGTGCGTGCCCCTAAAAAGTTAACATTTGGAAAAAAGCTCCTAAAATAAATATTTCAAAATATTTTTAGGGAATTTTCATATACGTGTGGATAGCTTATGGTCTTTTTTATCAAACGACACAAAAATATTCTGGCAATATTTTACGCTCGAGTGAACCATGGGTCCATGCATGAGTGAACAAATGCCAGTTATGTGAAAAGGTGCAAAATCCACACTTGACAAGAACTTGTCTTTGTTCTGGCTGGTGTTAGCAAAGATTATAGAGTCATGAAAAGGCTAAGACATTTTCATATTCTGATCATTAAAAGACAATTTATGACAGAAAAATGTTTTTTTCTTGATAATTTATATCCTTACGTATCCATCAACATTTTATCCTTGAGTGAGCAGTTAACTACTTAATTGCCAGTGTTATGAAATATTACTTTTTGGTGAGTTTTTAATTTTCAGTTGGCTTGCTCACCCAGGCATAAAGTTTTGATGTGATATGCCAGGATATAGAGAACGAAGCCTCTTCTCTCATAAATTGTCTCTTAACAATCAAAATATGACAATTTCTAAGCCTTTTCACGACTCTGAACTTCACTGATACCAGCCAGAACATAAACAAATTCTTGTTAAGTGTGGATTTTGCATCCTTTCACAAAATTGGCTTTTGCTCACTCAGTCATAAAATATCGTTAAATGTTTTTGTCATTTGAAAGAAGAGACCCTAAACTATCCAGAGATATGAATTTTCCCTGAAAAAATATTTTGAAATATACTCTATATGGTTCTCAACTTTGTTGATACAAATATACCAATTATTATCAAGTCTGAATTTTGCACTATTTCTCAAAAGTGGCGTTTGTTCAATAAAGCGTAATATATGGTCAGATTTTTTGATGTCACTTAATAGAAAATATTTTGAAATGTATTATTTATTTTGGAAGACCTTTTCCAACTGTTAACTTTTTTTGAACGTATTTTATAAAATGGTCACGGAAATGTGGAAATTTGAGAAAAAAACTTACGCGCTGAAGGCTGATCTGGACTCGATGACGACTCTGCGTCTGAAGAAAAAAAAGGACGAAATTATTGGACGATATAGGAGAGTTGGAAAATCATTAATTTGGCACTTGCATTATTTTGTACATGACCTTGTGACATTGTATATTTTCTTGTTTACTGTTAACTCAGACTTGAAAACTCTAAAAGAATAGTGCATGCTAGAAACAGTTCTCTTTTAAATAGTACTATGTCACTTTAAAAGATGTGACAGTCAATTCCAAAACTTTTGTTTGTGACAATATTTCTTTGTGACTCTCACTCATGCGTTATCCGGCATTCAGTGAGAATAGTTACATATGAATTTACCTTTAGAAAATAACATTTCTATTCATGCCAAGTGTTTATTTAAATGAAAAAGGAGGAGCTACAACAAGAAGAGGACAACTAAATGACAGCAAAGAAGGAACTTACCTTGACCAATGGGCGTGTTTTCTTCATGAGTATCTTGCTCTTGATAAGTCTCTTCAAACTTCTTTACAGACAGATAGAGATGCTTAGAACCTTTGGTTTTTTCCAGGCTTTCCAGGAAGGAATCATAGGCTCTATCCCCTCTTCTTGGTAGGATCTCTAAGAACGCGGCGACTTTCTCCTTTCTTGTTGCCTTGCTGTTAACTTTCGCGACATCGTCCGGGGTGATTACTCCGTCGCCTAAAATATGTGGTAATACATCATCACTATCAAGATCTTTAAGGAGGACGGGGGCACTCTTCTCTAGAATCTTTCGATGACGATCCGTCATAGACATGGTGCTGGAGAGGATGCGTGAACAATACAAAGGAAAATTTAATTGTCTTTTCTTTTCAAGTGGACTTATTATAATTTAGAAGTATGAATGCCATGCTCGGAAATATGAAAGCTTTATATAACTGTATGATCGTTATTTCATTATAATAATAGGAATACTCATTACTTGAAGTTCTCAATTCATATTGATCCGCCTCTGAGTTTCATTATTACCATTTCAGGCACCAAATACCGTATAGGCCAATGGCAATCCGATGACACCCATATCCTTTGACTTGTATAGCAAAAACAGTAAGCCAGTTTCAGAGCTGTGTATAAGACGCATGGTCTGATTTCAGTGTGCTGTGCAAAAGGGGGTAAATCGATGTCTAACGGAAAGAAAGAGCCCCACCCCCACAAACATATAAACATGTAGGTCGTAGATCACCGGGGGGAGGGGGGGGGGGGTGGCAAACTGTGCATGGTATATGAGAGTCATAAAAATAAATTTAGATTGAACAGATAGACTTGACTGAGATAATGAACTATTTCTTTTATTGCCATGAATTCAATTAATATTGTTCATTCACGAAGCTTTATAGAAACTCTTATTAAACAATAAAAACATCACAAAACGAAAAATACTCGGTAATCAATATTATCACGGTAAATTCATATGAAATTAAATAACAAAATAACATAAGATAATATTAGAATATGCAAACAGAAACTAAAATAATATTTATATACGATAAGACAATTTACATTTAATATTTTGAAAAGAACACGATGAATAACGGTTAAAAGAATGAAAAATTATAGGCCTGTCTTGAACATTTGATGATACAGTTGTTCAAATATGAAGTCATGGTGAAGCATTATTATTTTCAACCTTATATTACACAAAGCAGTAAACGGATAGCACAATATACATACACAATATTTTCGTAGATTTTCAGCACACGATCAACAAAGGACGGTTACCTATGACGGATCAAAGATCACTATAACAGAGAGCGGCGGGGGGAGGGGGGGGGGGGGGGGTAAATCTTTTGTATCTCCAAGTTGTGGGGAAAACCCATGACCTCCGACATTGACAGGTTGAATATGAACCGTTGAGCTATGAACAAAGGATTGTTTGAAATTCTTTGTACAGTATAGAACAGTTATCATTTTGAGATAAATGACGCTTTATCTATACAGAATATAGGGCCTACTAGTAGGCGCGCCAGTTGTAACATGCAATGCAGTATACTTTATTACATTGAACAATAACTTATCAGCGCATATTATTTAGATAAGCCGAAAGAGAGATACCAATGATAGTTTCCATAATGTTCGAATTCTGTACTTTGGACACTATAGGCCATCCTTATATGGGGGCAATCGTGGTTCGTATATTTATGTTTTGCTATAGGTTATAAATAGACCTATACTTTTAGATATAGCTTTTTAAAATATAAACTTGTCATCCTCCTTTAGGAGTGAATAGTAAATACTGCACTGTCGGGGGTAAACCAGGTACCCAGCTGAAATGTCAGGTGCTAAGCATTCAGAACTTTCAGTGGGTCCTTTTGTCTAGGCAGCTATTGTCTTGTATGCTTGGGTGAACACCTGAACTATTACATGTGTGTGTGTGGTGTGTGAAGGAGAGAGTGGAGAGAGATTGCCACACCCAAGTTCCATTTCTTCCAGCCAGCGCAATAAAGGAGAATCGGGTGCAACTTTGTAGTACAGATTAACAAGACTTTATTACATAACAGAGGTTGAAGTGTCAGACGGACATATACATTCAGTCAACACAGATGGCGCTATGGTTATTACATATAGTATCGATCAACAACTCAACTGGCGTAATCACTTCTTTCTTCCTTCAGATATTATAACTACACAGGCTAACATGGCAGCTTTAAAGTTTTGATATAGCGTTGAAATACGCACATACACAAAAAGCATTCGACTAACAAATAACATAAGAATCCAAACAAAAACATCTTATGAAAAAAAGAACCCATATAAACACACGAACCTTAGAACACTCAAATAGCCGTCGTTGACAAAATACCTACAAACATGCATCAACCCATTTAACTCTAAATACTCAAATAGCCCTCATCGACTAAGGCATTAAAAAAATGAATCACGGTATGTGTAACAGGATCAGATTATTATTTCAACCAGCCCAACGGCTGATAACAAACTTTACATCTACTAGTATTTGGATAATAACATTTTAATAAAACTTAAATACTCATGTTACATATCCCCTTCTTAAATCATGAAAAAAAATCATCATAGCACGGCAGTGTAAGAAGATAGCTGAATTGGTAAAAATGTCGAAATCGCACATTAACCAAGCAGAACCAAGTGTGGAAGTGCTGAGTGACAATATGAGCAGAAAAAAAGATGTGTGATATTCTCCTCACAAGGCAAAAGAGGAATAAGTGTACAACGATGGTACATACTGATACATAATAAAGGGGGATACATATTTATAAACAGTAACTATCAGCACAGAAACATTTAGCATGTCAGATAAATATGACACTGGCTCATGAAGCCTATGTACATGTATATGTAGAGTAATCTTCTCAAAGGCACGAAAATCTTCATAAAGGATAATATAAAAAAAAAAATGCCTGTATAGCAAAGACATTTAGGGAAATACATATAAACCACTGACGATTGAAGCAGAATGTGAAAATAGGGGTGGGGGCACAAAACAACCGGTGGGACGGGGGGGGGGGGGGTCCTGTAAAGAAAGGGAACACTAAAACACAGCGGATTTAATCGCGGATATAATCCTTAAAATATGATGGGGGACTGCGATGGCGTAAGGGATATCGTCTGCTACTTGGGGGGATAGGAGAAGGAAGAGTCACTGGTGTAGCAGACTGTTCAAGTCCAAGAGGGGAAGGTCCATCTTGAGGGGTAGACAGTTCGTGAGGGATATCAGGAGGGTCAGGAGGAGGTATGGGGACATCGGGCACGCTGGTGTCATCAGGGGCATCTGGTGAGTATCGGGTGTCATCTGTTGGTGTGAGGATGGGCACACTGGTAGCATGGTCATCCTCGCTCTCAGGGACCATGCGCTGCCAAGGGCTCGAAGAGGGAAATTCCGGGGGTACTTTCAGGCAGTCAGAACGTCGGACACGGTATGATGTGGACCGGAGTTGACTGCCCACAAACTTGCGAATGTTACACCATTCATCCTCCACACTACAGACAAGGTAGCGAGGGCGGGCCTGGGTCTTCGATCGATCAGAACGCAGGTAGACAAGATCACCAACATGAACGTGAGACTCAACCCCGGAAGATGGGCGTTTGGGCGATTTTGACTGTATGCTCGGACCATGATTAGACAGACGTCTGTCATGTTGAGTTGCAATAATGTCCATGTCACACAAAGGAATCTGTTCGCTGGTGAATTGGTCACGTTGGGTCCACAGTTCGCGAGCAGAAAGTCCAACACCACGGAGGCGACTGTTAAGGCGCGTAGTGGCCAGAGCGAGTGCAAGGGGGGTAACAGGGCCACCATGAGGATCATCACGAAGAAGCTCATCTTCCAGCTCGCGTACAGCTTTCTCAGCCACAGGGTTCTTGTTGATGTTTTTGGCATGACCAAGTTCGACTGCAATACCCTGCCTGTGGAGCGATGCATCGTGCTGGAGGGCTACAAATCCTGGAGCAGGGTCAGTCCTCACAACAGCAAGAGGACCATCAAGGGGACGTAAGGGTACGCACAACTGAAGGAGAGCATTGCAGAGGGACTCCTTGCGTTCGTCCGGTATCAAGGTGCTCACGGTATACGATGTGACAGTTTCTCTGAGTACGAAAATGAGCTGTCGTGAACGCTTGATGACATCTGCGGCAAAGGACACCCCTACCACACTTGGGGGGTCACTCGTAGACTGGGGAGTTGCAGCGTGAGGAACATTCCGGAGGGACAGACAACTGTGGCAACCAACAGTCACCTGGTGGATGGCTGCATCAAGGTCTAAGGCATAGAAGTACCGAGACACTACATGTTTTGAGAGTTCCCTCAGACCAGACCCATCCCAGACCCATCCCAAGATAGTGGTGGTCTTTGGACAGACGGTAGTCTTGGATGGAGAAAGGTGCAGTCCATTGGAGGCTAGAGCCTGTAAAACGCGGGACCAATTCCGCAAAAGGGCCTGTGGGGTGTCGGCACCACAGTACAGGTCATCTGCAAGCTTGACAACAACCCCCTCAAACAACAAATCTCCAAGAACTCGACACATCAACTCCTCTAATGCAGTTTCAGAACCCGGCATACCCATTGCACAACGGGTATACACTCTGATACCTCGGAAAGGCGTAGCAACACCACAGTACTTCATTGACTCATGTGAGAGAGGTATCTGGTAAAAAGCACTTGCAAGATCAGAAGCAATAATGTACCTCCACTGTCCTATCTTTCTCAACGTGGAATCAACATCTGGTAGGACTGAGGGCTGTGGCTTGGAGTAACGTCCAACATCAGCAAAGGCTGTTACTAATCGGGAACCTCCATTGGGCTTTTTCACAAGGAAGGATGGATTAACATATTCAACCGTAATACCAACATCCTCAGGGCGTGCGAAAACACCGAGCTCTTCCAGATCATCAAATTTGCCCTGCAACTCAACAAGCTTATCACGGGAATATAAGGGGAGACGGCCCTTGCGCTGTGGTGGTTGAACTGGGCCCATGTTCACAACAGCCTGGAACGGTCCAGAAGCACCATTATAGCCTTTGAATGAAGGGCTAAACACACCATCATACTCAGCATGAAGAGACTGAAAATCAGTCCTAACCTTAGAGTGAAGAATACCATCAGGATCTACAACCACAGACTCAGCAGACTGGGGAGGTCCTTTCCCTCGGGGAGACATAGAGGGTGCAGCATTCTGATCTGAGACGAGAGGGGCGACCTGATCGCCATCCTGCGCAAGCACGGGGCAAACCTGACACAAATGTTCATTGCGACGGATAATGCAGGGGGCCTCAGAAAGATTGGGAATGCGGATCCTACCCGCTACGCACGAGACAATGCTGGGGGCTGGAAAAAATTCCGTCAGGGTGGGGGTAGGAGGGGAATCGGTACGAGGCTCCAAGACCAGGGTCTCATCCTCTACGAACTCTGGAGGGAGGGCAAGCTCAAGAAACTCACCTGGCCAGAGGGTGGTAGTTTGAGGAGGGGCACGAAGAACATGTGCGCGGCGCACTGCATGACCAGCCGTAGGCTTACCATTGGAACCATATGCATACACAGTGCCATCGGCTAAGGTAATCTGCCGCTTGGCTGGCCTAATAGCCACATCATTACGCTCCATAAATGGAGTGCCAGCCAGAACGTCGACATCGAGATTCTCAACGACCAATCCCTCGAAATGAAACACATGGTTACCACGACAGAAAGAGAGACGGGTTTCACCAGTGACCTGCAAGGGGGATGATCCATCAGCCTGGTGGGCCGACTGAGAGGTGGGGGACACATTACAACCTAGGGCATGCGCCGTAGAGGCACGCATCATATTACCAGTAGCACCACTATCTAGCGTAATACGAACGGCATGATGGGTATAAAATGCATCGAAATATGGAGACTGACGCACCTGGACACGCAATGTGGAGGAAGTTTCCCCACGGTCTTGATCGGACAAAGAATCAGACTCACCATGAAATTCCTGCGGGTCAACGTCAACAGCTGGAACCCCTTCACTGTCAAAGATCTTGGCAACTTGCCGGGCTTTGGCCATATATCGCCTATCAGATTCAGGGAGGTAGGGACATACACTCAAGAAATGGTTACTTGGACGACCAGCCTGAACACAGAGGGGGCAAGACTTGGCAGGCTTGGAGCGAAATCTAGTGGAAGCCTGCGATTGCGCACGCCGGGGAGCAGACTGGTTACGACTGAGAGGTGGAAAGGCAGCTGTACGCATGGCCCTAGAACACTCAACTGACTCTAAAAGACTAGTAAGGGCTTGGGAGATCTCAGGCTTGAGAGAAGCAAGGGTTCGAGACCGGAGCTCTGTGCCATACCTCTGCTTAACTACCTTGGGGAGATCTGGGTGCAGCAAGTGAAGCCACTGTAAGACAATGAAATTCTCGATTGTTGGTGTGAGCTCTTCATCCTCAAGGATAGGATCACCATGATGGGTGATACCCCCACCAGATGTCAACAGGTTATCCTCTACAAAGGCAAGTATTCTCTGATACAAATCCTCTGGTCTCTCATCCGATTCCAATTTTATGTCACAAAAATCAAGGAAATGGGCACCTGTAGATTGGAACCCATAATGGAGCCTTATTGTAGCCCAGATATCATTCAGTGATGTGGAATTGCGAACAATGGAGTTCCTAGCAATCACAGGGCAGAAATTGGCTATCTGGCCAAGCATTAGGTCTAACAGGGTAGCCTTTTGTTGGGCAGTTTTGCGCGACTCTGAAGGGGTTGAGGTAGGGTCATCCGTGAAACCTCTTGTAAGATTTGATTTTGTCTTTTTGCCCCATGTAACGGATTCATTCAAGAAGGGTGCAAAGTGAGGGTCTAGGTTTAGGGTATAAAGGAGATTCTGTCTCCAACTCTCAAATGAGGTAATGGTTTCCACCTTGCCCAAGCACCATTGCTTGGGTACTTTGGGCATAGCACACGCCATTGTAAGGCTGTGGGACTGAACACTACTCTAAAGCGCACTGATACTACTAGTCCACGGTAAAACTTACATTTACGGTGCACCCGGCTGTACTTTTCCCAGCAAAGTTCCTCCCAGCAAGGAGCAAGTATTACTCAGGCTGTGGGTCGAAATCCAGCGCTGCCACCACGCAATAAAGGAGAATCGGGTGCAACTTTGTAGTACAGATTAACAAGACTTTATTACATAACAGAGGTTGAAGTGTCAGACGGACATATACATTCAGTCAACACAGATGGCGCTATGGTTATTACATATAGTATCGATCAACAACTCAACTGGCGCAGGATTGAGCCTGTCAGCGATGCATGGATGTGGAGTTGGTTATATACTTCCATGCCTGCTTTGCGAGTAATTTTTCTGATATTTCAACAGGTTTGACCAGCAAAAGTTTCGATATTCAGTCTTAGCTACAAACCTAGGAAGTGATCTTAGTGATTTGTTGAACTTTTATAATTGGCATGTGGAATGAGTTAAGGGTCTTGGTAACAAATTATTGATCTTAGTGATCAATTTAGTTCATTTCCACAGTCGGTCTTAGTGACAAAACGTGTAAGGGATCTTGGTGATCTATTGAAGTGCTATAATTGACATGTGGAACTAGATAAGAGTCCTTGTGACGAATTAGTGATAGTGATCAGTTTCATTTGTTTCACTATTTGGTCTGAATGACAAAACTAGAGAGTGAATTAGGCTCTTTGTGGCAAATTATCGATTTAAGTGACAAATTTAAGTCATTGTTTTATATATTCAGTCGTGGGACAAATTCTTGAATTTTGATCGAAGTTCATCCTTGTAACTTGTATGGAAAATACATGAGAGTGTCGATTGCAGTAATATTGATATCTGTTTTGTTTGAAAACTTCGATGAATAACGTTTAATATATATGTGAGTTCCTTATGTTACTTCTTGTCTCCCGGTGTTTTATTTATGGTCCTACCTCTGACAATCATCATTATATCGTTATGAATAGCTAGATATGTATTGGAGCTACTTCAATTCAGGGTGGATCATTTGTCTTTATATCATATCACAAATAAGAAATTAAAATATGAATGGGGAAATTATTGTTTTCTCACCTTTCGTTTGCCTTCTTCTTGTCAGAGGGTCTGTCAGTTTCATCAGCACCTCGCTTCCTATCTTCAGCAGTTTTTATGGTTTCACTTGATCAAGAGAAGAGTATAAACGAGTTTAGGGCCCCGTTTCATAAAACTCGTTATCAATAACAAGTTACAGTAATAATTGTTATAAGCTACTGAAGTCCTTGACTCTGATTGGCTGAGAGCAGATTTGTCATAGAAATTTGGCAGTTGCTATTGATAAGTTTTATGAAACAGGGCCTAGGTTTATATACATGCAAAGCGGTTTACAAATTCTGAATATGGGGTGTCTTATGTTGCTATATAATACCTTACATGAATTCTTATTAGGAAGGTGGGAAACAGAGATTCTAAATTTTGATGATATAGCTGATTGAGAAATAAGTTTTGACCTTCTTCAAACAATTTAAATTGAAAAATTGAATGTGAGACCAAGTTGTAAATTATGCGTGCGCGCGAGTGAGAGTGTATATATATATATAAGTGATGTTGTTCGGTGGATTATTCATTGCATTGGACATGTTGGACAAAACAAAATATAGGCCTACGGTCCCAGGACCAACTTGATATTTTAGCTTATATGGGAAAAGCAGAAAATTTTGACTTTCCAGCGGAAAATGATTGAATTTGACGGAACTAGGGTTAAATTTGTTTAGAAAATATGGGTGTAGTGATAGCTAGTTAACAGAGTAGCATGTATAGCTAATTGTTTCATAACTGACAGGTCATTCTATATTTATAGCTATACATGCTAGTCTGTATTTGCAGACTCTGTTCACTAGCTATCACTACACCTTTTTAAAAGAGGTTTACACATATAAAACTTCTTAAACTGTACACTCGCGACTGTACTATAGGGGAATATTCTGCTCCTTAAAGCTGGAGTACTGCCGCTTTCGAATATATAAATTACTATTACGCGACAGTTCATATTTTTCAGGTTGCGATTCGTGATACTGAAATTCTGCGTTGAGGTTGAGTGATATCTGTTGATTCTTGTAATCAAAGTGCATTGGCATACTGATAAACTATATAAATTTCTCCTGCAATCCTGCAGTTATGTTTTAGAGTCCAAGTTTAACTTTATAACTATAAAATATTTATAAAATGCGGAAGTCTTTCTCTGTTGTTCGCTTTCATTCATTTACAAGTTCAAGTACGATCTGGCGGTTTAATAAACTCGTCCGCTTCTGGTTGTTTTGGTTGATGACGTAGTTGCGCTTTCTTCTGATGCTGGTTGCACTGTAGCTTCTGCGCTGTCATCTAGCTCGAAGTCATCCTGCGTTGGTAGCGGAACAGACTCGGCTTGTTGTTGACGTGGGACTGGCCTGAGGTGGCGTCTGTTTCTCCGACGTATCTCGCCTGTTTCTGTCTCGACCTGGTATGATCTCCATAGGCTTCGATCAGCTTTGACAAGTCTCGAGCATGTTTGTCAAATCGCTCTTTTTGCTTCACCTTATGCTCCTCCTTTCTTCCCCTCACCGATCAAGTATCGATCCGTTGGTTGTCAAGTAAACTGTCAAGCATGGGGAGATTCGATCTAAGTCGACGATTGTACAGGAGTTCTGCGGGAGATTTTTCGCATGCTAGTGGTGAGCTTCGAGAGCTCTGTGCTGGAGATCTTGTTCACTGTGCTGTGACTTCGATCATTATGAGAATTTTTACAATCTTCACAACATTCTCTGCGAGGCCATTGGATTGTGGATATAATATGTTGACTCGACGTCGTATGGTGAAAATCCCATTCTTTGCAAAGCTCTGGAACTAATTGGCTTCCAAATTGAGGACCATTATATCCGACATCAGTTCACATGGCCTGTTCCATGACGAGCAAATACTGCTTTCATGTGGTTGATCACGGCCTTGCTACTAGTTGAAGTCATAGTACATACTTCAATGAACTGGGAATAGAAGTCGACGATGACCATGTACTCTATTGTTCAGCGTGAACAAATCAACAGCAACTTTTTCCCACGGGCGGTTCGGCACGGCATGAGGATGTAGACTTTAAGCCTGCTGTTTTAGTTTGTACATTAGGCATGAAGTACTACTTTGGACCATTTCAGCTATGTCTGTGTTGATTCTTGGCCAATAGATGACTTCTCTAGCACGTTTCTTACACCAATTCTCAATGTCCTTCATGGATTTTGTTTAGCATGAACCGTCTCATAGTAGTGGGAACCACTATTTTCCTACCTACCTTTGAAGATGATTCGATCTGCTTCGGGAAGCTTACTTCTGATGTTCCAGTAGTCTCTGACTCTAATTGGAAATTGCTGCTTCGTTTGGCCAACCATCTCTGATGATATGCCTAGGAGCTCTTGCAGTTGATCATCTTTCTTTGTCTCTTCGACAATCTGATTTCGTTTGTTTGATGTAACTGGCATGTTCTTGACAATAGCATCTACATATAAAGACTCTGATATCTTGCTCTGTTTCAGCATTCAATTCGGCATTTGGTCTGGACAATGTATCAGCAGTATACATGTACTTTCTAGGCGTGTACAAGACTTTGAGATCATATCTCTGTATCCTGATAAGTAACCTTTCAATGCTTAGGGGACAGTCACCCAGTGACTTGACAAACAGTGGAATAATTGGCTAGTGATCAGTCTCCACTTCTACTTGTTGTCCATAGATGTATTGATGGAATCTTTCACATGCATACTTGCCAATAGTTCTTTTTCGATCTATGTGCATATAGTCTCTGCATCAGTCATTGATCTAGATGCATATGCGATCGGAACCCAATTTTGATCATGTTGCTGTAGTAGCACTTCACCAATACCATTATTTGATGCGTCTGCTGACAGCTTGGTTGGTTTCTTGCATGCAGTCATATATAAATGTAAGACTGACTCTTGTATATCAGAGCTTGTTTCAGCTGATTCCATGCATCTTCTTGCGCATAATCCCATGTCCACACATTCTTTTTGTCCAGTAGACTTCTCAGAGGTGCTGATTTCTTGGACAGATCTGGGATAAACTTCCCTTAGTAAATGATCATACCCAAGAACCTTTGGACATCTTGCCGAAATTTCGGTCTCTCCATGTTCAAGATAGAAGACACCTTCTTTGGATCAGGTTGAACTCCTTGATCACTGATCAAGTCACCAATGAATGTGAGTTTCTTGACACTGAACTCGCATTTGTCTTTGTTCAACTTCAGATTCATTTTTCTCGCAGTGCTGAGGATTTCTCTCAATCTGTCATCATGCTCCTGTTGGGTAGTTCCCCATACAATCACAATTATCATCCATCATTATGTTGACTCCCGGAATGTGCAAACAATTGGTGCACTATCTTGTCCGGAGCACTACAAATACCAAAAGGTAGTCTCAAGAACTTGTACCTTCCGTATGGAGTGATAAACGTACAAAGTTTGGAGCTTTCATCATCTAGCTGGATCTGCCAAAAACCACTAGATGCATTTAATTTGCTGAAGTACTTGGCTCCTGCAAAGTGTGCAGTTATTTCAGCTCTTGATGGCAATTGATAGTGTTCTCTTTTGATTGCTCGATTCAGGTATCTTGGATCTAGACAGACTCTGAGTTGACCATTCTTTTTCATCACCACCACGAGAGAAGAAACCCAGTCAATTGGCTCATCTACTGGTGTGATTCCATTCGTTCCATCTTATCTAACTCGTCTTTGAGTTTATTTTGAAGTGGAAATGGAACTTTGCGACATGCATGTTGAACAGGTTGTGCATTCTCTTTCAATGTGATGTAATTTTTACCAGGAAGACAACCTAGACCAACAAACACATCTTGCCAGTCATGCACTACACTTTTGCCTGTTCGTTGTTCAATTTGTTTTTCAACATGTACTCGTTTCACCCGATACAAGTCTTGTCCGTAATCCTAACAAAGGCTGACGATTTCCAGGAATGACTATAGACACGACACACTGTGTTTGATTCCTTTGTACTTAACTTGTACAAAACAACGACCTTTGACTGGGATAGCTGTATCATAATAGCCCGTAAACTTCACTTTGGCTATTTGCAGCTTTGGTTTGGGTTTCATGATCAATTTGCAAAAGACTGTATCAGGAAGATTTGCTTGAGCACTAGTATCAATCTTGAATTCAACTGACTGGTCATTAGTTACGTTCACCCGATGGGAGCTAAACTTCCAGTTTCGCTTGTAGTTTCAAAACTTCAAGTTAACTTGTAGTTATCTTGTAGTTTCAACCCGTATGAACGGACTTGTGGTTTCGAAACTTTAAGTTTACTTGTTGTTCTAGAACCACAAGCTAGCTTGTGGTTAAGGTCGAAACCACGAGCAGTGGGTGGTCCTCCGCCTTGGTTGCACCATGTGAACGGAATAAACTTGAAGTTTCTCAGGCTTGTGGTTTATAGGATGACCTTGGATCTGTATGTGTATTGTACACAATTATCGGTAGTATCTACTTCCTGGGTCAACCACAACGATCGCTCGGCTTGTAGTTACAGCTCGTTGTTTAAGGCTCGTATGAACCCTCGTTGCGGTTAGGGAGTCGCGTGGTTTCGTTAACTTATAGTTTCGCTAACTTAAAGTTTTGAAACCACGAGTCCCGTAAGAACGTAGCTAATGACTAGTAGATCGATTGACTTTTCATTCTTCTGTGGATTCTTTTGATTCGACAGAACAAATCATGAAACCTTCTGAATCTACCTTCAAGTGCTGCAGTTCACTGACCTTGGCTACTGGGGTTCTACAACATTTAGCAAAATGGTTTTGCTTATATACCGCACTTCTTGCATGTTTTACCTTGTGCTGTACATTTGTCTTTGCTATGTCGGTTTCCACACCTACTACATGCTTCTGGCACTGTTAGTACAACCTTGAGGTTTTGACTGTTTTGACTTAAATGAATTTTCTTTTTATATAGTCTTCCTGAAAGAATCTACCGGTAATGAGGCGTTTTCCCCTGCGGAACTCAATGCTTGTGCCTGCGTTCGAGTTTGTTCAGCCGCACGACAAACTTGCAACGTTTTATCATCTTGCCTCACAAACGTTCTCTTAGACCATCGTCTAAAATACCACAGATAATTCTTTGCCGAATACACTCTAAAAACTTAAGTGTTAAATCACCATTTAAAAGGGCCGAGGAGAGACAACTTTTTCAAATTGGTAGATTAACACTTTTAACATGCTGGATACAACACTATAAAGGCTGAATCCAGCAGTTTAAAAGAGTTGATCTACCATTTTGAAAAAGTTATTACTCCTCGGCGCTTTTAAATGGTGATTTAACACTTAAGTTTTTAGAGTGTAAGACTCTCTTTCAACATGAAAAACTCACACGACTGAGCGCGACTCCATTACTCTGTTGGGTACTGATCAGCACTCTCATACACCATGTACACTAACTGAGATCTTGTGAAAAATCAATGTCTTCTCATATACGTCAAATTACGTTTCGGCATGCAATATTCCTCATATTTGTCCAACACTTTCTCAAGCTTCATGCTATCACCCTCAGCAAATACAAACGTATTATACAATTCCAAGGCAGCATCGCCAATGATGTGTAGAAGCATTGATGTTTATGACTTTTCATCTTTTTCAGACATTCCTGAGGCAACATTGTATGTGAATTTCTGTTTGAACCTTTTCCAGTTCTGGGAAATATTTCCCTTAAGTCGAGTGGAGGAGGTTGACTGAGATTTGCCATTTTGTTTGTTGTTGTTGTTGTTGTTTCTTAGTCTAGTGTACTTACTTACAATTAGCTTTTTCTTTTTGTATCTTGTATGATACCTACACATGAATACATGACTACAAAAGATGTCTGCCTGCACAGTACCTCAATAAAGTTGTGCCATCTTGTAAGTTCAATCTAAGCTCTCCAACTGGTCTTCTATAAGAATATAATAATGGTTTTCATCTATCTGCTATATATGAGTAATGGAGACCATTATTTCACAACAACATTTATCTTTTACCATATCAATGATGGCAGACAATGAGAGTTTACTGTCTGCTTATCATAATCAGCAATTGAATATTCATGGAGCACCCCCTTTATAAAAAAGTTATACATTAGCTTGAGAAGACTGAGTCATTGATAAATCAATTATGACGGTCATGAAAAAATATAAATTCTAATTATTTTTCAATGCATTTTGAATACATTGCACATTGCACAGTGAAATAGTGATCAGTAATGTAACAAAATGGTAATTCGTACATATAAGCAAAAGGATCAAAAGTGACCCTTCACACATTCTTAGGAAGATTATTCTTTTAGAAAAGTGTATAAAGGGTCATTGTATCACACTTCGTTTCTAAAGGGTCCATTTCATCTGAAATAATCAGGTATCGGCGGTTGGACCACTCGCAGTTTTGTTCTCATTATTATTATGGAGTCATTTATTTGAAATATAATTTCGTGACCTATATTCTTTTCCTGTCAATTTTTGTTTTCATAACATGATGTACATAACTGAAATATCGGCAGCTTTGATTACGGGATCCACATTAAGTGAACTAACCTTAATTCAATTAAAGAAGTATTTTCAAGAAAAAAATATGAATTCAATAAAGTTTTGTATCATAATGTCCCTTACGCGGCAAAGTTATTGGTCACGTTGAAAGTATTGTCAGCGATTGCGATGTTTGGACCGGACCTAGGTCCAGCCTGGTTGTTAGCCCGAGTGGCATCATCCAGATTGTTTCCAGCTCCTAAAAGAACGCAAACAGATAGATGTGGCTTAGAAACAAATTTCAAATTATTATTTTTTTTTTTTGCAGACAAAAGGCGGCATATGTTCTATATTCCTATCATATATACTAGTAGCCTATATTCTCATTTAATCGTGTATTATACGTAGAGTATATCTTTTGTTATGACTTATGACAAGCAGTCTTTGCAATTTTCTTCTTACAAAACATGAATTTGATGTACAACATCAATAAGGTCTGATAATAATATACAAAAGAAAATACATTCCAATGAAATTACTATTTTCCCCCTAAAACTATCAAGGCTGTATGGAAGACTAGTCAAGATCTTGCTCATTATCGTTGTAGTCTGCTTTTCACAAAAACTTTGATCGTTTCGTTTAAGTGCCTTTCCATGTGGAATAGAGTCAAGGTCAAGGTTTGGTGAAAAGTAGGCTACAGGAACATTGCATGCTTAGACGAGGTGAAATACATTGACATCTATAGGGTCGCATGCAGAGTGATTAAACCGGAGACCAGTGAAACGAGAATACAGCCCCATTTATTCTTCAATTGTTCTTCGATCCTCACTTTTCACATTATATATTATACTCTTGCATTTAATTATTAATTAAATGCAAGAGTCACTTTCCTCTGCAAGACTATACCAGCCTTCTCTCTTTCAGCATTATCTACCCACCTACATCATGCTTAAAGTGATTTGTTAACTTTGTAGAGACTTGATAAAATCTGAGCTGCCTGGCCTTACATATGGTGTAAAAATGAAGCCCAGGGCACTTCAAAATCATCATGTGCTTCACAAAAGTAAACATATGCAAGTGATCGGAAATGCCAGACTTATATTTTCCCCCATAGACTCAGTGTTAGACTAAAGCGTATGGCCATACGCTTTCGTAAATGGGAGTATTCAGTCATAGCATTATATATTTGAAAAACCTTTCTATGCCTGGCTATTTATTCATCCTTTTGAACATCATTATACAAGACAGATATCAAAATTCAACAATTTATTAAATCAAGCCTCCACAAAGTTACCGAATCCCTTTAAAGTACATGTAATTCTGCCGAAAGACTTTAACAAAATACTGAATATTACTTATTTTCCATATTTCTCTATCTTTGTTGCGGACGATTAGAATACAAACCAAATTTATTTTAATGATATTCTATAGTACATAACTTCGAACTATTACATAAACATGATAAATATGTAAACAATTGTATGTTGTATATGAATTATTGTATTTTGTGCCGTGCTACAATTATTATTGTATGACCTGCCATGAGTCTGGAATGGGACCATGCTCCTGGCAGTTACTTTTGAAATAAAGACTTGATTAAACAACATATTTTTCTTCACAAAAGGATGAGGAAATAACTTAAATGAAAAATATGGTACTTTAAAAAGAATGAGTATTTCAATTACCTTCACATGATCCCTCCTCTACTGCATCTTTTTTGGTTTACGAAGGTATATTGGATGAAAAAAGGAGAATTGGTGATAAAAGGCCAAATATACACTGGTTGATAATAAAAGTTTTACAAAAATGTCAATGCAATGATTATTTGAGTGATTATGAAAATTAATATTCTTATTGTAATATGTACACAAAAATAAATGAAACGATAGTTGTCAACATACGCGAATCTATAGGGTTGAACGGTAGGAGCAGCGGTCGCCCCACCCCCTCCCCCTCCTCCTTTCAATAAAGAAACAAACTTGTGTCACTGAAAAGTTTTATCTCTCACACAACAAATTCACATTCCGGGAATGATTCATTTCTGGCAAGGAAACACATTCAGACAAACCCCCATGATAAATCAGAATCCGCCCTAGGCTTATCATGGAAATATATCGTGGTCTGAGATTCATCATTCACATGCAGTCTCAGTCAAAGGGCTGTCGATACACTGTAAAAAATAACTGTAAAACTACAGGTTTTCTGGCCCTTGAAATTACAAGTTATTGCCGTTATTTCAATTTTACAGCCGTATTCCTGTAAAACAACAGCAAGTTTTGTTGGTTTACCGGAAATCAGCATATATTTACAATAGCCCGACATAAAACACTTAAAAAACAATTTTTCTCATATTTTAACAAGTTACCCTGTTAAATTACCAAATATTGGAGAAAACACTTAAATGAATATTCATGAATTTTTAGTAGCGTATTATTTGGGGTTGCCCGATTTACTAACTCATCAAAGGCATAAAAAACTATAATGGGTATATAAGACATTGCACTATATAGATCGGACTAAATGCATGGATAGGATAGATCTAGGAGAAGATAGGTTAAGATAGAGAATAGGATAAGTTAAAGCAGTATTTTTTTTTTAAAGTCTTTTTTCATAAAAAGACATTTTTTCATATTTTAAGAAGTTACTCTGTTAAATTAGAAATCGTTTCCATGGTTCCGTCTTACTTTACATAGATTTTCCTGTTAGAAATTAAAGTTTCTACTATTTAACAAAAAAACAAAAAACAAACAAACAAACAAAAAAAAAACAAAAAAAACAAAACGGAAATCTGTTATTTAACATGTATTGTGGAAAAACGGGCATTCCCGGCATCCTGACTGCCAGGTAATTTCCCGTGAAAAAACGGCAATTTTTTTTTTTTTACAGTGTACTCACATAGTTTGAAATGCTTCTTTACAATGCTTGTGAGTCCACCAGTCTGTGCATTGGTGAGGGCTGATTCAAGTTTCCCTTTGGTCACTTCCTTTCCATTGTCTACCCACTTATGCAATACTTGTTTCAAGGCAATCGTTTGATTTCCTAAATTTTGAATTTTCAATATTTGATCAGCTTGGTTGTATCTAACTCCAAATTCGTTACAAAAAGATATGTAACTGTTATGTGGGTAGTTTTCGGCAATCTCGGTAAACAATGGATCTGTGTTTTTTAGAATTCTACCTGTGACATAAAATGAAAAATAAAAGCAAAGAGCATATGAAGACACACATTTACAAAGTAGCAACTGGGTTTTCAAAAGGCTATGCATATTGCGATCATGTAGGAAGAAGGGGGTCCGCTCGCTATTCATAAGGACCGCTAGTCATAGAAAAGCACTATTCATTTAATGCGCGGTTATGAATAGCGGTCCTTATGAATAGTTCTGAATAGTGGTCCTTATGAATGGAGGTCCTTATGAATAGTGAGGTAATTGTCTATGGTTTGCTATTTAGAAGGACCGCTATTCATACAAAACCGCTGTTCATTTAGTCACGCGTTGTGGATAGTGGTCCTTATGAATAGCGGTCCTTATGACTAGCGAGGTTACCCCTGGAAAAAATTAACTAATTTTTACATTTTTATTTATAATTTCAATTCATATATGTTGAATCCTTCTTCTGCCTTTCCTTTCTTCCTTTCTCCTTCTTCTTGAATTTTAACCACCTTATCTTTGTTTCATCGTTTATCAAAGATAATGTCTCACCTTTTTCATCTCTGATACCATCCATGGCTCTCCTTATCCTAACTGAAAAACAAACATCAAAAAAGTTGACACAGCATAGCAGCTATAAAGATTTCACCAAATTTGCATTATTATATAAATCACGATACGGCTTTATTTCAATTTTAGGCATTTAATCCGGAAAGGGTGAATGCGTTTATTGATAAAATGTTCAGCGGCCATCATCATCCCCCGGGAGGGTGGGGGGGGGGGGGGCACTCAACTATATTGCTCTACACAAGCGCGACAAAAAAAAAAAAAAAAAAAAAAAAAACGCTTGAAAAGGGTAGTTTTTGCCAACTACTAAGGCACGTGACGCGCTTAGGATGTCAAAAACGCCAAAAGTTGGAAAAAAGGGTATATGTTTGTCGAGTTTTTCAGTACGCGTTTAGGGTATCTTTTCCCCCTTAGTTGTCTGGATGAGGTACTAGTAACCACGCTAGTCATAAGGAACGCTATTCATAAGGACCACTTATTCATAAGGACCGCTATCCATAACGCGTGACCAAATTAATAGCGGTTTTCTATGAATAACAGCGGTCCTTTATGAAAAGCGAGTGGACCCCGTCTGGATTTCGCCGGGGGATTTTGTGCGGGGGTCCGCTCGTTATTCATAAGAACCGCTATGCATAGAAAACCGCTATTCATTTAACACGCGTTATGAATAGCGGTCCTTATGAGTAGTTATGAATAATGGTCCTTATGAATGGATGTCCTTATGAATAGCGAGGTAATTTGTCTATGGTTTGCTCGCTATTCAGAAGGACCGCTATTCTTACAAAACCGCTATTCATTTAGTCACGCGTTATGGATAGCGGTCCTTATGAATAAGACAGTGGTCCTTATGAATAGCGGTCCTTATGACTGGCGAGGTTACCCCTTTGTGCGATCTAGAACTGCACGAGTCTCTTTTGAAAACTTTAATAGTTGCTATATTGATAGGTACGTTTGAGAGGTTTAATTTAAATTGAGGTAGACCTTGTTGAGGGTTAAATGTTTATGGTGGTTAAACCTTGACTTAAGACTGTTTAATTGAGGCAGACCTTGTTTTGGGGTATGTTTTATACGGGTTATACTTGTTTAGGGGGTAAAATTTTCAAGAAAGCACGCGAAAATCCTTGAATAGGGTGTAAATTTGACCAATGGATAAAACTTGTGTAGGAGTAGTTTGTAAAACCTGTGGTCGCGCTTGTGTAGAGCAATATAGTTGAGTGCCCCCATCATCAATCTAAAGTTATCTCTTTTTTAAAAGATACTATAATATCTATGATTTTGTGTAAGACTGGTGTACGATATAGACATAAAGATATAAATTATCGTACAGCGAGAAGAAGGTGTTACTATCAATTGGTAGGAATGTGATGAGAAAAGAAAGCTATTATAATATCATGTACTAGGGATATCTTTTTTTTTTCTACACAGCCCGGGGGGGGGGGGGGTGTCGACAAAAAAAAATTCCCCAGCCCTCCAAAATTCACTCGGCGGGGGTGGTGTTATGGGGGTCCAGTGTCCATCCATAATTCTCTGACAAGCAAAAAAAAAAAAAGGTTAATGGGTTCTAAAAGGGGGGGGGGGCACAATCTCAAAAAAGGAGGGCACAATTAAAATGCATACTTTTCTTCTAAAGGGGGGGGGGGCGACACGGGCCGGATGTGCCCCCCCCCTAAATCCGCCACTGCCTTGAAAGACAGTTTCCCCAGAGTATTAATAATTAGAAAACATTTCATGTTTAATTATAGCCGCCAACGGTGCACATGAATCATAGAATGCGTATAGTATTCCGTGTTTATAGCAATGACAGAGTAGGCTGATATCATCGCACATCGGAAACAATAAAACGCTTATAATCACACTAATTGTGTTGTTATTGCACCACTTGGTGAAAAGCATTCAAAATAATATAAAAACATCTTTACCTGACTTATAATGATATCGACGTATGAGAGCGGCTAGTCTTGCACGCCATGCAACGATTATCTAGACTAGGCCTAGTCAGTATCGACGTACATCGTCTTAACTGGAATTTGAACTTGACAGAATCTGTATGATTGCAATGGCGATGAAAACAATGTACATGTATGTATTTTCTGCACTATAACCAATGTCCTTATGTAGTCACGTGATTAAAGCCGTTAAGTCCACACTGATTACAAACCCGGGTAGGAGCGTAGATAGCGGGGGGGGGGGGGGGGGGATGGGGGGGGGTATGCATCCCCCAAACTTTTCGGGTGGGAGGATGGTGTGTACATATATCCCCCCAGATTTCACCCCACCAAAAAAGCAAAAACAAAAACAAAAAAAAGTGGTGGAAAATATACATTTCTATATTATCTTGCAGACAAATATAATTTGATATATTACATCTATTAATGTTATTTTTATATATTCTTTATTTCAATATAAATGTTATATATCTGTGTACAATATTGTAGATTTATATGAATCTATTAATATCTATCTACAATGCTGTCGTGGCTTCTGATTGTTCCCGATATATTTTTACACCACTAGAAAGAAATTATGAATTTCTTTTCATAATTCATTATAATAATTTATTTATATGTTCAGTGTACTTGTACACTTATTAAGAAAAAATGAATTTGTACATATGTTTTTCATATTTTCTGTTATATTATGGATATGGAAGTATATATATATATATTTTTTAATGAAGTGGGGGGGGGGGGGGTGTTGGCCTGCATGTGTTACCATCCCCAAATATATTTAGAGGTGATTTTTTTTTTTCGAAGCCACAATGCAGAAAAATTATTTAGATTAAAAGTACATGTAATTATTCTGGATTTAGAGGGTTCAGTCGGTAACTTTCATTTATAATGAAATTCTGCAAAACTGAAATGAAAATATAGTCACAGGAATCGAATGTGGTGGAGAAAGAGGGAATACATCACACCCAATATTTATCGAGGATGATGATGACCTGTGTCATCATCACCCAACTATACATAGAAGAATTATGAAATGACAATCATAACATTATGTAGGCCCGGTCAGAAGCACCGCTCCGGGCGTTGCATGTGAGCACAGTGCCCATTCTTTTCCCTTTAACTTCAGATAAGTACCCCCATTTTCCCCGTTCCATATTCTCTTCAGTGCCCATTTTGATAATTAGACCTCATCCCTCACCTTATATACCGTTAATAAATGCTCCTATTTCAACAAGAGCATTTCCCCCTTTAATCCCTTTTATTCCTTTTGATGTAACAAATCATACCCCCAGGTATGAGGACCTGTCTACGCCAATGAGCCCGGGGGGGGGGGGGGATATGTCTCATTGAGGCCTGTACGGCATCCGCGTCACGTATTTCAAGAATGTGAACATATTCAGTTGCTATGGGAAATCATTGGTAATGTGCTGAACTTGCCGATTTTAAAGGAATTAAACTGGGAGAGAATTTTATTTGGTGTGACTTTGGGCGATGTGGGAAAATGTATTTATTGAATCATGTAATATTGTTAATAAAATATTTGATATTTCAATGTAGGAAGAGAACTAACAGCAAAGAAGTGAGAGAAATAGAAATCAAGTTGAAGAAAAAAAGATAGCACTAGATCGTAACACCCTGTCATTACACTTGGAGAAATGATTTGATTTCGGATGAAGGAAGGAGTCTTTGGATGTGCAGTGCAGTGCAATAGATAAAAATGAATTAAGAACTATAAATGGATTGCACTTCCATCCCTCCCAGGGGAATTTGCTTTAATTTTTGTTATTGGTTGTCTGCAGATTCTTACGCTTATTGCAAGTCAAGGAGAGGAGCGCTCGGGGATTGGGGGTGGGGAAGAGGGGGCCGGGGGGGGGGGGGGGCTGGAAGAGGTGAGGTATTGTGTTGGGATGTGCGGGTATGCCTGTCTGTCTTTTTTTTTCTCTCTCTCTCGTATTTAATTTTCCCTTCTTTTTTCTCTCTCTCTTTTCTTCTCCTTTTTATCTTTATACATTTTTCTTTCAGTGAAAAAAAAACAACAACAAAAGGAATAATTATATTGTAGTGCCCACCCGGGGAGGGGGGCAAGTCTAGTAAATAAAAGACAAGAAAAGGTTGAGATGTTGTAGCTATGATGTAGCATGAACAAGTCACTTTTATTCTATCGAAACTTCAATAGAAACATACTAATACAAAACATGATACAAAACAATAATCTTTCCTCAGTTAGCTTAACTAACCTAACATCATCAATGAGTTATTCATACTAATACTAGAACTCACTGACTAACAGAATAAACACAAACTAATCCATAATGAATATCTACTTTAACCATAATACGCCTAATCATATCCAGTATTATCATAAGGCGTAATCAAATTTTAGAAAATAAAAGAGAAAAGATAGAGAAAGAGAGACTGAGAGAGAGAGAGAGAGAGAGAGAGAGAGAGAGAGAGAGAGAGAGAGAAGCACTGAGCGAGAAAGAGAGAGAAAGAGAGAGTGAGAAAGAAGGAAACATGAAACTGAAAGGGAAGTCATCATAATTCTACCAAAATACTTAAATTACATCTAACGCTCCCCTCAGTCCCCCGGCGGCGACGGCCCTATATTTTAATTCGTGTTTTGTTTTGTTTTTTTCTTTTTGGTAAGGTCTGTTAATTCAGCGTCAAGCACGGTCTCGCCGCTGCCGAGGTGGGGGAGGCTAGTTAACACAAGACCACAATAAATTAATACACTTTGGGACAAATAAAATTTATATTTATGCTTGGTCGTTTGTTTTTATTACAGAACAATAATGTTTACACTTTCTGGCGTTCCGTCAATCAGTTAATACATGGTGTATACCCGATTTCTCCTTTACTGATACCTTGTTGAGCTCAAACATTCATCCACACCATCACTCAATCAATCACCTTAACTGTTAGTGGAACAGGGAAAGGGAAAGGGAAAAGGATTGTAATTGTCCGGGCCCTGATCTTTAGAGTCTTTTCTTATTATTAATAAATTGTTCGTACGAGTTCTAATAGGCCTTTTAATCTGAGGGGCGATTTTCTACTTAGCTCTTTCTTGATTCCTCCTGGTTCTGCTTGTGACTTGTCTCGCTCGGAGTCGGACGCTGCAGACTTCTGATCCTCTCTAGCCTGGGCTACGAGGTTGCGTATCGGTGTGTGTGCAGTTCGCACGATCCTCGCTACGACGTGTCGACTGGGTTAATTCCTCTCAAGTGTATCAAGTAGTTAAAATCAGCTCACCGGCCTTCTCTGTTCGAAGTTTCAACAAGTCCGGGGAATGTGTGGAATATTTGTCCTTCTCCCATCATCTTAAGAGCAATAACTTTCGACGTTTCTTTTACTCAAACTTGGTGAAATATACAGTTAGCAATGTCCAAGTTTTCACCTCGAGGACAAAACAGATGCCTTGACGAGTCTCAGCTTAATAAAATTTCCGTCTGTCGGTGATTTCTTTTAAATGTTCAGCAAACAGAAGACAACAATAATTGTTCTCAGAAGCTTTCCCGCTTTCAAAGGACGAAACTTTAATTAAAACTTGTAGAGGGATCTTCAGGGGTCCATGGCGACGAGGATGAAGAAAAGGGGAAAGGGGTGGCAAGTGCTCGGGAACGGGATTTGGATTTACAGGCAAATGCGAGAGGGGAAGGGAAAATTGGGGTTTTATACCAAATTAACAACCAGCAAAGCTGTCTAGCTCGCACCTCGAACCCAACAGATTTCTTCTCATTTTCCCTTGTTTTTCCATCCCATAATAATTTCTGCCCATCCCATAATACTTTTTGGTCACCTGATCCATACCCACTGTCGACTCTTTGATGGACAGGGCGAAAACTTTTTCCATTGGCCAAACTTCCTAAACAAAACCATAAAAGTCTCATTTTGACAATACTCCAAACTTGTTTTTTTTCTTTTCTGATTGGTCAAATGAAGGGGCAGGCCTTATAGCATTCAGCGTGGGTACACTGGATTCACTCGTTGGGATATTCTCGAGATACTAGTGACAGCTTAGGCTCTGGAGTGTCAATTAACCACCGATCTACCAACACCTGTTATTAGTCACACTGTTAACAAATACATAAATAAATTCTATCAAAAATGAATCCGTTGTCCAGGGTAGTTTTTAACATTCTTAACCCTGCTCGACCTATCTCTCCCTCTTTCTTTCTCTGTCCCCTTGACTACCAAAGCCTATCTCTAAGCCATTAGGCTATCAGTCTGCTATATCCCCGATAGACTCATAGTCCTTTGAAATCGGCTATTTTTGGGTTCAAGTGCTACACGGTGTGTTCGCACTCGGCTTTAATCTCACTATGCTACATACATTTTCTTCTTCTTGTAAATCTCATAAACATTACTCTTGTATCATAAATTCAGCTAAAAATACCTCTGAAGGGCAGTTACCATGCAAGGCAACCACTCATGACCCAATGCCTTATCTATGCAGAGACCCTTCCTACTGACACAGCATGTTAGATCACACTTCATCTCACACACACATGGTATACGTGTATTGTACATGTAGTATACACACTCATATAGTTGGAAAGCCTGGGGTATTTCTGCTACCATACTTTCTCATCACATTAAAAAACAAAGAGAAAATAGTCTATCATCACATAATATACAGCAATGGTTACTTTGGAGAAAGATTATAACTTTCCTCTCAAACATACACATACATTAAAGAATTTAATGAGATGGAGCAATTATAAAGAAAATGCTCTTAAATGAAAGAAACATATATATAATTCACTTTTCTCTCGCTTTCCAAACTCTCAAGAGGTAAACTGAAATTATAACTTAAAGGGATAATCCACCCTGATAACAAGTTGGTTTTAAAAGAAGCAGAAAAATTAAAGATACAGATCAGTGAAGGTTTGAGCAAAATCTGATAAGAAATAAGAAAGTTATGATTTTTTGAAGTGGTAATCAGTCAGACACAAATTGGCAACTCCGTGACGTATCTTGCGAGCTCCTCTCCCATTTGCCCTGTACCCTAAAAATCATTAATTTCTATTTTCTCTAAAGGAAATATTCAATTGTACATGCACCTTTGATATAATCATTGCTCATATGCTTTTACACAAAACCTGTATGAAATAAATCTATTCCTTCATCAAAAACCAAGAAAATGAAAATTTATGAAATTTTCTGTACTGAGCAAATGGGAGAGGAGCTCGCAAGATACGTCACGGAGTTGCCAATTTGTGTCTGACTGATTACAACTTCAAAAATTCATGACTTTCTTATTTATTATCGGATTTTGCTCAAACCTTCACTGATCTTTTTCTTTAATTTTTCTGCTTCTTTTAAAGCCAACATGTAATCAGGGTGGACTATCCCTTTAACTATATTCTATACAAAATGGGCATGATGTGATTATCAACATATAAATATGAGTTTTAGCAATGGTTTTCATAATAATTGCAATAAATATAGATATAAGAAAGTATAAAAATGTTTCTTACCTAGTAAATAAAAGACAAGAAAAGGTTGAGATGTTGTAGCTATGATGTGGCATGAACAGTCACAGCAAGGAGTTCTCTCTGGGGCTTGGGCTAATCCATTTCGTAGAGAGGGGTGAATATTTAACTAATCACAGAAGTTATTGACTTGCACAAAAAATAAGGGGGGGGGGTATTCTACATTCTGTGGGGCTTCACAATATTTACGGTATATTTTCAGTTGTATAAATTCTTTGTGCGTCCATGAATGTATATATTTTTGCAGATAACGCAGAGGTATATTTTCAGTTGTATCTGTATAATTTCAAGTAAATGTATGTGTGAATTCTTTGTTCTTCCATGAATGTATACATTTTCCTATATACATATATATATATATATATATATATAATCAGGGGCGGATCCAGGATTTCGTATAAGGGGGGGGGGGCACACAAATGCAGGATTGTCAACTAAGGAGGGAGACCCATATTTTTTTGGTCTCTCGCCAGCCCTCCAAAAGTCGCTCAGTGGGGGGGGGGGGGGGGGGTTATGGGGTCCAGTTCCCCTCCATAATTCTCTGACAAGCAAAAAAAAAAAAAAAAAAAAAAAAAAGGTTTTCTGCTCGAAAAGGGGGGGGGGGCACATTGCATTGTTTTCCCTCAAAAGGGGGGGGGGGGCACGGGCCGGGATTGCCCCCCCCCCCCTGAATCCGCCACTGTATATAATAAAGTTGTAGTCAATCAAACACAAACTGGCATCTCCGTGACGTATCTTGCGAGCTCCTTTGCCCTATATACCCCCCTCTAAAGAAAATGTTCAATCATGCCGAAGATCGATAGTGCTTATATGTTTTTACACACAACCATGATAAAACAAATCTATTCCTACATCAAAAACTAAGAAAACGAAAATTTATGAGATTTTTTGTACTAGGAGACAGGTCGGGGTCATGGGGTCGTTTGGTCCAAATACTTTCAAAAAATTTTGAAAAAATTTTGCTCGCTCACGTGTAGTCATGACTTCCGATTTTTACCTTTGCTGAGACGGCATTGGATAAAAAGAACTTAGATTAAATAGAAATCACAATTTATAAATTGTGAAGAAATGGATGAAAGGAACATCCGACGTCGAATTACCCCCCCCCCCCCCCAGCGTTGCCAGAGTTGGCAGAATTCTGCTTTCTGGCAGAATTTTGACCACTTTAGCATCTAGCATTATGCTAGGCATAATTTGACAAAATTTAGCAGAATTTTAGCATAATTCTGGTGTTTCTTTTTCTTTGCTTGTCAGAGTATTTTTGAGTAAAAATACACCCAAAAATGCTGATAACCTTTTTTTTTTTTTTTTTTGCTTGTCAGAGAATTTTTTAGTACAATTTTATTGATCAATTTTGATTTAGCAGTAAAATATTTGATTTAGCAGAATTTTCGCTGCTCGCTAGCAGAATAGTTTTTTTTTCAGCTGGCCACACTGCCCCCGCCCCCCCCCCCCCTTTCCCACTAAGAACCACACCACCGTCATCTAGAAATTCTAGATGCTGAACAGGCTTCGATGAGAACATGCGCTATGCAGAAGTAGATGTTTGCATATTGGCCGGCAAGGGTTTTAGAAAAACTCAGCGGTCAAATACATGTAAAGAATTAAAAATGATACGAATTGGGGAAGTTATATCAAAGATCGTGATCTTTGGTTGTATGCATGGAAAAGAGTCTATTATTCATTCTGAAAGTAATTTTGATTCACGTCTACGTTGGTATTTGCATGATATCCTCCAAAATACACCATAAAGGTGTTCAGACTGGAGTTTTATTTTTTCAATGCATAATGATATACGTTTGCTAATTTGTTCATTTCACATTCTTTACATATGATATAGTTGGAATTTTGAACAAGAAATTGCAAAATTATCGAAATTTTGAGAAAACTAAACTAACTCTGTTTGCTGCCATCTTCCGACATCATTAATTTATTCAACTTTAATTTTGGCAACACAATTTAAATCATCGAAATTACGATCGAGGCTTGTGAAGTTGTGTTGGAAAGTTAAGTTAGTGAGTAAAAATATCGATTAGATCTCTAATGCATTTTTATACATTATATTGATGAATGGGATGGCATTCTCGTGAAATAAGCCACCCCGCATTCACTTTGTATGGTAGTTGATCCAGTGTCCGAACACTTTTCAGAAAATCAACGATAGCAAATAAAATATCAAACATATACCGTACGGTACATGCAGTTTATTGCGTGTAAATGTCTATGAGGGTTCACATCCTCCATTGACTTTACACGGCAGTGTGTGTGTACACACTCGATGACCGGTGGCTTATTTCACGAGATGGCCAATGCATTCACAATTTATCGACTGCTAATTATCATGACAAGTCAATTAGATCCTGAGTGAACTAATTGTAGATTTGTGTTAAGTAGTCTATACTGTATAGGATTGTAACACTAACACTTTGTAACACTTTATTGTACCCAGGCCAGGCGTTGTAGTAATTCCGAATTCCGGACCAGTTGTTAATCCGGACAGGTCATTTTTAAACAGTAAATCGAACAACTTTTCATGCAAAGTGTTACAGAACTTTCGCAGGATAGGTTGAAAATCATGTGAATTGCAAATATTCACTAGTTTTAGTGTTACTTGATGCATGTTTTTCGTAAAATCTGACGGCAAAATTGACAGGCTAATTTTTGTTAAGTGTCCGGAAATGCACCCCCCCCCCCCCATCCTATTGCATGCTGGATCTGGATCAAGGATTGTATTTCCGAACAGATTGTATTACCGAACGTGTACAGTTAAGCACCTAAAACGCGTGGGACTACGTGTATGAAAACCACACACTATTGAAACAAAGGTTGTGTCTTTTTCCCATAGGTTTCACACGTTCGGAAATACAGGTACCTTTTTCAAGGGACCAAAACGCCGCGTCGTTGGGAAGGGGTTCACTCGGAAGGGAATATCGTATTAAATCTACGTTGTCTTTTTAAAATTCCATCAACTTCTTTTTCTGTAGGACTTTGAGCATTCATTATGTAAGTTTGACACATGTATGCATGTGGCTGTATCCACAGCTCCGTCGGAGGATACAGCCACACACGTTGAGCATGCAAAATCGAAAAGGACTATTCCACTCTACTCTCTCTTTCCATTCCCCTCTCCTTCATCTCTTCCACTCTCGATTCATCATAGTCGTCAAACTAACCGTTTTTGTCTTATCAATCGCGCCACAAAGGCGAGTTGGCAGCTGACTGTATTTCTATGTGCGTGTCTCTTGACCAAATAAACCGTATTGACGAGTGTGGCTGTATCCTCCCAAGACCCATTTATACATGTACAAGCTTATCTGAAGATAACCTTGTATTCCAGACTAGCTTTTAAGGGTGAATAGGCTTCAATAGCTTTTGCATGTATCAGCGGGCCTTTTTCCAGTCTAGATCATTCATACATGAGAGGAAAATTGTATAAAATTTCACTTTCAATTCTGAATCCCCAAATTTGTGGCACAGCAAGAGTTGAAGAGTCCCTGAATCAGGTATTACAGCAAATTTAAGAAAATTAAATCTTGCTTTGAGCAATTTTGTTGTCTGTTTTTGACTGCTGCAACAGTGAATGTTGGACACAGTCCCACACTGGCAAGGTCCTATGAGTGTCCAAGACCCTATTTGTCTCTCGGTTGGTGAGTTCCCTAGTTCCCAAGACCCTGTATTTTACCCCTTAAGTCTGTTCCTTAGATCCCCGTTTCCAGGGCGGCTGCGGCACACCCCCATCTGAAAAAACTTATGAGTTCAAAAGTTAATTCTTTAAAGAGATATTGCACTTCTAAATAAAAATAACAGTGACTTGCGAGTAGACTAATCGACACGCCCTTGTGAGCTCACACAAAATAAGGCCCGCGCTGAACCAAAGTCGAAGCTGGTTTCCGTTCAAGGGGGCTTTATGTTTTCCTTTATTTTCTTCATACTCCTTAACCTTTAACCCATAGAAGGTCTATTAAAGTGTTTTGTGGTTAAATTTATACATTCTATCTATACACAAATTATATTTTTAGGTTATTGGTACACTTTAAAGTATGGGAAATCCATTTGAAGGTAGATCTACATAGGGGTAGGATAGGGGTCTACCCTTTTTCAGTCAGGTGCAGGTCAGGTAGCAGGTGAAGTGAGTTTTACCGCCTCCATCAATTACATGTAAAACTCAATTATTCAACTTAAATGTTATGTTCACCCCATTCAGTGGTATTTGATTAAGATACATGTAGCACTGACATAATGTGTATATTGCTCCATACTTCAGGCACTCAACTTCTGAAAGCATCACCATGGCTAACTTGAATTTCAGTGAAGAGGATATCAAAAGACAACTAGAACTACTTGGCTATCATGATGTACCCAGGCACAGACTCACTCAGTTTGCAAGAGGTGAGTGTTAATGGATCCGGGCTAACTTGGCACTAGGGCGAACTCTGCCTTGGCGGAAAAATCGCGGCCGAGTGAGCCCAGAGAGTTGAATTGATTGCAAATACTTGTGTTGAATTTCGCATTAATTACACATTTCAGAACACTTAGATTCAAAATTATTTGATATAACGTGTGAAATTATTAGCAAAGAAGTAATGTTGAAAATTTCAAGAAGTAAAATTATACAAAACGTGAAATTTAAGGCTAAAAAACGGTACAGTGCGTAGCGGGGACTTCAACTCTTGAAACCTAGTCACCACGCAGTGCCAAGTTCGCCTTAGTGCCGAGTTAGCCCGACCCCCTCTTAATGATGCCATTCCTACTTGTTAGGGAGTGGATGCTATTGTACTAGGTGTTACAAAAAACATTTCCCACTTTTGATCCTTAAAGGGTGACTAAATTAGAGAGAAAAAAGGTGCTGTTTCCATGTATTTTTGCATTCAAATCACGAATCTGGCAGTTGATTGGCAAAATTATGTCTCGTTTTGGCGAAAAAGGGGGAAAAGTAGAGGTTTGGGGATCGTTCCTTAAAACTCGTGAGCTGATTGGCTAATTGACGTCACACCCCCAAGTGACGTATGAAGAGTAAGAGGCACAAGATCTGCAGGCTGCGGCAATGTAATATTGTACACACAATGCGGTATTTGACCCCTCTGTTCAACGGACAATTTATGAAAAAGTTAAATTAATCGATACAGTCTAAGGAGTGAATAATCATTATCAATATATTTTCTTTCAGATTAGTGAACACTTTTGCCCAAATATACAGCTCTTGTTTTGTCTTTTTAACTTTTCTTTGGACAATGTTCTCATCCATCTGAGCTTGCCGACAGATAGTTTTGCATTGGTCTTAAACGCGTACACAGTCGTTTTATGCGTCTGTGCAATGTACTACACATCGTTAGTACGGCAACTATGTTCCCCCTCGTACTAAGCGACTGGTGAACGCTTTTGTTTGGTTTGTTTTTACTCTCGTCTTTTTTTACTTCGCTTTACATGTACTACGATACTACTGACTTAGATTTTTTGCTGAATTCTTCGAGTAACTTAGAGAGATGGATAGTGATCGCGAGTCCGATTTGGAGGACTTTTTTGAGCCAGATACGAACTCTAATTTATCAGATGATTTATCGATCCCGAAAGAGTAGAAGCTCAAGTGCAATGGCAAGGGGAATTCGACCATTATGTTTGAACCCCTCGCAGAAGACGCGCCAGGGCATGGTGAAGGGGTCGCGGGGGAAGGGCCGCAGGTGAAGCTGCTACAGCTGCTGGAGAAGAAAAGTGATCACTGCAAATTGTATTCCACTCGCTTGACCCTTGCCATGCACTCTGCCCGCGTGAGCGTACCTTTGCGACCCACAATTTCCGTAGATTTTCATCTTTAGGAAAATGATGTACGTATAGGCTTACATCATCTTTAGGGGTCTTGCTACAGCCCGCAACTATACACCGATCTGGCATTATTGATGAAATTGTGTCCCAAAATCAAAGTTATTGTGAGGTATTAAACACACGAAAATATGCGATGCAAATTGTCGATGCGGTGAATGTCATGCTCGGCACCGGGCCGGCTGGGCCTGCCGGGGCGCGGCCTGCAGGCGCGCACGGTATATAGGTTGGTGGAATATTTTCCCTTACTTCTCGTACGTCACAGATCACGTGATCATGATGTCGCTCGATGGGTTTTTTTTAGGGGCGGGGCTTATGACTGTGTAAATCAGCAAAAATGTACTTTTCAAATGATTATGAAATACGACTGAATGCATAAAAAAGTGTGTGATAGATATTTTTTGGCTCCTGATGACCCCTTCCTACGAAAAATGGGCAATTATTTTTTTATTTTAGTCACCTTTTAATAGTTCAAAAACTATATATCAGATAACACTGACATTGATATGAGCAATAGCTGAATAGTGTACAATTTTGTTGGAGGTAATTTAAAAATGAAAGCATAAATCAGTTTCATTAAATTTAAGATTGATTTTTAAGTTAGGGTTCAGATTTTGCTCTATTTTCAACCCTCTGTACAAAACTTTAACTTTGCGCAGGGGTCAATTGGTGTGTATGGGAGTGTGTGGTTAACACCCAGACAATGGTCCTGGACAATGGCCAGGGTTTGAATGCTTTATTATTAATTCATGAGGAATTCCACTATCACAGCTAGTCTTTATTCATCCTCTGGCATTAACTGTGTAAAGTCATTTCACTGAGATGTCATTTTAAAGGATTTTGAAGCAATCAAAGTAATGCGAAGTGATTTAAGTCATTCAAAGGACAGGAATATTGATTTAGTGAAGTATCAGCGACACTTTCATGGTGGAGATACTGAATTGTAGGTTTAGTTTTTCAGGGTTACACCATGTAATTCTTTCAAGGAATAAGAGCCCTGAAAAGGGCTGGTGAGCTCCGCTAAGAGCTCTGTGGTTCTCGACGTTTCGATCAGTATGCTCTGATCGTCATCAGGAGAATGACTAGAACACTGCCCAGTGGAGGCTATTTATTGCCTACGGAGGGATCTGATTCACAGCCTGATTGGCGCCAATCGGAAATGCCCGCGAATTCTATTCACGGCTGCATTCTCATTCTGGTCACTAGTGGCGCTATAATTCCTCTAAACAGAGAAAGCACCGGACGGTGCCATTGTTTCTCTGAATAAAGAACAAGTGCCAGATTTTCCGCTGAATGATTGCTCCCCTTAGAGCCGGTATTTAGTGAAGTATCAGCGACACTTTCATGGTGGAGATACTGAATTGTAGGTTTAGTTTTTCAGGGTTACACCATGTAATTCTTTCAAGGAATAAGAGCCCTGAAAAGGGCTGGGGAGCTCCGCTAAGAGCTCTGTGGTTCTCGACGTTTCGATCAGTATGCTCTGATCGTCATCAGGAGAATGACTAGAACACTGCCCAGTGGAGGCTATTTATTGCCTACGGAGGGATCCGATTCACAGCCTGATTGGCACCAATCGGAAATGCCCGCGAATTCTATTCACGGCTGCATTCTCATTCTGGTCACTAGTGGCGCTATAATTCCTCTAAACAGAGAAAGCACCGGACGGTGCCATTGTTTCTCTGAATAAAGAACAAGTGCCAGATTTTCCGCTGAATGATTGCTCCCCTTAGAGCCGGTATTTAGTGAAGTATCAGCGACACCAAGAAGGTCACCAAGAAGAAGCCGGCAACACACCCACCTGCTGCCGAAACGACACAGAGCTCTTAGCGGAGCTCACCAGCCCTTTTCAGGGCTCTTATTCCTTGAAAGAATTACATGGTGTAACCCTGAAAAACTAAACCTACAATTCAGTATCTCCACCATGAAAGTGTCGCTGATACTTCACTAAATACCGGCTCTAAGGGGAGCAATCATTCAGCGGAAAATCTGGCACTTGTTCTTTATTCAGAGAAACAATGGCACCGTCCGGTGCTTTCTCTGTTTAGAGGAATTATAGCGCCACTAGTGACCAGAATGAGAATGCAGCCGTGAATAGAATTCGCGGGCATTTCCGATTGGCGCCAATCAGGCTGTGAATCGGATCCCTCCGTAGGCAATAAATAGCCTCCACTGGGCAGTGTTCTAGTCATTCTCCTGATGACGATCAGAGCATACTGATCGAAACGTCGAGAACCACAGAGCTCTTAGCGGAGCTCACCAGCCCTTTTCAGGGCTCTTATTCCTTGAAAGAATTACATGGTGTAACCCTGAAAAACTAAACCTACAATTCAGTATCTCCACCATGAAAGTGTCGCTGATACTTCACTTAATACCGGCTCTAAGGGGAGCAATCATTCAGCGGAAAATCTGGCACTTGTTCTTTATTCAGAGAAACAATGGCACCGTCCGGTGCTTTCTCTGTTTAGAGGAATTATAGCGCCACTAGTGACCAGAATGAGAATGCAGCCGTGAATAGAATTCGCGGGCATTTCCGATTGGCGCCAATCAGGCTGTGAATCGGATCCCTCCGTAGGCAATAAATAGCCTCCACTGGGCAGTGTTCTAGTCATTCTCCTGATGACGATCAGAGCATACTGATCGAAACGTCGAGAACCACAGAGCTCTTAGCGGAGCTCACCAGCCCTTTTCAGGGCTCTTATTCCTTGAAAGAATTACATGGTGTAACCCTGAAAAACTAAACCTACAATTCAGGAATATTGATGTTGTCCTTGATGATGATGATGATGATGAAGATGATGATAATGATGATGACAATGATAGTGATGATAATGATGATGACAATGACAGTGATGATAATGATGATGACAATGATAGTGATGATAATGATGATGACAATGATAGTGATGATAATGATGATGACAATGATAGTGATGATTATGATGATAATGATAACAATGATGATGAGGATGATGATGATTATGATGGTGATGATAATGCTGCTGCTGCTAATAATGATAATGATTATGATAGTGACAGTGATGATGATGATGATAATAATGATGAAAATGATTGTTAGCTGGAATGAAATGTAGTGTATGCAAGCACATGGAAACATGTGCTTACTTTTTTCATGTGCATGCATTTAACCCTTTACCATGAATTCAGACTAGCAGTGCCCAGGGCAATCCATCATGAATTATTAATAAAGCATTCATGTGCCTTGGAGCAAGAGACCAGAAGCCTGGCCAGCAGAGCTCTGAAAAGGTGGTATTCATGTCCACTGTTCAGGGTCATTGTAAGCACACACTCACATACACATCATTGGTTCCTGTGTAAAGTTCACGTTTTGTACAGAGGGTTAAAATTTGACCAAAATCTGGAACCTAACTTTAAAATTAATCATGGATTTAATGAAACTTATTTATGCTTTCATATTCAAATCACCTCCAACTGAATTGTACACTATTCAGCTATCACTCATATCAATGATAGTGTTATCTGATATATAGTTTTCGAACTATTAAGGATCAAAAGTGGGAAATGTTTTTTGTAACACCTAGTAGAATGCATTATCATGCGTTTTTGGACCAGCTGTGGAGTTTTGTACTTCAATCGTTTTTAGTTTGAATAGAAAAGTCCTTTCTCCAATGTATTGAAATGTTGAACAAAGTGACTCTTGATTCTTGATTCTTGAAGAAGTACACTCCAAAAAAGTGTAGATGCTGTTCTGGAGAGGGTTGTGCTCAAGGTGATGTGGTGTCCTTGAAGTGGTATCCTCGGTGCACTATATACAGCGTGCTAGGTGCAGCGTGCTAGGTGCAGCGTGCTAGGTGCAGTGTGCAGATAGTGCATGTGTGTCCCTCTCTTACAGCAACTTCAGGGTTGGGGGAGGCAACATGTCTCGAATGACGGGTAATGTTGCTCCCCAGAATCCAGCTATAGAAGTTGATGTTACGGCAGTGTTTGGGAGAGTATTCCAGATATGGATAGTTCTTGGGAACTATGACACTCACAGGCCCATGCCTGTGTGGGACTGTGTCAAACATTCACTGTTATAGTAGTAAAAAAGAAAGCCCAAATTTAATAAACACATTGTTGAATTTACCTAAATTTTTCTGATGACTTGATTCAGGGACTTTTAAAATCTACTCTGCTACAAATTTGAGTTTCCTGTATGAAAATGATGTATTTGAATAATTATTTTCCCCTGCCTCTGGTATGATCTAGCCTGGACTAATCCAGGCTAATGTACACAACACATATGGCTTGAAATCTAACAGGAAAAGCTATGTAGGAGTACGAGGATATATTAGATAGCCTTGTACATGTATAAGTGCACAATGATATATTTAGTTTACTGTGATTATTGACTATTAATGGATGTGTTAATGTTCCCCCCAAATAGAAAAGCTGTCTTAGGGACCTCAGTAAAATTGTTCATGACCATCCCCAAAGAGATCTGTCAATTTTTGAAAGCAATGCTTTTTGCTTTATATTTGAAAGTGTTTACAAATTTAATGTTTTCCTCAATATCTGAGTTACCACTAGACCAACTCCTGATCCCTTGAGAGTAGAGCGAAACGAGTACGTCGAGCAATGCTTTTGATATTATTTTTAATCTAGTTAAATAGTCCTGAAATATGCTTTATGTCTACGCTTTACTTTATTACCTGATGTATGCTTTACTTCATGACAGATCTTGAGAAGTTGATTGATGAAGACAGGTTACCAATGCAATCAGATGATTCTCTATACTCTAGTGAGTCTACACATATTTCCTTGCATTGAGCTCTAGGCTTTATCTCTCATAGATTTTTAATGAAAACCTACATGAGGCCATGTGATATTTTCATTATTACAGTTTGGTATTTACAGATTTTGACAAATTATCCCTCATCTGAATAGGTTCGCTTAAAGACTGAATAAGCTCTAGTATAGATATAACTTTGTAGTGGATTCCATTTGTTTTAAATTTATTCTCTATTTTGGTATCTTTCTTCAATAATGAAATTGTCTTATATGTAAGTTACATTAGCTTCCATTCTTTTGAAATTTGTATTTATTTAAGTAGCTTCTCTTAATGTTAATAAGCACAAAATGTAAGTCTGCAGTTACTTCCATTGCATTTTAGTTTTGCCCAAATGAAAGTCAAAGGATGTACAGTATGATATCACTAATATCGAACACCTCTTAAAATATCAGATTGAATACCTAAATAATGACAGAGAAATTTATCTTTATCAGCATGATAAATATATATGTTCCTTGCAAAGAAAGATATTTTGTCAGAAAATTTGCTGGAGCCAAATATCATAAAATTTTATTATTTATGTACATGTAAATATGACCCTTTTTATCACTTATGTATGATCTACACAGATTTTAGTGATCATCAGGATTCCTCAAGGATCAGATCACCTGATACATCCACCGATGCGTCACATGATAAACCGTCTGTACGATTACCATTCAGTGATGTACCAAGACAGCCAAACAACAAGCATGTGGAATTCGCTATAAGGGTAAGTGGCAGTTGTAAATGTTTAGATATTTCTCCCAATTCTCAGCTTGTTGCATGCCCACTATTATGTAAAATATAGTGCTAATCAAGCACAAACAATCATATAGGCTTATTGAATGCAAAGGAAAAGAATATGGGAAGAAAAATTGTATACAAATGTGAGAGAGAGAGAGAGTGAGAAAGAAAGAGAGAGAGAGAGAGAGAAAGATTACAAAATAAAATTGGTTGTATTTGCCTAAGAAATTGATGTCATGTGAAATGCAGTTGTCAAAGCATTGAGCTGGTTCTTGATATTAACATTCTGTGTCATCTTACCATATATCTTACAATATAATTTCCCATTTCCACAGCCTGTAGTAAAACAGTCCAGACAAGACCAGGAGAATCAACCAATTCCTACAACTTCATCAGGAGTTCAGAGGTCACATCAAGTCAGGTCACCAGGGGTCATTGACCCCAAGGTATATGACCCTTATCAGAGGAGAGATGCTCCACTAGCAGGAGTTGAAAGGTCAGGTCAGGTGAGGTCTCCAGGGGTCATTGATTCCAAGGTTTATGACCCCTATGAGAGGAGAGAAGCCAGATCAACAGGAGCAGCTGCCAAGAAGGTGCCCATGAAGAGAAAAGTTGTCAGGTAAGTACTGTCAAAGCATATAGAACAGAATAATGCTGACATATACCTGATGTCCAGTCACAGGCTTTTGTAGAAAAGTAATTCAGGCAAACGTGTGAACAAATTTGTAATTCACTTACAAGTGTATCCAATCTTGGCAAACTGAAAAGCATATGACAGAGCTGAAAGATGAATCACTCCATGTTAAAGCAAGCAAGCAATCAGATAGTGTAAAATATTAGTGACAGATGTTTGTTGTTCATATTATGATTTTCAGTCATTAATAACAATAACATATTTTGTCTGTCGCTTATGTTTTGGCAATTGAAATCATAAGTCAGGCAGTAAGTGAATATATGTTCTCAAGATCTGATACCCAGATGGACATCCCAGAAAGATTTTGATTATCTTAACAAAATACTTATATTGAACTACATGGAAAAAAAAACAATCATCTTCTTTAATCCATATCATTCTAATTACTTCTTCTTTGAAATCGTTATTTGCATGTGAGCTTTATTCTCCTTTATTGTTGTTTATTGCCTGTAGGAAACGAGATGGTCAGTCTCAAGTGTTTGATGAATCAGTGACAGAAAGTGAATCAGGTAGGATAATAAATGAATGAAGATTTACAAGATAGATATCAGAGCTTGACAATGTAAAGAGGGGCCTAGTTCTGTTTGCCCACATCGCCAATAATTTGCTCTGTATCCCCAGGAATATTAATAGATGTAGGGCACAGCAGTTTTACTTGTCAAATAAGGCATATGTTATTTTTAGAAGACAATCTAAAATTGTCTAAACCATCTTCTTATAAGGAGGTAAAATTGTGTGAGTATACATAATCCATTGATTAATTTTCATAAAAATAAGTAATAACCTTTTCATGAAGAATTTATATAATGATATTTAGTTTACTGAAAATCATATCCACATCACAATAGAAGTGAGCATTTTTTTTAAATGTTCAGAATGTCCTCGGGGACCAAAGCCTGATCCCGCCTCCTTCAAACTCACTTGAGCAGAGGATCTCCCGCAGGCACTTCACAACTGAAATCTCAACCCTGACTTCCCAGCACCCCTACAAACCCTCATGGCTCCGTGATTGATGGGCTGAACGGTGGGACTCTTCCACATCAGAACTACGACAGTACATCAATAGTCCTTCAAACAAACCACCTGGCTGTAATCTCCCTTGCAAGCCTTGGGTTAACCTGAACAGACTCAGATCAGGTGTTGGCCGCACAATAGGAGCTGAGCCATCCGACACCCGTGAATGTCGCGAAACTCAAACCATCGACCACATAGTCTCCAATTGCGGCATCTATCAGGCTCCCCATGGATCTGAAGGCTTAAAAGAACTTGATGATGATACTGTAGACTGGCTCTCAACCAGCATTCCTGTATGACTGATCTTGACAGAAGTTGGCAACCACACGAAAGGAGAAGAATGTCCTCCACTGGAGTGGATCTCTCTCACCTGTTGTAAGCAGGGTTCTCATCAGTGCATATCACACTTGATGCTCATACCAAGCATGAGGGATTTCAAATCGGAAATACCATGGTGAAATTCTCACCTGACAGCAGTAGGGGTAATAGATATGTTGACACGTATTTCCAACCTGCAAAAAAGCTTTGGTCCTCCCAAACCATTCCTCTTGAATGCTGCAAGGCAAGTTTACTCAACTAGGACCAAAGACAAACAGATGTGCGCAGAGAACCCTTGTGTGTAGAGAGGGTGATGATATTACTCTTTGCAGTATCTTGTTTTTGAGACAATTTTTGTCCTCTCATTGTTTTCTTTTGTTTAAAATATTATCTCCCAATCTGCACCATATTCTCATCCCAGATGTGTCATACCTGAATGAGAGACTTCAAGATCTTCCTTTAAATGACGATGAGACAGAGTCTGAGACATCAAGCTCAGGGTTTGATAGCTTTAGAAGACACGTTGGGAGACCACATTCTTCACAAGGATTGGTAGGTTAATTTTTACGTTACTTTCAAGATTTACAGTTCATAAGCGTTGATAACATCCAATATGATTGTTCATAAATAAGGAATATTTGATACATTTCATGATGAAAAAAATTGTCATTTTGCTTACCAGAAATTCTACTGATCTCCTTCCTGTTAACACCTCAAATCCTTCATTTGAAATTTTTGAAAAAATATTTAGTATGAATAAGAAATTTACATGAAAAGAAATCAGTAGACCCCCCCCCCCCCCTCCCACACACATGCTCACCCTTTAAAAATAATGACACATATTGGTTTTTGCCCCCTAAAATCTCCCATGACTTTGAGCAATTTGCTAGTGTGAGCTGACTTGTGTTTCATTTTTGTGCCTCTGCTCACCGAAGATGATGCCGTAGGAAGACAAAGTGATCAGATTTGGGGGTTGTTAGGTCATAAAGGTCTATAGATCTTCATTCTCGTTCTCGCAATATTTCAAGACCAATGTGAGTCTTGAACTTGACTGAATTTAGGTGGAGGCATATTAGAGGTGCAGTCGCATTCATCATGTTTGTTGTGTTCTGATTCTAATTATGCAGTACTCTCACAGACCAGCTGGTGATGAAGAGAGTGTATATAAACCACATCTACCCAGGTCATGTAAGTACTTTAGCATTCACTTAAACTTAGATGGAAAAAGAAATGTATGATTAGTTTACTAATGCACAAATATTAATATTACAAGAACAGTGGAAAGAATTAAAAGATCCATTGCCCTTATACACCAATGTATGCTGATTGTCTTCTTGCTTAGATCCATCAGGCATATTTGGATGTACTGAGTAATAATGAAGAATGTGCCTTTAAAGTCAAGTCCAGTCAGAGGCCCAGAATGTTGCTACATGTAAATGAATTATATCTATTAATATTCGGGAATGTTATGAGAGCATTACTGATAAATGAATGTAAATGAGCTTTGTAAAACATCAAGCAATTGATAAACTTTGCTCAGCAAAGTGCTCTGTTCTATGTGATTCAATCCATAATCTTGAAAAGTCATTCCTCAGTTAGCGAGAGCTTTGATTTTAATGATCGTATTTTTCAAGGAGGAGATATGAAAAGAATGAAGGACAAAATGGCTTGGAAGAAAAAGAATAAGACTGATGAGGTGTAATATTCATGGATTCTCATTTATTGTCTTCTGTTGGTTTTCTTTCAGTTATTAGACCATCCAGTGCCAAACCAACATGGAAACACAACAAAAAGACAGACCCTGTCACAAGGTATGTTCATTTGTATTCTACTGTGAGCAAAGTAGCACTTGATCTATAAAGAGCTTTTGCAGGTTACTGAAATTTGGAATAGATGAATAGGATCGTGCCCTTTGTGAATGTGAATAGTCCTTTAGTTAGACGATACATGTTATGATGATTGGCCTTTTGCTTATTCATTTTTGGTATAGGAGTCGTAACAGGAAGAAACAAGGGTGTCTTAGAAACTTTCCCCCCCTTCAAATCCTATCCAGTCTGAGAATTCTTAAAGCACCAATATTATTTCTATCCTAAGAAGGCTTAAAATTATAATTCAACATATTTTGTTTTTAGTAATACTACACTGAATTTAGGATTCCAGCATTATTCTTGTTTCAAAAGTGAATGTCCAAGAGGTATTGTGGTATAATGGCTAAGTCACCGGACCGTAAATCACAAGGTACGGGGTTCGAATCCCAACGTAACATAAAAAAGTAATGTCCTTTGGCAAGACATCAATCTACATTTGCCACTCTCGACCCAGGTACAGTAAATGGGCTGGTAGGAATTTATTCTTTGAAGCTTTAGTGCCTTCAGCTAGGATGAGCCGGGGTAATAATCCAAAGCTCTTTGGAAGTACATAGAGGCATTGATGAATATGTGATGTGTGCTATACAAGAACTCTGTAGTAGTATTATTATTATTATGCATGTCATTGTGCTATAGATAGATAAGATAGAGATGTATTCTCTTGATTTTTTAATGAATACTGGCAGCCCTCTTTGAGTCATGTATTAGCTGGATAGGACTTGTATTTTAGTTCCCTGGACCTTGTTACGAGTCATAGACCTCAATTTGTGTTCGATATGATTTTGTTTCTGCAGGCATCAGATGTATCGTGAGCAGTGGAGTTCTCAGAAGGCACCAGGGGAAAAGAATCACAAGGAACTCAGGTGGAGTGTGAGGGTAAGAGCAAGATTCGTGAAATTTTTTTTTTTTTGAAGAACATTTCTGTCATATCATATCCCTGCCCCATTTATTGTGGCTCAAAGAACGAGGATGATCAAAGTGTAAAAACATTCGTTTTTATGAACATGAATATCAAAATTGTTACTTTTTATATGCATGGAAAATACACAGCAGTGGCAAATTACTACTCTGTTGACCCTGTGAAATATGAACTAAAAAATCTAAAAGGAGTCAATGAATCATTTTCTTGAAATTCTTTATTCTGAATTGTTAAAGGGCCTTACCCTCTAATATGCTTGGCTATTGACATGCTCTCTCTCTGTGAGTGAACTTTCTGTCTTTCATATTTTCCAAATAAACCTGTCACATGGATCAGTATTATGAACACTGAAATTTTGTTCTCATTCCTGTCTTCTATAGGAGCACATGATGTATAAAGATGAGGTCGTTCAGCCCAGGTCTACACCAAGGGTCTACGTTCCGAACAGCTACGTGGTTCCTTCAGATAAGAAACGACAAGCGCTCAGATGGGCAGTGAGAACGCAGCTAGCCCATAAAGAGATGCCTTCAACATCATTTAATTTCTAATGTTTTATTTCCTTTCAATCAGATGTTCATTCTGTATTGCATGTACATGTAGTAGCAGCTGAATGTGAATGATTATGAATTGTGTTGTTTCTTGTCTACAAAAGATTAGAATGGGATTGGGAACACAGTAGCCTACGAGATGCCTTTTGTTCAATTAATATGATCGATTGTTTAAATCTGATGCTCATCTGAGATTACCGGCAACATTTAAAACAGGACTACGGGTTAGTGTTTCTCATATAGACAAGAGGAAGATCATGTCAAGGGGCTATTGCTTTACACCTCAATTGCACATCAGTCACACAGATAAACCGACTCCAAACTTGACTCCAATCTTGACTACAAACTGACTCCAAACCCAACCGATTGTAATTTTTTTTTCAGTCTGTTGCCTTCCTTGTTTGTGTGACAGAGGTATCAAAGAGAAATCAATAACGTCTCTGTTGACGAAAATACATGTACGTAGAATTGGCACTAGGTAGGCACTCTTGCTAATGAAAGCATCACAGTTTTCAAACAATTTTGTCTCCCAATCTATCTTAATTGAAATTTTTGACAAAACCAGTATATCAACTAATGCATATTCAGAAATTCATATTATTTGAAAATTATTACTTCCATTTTAAGTAAATCTTTACTTTGATGAAGAAATTTGTGATAAATTTTGTAGATATTCAAATGATTTTTGTCTTGCCAATTCAAGTGTAAACCAGTCTCCAAAATTGATCATGATTAAACATTCTCTTATTTAGCTTCGTAAATCATCTGTTGGAATAAATTTAGGATAAATTCCAGGACTTAGTGATAATTATTATATCTATTGAATGAACATCTTGCAATTAACCCTCAACAAGCACTGTATTTTGTTGTGGGCGTTTGTTGATCTACATGCATGCAGAACTGTAAAGGTACCATATAACACTTTGACATGGTAATGAAAATTTGTTTTCAATAATGATTCTGTTTCAACAACTAAAAAATTTTGTACGATTGTTGCCTCATGTATAATCTTGCTTTCTGTAAGTGTCGCCTATTGTCGACATGTATTATCATGGTGATCCATATCTTCTGTGTCAATTCCACATAGACACAATTTTATGCATGGAACAGAAAGGATAAAGCAGGATGATTAATGCTTGTGTAAATTATGTATTTATTCTTCTTACTGAACATTTAACTGTTTCAGTAATCACCTTTTATAATGCATTGTAAGTGTGAAAGTGTGATTTCATATTTGAATTTTTGTTTAATTTTACTTTTTTAATAATTTGCTTTAATAATGTTAATACAGAACTTTAGTACCAAACCAGTTGTAAATACAACACTGTAAATAAATGGCTTTTATTTATCAAAATAAATTTATATTCATACTAGCAGCACAATTCATTTTAACAAGTCTGCAATTCATTTGGTTAAGAATCACACTATATTTACACCTCACCATAACCTTATTAAAAATTATTTTAATAAAAAAAAAAAGAAAACAGGAGAACAGATCATAAGTCATAAGATTGATCATATTTTAATCACAACTATATATCTTCAATAAATATAACCTTTACAAATTTTGCACAAAAGTACTTTTTGATATTTGATTGTTCATCCACTGTATACAAGGTAAATAGATACATGCTGCAATACATAAATGAAAAACAAAATGGGATTCTATACAAAAATCAGTGCTTCTTACATATGAACAGCTGATAACAAGTACAATTTCTGTTGGTACCAAGGAATTAAAAAAAAAAAAATCTGCAACACTGTTGAGCATGAAAGATGATATTTTCAAAGACTTTCAAATACATGTACATGTAATTCATATACCAGCATATTTGTGGTAAGGGGGGGGGGGGGGTGTCACTGAATAATTTTTCATAGAGACAGTTTCTTCCTTTCTTACTTAACAGGATAGAATATAATAATATCTTATGTCCATAAATCAATAATTGAATAATGTTAAGGATAAACACTCAAAACATTAGGTATGGCCCAGGTAACTCAGGCAGGGCCTACCAGATAAGCATACAATGGAGCATATTCATGATACACTAGAGAGTAGTATGCTGTAGTTTCCATATTGAATACAAGAGTTCATAATATCAATAGCGAAGTCATTTCAAGGTCTGGTCTATTGGTCCAGTAGCACAAGTAGGCTTAAATAAATTTGTGACCCCACAATTGTTTTTCTATTCTTAGAAAAGAGATATTCTTCCCAGTGAAATTAAAAACTTACCAAGCATATTGAAAAACATCAACTTGTACCACTGTGAATTTTACCAACACTGATTCTTTTTTATTCTACAGTGTGCGTAACTGTCTTGATGTTTAAAATACTTTTAAAAGAAGTACATGTACACATGCATATAACAGTTCCACAAAAACACAAAAAAGTACTGAAGATTATACACTTAAAAAGTGTTAAATGAGATGGCACTTACCTATTAATCAGACATATTCCATTGGCTGCATTCACTGAAATACAAAAACCTGACTCACAACCATAAATAATACACAAAATACAAAACAAACATGCATGGACAGTACGAAGGATGACAACTTTTCAGTAACACAAAAGGTTTATATACAAATAGCATCATATATAAAAATACATTTCAGTATTATTGCTTGTACAGTTTTTCCCAAAATGACAGGGAAATTTGGAAAATTCAAGAGAAGGAAGAAAGAGAGAGAGAGAGAGAAGAAAACATTAGTGGGTAGACATTGTATTCATGCTGGATTAATTCTGTTACCAATAAATGAGCTACCTGTACATGTTTTTTCAATATATTTTAGCCGTCTTTTCCCATATTCTGTAGTCCATTTATTTCGACAAGACTACGTTGCTGCAATTTGTACAAGAAGGAAAACTCCACACGGAAATGTTACATAACATTTGATTAGAATGTACACTCTAATAATGGTACAATGAACTTACAAATCGGGCATGAAAATATGAATGAAAAATCAAATTCTTTATGTAACTATAGTCGGCAATATGTACATTTAAATATATGTACTAACTGTATATGTTTTGTTACAACCCAGCACTGCAATATACAAAGTAATTCATACAAAATATATTAAAGGCATTGATTAACTTTGCCCAGGATTGAAAAAAAAAATCACTGTTCCAGCTAATGCTGTAATCATAATTGCAAACCTTTAGCTCAGACAGGAATCGCCAGAGTTTTATAAGCTGATCGGTCGTTTATATATCAAGATATTTACGATTGAACATTGATGTCGAGATAGAGTACCACCGAACCCTAAAGAACTCTTACGGTTGGCATACCTCGCTCTATCACAGAATACCGTACGAGCTGGAAACCCGCTCTGAAATCGCCAAGCGCTGGTGCTTGGTTTTTGTGAATGCAGCGCAGCGAAGAAGCCGAGTGACTTGCGCTAGCGATTGATCGCGATTTTCTCTTTTTTTAGGATAGTAAACGGGTTCCATTTTCTCTCATACTTTCACATATCCTTAATTATATATGTAGTTAGGGGACTGTACACAATTCACTGGCATTTGAGCTGATTTTACAATTTTTCACAAAGTTAATCACTTTAAGGCTAAATATGCCTTTTTCTCATTTACAATTGTAGTTATAGTTCAGCTTATCACAGCATAACAAGTTAAATCAATACGATAGTATATCTACGATATATATTTAGAAGAAAAATCTTTGACAAAACACACTTTAGCATTTCTTTTCATCTGCCTAGATAAATTGAATTGCAGCAATAAATGATTGTCCACAAAATGATCAATTGACACTGAAATTACATGTATATTGCTAAAAAGGGACATTTCAAGGCAAATTATATGCAGGTGTAAAGAAGTCACCATTGCATTTAAGCAACGAATAGCTACCATGTGGAGTGAACAAACGGTCGTATAATTCAGGGCAATGCCAGTGCTTCTATGGCCAGCTATTTCACAGTGGATGGATGAACTAAGAATCCTAGCCTGAGATATCCAGAGCAACTTCCAATCATCTTCCCCAGCCAAGCTACTTTCCACGGCTGCAGCTTTGGGAGATGAACAGCATATGAACATCTTGGCGAGTTGATGGAAGAGACATCCATCACTGGATGAAATAAGAACCCACACCTGAGAGGTCTACAATAGCTCCCAATCATCTTCCCCTGCTAGGCTGCTTTCCATGGCTCCAGCTTTGGTAGATGAACTGCGTATGAACATCTTGGTCAGTCGATGGAAGAGACATCCATCACTGTTAACTGTCCACAATTCATCATTTTGAGAAACTGCAGAAAACAAATATTAATGTTTGGATAATAACTATCTAATAACAAAGATGAATATGAATCCAATTTTCATTTAATGTGCCCTATCCGGTAAAACCTTGTTTTGGACAAATCAGGGTCACACTTGAAAAACATGAAGACAGTCCTTTTGAAAATGTTCAATTTTTGGCAAAAGTGATGAACTTAACCCTTGCAATATTTGTCAAAATTGAATGTTTTTCTAATTTTCGTGAAATTTGCATTAATACCCTGTTTTGCACAAAGCAGGAGAACATTTATCCTGGATTGATAAAAAACATGAAAAAGGGCCCTTTTGAAAATGTTTTTTGGCAAAAAATATGAAGTAACCCCTTGCAATTTTTGCCAAAATTGGGCATTTTTGCCCTAATACCCTGTTTTTGACAATTCAGGGTCCCATTAATCCTGGATTGATGAAAAAAACATGAACTAGACCATTTTGAAAATGTTTGATTTGGCAAAAAATGATGAACTAAGTTGTAAAATGGGTGTTTTTCCAATGTTTATGAAATTTGCCCAAAGTTGACTGCTTCTTAAATGAGCATTTGATTTAGCCCTTCATTTATTCATTCTAACTAATCATTACATCTATTCATGCCACATTTCATTTCATATCTTAAATTGAATATGAAATATTAAATCAAGTATTTCTTTTTCTCTGAGTGTCTGCATAATTTTGCCCTTGTATCTTCAGAGCCCTTACATGATAAATAAGTCACAAACCTGTCACATATTTGAAGTTCCCAGAAATTTTCTTCCAATAGTCGCCTGTAGCATTATCAGCTGAGATACCAAAGCGACAGGCCAGTTCCCCATTTGGACAAAGTGCCCATACAGTTTCAGAGCTCATGCACAGCTGACTAGCCTGGGTACCTGGAACATAAGTGAAATATCTCCTTACTATATATTTTTGAAGATGAAAATAGTTCACTTAATGTTGCTTTAAAAAAAAAGCTTAAATTTAACTCATCATAAAAGATGTTTCTCTGAGGCTAAAATCATGATACTGATTTTATACTGAATACTGATTCTTCTTTTACAATATATTTCACACCTGATCTCTTGCTATTCTACACTCACAGGACCATCACTATATGGGGCTGTGTCAATTTTTGCCTATCACGACCTCTAAGTTGAAGAGGTAAAAACACCAATATAATTGGCAAAATTTTGAGAAAATACTTCCTCCTACATCTTAGAATGATAGAATATCTAATTTCATGCCAGATCCTTTGATAGGATCTTTATCATCTTGATCAAGTGAAATTTTCAGGCTGTTTTTGGTCGGTGATCTTGCTCCTCTGCCGCACACATATGTGCAAGATATCACACACTTGCTATGGGATGCAATTGCTCACGGTATGAAGGTACAGAGTGCGAGGTTATCTCCCATAACCTCGCATAAGTGTGAGTGGCTATTCTAGGACAACTACCCCCCAGTACCCCCTAAGCCAACTAGAACCAGAAAACTACCCCATAAAATAAGGGCTGAAATTTGTCCACAGGAGAAACATCAAGGGGGGGGGGGTAGTTGTGTGGGTATGCTTGCTGATATTCATTTACAGGTCTAATCGTAGATGCAAATATCTTGGTGTATCAAAATAATAAAGCAGATGGGGAGGGAATGTATGCTATAAAAAGATCTTGCAAAGACCTTAAAAATATACCTGTAAATACTCTAGGGTTCGAATATTACAGTTCTTTCTTTAGCAATTTGGAACTGGTCTAGTTGGAACTAGTTTCTCAGATGAGATGGACATAACATGATTTAAAACAATACCTTCTACTGGCTCCCATCCAATTCCAATAGGATTACTCTTGCACACCCCCTGCCTGGCATAGACGGTCCTCTTGTTGTCAATAGCCCACACTATGTCATTGGAAGGTCCACAGAAGACATTGGTGAAGTAGACACCATAGCCAACCGGTTTCCCTTCCACAGGCACCCATGCCAGGGGAAGGGCATCGTGTCTGGGAAGATGGACACCATAGCGGAAGTGTATGTCACCAGCAGAATCCACCGCCCACACCACTTCACTGCCCAGGGTGAAGTGAACAATGCGACGGGTACCTGAAAGAATGGCAGTGCAAAGGGAAACATCAAAGAGATACAAATATAACTTTTAGATAGTCAGTTTGTAGTCAGTTTTAATTTGGAAAATAACCAGTGCAGCAAGGCAATTTTATTCATATGGACACTCCTGATACTGCACCATGGAATTATACCTAATAATTAAAAAAAAAAAAAGATTTCATGTATACTGCCTACAGTGACCAAGACTTTGAATGGTTTCAAAGCTTTGCTAGTAATATTTATATCTAAGCTCCACACTGGTTCATGTGGAAGGGAAGGGTATTGGCAAAACAAGGGAATCAGTCTATATGTCTTCACGGAACAATCACTAAATATAAGGTATTTCTGAATTGAATGGGGTGATTAATCCTCTGAATTCTGTTAATGTCAAACCCTCTTCACCAAGACAAACAAAATCAGATTACATTTGTACCGTAGACTGCCCGGTTTCCGCTCACCTGCGTGACAGGGCTTCACGGACACAACGGCCGTCTTCCACCGCTCGAGTTTCTTCAGTGCGCAATGAAGGCATGCAACTCACTAGCCTATGGCAGCATACACACTGCAAGGAACATCTACACCAAAAATGGTTCATTTTCGATCGCGCGTAAAACGGAGATACGCGAATGACGTCACTATGCAGAAGTGAGCAATCCGCTTATTTATGTATGAACAAACTATTTTAAAAAACATAAACCTACTCGTTAGAACGGTCAGAAAAAAACTGTAGTAAAATATGAATGTTTATTTACAAAGATAGTTACGCTACGATTCCTGAGGTTTTACCTGGCCAAATTTCTAGTGGGAACTCATATTTTAAAAGAAATTATCCATGATTAAACTCGACCGTGCAGCCGCGTGAAACCCCTGCCCTATTTTCGCTCACCCTGCATTATACAGCCTATTACTTATCGGGACGCCGCAGCCCGTGCATGCTATAGCAGAGCTGCTAATGAGCGCAAAACTTGCAAAGTTTTTTGCAGCACATAATATGCTAGTACGCGCGCGATAAAGGCGGAATGCCAATGATTTGAAAAGAAAAGACTATTAAATATGGCTTATCAAAATATGGCGAGGAAATAATCATTAATTAGCTTGCATTTAAACCAATGTAATCGTTTTATTGCATGTGCGCCCACTAGCGAGCGGAATTAGGACGGGTCATCGCGGAAAAGGGACCGGAAAATGCTTCGCGCAGTCGGCGTACTACAGACGGCCGCTTAGGAATTCAGGAGTAAGAGTGTCATGGTACGATTCGCTAGAATGTTCGCGTCAAAATGGTGTACATTAACGCCTGTATAATTCTTTAAAAGTAAAATTATCAGTGAAAAACTGCAAAAGTGAGCGGAAACCGGGCAGTCTACAGTACTGCATCTTTTAACCAACCACTTGTGAATCCATCAAAAAAAATTTTTTTGTAAGTGGTTAATTAAAGGGAAGCTTGATTTCTGAGAAAGGTAAAAAATAATTTGTGAGCTTTCTCATTCTTTTTATGTTAGTTTGGAAGATTAGCATAGTAGATATGTCCCCTGAAAACGATTGCTCTTCAAATGCTTTCACATTCAAAATATGACAAGAAACAGCTGAAATGTTCGGGCCGAACATTTGTGTGTAGTCCCATATACATATTTCTGTGTGCAGTGCATGTGACTCTCAGCAGGATTGAGTCAATTTCTTATCGTTTTGGTGATTCCAAAACCTTGCAGCATACACCAATTCTTATTTGCTATATAAGTAACTTTTCCCAATTGCTTTGAGACAGTTTCTTTCACAATTCAATCTCATGACCAGAACTCAACTTTATCTTTAAATAAAGCGCACTCACCAAACTGATTGAGGTTGAGTTTCTTCCACAGTGTCCCTCCCGGACAACGTTCACTGATGTTCATCCTGACATAAACATCCCAGGTGCTTGATAGGGCCCAGACAGAGTCAGATGTAGCCCCAATGTACTCAAAGACTACATGGTCAGGAGATTGTACCATATTGGGTTTACGGTTCTCTGGAGAGAAACAGAAGATCTCACCACTTGTCTGCAGTGCCCAGATCATACCTGGACAGTTCAAGAGAGGATATTAAAGTGATCTAATTTTTGACTTAGCACTTTTGAGAATCAGATTGTCTTTGTGGAGAAAAGTTTCAACCCTCAACAAAAGATAATCTTCACCTTAAATTGGGAGTACAAATAATAAATATGAAACTTTATTGACATATTTTTATTAAGTCATGTCTGTACCTTTAAACATGTACTTTCCACTACTGTTATAAAAGGATATAAAAGACTCCAAAGCAGAGAGAAAATCTTAGGTGATGGCACAAGAGATTAACACTTACCACTAGGACCATAAGATGGTGAAGCACAGACACACTTCCAGGTAGCTGATGCTGCTAGACCTATAGGGTTGGACAGTTCCCATCGAGACCCTGGTCAAGACAAACAAGTGAAAGGGTTTCTTTGTCTTGCATTGAATTTACTTCATTTAAAAACAATTTCAGTAGCATTCAAAATGTTTCTCTTTTCATATATTTTATAATAATCCCCAGCTGTCATTTGATTAGAAAATATTATGCTAAAATCACAAGAATTTGATTGAAAAATGAACCTGAAAGGCAGAATCTTCTGTTGAAATTATCAGTGTATACATCCATGCATCCTGCTTTCTATTACATTTCATCTCTTCCTTTTTCTTTCTTTCTTTCTTCCTCTCTTCACCTGGATGGAACATACATAACACTGGTCCTCTCTTCATACAGAGATGGGTGGACAATTCCCAAAACATACTCGCTTTCCATACTGTGGAGCTGTATCACTCAATAATTCAAATTCTGTACTTGTTGGAGGTCTTGCCCTCAAAAACCTTCCTTTGCATCGGGTCTAATTAGCCTAACTCACCTAGCAGGTTCCCCCTAGAGACGTGCAATGTTGTCTTATAGTGGTAGGAGCTGCAGACCCACACGCCTGTTGAGTTAGCAGCAATGGCTGTAGCCTTGTAGCACTGCTTCTTGAGCCAGTTGACCACTCTGTCCACTTTGGTTGCTGACCCTGCCATGTTGACCATCATGCGAAGGACATTAGGATCCTCCATCAAGTACTCACTCATACATACCTATAAAGATAAGGAAAGCTCTAATTGTCCTTATCAACATCATCCTAATCATTATATCATCATCATCAACACCACTACTACCACTTCCACCACCACCATCCCCTCCTTATCATCATTACAATAATTATCGCTGTCTTTGTTACATGGAAAGAGGTTGAATAGGCTGTAAGTTTTATATTGTCCCTGGTTGGTATCTATTTTTACCTTATCATAATGAAAACCAGCTCAAGGCAGAAAATTATAGAACATTATTAAAGGTATTAGATAGTTTTGGGAAGCCCTCAAAAACTTTTCGAGAGATTTCTTTGATTTTACTAAATAAATAGCAGGGTACTAACATAACTAAGATGCTGTGAAGTTTTTTCCTCCTCAAGTGAAATATTTATCGAATTAGAGGTGAAAAGAATAAAAATCCCTGGCCCAAAAAAGAGGGGATGTAAATTCGAACAAAGGCCACACACATTACTCACACGAGGATTGCTGTGTGTTATAGAATACGCTACACATAGTGCGAAGCGCTGGGTTTATTGTGTGGGGAACCTTCGGGTGGATATGGTCTCAGCGTGAGGCAGTGAAAAACCGTTACCAAGCTTTCTTACAGATATTTACACTAAAATTTGTTCGAAATCGTGAATGGAATGTTAAATAATCTCGTACATGTGCCTTATGATAAAAGGAGAATAGTATGTGACTATGTTAGATAAGTTTCTTGCCAGTATGATTTTTGCTACCGACACTGTCTATGAGCTTTAAAAAGCAAAATATTTTGATACTGGGAAGGGGGTACATATGCTAATACTGCAAAGCGATTTCCATCTCATATATATATATATATACATCATTTTAAAAAACCCAACTTGACTAGTTTAAGAGTTAGGCAGTAATTTCACATCTTTTCAACAGCTTCACTTTTGCTTTTATGCACCTGATAGAGGACAAACAAATCATAAGATTTAAAATGAGATCTCTTCTGAAATCTAACATTCAACATAAAATACTCTGAAGCTTCTCTTATAAAATTGTCAAACTGACAGCAAATTACCTGCCACCATTTCTGGTCATCTCCCATGGGTCTCTCTGCTGTAACTCCAGTCCTGAACCACACCATACCTGAATCATCAATAGCCCACCCCGTGTTCTTTGAGTCCAGGGCTATACACACCATCCGCAAGTTCCTGGTCCATTATATGAAAGAGGAAAGAAAACAGACAGACAGACAGACAGACAGACAGACAAGCAAGCAAAGCACAGACACCAGACAGGTAGGGACAAATAAGCAGACAATGCAACAGATGGGTTTTTCAAAGGAAGTGGAGATGCGGGAAGATAGCACCATAGCAAAGAGTGATGAAGTCACAGAAGAGAAAAGAAAAGAAAAAGACAAGATATAACACAGGCACCACAAAGAGTATACATTAAAGGAGGAAGAAAGAAGTCAGGCATAAGAAGATAATGCACAATGCGATGAATTGGAAGGAGAGCAGTACAGACATTTATAAGGGAAAGTGAAGGATAAAAGATTGATCAATACAACCTAATCATTCTTCATGCCTTAGGTGACATCAGTACTAACATTGGAAAGAAAAATCTTCAAGTAGCAAATACTGATACCAAATAAAATTATTTACGACCAAGTGTACTTCTGTTAGTAAGCAAATAATTACCGTTGGTGAAGGCAATGAGCCGTACTATCACTTCCTCGGCGATCTGGATGTATAACGCTATCTTTCCTCAGCTTCGCTTCGGAAAGATAGCTACATCCAGATCGCCTCGGAAGTGATAGTTCGTCCCATCACCTTCACCAACGGTAATTATTTGCTTACTAATAGAAGTACACTTGGTCGTAAATAATTTTATGAAACATTTAACTGGTACGAGAAAGACAATTATTGTCTACTTCTCGAAAAAGACATTTAGGCCCGAATTCACAAAAGAAGTTAAAACAACCATAAGCCATACCCCTATACCTGGCCGGGTGCGCACAATTGTTTTATCATTTCAAGCGCGCGATTGGGCAATGCGCGCTTATTTTAGTACACCTATGGAGCTATTCATAAAGGTCACACACTTTTCATTTTGACTATTCGTAGAGGTCACGCACTTTCATTTCGCGCGTACCCAAAATATTGATAACGCATTGTGACTCTGTAATGGACTAAAGAGATCAGCGAAACACATAAGCACTATTCCGTCAAGGTCACAAACTTTTCTTCTCGGGTCGATTGATTGGGAGAACTACATTTTATCACGTGATTACCTTTTGACCAATCTAACAGCAAGATTCTTAGTATGTGGAATATAATAGTGAATATTCACAACTTTCTCTTTTATATGAGCTTCAACAAGAGGAACCAAACATGATCATCTGTACTCATTTCTATACAGAGCAAAATCCAGTAATAACTTACTCTTCATCAGGCAGGTCCATCCAGTCCTGACCATGAGGTTTCTTGAAAGTAATTCCTGCTCGGTACACCACCTTGTTCGATGTTGTCCTCGCCCACACAGCGCCACTGTTAGCTGCAATCTGCACTACATGAGCATTGTTATCTATGAAGGTGTCCCTGGTATAAGGCTTTTCTCGACTAAGACCTTTATGAACACACAGTTGTCCATTGTTCTTGATGATCCATGCCATGTTCTCATCAAGACAAACATGGGACACATCCTTGGAGGCATCATTCCACCTGAAACCAACATAACTTCTTTGGGTGATGGCTGTACTGGAGCATGCATGGCCGGTTTTGGGATTCACACGCCACACTATGCTGCCAGACGGGGACACAGTCAGCAGGCGGCAGGGTGCATCTTTTAACTTGCTCCACTTGCATGCAATGTCCGAGGAGAGACTGTGATGAGCCTTGTCACGGTTGTCCACATACCAGATGTGACGTTCTGATGCTACAAGCTGATAGATGTAGTACTGTGTGGAGCACTGCATCCAGCTGCCAGCAAGCTTCTGCTGGATGCTGTCAGGCAATGAAGCTTCTCCTTCCTCACCGTCATCAGATTCTTGGCTCTCTGTCTCTGAGTTGTCACTATTAGGCCTCTCTTTTGGGCCATCCTTGTCTACAAGATCAGGAGGATCTTCCATATAAATGGACTCTTTCATCATGATCATCGTCTGTCTGTACTTGGAGTAGATATCTTCACCCTCAGATGTAGGTCTTGAATCTGCTGCAGACTGTCTGATAACATTATTGAGGAGCATGTGTTTCTTTCTTGGTGGCAAGGTTGGCAACGGTGATACAGTATCAGTGCTTTCTTTGAATGCTGCTGGAGAAAGTCGCGGAGAGTTAGTTGGGCTTGGTTGTTTCTCTTCCTCAGGAACATCATTATAGTTAAAGTCCTCCATGATAACACCTAACCTTCTTGCCTGTCTCCCTTCTTCTTCCTCAGCAGACATTCGACGTGGTGACCTGGGGGATCTGGGACTGACAATGGGAGATAGTTCAGTACCTTCATTACTGGGAGGCATATCATTAGAGTTCAAAGACCTAGGTAGACTGATGCTCAATCCAGTTGCTGCAAGTCTGTGACCGTTCCCTGTATATCCTGCATCTGAAGGATTACTACTTGCAGGATAAATTCTGTATGCATTCTGAGGTGGCTCTAATTCTAATGTTTCACTGATAGAGTTCTCAGCATTGTTCGCTTTCATGAGTTCATCAGCATCAGATCTGAGTGACTGGGGAGGTGTATAGATGCTAAGCTTTGGAGTAGATGATTCCCCTAATGCATATTCCTTAATTGCACCAGGACCGAGAAATCTCTCATCAGGTTGAGCTGACCCTGACCCTTGATCACCCATCTTGTCTTCCTGAATGCCATTCTTCACCGAGGAATCAGGAAATGCTTTTAATCTTTCAGCTAGTGCTTCTGGGTCAACTCCAGGTCTTACAGATCCTCCTCCTTCTAGAGCCTGTCCTTCTTGTATGGATCCTAACTTTGGTGTCATAGCAGGACTAGGACTTGGTTGATCTCCATCAAGACCTTTACTGGATGGGGAATGCTGGCCAAACTCAATGACTGTAGCACCTTTATTGCCTGTGCATCAAAAACAAAAGGGAGAAGAAGAAGCAAGAGGACTGAGCAAATGCAGACTTAACATAAAGCCTTTATGGAAAGGTGACAACGTAATATATATTACAAATTTCAAGAATAAAACTATAATGTATTTTCTTGCTTATCTATGGCAAATTACATTTTAAAGATAAAACTTACAAAATGAATTTGATTCAAAGGTTGAATGGGCAATAAGCTATTTGATTTTATGAACAAAATGCTTCTCACCAATTTTCTATACAAATGTTCATGATTTCCTAAATTCAATTCAACATGTGACAATGACAGTTAAAATTATTTTTTCCGTTTGGTCAAATATGATGTCATATTTTTCATTTATGTATCCTAAATGAAATGTTAGAAAATTTAAACTATGCTTGACTAATCATTCAAAAATGAGGCTAAAATGAAAAGATACATGAATGGTAGGGAAAATATTTTTAAAATAACAGCAATGTATCTACCTTTTACTGTTTTCTTCTTCTTCTTTGTTTTGGACTTTGGCTTTGACTGGAAAACAATGTTATCTGAATAACCACTGCCAATATTCTCAAAAGTGTCTTGAGTAGTTTTTGATGCATATGACTGTCTCTTGCTGAGATTCTCAATGACTCTTGCTGACTGATCTTCCCCTGGGTCTTCAGTGATTACAATGGATACCCTATCTGCAGCACTGTTCTTGCTGCCTTTCAGAGATGTCACTTCAATGGCACTGCTGAAGGTTTCTTTTGGATTGTCTTTGGCTAGTTCTGTACTCTCCTCCTCTGTTGCAGTCATCTCTTCCTTGATAGGTTTATCCCCTTCACTCTGATTTTCAATACTTGCTTGTATATTTGCTCCTTTTGCATAAGAGTTTGATCTGCTGCGATCTGCATGCTCGCTGAAGGAGTTGGCAGGACTTCTGAATGAAGCAGTTGGAGACATTCGTCCTGTAGGAGATCTCTCACCGCTCATGTTGCTAGCGTTTATCACAGACACCATCAGTCGCTCCGAAAGCATGGCTTCAGGAGTCCCAGGATCCGAGCTCTGCTGATCACTGTCATTGATAGATGATCTATCACTCCTTATGCTCACACTGTCCTCAGACTTCTCCGGGATCGGCAAATTCAACTTGAATGAACGTTCAAGATTTCTCTCCATTTTGTTCTTGGTTACTGCGGCTTTGTCAGCCAGATCATCAGCTGCTTTGCTGAGGAAGCCTCGCATGGAGCTGAATTTGTTCTTCAGCTTGGTAGAAGTCATTCTGTCAGATGACAAAGTTGCGCTAGGAACCAAATTCATCATGGAAGGGTTACCAGCAACATTCAGCCTAGTTGTCTGGATTCTTCCAAAGTCCTTCTCTGATTTTGATGGTTCTAGGACAGAAGAAAAGATGACAAGAACATTTCTCAATCAATATGGTTTTAATCTCTAAATTGATTGCTATTAACTTCTTTTACATAACATATCAAACTGAAGCAAATGATTTTCTGTAATGTGAAGGTGGAACCTTTCATACTCTTGATCATTTGAAAGTAATCCAAAAAAAGCATCTATCAGAACAGTAAACAGAATAGCTCTGGCATCTATAGTCAGAATCAATTGGATTCAACAAAAAAATAGCAACATCATTACATCACAATATCAAAACAGATTAGTGGGAGGAGTAATATACTAATATCAATCTGCTGTTCTGTATCAATTACAGAGTTTGTTTGGCTGTATGTTCTTAATAAAGCACAAGCAAAATATTTTCTCTAATTCATGAGACAGCCCCTGTGTAAGATATACTTACCTTTAGTGAGATGCAATTCAGGAGCTGTGGCAATGCGGACCAGACATCTCTGACAGCCTTTCCTCAAGACGAATATCTCATGTCTGGTCACAGCCACCGAAACCAGGTTTCCAAGCTCTCCAAAATTACTGCCAACAACCAGCGCCCCCTCAGGGCCGAATGGCTGGAGGATAACGATAGCCGACATCGACCAGCTCACCAGGAGGCCATCACTGAATGGTAGGAGATGACCAAGCTGGAGTTCAGTAGGTGGTGGGATGATCTCGGGTGGGGTGTCTGGAAGCAGCTGGATCGATGGATGTTCCTTGCTGATGAGGTCTTTGAACATGATGGTTTCCAGGACAGTGCCCTCAGTGTTGGTGTGCCAGAGTCTCCAGCCAGGTCTAGAGACGTAGGTGGTGGCATCGCTTGGTTTGCATAGACCTGGCACAAAGTGGGCACCATAGCTACCTTTGCTGTAATATAAATTGAATAATTATATTAAATGGTCATAATATTAGATTCATGAAGAAAAATTCAAGAAAATTATTCTATGCAACATATATTGAAGGGTATCACATATGTTTTATTTCATCTTTTGTGAAAAAAGATACCTATTTTATTGCTTTAAAGACAAAAGCTGCTACAAAAAGCCATGACATGATAGAAGATTTGTTCCTCAAATTTCAATGCTATGCAGTGGCATTGGTTTTTTAAATGTTATACAATAGATTAATAGACACCACGCAATTGATTTAAAATGCATTTTGATATCCCACACATCAGTCATACGCATACATATGTAAGTTTCCCCCTCTTTGGAGGGGAAAAGAATAAAAGAAAGAGTAAAATTTGATGATGCAGTTCAAGAGCATGTACATACATTCTGTAGCAGTCATATGACACAAACATTTAGAAACGAATATATACCAGTATATAAGACCATGCATCACTATCAGTGTCATGTTGAATGATGCTGAGAAGAATTTGGAGTCTAAACATATGAAAAATGATTTTGCTGTGTGGAGTGTATTTATGAAGGAGCTACATATAGGCATAATGATCATGATTACCAGAGAATGATTAAGAGAAAAAGCGTAAAATATCAAGCTTTTTTCATTTCTTTCTCATCCATGATTACATTTCTAAATAATGACTGACAATGAACTTGCTGAAGAATTGTGTATAGAAATGCTAAATTCATTTCTTGGATGAAAGCGTGAGAAGTGAAATGTAAGCATTCGACTTCACATGGTTCTCATTAATTTGTCTCTCTGCATTCGCAAAGTCTACATGTACGTAAAAGAAAATTTCATTTATGAACTTAAACCATGGAAACCTAGTTGTACAATATTTCATTCAGTACTTTAATCATTTCATTCAGTACTTTTTATCATTTCAATACATGACCAGTTTCTGCATACAAAAATCACAATGAAATAAGACTAAGAGCAGTAAATCTAATCATTCCATATATAATCTTCATCAAATAATCTTAAACTAAAAAAATATAGCCCATTTTACATCTTAATCATAAACAAACTCAGATGAATTACAACATTTACTACCAAAGACATACATGTACTGTAGCCTTCTTCATATAAACATAATATATATATGACATTTTATACTGAAACTAAAAAAAAATACATGATCTGCATGTTTATAGCTAATAGAGAGGAGGAGTACAATGAAACTTTTCCTGTTTATGACATTATTTATCATGATTATACAGGAAATGAAAGCAATATGACATTGGAAACCACTAAGTGAACATGATCACGTTTAAGGCATTGCTTTTACATTGATGTAAGTTAGGTGACATCATCAAAACAGAGAAAATTATTTGATTTTTTTTTTTTTTTACTCGCAGCTCGCAGCTAAAACTAAAAGGCAAAAGGTTCCACATCTTGCATTTATACACTAAGCTGGGACAGTGACATTTTGTTATCAGATCATGAGGAAGAGCTTGAGAACTCCCTCAATCAGCAATTATAATATAATTAGATTTCCCTATAATGTAGAAATTCTGATATCCATGTAACATTACATCCAAGAAAATCTGAGCAAACGAAGGTGGCATCCTAACACATTCTTATCATAAATAATCAAGAATACAATTAACTGTTAAACTGAGCATAATATATTCTCTGTGACAAAAAAAAAGGGTATATAAGCCTATCTATTTCTATTTCTGTGAATAAAAAGTGGTTATTAAGCCATTTTTAGTCCAAATATAGCATACATTTAAATTCTTGCACATGGTTTGTTGTCTATGGAACGGAAAGAGTTAAATACCATGTTGTTGTTTTTTTTACATGGAAGCATGAAGACTACCTTAAAGTACTAGCATCTTGGTATGAATAATTTAAAGGGCAATCCAACCTTGGTAATAAGATGATTTGTGTGAAAGCAGAAAAATGAGAAAAACACGATGGTGAAAGTTTGAAAGAAATCGGATAAGGACTAAGAAAGTTATGGATGTTTGAAAAATGAGACCACTACATCTATGCAAATCTCAAATTGGCAATGGTGAGTCAATTGTGACATTTCTGTGGACAACTCTCCCATTTGTTGTACACAAAAATATCATTAATTTGCGGTTTTCTTCGAGGCGCTTTTACCCTCGGGGCAGTACTCAAAATATATTGGAGATACCATATTGTTACAGGTCCTCATGAACGAAAAGATTCTACTGAGTAATGCATTTTGGAAAAAAGTGACATTTTAGTCATTTTGTGTGTTAGAGCGAATGGGGGAGTTGTCCACAGCTACATCACAGTGACATTACTAGGGCTGGGACTAAAAACCGGGTACCCGAGTCCCGCCCGAGAGCCTCGGGACCCGGGTCAAAATATTAGATAACCGATACCCGAAAATGAGTATTTAATTATCACCTATGTATGTACACGACAAGGCGGTAGATGAACGTCGAACAGCCATTTACTATTTACATGTAAAAAAAATCCATGTAGCGCTCTAGCGCACCATTGCAGTGATGCGCTTTTGATTCGTTCAACTCACTGTGAAACATAACCTTACACATTCGTATACACAGAGAGCAAAGCTCACTGCCGCTATTCGGAGACTGCTCATTGGTTCATTGACCCATGGCATAATTTGCATTTAGTGCCCTTCCCCCTTCTTTGCAGTGAACGATAAGTCTATGAGCGATTAACGGGCGTAAAGTTTACAAACTCATGCATATCCAACAGTCGCTCCACACTCGCACGTGGCATCTCACAACTCGTACACTATTAAACAGGTATTTTTAACATCGACGATCACGATCTGACACTGTCACAATATCCTGAAACTTTAGCAAAGAAGTTACCAATTACTGAAATCAGATTAAGAGTACATGAACGATATATCCAAAATAATATCCTTCATTGTTCATGCGAAAGTGAAAAGCAAGGCTGTGAGAAGCAAAGGATGTCTACAGTGCGCGCGATTAACATTTTCATTCATAAAATTGGGCTTGTGACGTCATTTCATGAGCGGTCCGTTAATAACAAGTCATGACAAGTCATATGCCAGCCAGCCAATGAAGGTATGCGCCTTTTTTTTTTCTCTCTCACTTTTTTCCTTTCATATACCGCGGCGGCATTGGGCGGAAAGGCGCTTTGTATAAACAGATCGAATTTCAAAAGGGAACCGCATGTGTGTGTTAAAGGATGAAGTTGCAGTCGGAGAGAGAAGAAAATGTTAGCTTGATGATTTTTTGATGAATAATGAGTTTGATGAATGATGGTATTTGATGTCTGATGAAGATAATTGTTTTGATGATGTTATTATCTTGATAATGATGATATGATGATGATGTCTTTGATGATTATGATGATCGATGATGATATCAATGGTGCTACTGGCGAAGAGAGAGGACCCGGCATGTATTGATGATTTTATGTGTACTAGTAGTGGTACGTGTGTGTGAATTTCAATAATTGGCGGGTTGATCACACGTTGAGAATGAAACTGTCGGTGAGACGATGACCACGTGCGTGAGGACTCGCAATGTGTATAATTAGAGTATGAGGAGTGTAGATACTACAGAAAGCTCGCCATTTTCGCCAGGCAAATCAATACTCCGTGTGAACAGTGAAGTTTGTGTACAAAGTGAGTAAGTGACTCGATCTCTACGATCACGATGTCAAAATTCCCAAGAGCTGCCCGTACAAAATTATTAAGAATCATCATGATCATCGTCTCAAACGAGTTTTTCTTCATAAGATTTCTTTGTATTCCCCTTCCTTTTTTATAAGTACATGTACATTCATGTATTTTGGATAAACATGAGCGAGGGACAGTATGACCGCGCGTGACTACCTAAGGCGCTGACACGCTGGCATGATTAGACGGTAGACAATTTCTACAGATTAGATTTAGGCGGCTTATGCCTATCCTGTCTTGCGCCCACGCGATTTCCTCCGCCTGTTTTGTTGTTGTTGTTGTTGTTGTTTTTTTTCCTCGAATGGTTTATTTCAGTTGCCAAACACAAAGGAGTTTTCCCACAGTGTTTGTAGCTTCTTAGGGGTAAATATTGGCTTGTAATTCGTGTTATATCATTTTCGGGTAACCGGGAACCCGCCCGAAAAATAGTCGGGTTCCCGAATTGAAAAAATACCCGAAACTCCCACCCCTAGACATTACCTATTCGGCCAATTTGAAATTCCCATATGCATAGTGATTACAACTTTCAAAAATTCATAACTTTCTTATTGCTTGTCCGAATTCGTTCAAACTTTCACCAATCTGCTTCTCTTTCTTTCAGAACAACTTGCTATTAAGGTTGGATTTCCCTTTAAGCTATGAAAAAGACATTTCTGACAATATGGAAGCAACTCTGAAAGATGAGAACACTCAAACATTTTTGTTCATAATTTACAAGAATATATGCTATATTTTTATACAAGTATCCTGCTTTGAAATGATTTCCAACTTATTCCACGTACCTGAGCAATGGTAATTTAGTCTTTGACAATGCTTCCAACACTCTCCTGAAATATTTTATGTTCACATACAGGTAAATTTCACATTTGTTTTTAATCAATAGAGTAGAAGTGTCCATATCATCATCGTAATTCATGAACATACACGTACAGTGAATACAAAATGGAGAAAAGAATAAACATCGTTATTTCTAGAATATGATTGTAATGGCTTCTTGACTAATCCACATGTATAACCAAACAAAACATCCAAACCAATGGTGAACAAGAAGAAAATATCCTTTAAAGGTTATAATTTGCAGGGCTGGGATGTCCGATGTCCCTTTCAAATATTTATTCATAATTTTCAATCATGCTTTTGATTTGATTAATTTTTTTATCCATTTTAATGTCATTAGCAACAGCACACATGAGTCATAGATATTTGTAAGCAAGCAAAACATTTGGACAGGTTAAACTCTTTATAATTTATACATAAACTATTTATTTGTATGTTTTAAAATATTTCAGATTTACTTCAGTTCATATTATAAGAGCTGATTGTTTGGCTTTACACATGTTTCAGTATCAGCTCTGTTTACCTTTTTGATGGTTGGCTTCAAAACGTCTACTAAACAATAGTGAATTTTGAAAATTCTTCTTAATTTATGTGGCTTTAAAAGCAATATGGCATCAATTTTTGCGTCCTCCTTTTATTCGAAGAAGGGACAGAGAACCTCCCCCCCCCCCTCCCTCAAACAAAAGGATGATATAGAGATCACCACCAGTGGCCGGACTATTGTCAACAATAGGAGCAGCATCACCAAAACAATATGTGTGCATATAGAAATATAGAAAATTCGAAAGAAATCCGTCAAGAAATGTGCGCCCGGCAGAGCGCACACAAGATATCCGCTAAAATATGACCTTTGACCCTATAAAAGATGGAACACTGGGGGCAGCAACACTAAAAACTGTAGAGGTCTAGAGTAAACTATGATGGACCTCCATACAAAATCTGAAAGAAATCAGTTGAAAAATAACGTGACCGCCAGAGTGCATGCAAGACAGAAACCAAAATATTACATTTGACCCTATAAAAAGTGGAACACTGGGGGCAGCATCACCAAAAACTAAAGTTGTGTAGATTGTCTAAGACACACCTCCATACAGAATTAAAGAAATCCGTCAAAAAATGTGGCAGTTAGAGCACACAAAAGACATGACCTTTGACCCTATAAAGGATGGAACAATGAGGGCAGCACTATCAAAAAGTATAAATTTGTAGATTGTACCAAGATACATCTCCACACAAAATTTGAAAGGAATCCATCACGAAATATGGCCCGCAGAGTGCACACAAAATATCGTCCAAAATTACCTTTGACCTTATAATAGATGGAAGACTTGTGGCAGCATCACCAAAACTAAAGATGTGTAGATTTGACCAAGATACACCTCCATACAAAATTTGAAAGAAATCGATCAAGAAATGTGGCAGTAAGAGCGCACAAAAGGGACAAATAACCTTTGACCCTATAAAGGACAGAACAATAAGGGCAGCATCACCAAAAAGTAAAGATGTGTAGATTGTACCAAAATACACCTCCATACAAAATTTGGATGAAATCCATCAAGAAATATGGCCTGCAGAGTGCACTCACGGCACCCTCCAAATATGACCTTTGACCCTATAAAAAACAGAACACTAGGGGCAGCATCACCAAAAATCATAGGTGTGTGTAGATTATACCAAGACACATCTCCATACAAAATTTGAAAGAAATATGTCAAGGAATGTGGCAGTTAGAGCGCACACAAGAATATGTACGTCATACGGCGTATGGCATAACGCTGCTGGGTCCGAAGTATCCTCCGGCATCCTACTGCGGAATACAATAAAGGGTTTTGTGCCTTTGATTTAATTTAATTTTTATCCACTGTAGTGTCAGCAGCAACAGCACAATAAGTCGGAAATTTATGAGCGAGTAAAGCGCGCAGGGAAAACTTTTTTGCCTCATTGAAAGTGTTTGGAAAGATTTAATTTTTTATAATTAATGCAAAAACTATTGATTTATATGTATGAAAATATTTCAGATTTATTTCAAGGCATATTATAAGAGAGGAATAGACCTGTTCACAAAGTTATTCAAATTTATGGACGTTTCTTTCCTGGGGACCTAGTAACGAGGTACCATTAACCGTTATTAATGAATGAACTACAATACTTGGAATCCAGTTTGCATATATTAATTGTTGTTATGTCTGACAAGCATCTGACAAGCTGTCAGGTTGTCAAGAACAACATTTGTTTTAAAAGTATGCATAAAATTTGAATATATTTGTGAACAGGTCTATTGAAATTTGCACTTTTTATCTTTACACATGCTTCAATATCAGTTCTGTTTACCTCTTTGACAGTGTGCTTTTAAACATCTACTTTATCAGTGGCGTATCTGGGGATTATGTTGCCTGGGGCAAACAATGATGCTGTGCCCCCCTCCCCTGCCCAAACTTATCTATGTTATTGTACAAGCAAAGGGAGCAAAGCGACTGATTGTTACATTTGCTGCATTTTTAAACCCCCTCCCCCCCCCCCCCCAAAAAAAAAAAAGAAAAAAAAAAAAAAAAAAAAAAGAAGCAATTTCTTATGCAAAATCACTCAGGAAAATTCACAATGGAGGGGTTGATATTCAAATTTTGACTATTGATAAACGGTTTTCAATTCACCTCCTTTTCAAATGGAGAGCAAAATTAATGAAAACCCTTGAGAAATAGTACAGGTATTTAGTTGAGATTTCTTTCAAATGTTGAACTTTATCCTACATTGGAGGCACAATATTTAACAAGAGGCTTATAAAACTGATATGAAAGCGAGCAAAGCAACCTGAATTAGATTTTATTTTTCAAATTTTGAACCCTTTTAAAAAGCCATTTATAAGCTATATCATATACTGATACTATAATTATGAGATCCTGGAGCAACATATGCGAGGAAGCAAAGTGACTGAGCTGCAGAAAATATTTTTGCATTTTAAACCCTAAAAAGACAAATGTATTTCCATTAACTTTCTCTTCTTTTTCCTTCTCTCTTTTGCACCCCCTTCAAGTGCCACCTTGAGCACCTGTACCCAAGCCAGCCCCCTAGATTCAACACTGTTAAAAATGTCGCTTTGCGAGGTTGCATTGTTTCCAAGTGAGAAAATTTTTGAAAATATCTCCTTAATAATTCCTTTGAAATTAATGCTTCATAATGATTGAAAGAGTCAGTAACTATAAATTAACTTCTTTTTTTTTAAGCTGATGAACAGGGGTGGCTATTAGCCACTTGTGCCCCTGGCTACACTTATGATAATGAAAGATCTTTTAAAGTGAAAATTGTCCAAAAAGGGGGGATTTCTCAGACTTTTAGAGAGTCACTTGTCCTTGCCTTCATGTAAGAGTCAAGCCAAACTATAAATGTATTCTCAAATTTGAGGTTAATTTCTTTACTACTAAATTCTGTTTGAACATTATGAATGAACACCTTTCCCAAATCAAAACGAATTAATTCAAATTCGAAAGTTCCTTGCCTTTCACTACATCTAGACATTACAGCAAATTCTGAATCGCATGACATATATACACACATAGTACATAGGTCACTATCAATGACAGTAATAAAATAATTTGTCACAATGGCATTGGTTCTGACGTCAAGCTGTACTTACGACTTCCTGGGTTGTTGTCCGACCTGTGTTATCTTTTTATCATCCTCGGGTGTACAGATGATGGTGCGTGTTGTCGTAGAAACAAGAAGCTTTTTGTGGGCATAGCTGAGCTGGACCACAGCTTCCTCCTCTGTTACCACACATGACGCTTGACACTGATTCTAGGAAAATGAACAAATATTGCACTGAATCATTAAAAACACTAAATAGGAACATTTTACTTTATCAGAAAAATGCCTTTCAGGCAAGGAATAATTTCCTTCACATGTTTTCATTCTTTAAGGCCCTATTACCTTCGGTATCATCTACTTGTGCCATTTTCATAGCAGAACACATGACTCCCAACACTAGTCCTACATCAGGGCTCCACACAAGTTTTTGTTCCTAGTAGCCAGAGAAAAAAATATTGGGGTCTATACACAAGGCCCCTATTTACATTTCAAAATATTTTTGGTAAATCTATGGAGTATGGAGTGAAATTTGGAGGGGGAGGGAATTAAAGTATATGTGAGCTCTGTACATGCAGTATCAAGCCTTATTTATATGAATGGAATACATTAAACATACCTCATAGAAGTCTACAGCTGTCTGGACCACTTTACCCTGGGTGTCCCCGGTGAAGAGTTTCATGCCATTACTACTCCATTCTATACATGTCACTGGGTTGGTCTGGTGCAAATTCTCTATCACAAATTTTTTGGCCTTGTGATGAAAAGAAGAAAACTCTGTTAGAGGCTACACTGATTTGGAATAATGTACACAAGATGAGAGAAGAACAAGAAGAACAGGAAAAAAAACAAGATAAACAAGATAAACAAGAAGAATAAGAAGAATGAGAATGCAAAGAAGAGAGAGAAGGAAATGGAGGGAAGAAGGAAATGGAGAGGAGAAGAACAAGCAAAAGAACAAGGAGAATAAGAGAAAATAAGGAGTACAAGGAGAAAAAGAGGAAAAAAGAGGAGGAGGAAGAGGAAACAATACAAGATGAAAAGAAGGAAAACAGATAAAAGGAGAAATATTAAGTAACAGCAGAAAAAAGGAGAAAATAAGCAAGGAAATAGTACATTGATAAAAATTTTGAATGGAACATACATATAATGAGAATAGCTGTTCTTCAAATTTATCTTGTACTAGAAAAAAAAAGCAGACACTTGATTGAATTAATGAGAGGAATACTTCGTAGTTGCTTGCATCTTTAAAATTTTCCAGGATTTTGTCACCATGCACACAAACATAACATGAAACAAGACAAGAAATGTCATGACATTAGTTGTGGATTACATGTCAGACTGTGCACTACACTGATGAAGGAAGGAAAAAAAGGAAGGAAGGAAAAAAAGGAAGGAAGGAAAAAAAGGAAGGAAGAAAGGAAGGAAAGGACACCAAAGCATGGATAATTCTTATGCAATGTCATTACTCATTAAAGGGAAAGCCCACCCTGATAACAAGCTGGTTTTAAAAGAAGCAGAAAAATTAAAGAAACAAATCCGTGAAGGTTTGAGCAAAATCCAATAAGAAATAAGAAATTCATGAATTTTTGAAGTTGTAATCAATCAAACACAAATTGGCAACTTCGTGACGTATCTTGCGAGCTTCTCTCCCTTTTGCTCAGTACAGAAAATTTCATAAATTTTCATTTTTTTAGTTTCTGTTGAAGGAATAAATTTGTTTCTAAGATGCATGTACATGTATGTTTGAATATTTTCTTTAGAGAAAAAGGAAATTAATGATTTTTGGGTACAGGGCAATGGAAGAGGAGCTCGCAAGATAGGTCACAGAGTTGCCAATTTGTGTTTGGTTGATTACAACTTCAAAACTTCATAACTTTCTCATTTCTTATTGTATTTTGCTCAAACCTTTGCTGATCTAATTCTTTTTTTTTCTGCTTCTTTTAAAACCAACTTGAAATCAGGGTGGACTTTCCCTTTAACACATTCCATGAAAAGTTAGAATGAGATAGAACAAGAAAAAAAAAAAAAAAGTTAAATCCTGAATTTACAATCATCACAAACACACGAGAATGCTATGCATGCCAGTACAGTGCATCTCTTATGATAAATACCAAAATCATATATACATACATCACTATTTGTACAAATCATTACAATTTGCTTCAGATAAGATAATCAAATGTTCTAATTTGAGACAGAAAGAAAATGATATTATCTCTTTTCCAGAAAGAGGCGTGATAATATCCATAAAGAAAGAGGCTAGATAATCATAATATTTATACTTTGGACTTTAGCTTCCATCGCACACATTGCAACTATTGCAACTATTTAGACAAAGTAATGTTCCATAAAAATTCTATTTTCAATATATATATAGCATTTGTTTGCTTTTGGCATTGAGCTGAGTACTAGGTCTACATTGTAGATATGTCCAAATAGTCACAATTTTCAACATTTGCAAATACCCTGTTGGTCATTACAATAACACAAAAGTGACAATTTTAAACAGGACTATACACTTAGTACTTGGATTTGAATTATACTGCATATACTGCAGAATATGGAATTCAAGTGACATAATTTAGTGAAAATGTGATTTGCAGATATCTACTGGCTCCCCTACATGTACATGCTGGTCCTGTTTTTTCATATGCATCAATTAAGTGGTCATTCAATCTGTGGTATGTACTGGTACATTGAATCATAAGGGAAGAGAGAAAAATATTATACAAACAATACATTCAAACCCTAAATACTGCCTTAAAGGCCAAGTCCACACCAATATCAAGTTGATTCGAATAAATAGAGAAAAAATTAAACAAGCATAACAGTGAAAATTTTATTGAAATCGGATGTAAAATAAGAAAGTTACGGTATTTTGAAGTTTTGCTTTATTTCTTGAAACAGTGATAGGCATAACATGGGCGATATGCAAATGAGTGAACTGATGATGTCACACACTCACTTTTCCTTATGTATTTTATTATTACATGAAATATGATATATTTCAATTTTTGCTTCAATAATATAAAACATGGTTTGACTCCAAATGGAACACGTAAAATCATCATTACTGTAACTTATTTTGATACAAGGGAGAGATTCTTTATTATCACATCCATAAAAATTGAAATATTTGAAATTTCATATAATAAAATACATAAGGAAAAGTGAGTGTGTGACATCATCGGTTCACTAATTTGCATACAGCCCATGTTATGCATATCACTGTTTCATGAAATAATGCAAAACTTCAAAATGCCGTAACTTTCTTATTTTACATCCGATTTCAGTGAAATTTTCACTGTAATGCTTGTTTAATTTTACTCTATTTATTCAAATCAACTTGATATTGGTGTGGACTTGGCCTTTAATATGTTATATAACATTAACCCATAGAGTATGAAGGAGAATAAAAAACCTAACACAAAGATTACCCGACTTCTACGAATAAACTATTCATGAACTATATTACGTCTTTCATGATGACCTAGTATCTTTATGAGTTATAGTTTTAGTATCCTTCTTCACCTTTATAGTTTCCTTAATATAGATATGACTTCACATGGGAAGGACTTTGGACTTTCTATATTACTGACATAAACACTACACAGGTATGGGCTCACATGATCCATATATCTTTACAAAACTGCTCACAAACCATGAATATCATATCATATCTGCTCCTCTCTATATTTAGATATATTGTTTCATATTTCATGTTAACTTAATGACAACTCATTCTCCTCTCAAACTGTATATGTAATGTGCACAGTACATTCATTAGGGCACATAAAATGAATAAAATGGCATTGCGTTGGCATAGCCATGTATACTTGGAGTTACATGTAACTGTAAGTTATATCAAACTGCTTGTTGGATCGAAAAGAATCACTATAAAGTTATACAGCAAAAATGATCCTTTTCAGCAGGTCTCTGTAATGCACATAAAACAAATCATGTAGAGTAATTTGGAGAAAGATCTCTACCATAACAGCATCAATTCATAAAAATAACAGTAAGCAAAATACATTTAACACCATTTTTGTTTTAATAACAATAAAATGAGCAGAATTTAAAAAAAATAATAAGGGTTTTAGGCTAATAGAAACCTTAAAGTATAAGGTAGGCTAATATGAAAAAATGAAATGAGTTTACCTGCACAGAATGTCCATGGGACCTTGATGGAAGTAGAAAGATTTCAACATGTCCAGTGGAAGTGCCCACAGCCAGTTGGTGATCCAGACAAGTCAAGAGCTTCACACTGGTTACCTGACAGTACTTATCCTAAAACAAAAACAGTTTTGAAAATAGGAAAATATGTTTATAAATATGAACGATAATTATAATGAAATGTGAAATTGACAAGACTGTTTATTGCGTTCTTTTTTTTGTAAAGGACTGAGTCACCAATATCATGTTATTACTTGCTTGAATTAAGTTACATAAAAACGCTGTGAAAAGGAACAGTCAGAGTGAACAGGAACAAAAATTAGAAAAAAAAATTGACATCATTTTTTTCCCCCCCAAGGAATGATGAAGACTTCTTTTACTAAATTGTTATTATTATTATTCACAATGACTAATTAAATTAAATGAAAATGATCTGCATCATTCCTGGGGAAATTTTTTAAAATTAATTCGTAGCAACTTCTCCAATACAAAGGTAAATTCATGAAAATCTTTAACAGGAACACAATTAACCCTTTCAGGACAGGAATTATTTAAAGGCTCAATTGATCACATTTTGTTCTGCAAATTGGCAACAATAATATTTTTCTTTTAGTGCTACATGGTTCAAATAAGGTGTAATATCTTTGAAAACAATATACATGGTTAGAAATTTGTTGAATAGTTGAAAGAAATTGCCAATTTTGATGAAAAACAATGATTTTAAACCTCTCAATGTGTTGCCAATTTAAGGATCTCAAAGCTTATTCTTGTTTTTAAAATTCCTGGCATCAAATGCAATATGGTCATGCAATAAAAATGGACATAGTGTGTGCAGAAAATTTTGCTCTTTCTACTCGTGCATCTGGTATATTTTTTAGAGCTCTGGATCAAAAGTTATTGAGCCAAACCACAAAATGTGGTCAATTGTCTCGAAAGGGTTAAGACATATAACAATGGGTGAATTTGGTTTTCAATCAAACCACAGCATTTCCACATCTCATTGACATATGTTATCATATGATGGTCACAGGTTAAGTTAATAATCCGCAGCTATGATTACAGGATGTAAAGGGAGATTTATGTTCAATTGCACTTAAAGGGGGTACCCAATGCTGAAACAATGTTAGTTCATTTAAAAGATCATGATTTTATTAGCAGAAAATCATCTGCCTTAAGTTTTTTAAAAATTTGTGTTGCCAGAAAAATCCCTGAAATATGGTAAGACTTCAGGATATTTTGGCCCCTCAGCTGTGTCCCAATTTCAGCTAGGTAACCACAATGACGTCAAAGTGGTTACCCAGGTTCGCGTATTGCAGATGTGTTGCGCGCTAGACTGTACAAAATGCATTACACCTTGCGCGCATTTTGCTATAATTGCGCGACAAGGTAACCACTTTGACGTCATTGTGGTTACCTAGCTGAAATTGGGACACAGCTGAGGGGCCAAAATATCCTGAAATCTTACCATATTTCGGGGATTTTCTGGCAACACGAATTAAAAAAAAAATTTAAGGCAGATGATTTTCTTCTAATAAAATCATGATCTTTTAAATGAACTAACATTGTTTCAGCATTGGGTACCCCCTTTAAAAGAATCTTATTGACCATTAAAGGCCTTTCCAAAATTTACTGTGCATCTATCTAGAATGTTTCATTATTCATAATTACATTGATTAATGATATTACAGAGATACATGTATATTCGTCCAAAGTGTTTGAGATGTACTTATGATAACCAATATTTTACAAACCAACATAAGGGGCAATATTTTTCTAAAAAATAACCTTAATGTTGGCAATTTCTCTTAATATATCAACCAAACACACACTCACAACAACAAAAAACCCACCACCAAAAGGAGTAAATAAGAGGCAAACTCAATTTTCTCTTCAAACAATGATATTAAAATTTAAATTTAGAGCCCAATAAGTGTCAAGGCTTAATGGATACTACTGCAAATGGCCTAGCTACAAATGTACAGGGGCACAGGGAAGTGGGAAAAATAAGCTTCAAAAAAGGGATGATTGAATCCCCTCCCCCACCAACACCGAATTGGTGACCTTGCTAATTTACATTTCATCCACCGAGTAATACTGGTGCTCACCCCCAACCCCCCCCCCCCACCCCTTCACCCCCTCTTGTTGCCAAATCCTCCTTAATAACTGGACCCACGCTACACTGACAATTGCTATAAATTTTACACTTAGTATTCCTCCTTCCTAGTTACATGTACCCCAAAAGAACACTGAACGACAGATAGAATCAGACAGTAGCAAACACCATTGTTATCAAATGATTGATTTGAGTCATACAACCTTCATGGTCTCATTGTGAGTAGATATATATAACAAGGCCAAGATCTTCACATTCAGTTCATTATTTCATTTACTACAGGGCCATTCATCATCTGCAGGGGCCGCAGAGCGTTTTTGAAGGGGGGGGGGCTGATATGATTTCACTCATTAATGACAATTTTTGAACCTTTTTTCTGAGGTTTTATGAAACGTGTCTATTCAAAGAAGTGGGAGGGGGGCTGCAGCCCCCCCCCCCCCCAGCCCCAAAGTTCCGCAGCCCATGATCTGTTACTTAGCACACTTATGTAGAGCAATCTACTCTTAGTTCACATGTAAGATTTTATTAGGCCTGCATTTGGTTAAGGACAGGAATTGTAGTGTGACACATACATGTACATGTAGGTCTGGTTAGAATTGCTGGTACAATAAATGCCAATGCAACTCTACTGCTAATCCTGGTCTCAAAAGGTTTTGATGAAGTAGGATTCCTAAACCTGCTCTCTTGTGTGTTAGATAATTTTTGATAACCTGCCATAGGCTTATTCTTTAGCCTAAAAGAAGAGAAAACTAAATAATGAATGTTATTTCCAAATTAACAATATTTTGTTTCCATCTCATAACTTTTCAATATCCTGATAAGTTCTAATTCCCAATAAAAATCAGAATTTCTAACAAAGTATGGCTCGTAATCTACATGTACTTCAAATTAGTACATCTACATGTAGGTATTATGCTTAATAAGTATGGGGCCAGCAAATTTATCCTAAACTGTACTATGAACCCTAATACCGAATGGAAGTATGATATAGGCCTACTAAAAAAAAGTCTTCTTCAGCTCACTTATCTTTAGCAATCTTTTCCTTAAAGACAGCTTTAATAACAATGAACTTTTCAAGACTAATGGGCAACACAGACTATTCACATTATTATTTTTAGATCATGTACATGTATTCACAGAAAAATATGTCCTATCACCAGAGGTTGATAACTTGTTTTCTGAAAAAGTATAAAAAAATAAAATTTAAAAAATGGTCTGCTGATGTCATCTAGAGGTCAGAGACAGTAATACCAATACTAGAAACTATAAAGTCGGAAGTATTTCTTTCCTATAACAATAGATGGTTTATCAATTATCTGTAGCACTGACACAAAACACATGAAAGGTTATAAGCATATGTGCTTTGAGTGCTAATGAACACACAATGACATGAATTCCCCATATTTTATACCATTGACTGATTACTAATTCATTTAATGAATGAAACTATTAGTCACGAGAAAGTGTCACAAACAAGTTTATTGTTTGTAGAAAGTTCTGTCTGCATGCACAGGTATGCCTCAGATCAATAGGTTATTTTCAGAATGCATTAAAATTTAATGCTTACCTAATAGTAATGAACTATTACATCCACCTGTTACAGGCCATTGTACTAGTGACTAGGAATGCAGATTGCATGTACATTAAGTGTTGCTAGGTTGGGCAAGCCAAAATGTTTGTCTAACCGGACAATGCCCAATTCATGCAATTCTCATTCATACTATTGAAAAATATGATAGCTTTTGTAACAGGTTTGTCACTAGGCAAACGTGTATAAATTTGAATACATTACGAAAATGGCCTATCATGCTCTTTATGCTCAAATTACACACATTCACATGTGTAGCCCTACTAAACTACATGTATACATACATGTAGGTTATGTATGCACATGAGCATCAAAAGATCTGTTATAATGAAAAGGGCAAGCAACTTATGACAAAAATTTTGAAAAATAAAATTAGAATGAACAGGTATGTTCCTAACTAAAATCATCACTGATGATGGTTACTGTTAAGAGTTGTTTGGTCTTTTATGTCTTTTATGTCCTTTTATGTCCCTTAATGTTTTTTATATGTTTTTAATGTAACCTTTTGCATATACATGTATTTAAATATTTAAACCTCATATTGGTCTCTCACTCCTCCATCTTTTCTTATTTTACTGTGAGGGGACTGTCTTGACAAGACCGCCTCGGTCTTTTATGGTACCCTAATTCCATATATGATTATAAGCTATACATCTGTATTCTTATCTACATCTGTATTTTATATTTCTGCACACTTGGACTTGTCTATACATGTATATTTTTTATTGGAATTGAATAAACTGAATTGAATGGAAAAAAGTGAATTGAATTGTTTATAGTCAGATTATCTTGCATTCTTATGGGGATTTTGACACCATTCTGGCCATATACATGGCCAACCTAACTTTTGAATCGTTTTGATATCTACATGTACATGGATGTGTGTATTAAAGATAAATGAACAGGAATTTGACATAGAATCTTGTGCAAGCAAACTATGATGTGATGCATGTATAAAAACCCACTATATAGTAACTTTAACCTGCAATGCTCTTGTTGCAACTTGAAAGGATAAGGGAAAGTCCTTGATTTTTTTTTTTTTAAATTGACAATCACCCCAAAAACGTACACTCAAAAGGAAAACAACATCAGCCCATCTGGTGCCACCAATAAATATTCCATACTATATAATTTCACCATTCATGAATTAATTTCGAATTTCAAGGACAGTCTGTTCTTCATCCAAAAAATATACAATATCAATTTTTTTTTTTTAATACCACGGAACTGTTAAACGTAATTTGCTTTGCTCGACAAGCATTTTTATATGGGCCGCTTGCCCGCCCAACAGCAATAAATATACTTTTCCTATATATTCCACTTACGACTTTGGAATAAAAAGTACAAGGCAACAGATTAAGTGTTCTTACTTCACATCTCAACTTTGCCAACTGCTGCTCCTGTCTGTCAAACACATACACGATAGAGATGTTTGATCCCAACACTATGAATTCACTGCTTGCATCCACGCAAGTCAACTCCACATCGATATTGGACTGAGTAAGGGTGAGTACTCGCTGAGCCTTCTTGGGAAGCAGCCGGAGGAGGGAATCCAAAGGGGCGTATTCCCTCAGAGTCACCAGCTCAAGGATAGATACTGGCCTCATCGCCATCCCTGTTGGATAGAAAAAATGATTCGTTTACTTCATAACTAATGACAATAAAAATGTTCTCTATTTAGTTTTCTCACACTCATCTCTACTACAGTATTTGAGATTACATAATTTTCTTTTTTTGTTGTTGTTGTTATTATCCAAATTGTTGCACTTATATCACTTTGTCTTGATAACAGCAGCTCAATGTAACTTACAGAGAAGATCTCCATGTAACTTGATATCAACATATATATCAACATACACCTGCAAACATAAAACCTGTTAACATCAGTTTTACACATAGAGTCATAGACTTATTTTTCCTTTTCCAGTAATCCAGTTTCTATCAAAAGATTCACAAAAAGGTGTTTGACCCAACTGCTCATCACTTGTGATCACCCTTCTCCCCCCCCCCCCCCCCCCTCCTCCTTCCTTCTCTCCATTCATTCTCAATACTCACTTAAACCACCTGGAGATCTCATGTCTTCTTCTTCTTCTTCTTCTTCTTCTTTCTTTGTTTGATATTCCCATCCCATTATTACACACTGAACAGCACTGATCACAAAATATAGAATGACCAAGTACTTCTAGTTACAACGTCACTCGGTGTTATCCTTCTATTTGTACAGAATTTGGTCGTCAAGTTTTGTTTTGGCTAAACATCGAATATAGCATTGTGGGGGAACCTACTTGTGTCAACAGATAACCAGTAAGGAGAGAGTGACAGTAGAGCGAGAGAAAGAGAGAGAGAGAGAAAGGGAAGGAAATGAGGAGCTAAGAGATAAAGCAGTTAGAGAAAGTGAGTGTGTACATTGCACATAATACAGCATTATTCTTTACATTTTGATATCAACATATATATCAACATACACCTGCAAACATAAAACCTGTTAACATCAGTTTTACACATAGAGAGAGTCATAGACTTATTTTTCCTTTTCCAGTAATCCAGTTTCTATCAAAAGATTCACAAAAAGGTGTTTGACCCAACTGCTCATCACTTGTGATCACCCTTCTCCCCCCCCCCCCCCCCCCCCTCCTCCTTCCTTCTCTCCATTCATTCTCAATACTCACTTAAACCACCTGGAGATCTCATGTCTTCTTCTTCTTCTTCTTCTTCTTTCTTTGTTTGATATTCCCATCCCATTATTACACACTGAACAGCACTGATCACAAAATATAGAATGACCAAGTACTTCTAGTTACAACGTCACTCGGTGTTATCCTTCTATTTGTACAGAATTTGGTCGTCAAGTTTTGTTTTGGCTAAACATCGAATATAGCATTGTGGGGGAACCTACATGCGTCAATAGATAACCAGTAAGGAGAGAGTGACAGTAGAGCAAGAGAGAGAGAGAGAGAGAGAGAAAGGGAAGGAAATGAGGAGCTAAGAGATAAAGCAGTTAGAGAAAGTGAGTGTGTACATTGCACATAATACAGCATTATTCTTTACATTTCATTATACATGTACATGTTATTCAATACTCAGAAACTTCTACCACTTAAAGCACTAATCCATTGATGACAATGCCAAATATATCTCAAGCTCAGATTCACAGAAAATGTGTGTTATATGAAAATCAAATTGTATTCCACGAGAAGAAAATTACATCAAGAACAAGGATACTAATGACATACATTATTCAGGAAACTAATGACTAATGACAGTAAATGATTACAAAAATCAGAGGAAGTCAGAATAGAGAGGGAGAGGGAGAGGGAGAGGGAGAGGGAGACAGAGAGTGAGACAGAGAGGGAGACAGATACAGAGAAAGAAGGAAACTGAAGGAAGTATGCACTATGCAACAAACTCTGCTCTTTTATCATATTACACATCATATTACAAGAGTTTAACTTCTGGTAATTGAAATGTACACAAAGCTCCATTTTTAGGTGGTCTGTCGTAGACAGACTACCTCTTAATTTCGTCAGAATTTTCTTTATTTATTTATTTCTTTATTATTTATTTTTATTTTTCCACCACTTTCTTGTGAGCGTGTTTTCTCAAATTCGGTTCGCTCATTTTTCATAAAATTTCAATCAATTATCAGGCATATAATGGTCAAGTGCCAGAAATTTTTTCAAGGTCATCAGGTCATCATGACGTCATCCAGGCGCCATTTTGTGAAATCAGATTATCAATCATATCATCACAACGGATCATCAAAAATCAACCATATTTACAACACATAAACTTCAGGTCAAGTGTCAATGTAAAATGTCAGCAAAATCCGCGGGCACGTCATGACGCGCACGTACGCGCGCGTCAAAATTTAGAATTGCTCAAAATCACTTTTTAATCAAAGGAGAGTACGGTTCAGGACATTTTAAGCATTTCAAAATTTTCCGTCCGTGCGCGTCTGCGCGCGCGTTATGCGCGTACGCAGCGCGTATAGAACGTAAAAACTCCGTTTTTTTTGCATGGTTTGTATTCATGACACTATTCTTGACAATTTCCAACTATTTACAGTCATTCTCGACCTTCTGTATTGCCACACGCGTGCGTCAAACTTTCAAATTCGTGCGCGCGTCAATGGGCAATATAATGTAAAAAGTGGTAAAAACATGCCTATCTAGAATCCGCCATAGCTCGTTAGAATGCCTGGATACCCCCAAATTTTATTACATATTCTGAAAGCCTATGAATTGTAGATTTTGATTCATGCAAAATTTTGGCCGATCGCATTTTGTGACGTCATCATATTTGCCTATGAACTCAAAAATTCGATTTTGAAAAAATGACGTCATAAATTTTCTATTCATTTGACAATATTTCACTCATAGTTGGTCAATTTTCATCCAATTTTCGATATGTTGTAGCTGAGACAATTCTCTACAAGATTGGTCAAGACAATTTTTCATTTTGACAAAGGTATCATGGCGTTTTTTTGCAATTAAAGGAGGCATGTCAATTTTTCACATTTTGCGTGTATTCTCTATGGGACATGACTTTTTCTCAAATCTTGATTCTACATTCCCGTCTTCTTTGAGCAGTATCTCTGTTATTTCTGCTCGATTCTCTTCCAAATTTTAGTATGTTATAGCTGAGACTATGAGCTTTTACAAGTGTGCCCTCCAATTTTTGATCAGATGTCGGGATCATGCCCAATTTTTAACTACAAAATGTCATTTGAGAATCACGTTTTTCGTCTACGTGTTATCTCTATTGGAAATATTTTGGTCCATTGGTAAAGCACTTGCCTCCCATTCCGGCGACCCCGGTTCGATTCCCGGTGGGTCCATTTTTTTTTTTTTTTTTTTTTTTTTTTTTTGCCTTTCATTTTACCATCTTCTTCGACTATTATAACATATACCATCTCAAACAATGTAATAAACTGCCTAATTTTGCGTGTTATGTCTATTGGAAAGTAGTGTGCAGTAGTTTGTGTACAATGTGATTCCCTGCCTTATATTAAAGCTATGGGGTTCATCTCCCACGTATCCTCAAAATGGTCTTAGTCAATTTTCTTCATACTTTCGTCAGTCATCAGTCCTAATAAGGTCAAGTTCCCGCATCTTTTTCAAGGTCATCAGGTTATCATGACGTCATCCAGGAGCCATTTTGTGAAAATCAACTTATGGTCATATCTTCATAACGAAATGTCATTTCTCTTTCATATTTGGTATGGTTAAGGTCAATGTCATTCCAGTCAAGGTCATTTCGTTAAGCGCGCCTACGCGTACGTCTGCGCGTCAGTGAAATGCTCCAAATCTTTCCCAATTATTTTGCACACGTTTTATGCCATTTCAAGCACTTTCAAAAAATTACCCAGAAAATTGAACCTGAAGGGGTGCTATGCCACTTAGATTATCGTGGTTATTGTCATCATTATTGTCAATATGATCATTATCATTATATCATTATCGTCATCATCGTCATCGTTGATCTTACCATATCGTCACATTATCATGTATTATTATCTTGCACAATCATTATCACATCTTACAATTTACCATTTAAAGACAGACCACCTAATTCGTCCCCATTGACGAATTAAATGTCTAGTTTGTTGTTAATATTGTCGACAACTCCAACAATGAATTTGAACAAAGTTTCTATTGTAAAGATCACTTAAGATACTGATCTGTAAACCCGTGAATTCCTACCTGTTATATATTATATAAAATGAACACACGTAGGTAAAGATCTGTAGTTTATACTCTATTTCAAAATTCACAATTTTACATCTTTTCTTGATATTCATACTGTATGTGGATGGAATTTGCCTGAAATAATCATTATAAACTACATGTGTCAACATGAAAATCATCATTCGCAACATTAATTTACCATGTTCCAGAATTTCAGATAAATTCAGAAATCATTTTATTAATGTCATGATGCAGGGTGCTGTTGCCTGCCTGTTAGAGTCGTGTGGATCCTGACTCAAACTGGCAAGTCTGAAACTTGCAGGTATGAAAACTTTATTCAGAGAATAAAGCCTCGGTCAGTCACTGGTCATGGCTGCAGGCCATCTCTCCTTCCTGTTCTACACCTACTGGCAATGGACAGGACAATTTCTTGTCCATGTCAGCCAGGACTGCCGACAAGAACAATTGACAACCTTGCTCTTTGGTGTTCTCAAGTACAGTAATAAGAAAGTAATGAGCAATCTACTCAAATTTTCTCTAGGACCTCACCAAAATTGAAATCCCTAAACTCTCTAATGATTATTTGAAACTACCATTTGCCTTTTTACTAATATACACATAATTTATGCATGTTTCTCCCCAGAATCCCTAGTTACTAACAGCATGTACATGTATATAATTCACCTGATATGCATTACGGCATTTCTATGGATGGAATCCATTTTGCAACATTAGTTGTTGTTGTCTGGCAAGCCTCTGACAAGCTTTTGAGTTGTCAAGAGCAACTTTTGTTCAAGAAGTAAGCATAAAATAAGTCCACTGAATCATGGCATAGTGTATATATATCAGACATACATGTATACTCAAACTCAGTCAACATTGTAAGGGAATCTAAATTACCAGCTACATGTACAACCAAAGTTTATTACAGATAGATTTACTCTCACTATATTCCATTATTTTGATAAGAAACAAACATGAAATGAAAGAGAATGGACCACGGCAGCAGACCTTAAGTGCTCCCTCACACACCAAAGCAAATTATACAGTCAGTCACTTTACAATTTCTTTCAAAGATGGCACAAGATAAATAGAACATGCATCTCGCATGACAATCCTAGTGACATTCCACTAGCAAGTAGGCCTATCAAAGCAAAGTTAATACATGTTCTGAAGCAATATTACATCATTATCATGCAAAGCTCATCTCAATTACAACCATCTGCATTTTACTTAGAAATATACAGATACTATCGATTCAACTTATAAATTTTCAAAAATGTCTTTATCAACTTTGAAAAATGCTTTCATGCCTTGGGAAGGGTTTATTCAAATATCTTGCTTGGCACTCTATACAGTGCATCCCAGAGAAAAGTTAACAGTTGAAAAAAAGTCTACCCAAATAAATGTTCAAAATATATTTAGGAAATTTTCATATCTGTGGATAGCTTAGGGTCTTTTCTATTAAATGACACCAAAATTTCGAACAATATTCTACGCTTGAGTGAGCAAAAGCCAATTTTGTGAAAGGGTGCAAAATCCAAACTTGACAAGAATTGATATTGGCTCTGGCTGATATATCATCCAAGATGAGAGTTATGAAAAGGCTTAGAAATTTCCATATTCTGGTCAGTAAAAAATGATTTATGAAATAATAGACTTTGTTCTATGTACATGTATATATCCTTACACACCCCATCAACATCTTTTGCTTGAGTGAGCAATTAACTAATTTGTTGAGTGTTTCAAAATGTTATTTTTGGTGAGTCTTTTAATTTCACCTGGCTTGCTCACTCAACCATAATTTTTTGATGGGATATATCAGGACATACAGTGAACAAAGTCTGTTAGCTTTCATAAATTGTCTTTTAGTGACAAGAATATAAAATTTCTCGGCCTTTTCGTGACTCTCAACTTTGCTGATACCAGGCAGAACATAAACATTTGTCAAGTATGGATTTGGCACCCTTTCCAAAAGGGGTTTTTGCTCACTCAAGTGTAAAACATTGTGAGATAGTTTGGTGTCATTTGATTGAAGAGATCCTAAGCTTTCCAAAGGTATGAACATTTCCTGAAAATATTTTGAAATATTTAATTGGGGAAACTTTTTTCAGCTGTCAATTTTAAACGATTCTCAACTTTGTTGATACGAGCCAGAACAAATACCAATTCTTGTCAAGCCTGAATTTTACACCCTTTCAAAAAAGTGGTTTTTGATCACTCAAGTGTAATAACTCGTCAGAAATTTGTGGTGTTATTGCATAGGAGAGACCCTAAGCTATCAACATGAATGAAAATTTAAGGAAGATATTCTGAAATATTGATTTGGGGAGACTTTTTCCAACTGTTAACTTTTTGGGAGGACGCACTGTAGAATGACTGCCAAAATATCTCATGAAAAGTAGAAAGAACAATGGCATATTTACAAACGAAGATGGCTGTGTCATTTGATTTTGCAATTTCAAGCAAATAGGCCCCACATGTAGGTCTGTGGCAATATTCATTTCAAGGCAAATCCTTATTTTTTTTCACATGAAAGTTGAGAATAATGAAAATAAATGTGGTTAAGAAAATCAATCTTTTTTCTGTATCAATATGTATTGCAAGATAATACGGTCTAAAAAACAATGTTTGTAACATGTTCTATTTCTTCTTTCAAGAACAGACAATTGTGCTTGAAGCAATGAGGGATCTTGCCATTCATGATTTTCCAAAATATCAAAATCACATGTAGGGTTCACTAATTTTTCACACATTTTGACACTTGATAATAAGTCATAGTTTGCACATTGGAATATTGAAAGATTTCAAACAGATTTGGAGCATATTTAAGTTTTATAAATAAAGGGCCTAAACGTGACTGTGTACATGTATTTTAGCCTATCAATAATTATCAATAATTGATTCTTATTAACACAATATTACTTTCATGAAACAGTAATTGTGTGAAAGCAAAACATCATGGGAAATGGCCATTGCAATACACTGACTAAATTACTAAATTAATGTCTCAGACTCAGTGTTTGATTAACACATATTGTTTAATGTTAGCTTCATAAATTATAGCCTTAAAGACACTCATACACATACGAGGTTATCTTAAGATAACCTTGTACTCCATACATGTAATACAGTTAGATTTCAATGTCTACCATTTTGAACTTTCCCCATGTCATTTGTAGGATTTTTCCTGTCTTCTTGAAGACTCTTACCATTTCAATGTTCCCAAAATTGTCCCCAGTTTTCCTCCCATGATTTTTGATAATGTATTTAAGTATAAACAAGTAAAAAACTCACCGGTTTTCCATGTTGGACTTCGCTGACGTAGCGTACACAAACGAATATGCATATTGTGTGTGTGTGCGTGTGTGTATATTGGGTTTTTACAGACGTGTATCAATCAGATATGATTATTTATGTCTGGGGACGGACCTTTAACGTCACCATCCGAAAGACTTGACTCAATCTCGAACCTTGGTCCGCTGAATCAGTTTATAACTTCCATTTTAGCTGGATTACAGGCACACGCCACAAAGCCCATAAAGGCAATATCGGGGACTAGTCTACATTCAGCCGCTTATATTTAATACAAATTTTTACGAAAAATAAATAGGAATAAGATTGTATTCAAAATTGACTGCATGTAGCCCAAAATAATGCAATGTTATTTTATGATTATTATTTTGAAAAACAATGTAAAAATATCCACGTTTGTGGAGCTAAATCAAAATATGATAGCAGATGGAAGAATTTGAAAATGCCAAAATGCTTGCGGAAAAAAAACACAGATCAAAACTCTAAAGAAATAAAAACACAACTCATGACAAAGCTATTTGAGAGAAACAGTTGTGACTTGTGACATACAAACGCACACGCGCACAGGTCAAATTCATGGGGCCACGAATTCCATTAGGATCGGAGCTCCAAAACTGACCTTCGAGCGTGTACTTGTACTTGTGTCACAACTATCTCCTTCGATTAGCTATGACTCAAAATATTGGTTCGATCGCAATATCAATATCGAATCAGCCATTGCGCATGCGCCATTTTGATTCTCAAGACTGTGGTAGCGGGAACTACTCTTCGCCCCGTAAACACAAGGAGCGAGAAAAGGGTCGTACAAGATACCATTTTGTACATTTTGGATTATTTGTCAGGGAATAACAAGTGAATTAAGGAGAATTCCTCCAAAACTTTGAGTAACGGTGAGTAAATTCAACTTATTTCTCAATATAATTAGAATCTAACATGTCTGTTTTTGACTGCTGCAACAGTGAATGGACACAGTCCAACATAGGCAAGGGCCTATGGGTCTACGCCCGATAGACCGCGGGTCCGATAGACCGCGGGGCCGATAGACCGCGGGGCCGATAGACCGCGGTGTCTGAAATGCAAGACATTTTCACATCACGTCTTAAAAGCATAATGACTCAAATAATTCATGTATCTTAATCCCGGGGGGGGGGGGGGGGGGGGGGGGGGGGGGGGGGGGGGGGGGTATCTTCCATTGAAATCCGTACAGCATCCACGAACTTGAAAACGAGGAAAAAGGGTAGTTTTTCAGGGTCGGGCGCGGATCCGCGCGGATCCGCGCCCGACCGCGTTTAGGGTGTCAAAAAACAATAAATATATAATAATAATAAAAACAAGTGAATGAGTAAATTACGCAATGCGTAATAAATGTCCCCGCCGGAAGTTCAGATCTGTGGAAATTAACTAGCCTGAACCTTAAAACTTCAGTGAAAAACTTTAGTGAATAAAATAATAATGTTACTGCATGCAAAAGAAGAGAATACCAACAATGCATGTATACAACTGAAATATATAACATGAAAACATTATGAACCTTCAGCCATTTTGCATAAATTTGCATAAATTTGCATGAATAATGAATTTCAAAATTCTGTGTACAAGTTTGGAAGCCCCCACCCAGCCCTATCAGATAAAACAATCGGAATAAAAATCCGATGTGAAATAGAGGAGAAGTAGCATTTTTCGTCAATTTTGAATAAATTTGCATAAATTTGCATAATTAATGAATTTCGAAATTCTGTGTAGAAGTTTGGAAGCCCCCACCCAGCCCTATCAGATAAAACAATCGGAATCAAAATCCGATGTGAAATAGAGGAGAAGTAGCATTTTTCGTAAATTTTGAATAAATTTGCATAAATTTGCATAATTAATGAATTTCAAAATTCTGTGTAGAAGTTTGGAAGCTCCCACCCAGCCCTATCAGATAAAACAATTGGAATCAAAATCCGATGTGAAATAGAGGAGAAGTAGCATTTTTCGTCAATTTTGAATAAATTTGCATAAATTTGCATAATTATTGAATTTCAAAATTCTGTGTAGAAGTTTGGAAGCCCCCACCCAGCCCTATCAGATAAAACAATCGGAATCAAAATCCGATGTGAAATAGAAGAGAAGTAGCATTTTTCGTCGATTTTGAATAAACTTGCATAAATTTGCATAATTAATGAATTTCAAAATTCTGTGTAGAAGTTTGGAAGCCCCCACCCAGCCCTATCAGATAAAACAATCGGAATCAAAATCGGCCAAGAAATGACGAAGAAGTAGCATTTTCTAACATTTGAGCACACACGGACAGACGGACGGACGGACGGACGGACACACACACACACACACACACACACACACACACGCACACACGTACGGAGCCCGTTTCATAGTCCCCTCGCGAACTTCGTTCGGCGGGGACAAAAAATAATACTTGGTTCTTTTATAGCGTATTACACATAGCAACACTGCATGTCCCTATGCGCTTCATACAGTAAGAACGAAATAACTTAGAAATAAGAAGGTGCATACAATGTAATGTTGGACACTGAGTTCATACTCTAAGTATTAAACAGATATCTTTTAAGGGAGATTTTGAACTTATCTAAGTTGCTTTCATATCTCATGATACCCTTTTCATATAAAAGGGTATCAAAATCACACTTCTGACCAAATGCAGGGAAAAAGGGTATGAAATTTAACACGGCCAATCCGCGGAAAGGGTACAATTTATTCAGAATTTGAGAATTTCGGTCGTATATGCTCGCCCTGTTAAGGGTGTAAAAACAAGCCGTTAATTATTTCTCTCCGTGTTTAGGGTATCAAAATCAAGAATGAAAAAATATCCCTGTTTAGGGTTTCAAAATCACAAAATCTGAATCCTCGTTTAGGGTGCTTTTCAGAGGGTAAAGTTCGAGGATGCTGGACGGGTCTCAATGGAAGATCCCCCTCCCCCGGGATCTTAATCAATTTTTCAATTTTATTTCCCCTTTTTTATATATTGATATTATCAACAAATTATGCTATTATGTATGTGTCATTTAAAGGGAACATATGAATTACAAGTTAGTCTTTTAAAAAAGATTTCTTTCATATTTCCCTCTTTGATTTTGTCTGCTTCCACGTCACCTTGCCCATAATGCTGTATTTCGCTGCTATCATGGCTATTGTTTGTTCAATCTTGGAGTGTCATAATTATGTAAGCCTACTATAGGCCCTGTTTTCTTCCGTATGAAAATAAATCAAAGTAAACTTATATTTTTGATCATTAGCTTTTCATCAGTTTGCCGATGACACAAGCATATTCTTTTGTTCTAATAATTTAAATAATACTGTCCTTGTTCTTAATAATAAACTTAGAAATATATCTGACTAGTTAAAAGCGAAAAAAATATTTAAATATTGTATTTGTTATGAGATGGGTTTGATGAAGGCAGTAAAGTACTGTTTATATGAAAAAGTTGATTTTCATAGATGTTATTTAATAAAACTTTGAGTTTCAATGAAAAGTTTCAAATTGCACGTCCTGTTTATTAGCTTTAGTTTCTTTTATTTCAAATAAAAACACAGACTTGAAGTCACTTATTGCATAATCCATTGAACATCAAAAACTTAATGAGCGCATCAAGGAGGGGGGTGACGATCCACCTCCCATTTCTCTTTAGAAATTTTTTTTAAAAAGTTTTGCTGTTAGTGCTTTCGATTGCAAGAGGTGTATAGTGATTTGAGCGAATGTGCAGAATTACTGGTGACTGGCGTGTACATTGAGACGCCGCGGTCTATCGGCCCCGCGGTCTATCGGCCCCGCGGTCTATAGGCCCCGCGGTCTATCGGTCCCGCGGTCTATAGGCCCCGCGGTCTATCGGCCCCGCGGACTATCAGGATTCCCCCGGCCTATGAGTGCCTTAAAGATAAAGTGCCTTAAAGATAAAGTTGAGTTCTGGTCATGAGATTGAATTGTGAAAGAATCTGTCTCATAGCAATTGGGAAAGATTGATTATATAGCAAATAAGAATTGGTGTATGCTGTAAGGTTTTGGAATCACCAAAATGATAAGAAATTGACGGAATCCTGCTGAGAGTCACATGCACTGCACACAGAAATGTGTATATGGGACTACACACAAATGTTTGGCCCAAACATTTCAGCTGTTTCTTCTCATATTTTGAATGTGAGAGAATTTGAAGAGCAATCCTTTTCAGGGGACATATCTACTATGATAATCTTCCAAACTAACATAAAAAGAATGAGAAAGCTAACGAACGAGAGACAGATTTTTCGCTAACGTCTTATTAGACTCTATATTATTTATGCCCTTGACTGTCAAAACTGAAAAGCTATTTAAAAAAAAACAAATAAATATTTTGTTAAGATTATACGAAGAAGTCGTTAAAAAAAAAATTTTACAACAAAGTTGTATGGTGGTGGATCCAGTGTCCGAACACTTTTCAGAAAATCAACGATAGCAAATAAAATATCAAATGAATATCAGTCAAACTTACATTTATGAATGCTCAAAGTCTTACAGAAAAAGAAGTTGATGGAATTTTAAAAAGACAACATGGATTTAATACGATATTCCCTTCCGAGTGAACCCCTTCCCGACACGGCATTTTGGTCCCTTGAAAAAGGTACTGTATTTCCGAACGTGTGAAACCTAGGCTATGGGAAAAAGACACAACCTTTGTTTCAATAGTTAGGCGCTTAACTGTACACGTTCGGTAATACAATCTGTTCGGAATTACAATCCTTGACTATATATCTGAGGCTGAGTGATTTAAGCCTGAAGCCTTGAAGGTGGAGCTCAAGCTTGCACTGCAGACTACACACAGCGGCATCCACTCGCGGCATCCATCGGGAGCCGTGGGAGACTCAATGGAGACTCGGCCCCAAAGTCTCAGCATCGGCGATCGCGGGTCTCAGCTCTCCTCCTGTCAGAACGGAAGAGATATTACATGAATTGAATGACAGTGCAATGAAAGGAGAAATACTTACTACAGTCTACAGAAATTTTTTGTGACTTTTGGAATTCCTCATATGAAGTTACGTTAGCAAAATATCATTTTACATGCCACATGTCCCATCCTCTGCTTCTGGATCTAACTTTTCGTATAGACTATCTGCAATTTTGCGAAATCAATCGAGTCACTATCTCGTGATATATGCGCAACATAAAATGTAAACAAAATAGAAGGTAAGACTGCACTGAAATCTTCGCCACGAAAAGGGAAAATATTATGGTGGCGTCAAAGCATAATTGAATGGGCGGTGAAGGGGGGGGGGGGGGGCGGGGTACCAGGCTAGGTGAAGGGGGTGCTGGGGGTGCAGGGACGGTGCAGTGGGGGGGGGGGGGGTTAAGAGGGTTTAAGAGGGTGCAGGCGGGGTGAAAGGGTGAAGGGGTGAAGGGGGTGGCTCATCTAAATCCGAACTTCCATTATAAAACAGTTTGGTTATTCTCCCTCCATAAAATGCAGACAAATCCCTCGGATAAAAAGGATTGGTTTAAGGGGGAAAAAAAACATTTGAAAAAGTTGTCAGCTGAGAGCTTAATTTCTGTTCGATTGTTGCTGCATGTAAGCAGTGGCGGATTTAGGGGGGCAATTCTGGCCCTTGCCCCCCCCCCCCCTTTGAAAGAAAAGTATATATATGCCCCCCCCCTTTACAAAATCCTGGATCCGCCCCTGGCTGTAAGGATATATGGCACCTGAAAGTGTTGGAAGAACTGATAATTAATTATTCAAAGAGATGGGGATATGGCAACTAAATGAGACTGCCATAAGGCATAAAACAAATTTGAATGAAAAAGGAGCAGAATTTGAAAGGCGTAAACGAGCTCAGTTTCATCTGGATGGCTGTTCATATAGTCAACTGCCTGAATATCAACTTTCTCCTTTGTGCGAAAAAGTGATTTTATTTTCAAAAACATATTATATTTATGAGATGGAGGAATCAAATTTCGCAGCCCCCCCCCCCCCCGGCCCCGCCTTATTCGTATATTATGACAATTTTTTTAAAAATAACTTTATCATTAACTCATATTAGGTCTCGCCTACTTTCAGATAAAAATGTTCCTATCACTGATATATACTGATCGATGTCTACCTGGCGGTACTGAGAATCTAGTCAACCCCCCCCCCCCTTCTCTCTCTCTCTCTCTCTCTCTCTTTCTCCCCCCCCCCTTTCTCTCTATCTCTCTCCACCTGTCTATCTCCATGTGTCCGTCTCTCTTTTTTTATTGGCTTCATCTCTCTCCCTCTCGATCTATACTCCTTTTCTCTCTTAATAATTCTTCTTCTTCTTCTTCTTCTTCTTCTTCTTCTTCTTCTTCTTCTTCTTCTTCTTCTTCTTCTTCTTCTTCTTCTTCTTCTTCTTCTTCTTCTTCTTCTTCTTCTTCTTCTTCTTCTTCTTCTTCTTCTTCTTCTTCTTCTTGATTCATCAAGTATAAAGTGAAAACATAATTAAAACGTAAGAAATGTACAACAATGTAATAGGGGAATAGGTACCCTTGTCAGGATGACCCGTAAAAAGGGATAATTAGTATCAAAACTGATATTCAGTTTATATTTTGATAAGATTATCATCTCCTAATTGGTAGGGCCTATACGCTTGTAAGTTAACTATTTGCGATCGAGAGAAAGGTGAGACACAAAATAGGCTGAAGTTGACATGCATGCGATAGATTGCGAAGTGCATGGAGCATGTACATTAGACGGGCATTGTATTGTCCCAGCAGACAAACTTCAGGAAAGCTAAAAGCAATTTTTTATTTATTTGTATTGGGGGATGGGGTACTGAAAATATGAACCAAGCGCAGCATGCAAGGTAGACATGTAGGCATGTGTCCAAAAAAAAAAAAAAAAAATGTATGTTTTTGTCATGAATGGGTATAGGTATGGCTAACGGTATAAGGGGCACTCTATATAGGTATGTGCTCTATACTGGGAGGGGCAAGTTGTTCCCTTGGAAGGGCACTTTTATTGTAAGAGGCGGGCATTTTTCTTGAGCTTGGAAAAGGAAAGGGGCCTCATAGCCCCCCGGGCTGGCCTTCCTCCAGGCCCCTGGGAACGATTATTTTACTGGGGGTGTTGTCAGCAGAATTTTTGTAATCCAGTGCATGGCGTATCTGGGAAGTATGGCTCCCGGGGCAAATAATGAAGTTGCGCCTCCCCTCGAACTTATTTAAGTTATTGTACAAGCAAGGGAGAAAAGCGAACGAGCTGTTAATTTTATTTTCTCCATTGTTTATCCCCCAAAAGGACATTTCTTGTGCAGTTACCCAGGAAAATTCGCAATAGAACTAAGTTCACAAAGTTATTCAAATTTATGGATGTTTCTTTCCCGGGGACCTAGTAACGAGGTATCCATTATCCTGTCATTAATGAATGAACTGCAATGCTTGGAATCCAGTTTGCAACATTACTTGTTGCTATATCTGATAAGCCTCTGACAAACTTTCAGCTGTCAAGAATAACCTTTGTTTTAAAAGTATGCATAAAATTTGAATATATTTGTGAACAGGTCTGAGCACTGCGATCGAGTCGAGATCGGCATTTTGAACATTGATAAACAGTTTCTATTCACTTCCTTTTCAAATGGTGCTCAACATTAAACATTAGTCGAGTAAGTTAAGAAGGCAACTGAAAGTCAGTGACATTTCTTTCAAACGTTCAACCTTTTGCAAATGCGACTTTATATGCTTAAATCCTATATTGGGGAGCAATATTTATCAATTAAGAGGCTGATAAAACTAGTATGATATATCGAGCAGAGCAACGATAATTATTTTTCAAATCTTGAGCCCCAAAATTTATAAATTATATGCTAATGTACTGGGATGCGAAATTAGAGATCCTGAAGCAACGTAATTATGCGGGGAAGTAAAGCGACCGAGCTTCAGAAAATTTATGTATTTCAAACCCTCAAAAAAATTATTTCTAATGCATTTATACCCTGCGGACTGGGGGCGCATGATCTTATTATTTTTTTTTTTTTAACAATTTTGGCTAAAAACTCATCCCGCAAATGAGAGTTTTCCTATTTCAAATAATGTCTATTAGATATACCAAAATAATTTGTTATTTTTGTATATGTAGGAAAAACATTTTGGCTATATAACTTTAAGAAAAATCAAATAAATCCGATTTAAAAATAAAATCACTTCATATATGCGTGACACTGTCTTGTCCTAATTATTTGTGCAAGTGTGCGACTACGAGCGAACCCAAATGAAAATGTGAATATAATTTTTAGGATGCACACTTTAAAGGCATTTTCTGTTTTATAGACTGGGGGGAAAAACGACATTGACCCCTTCCCTTTTCCCCTATACTTATACGTTTTTTTTTTTTGGTGTTTTTTTTTTTGGTGTTTTTTTGTTGTTTTTTTTTGTTGTTGCTTTTCTAAGATAAAAACCCCAACAATTTCTTATGCATTTTCCTTACAGAAAAAAAAAATCGTAAGGGAGCACCACATTGAGCGGTACAGTTTCAAGTTTTGAAAATTGATAAACGGTCTTCCGACTATTTACTTCTTCCTCAATGGGGCGCATTCTAACGAAAATTCAGGAGAAATGCAGTCGAGAAATTTAGACATGCAACATAATTAAGCTACGATTTCTTTCAAGTGTTGAAACTTTTGAAATACTATGTTATAAAATTTTTATTAATGTTGGCGGGGTGCAGTATAAAAAAAAGAGACGGATAGATATGATAATAATAGGGATTAGGGAACATCCAGTGCTCCTGCCCCACCCCCCCCCCCCCCTCCCCAGCTTCCCGGGGCCTGCCTATTTCCCTGCCTAGCCAGTAGCGCAGTGCAGTGAAATTTTTAAACCAAGTTAGTCGATATGTTCAGCTGATTCGGGATGGCGGAGGATACGTTATCTACCCTTCTACAAACCTTAAAATTCCCCCAAATGCCCACATCTGATGAAGAACCAAGGGTAAGATCACCAATTAAACATATTTATCTTCACAATTTATAACATGTCCCTGTAGTATTGTCGAATAAGATGGAAGTATCGCACAAAAGAGACGTATAATGTCAGTGCATTGTGCATTTTTTCAGTCCCACTCGTAATATTACACTGTGGGTAATTATACAGCTGTATGATGGGGTGGGACTCTGGGAGCCCTATGTCTGCGCACCTAAGATTTGACCTAAAATGTAACGAGAATTTCTTTAATATTCCACTATTGATTAATTTCATATTATTCCTGATATTCTAAAGAGTAAGTGTGCAAAAAATCTCATCAAAACTAGACTCTTTAGAGCAAGAACTAGACTGCTGCTAGACTGCAATTTTCACAAGAAACAGCAGCCGTGTCATTTTGAGTTTACATTGAAAAAACAGTGGTGCCCATGTCTGCGCACTCATTCATTTTTTTATGTGAAATTGATATTGGTATGATGGTGAAGATAAAACTAGGATTAAGACTACGGTTTACGACTACATTAATAAATAAAAATACCATACCAAAAGTTCAGTAATTCCCTTTTCCCACTTATACATGTATGGTCAGGGGTCCTAAAGCTACACAGGTCTTAAAGCTACACACCCCGCAAATACGCGCAATGCGACGCGTTCAATGCGCCAAACTTTTGGTGTGCCTGAGCAACAAGATTATCAATACGTTCGCCAAAAAGAAAGTAATTTTCCTTTATTTTTGGTGACATTGGCCTCGTTGCCACAGTTTACCAGTGGTGCTAGCGCCACCCCTTTGGGACTTTATCTCTCTCAGCGCCACTGGTTATTGATTTTCAACAAATAGCACCACGCCTTCTTGCTCCCAAGATAACCTCTTCATGTAAATCACTCAAGTGAAGGGTTATTTTTCCTTCCTCTCTCTCTCTCTTTCTGATCTCTAATCCATCCTCTCTCTCTCTCTCTCTCTTTCCCAGTGACTGATAAGTGAGAACTACCTGAAGTTTTGCCTGGACACTGTAATCTTCTGTTGATAAATCAATGAAGATAAGGTCAGAGGGTCAAGTACAAGTGTGCCCCTGAGAGAAAGAAAGAGAGAGAGAGAGGTGGGGGCTACCTAGGTAGTCTCGGAATTCAGACCATTCATTGGCCAACTGAAGTGCTAAATGTAAACTATTTTAAATTGCGTTCTTTGTGGAAGTATTTCAAAACTAATTTTTTGTAAACTTGTCAGTACACAACTTTCGAATTAACACTCGTTAAAAGGAAAATTCTATACCCCCCCGGCCTTGTCTCCGAGTCTGATCAACAGACTAGCACCACGCGTTCTTCTCAGCTTGCTGAGGGCCCTGTTTGGTGATATTATCACTATTTGCATATCGGGATGAAATTCACGTCAGCTTAAAAATCAAGATTTGCATTCATTTATTACGTGTAGGACCCTTTAGGACCCTTTCCTTTTTTCAACCAAATTCGACGTGGGTATCGACATAGACTTGAAAATTAATGTTATTGATATTTGTCCGTCAGAATTTTCTCAGGAATTTAATTTTAAGAGTATGTAGAACCAAGATATATGAAAAAAAAATGGCATAGATCATTGAAAAAGTGAATTTTTAGCCGCTGGAAACAAAGTGCATGGTTTTAGGTCCCCCCATCATACAAGCTTATCTGAAGATAACCTTGTAGTTGTACTCCAGACTAGCTTTTACGGGTGAATAGGCTTGACGCTTCAATAGCTTTTGTGTGTATCAGCGGGCCTTTTTCCAGTCTAAATCATTCATACATGAGAGGAAAATAATTATTTAAAATTTCACTTTCAATTCTGAATCCCCAAATTTGTGGCACAGTAAGAGTTGAAGAGTTCCTGAATCAGGTAATCTAGCAAATTAAGAAAATTAAAGCTTGCTTAAAGCAATTTTGTTTTCTGTTTTTGACTGCTGCAACAGTGAATGTTACTTGGACACAGTCCCACATAAGCAAGGGCCTATGTCATGAGTGCCCTTTTCCCTTTTTTTTATTACGACATTAGCTCTGTAGCTTGACAACGCAGTGTCAGTGACAGTGATAATAAAATATTGCACAAATGAAATATGAGATACAGTAAATGAATTGACATGTCAATAGATATAACTTTTACATAGAAATAAAAAAAATGATACAAGACAGAATTAACAGTCCGCGAAAAATTGCTGCTGTTAATTTAGAGTTTAGAGTTCAATTAAAGTTCAACTTCTAAAATTGGCTGGCTGTAACTTACAGCTGGCATAGAGAGCTCATGAAGACGTAAGTGAAGAATACTAAAGGGCGCTCGATGACGAGGGTCTGAGATGAAAGGGGCTCGACGAGATGTCGCTCGGAGACTTGATGTTATAGACGCTGATTCGGGACTTAAGAGTCGCAGGTCCATGATGGATGAATAGATGAATGAAGAATAGCTGCAGGTCCGCGGGACGGTGAGTTGCCCGAAGATGGACCAAGAGATGGAGTGTTCTGAGTTCGAGAGCCAGTGAGTCGGGGCTCGGAATTAAGAAGACGTGACGGAGTTAAGAAGACGTGACGAAGCAGTGAGTCATTCGCCGTCGATGAGGAACAAATCATGCTGATGATGAGGAGCTTGTAACTGGCTATGGCCACTAGACGGATCAGTCTTGAAGGTAGACTGAGACTACTGCCGAAGGTAAACCACAACCAGAGAAGCTTGCAGAGATGAAGTGAGAATAGTTGACTCTGAGATGACAAGAAAGTTGAAGACTCAACCACATGATGGACGGGAGATGATGCCTCGACCGTGACTAGCGTGGGAGTTGTTGAATTGACTCGACCCATGGTGAGATGGGAGGTGTTGCCTCGACTGTGAAATGAAGGGGAGTGAGGCAAAAATCCAGATGCAAAATGCGCGGTGAAAAAGGCGCACCGGTGAGAGCAAAATCCAACGCTGATTGGTTGACCGCGGTGAAATAAGGAGATCGACTATTGGCCCGCGATCGCGTGAAATTGAATGCAATATAAACAGCTTAATGATTGGTAAAAAATTCACGTAACGACTAGAAAAACATGAATAAACGTGGCTTGTCTAGACATGACGTAATGGAAAATTACGGTAGGTTGAAAAACAAGTTCAAACTGGTTATACAAATCTGAAAACTGAACTTGCATGAAAACAAAATGTTAGCTATTTTGGATATTTTTGTGAAATACAAAACGTAAGTCGCTACACTTGTTTTGTTTCAGTAGAATCGTGCAGTTACACATGTGTACAGACAAGGAAGGACACTGCGCAGACTTGGGCACTCTAGCCATACAAGACGGCCTTTCTCTAGCGTTGCGAACTGCTATTACAAAGTGCGACTACATGCTTTTCGCTGAAATTACATATATTTTTTATCTAAAAATTAAACTAAATAAAACTTCAACTATTGATTGATTGCATTCATTAAGTTAAATTTAGTTAACCAACTTACAACTTACCAAAAAATGATGATTTATTGCGTTGTCTGCCCACAGTCCGTAATGGCAGAATGTAATCGCTGCACTTTTTGAAAGGTCACACTCATGCATAACTATACACCGCGCTGTCGCGAAGCTTTACAGCGATGGATAGGTTTTTGCAGTCAAAAGTTGAAATTTTATACCCTGTCGACATTGCCTGACAGCTTGCTGGGGATTGAACTTCAACAAATTATCCAAGCAATCGATTTCATTTGAGTATAACGTAAAATTGGAAGTTTAACATACATTTTCAATTAACTTTGTGCATTGTTTTTAGCGACATTGAGGGGTGTCGCATTGAAAGTCTAGTGGGTCCTTGTCGCACGGCGTCTGGTCGGGCTATACTGTGGGGGGAGTCGGAACATAGTGATTTGGCTCTAGTAGACTAGTACGTGCTGTTTTGTCCAGATTCATTGAGATAGTTTGGTGAAAGACATCTCACTTAAATTATAGTACTTGATAAAATCATTTCTATGATAGGTCCAGAAGTTCCATCTCAATTCTTGGACAAACTCTGAAATTCAGGAGACTGCTGAATTTGGAAGTCTGACTATAAATTGGGTCTTTAGTCGTTCTGGAAGTAGGTAGTTTATATTACTGTGCTTCCGAATTCGTAATTCTTCAGCTTCGGTACCCTTACACATGTATATAATTAGCTTAGCTAGCTAGCAAACATAAATGTTTAATTTTTATAGAAAATTTATGATTTATATCTTTGACATTAAGATAATAAAGGTCTTTTCTAAATCACACTTACACACATGTGAGGTTATTGTAGATAACCTCACACTCTGTACCTTCCTTTGTACCGCAAAGAATTGCTTCCCATAAATTGTGATCTCTAGGAGCAAGATTGCTGGCCAAAAACAGCCTGAAAATTTCACTTGATCAAGATGATAAAGATCCCATTGAAGAATCTGGCATGAAATCAGATATTTTATCATCCTAAAATGTAGGAGGAAGTATTTCCTCAAAATTTTGCTGATTATATTGGTGTTTTTTAGCTCTTCAATTTAGAGGTCGTGACCGCCTCCGAAATTGACACATTCGTACACAGTGATGGTTACACGAGTGCCTAACTCATACACTCACATAAATTTAAGTTGTTTTTTTAAAAATAAAAGTCAATCCTTTGTATTTCTAATGCATATATTTTTTAATATCATTTCAGGACTGGGTATATACCAGGAGAAGGGAAATGCAGGTAAATATTTTAGGAAGTATTTCTTAACTTTATTCATTTGAAAAAAAAGAAGAAATATACTTCATCCTCGGGTTATTAATGAATACATAAATGCAGACTATGACATGAACAATCTGGAACACTCCCCCCCCCCAAAAAAAAGGAATTAACTTGCATCCTAAAAAAAAACAAAAAAAAAAAACAGAAGGTGAATCAAAACCAACAAAATATTGACAGATGTCCTCACACATTTGATGATATCTTGTGACCTGTCTTTTATTTGAAGTTGTATATTTGAGATTGATCATGTTCATTTTTTTTTCCTGTAGGAAATACTTCCTGGTTTATATTTAGGACCATATGCTGCAGCTCAAAGAAGCAAGGTAACTTTAGAATGATAATTAATCCATTACCTATAGGAACCAGGTCTTTCCTGTTTTAGCCTATATGGAATGAGAGAATTCAGTAATCAACAGGTTAGAAATCTCATGAAACCAAGTTTACTGCACAAGGGTTTAATAGTTTGCAATCCAACACAAACAATCATTAATGGGAGGGAGTTCATAATAAATTCAATATTAAATGTATATGTAAGTACCATGTAGAATACTCAATTTGTAACAAGATATGTGATATATATTTGAACCTTAGACATCAGGGGCATCAAAATATGTCAATCAGAATTGAAAACATGCTTCTTTTTTTTAAGCTTAAGTTCCCTATTTTTTTAAAGACCTCTGCTAATTGTTAATTTGATTTTGCCCTTGTTGTTTTAAAGCTCTTCAACCCTGATTCCCTGACCATTTTTTTCTTTTTTTTTCTCTCTGTCTTTTTTTGACTAGTTACCTGTTCTTTTAGAGCATGGTATAACACATGTCCTTTGTATAAGACAGGCACCAGAGGCAACCATCATTAAACCAAACTTTCCAGACAGATTCCAGTAAGTAATTGTACAACATTTTATGTTGGTATTCATTCATCCAGTTATATAATCCCACTTAAGTATCTAACTAATTTGATGGCAATGGAATTGTTATTTATTCTTTGAAATAATGAGACTTTTCTTTTCATGACTCATTCTGTACAAGGTTCTGAACATTGTTCTTTTAATTTTTCCTGATCTATTGATTCATAGTAGTTCCCCTTTAGCATTTCAGTTAAAAAATACTACAAAGAATCTGTTATAATTTTGTATATTTATATACACTTTATAAAGATCCACATGGAGCACTAAATGTTAAAGAGCTGGTAATGAAATAATATCAGATTTAAAGCACCTCAGGTAAATTTGTCCCCAAAAGTACAATTTCATAGCATTAAACTTCCTGTTGAGCTTTTTTGGAGAATTTTTGATAGCCTTTTTTTTAAAACACATTCCTTCAAACCACCCTATGGTTTACTGTGGTGTGTGGTTGATTTGAAAAGAAAAAAAAAATGATATTGTGCTATAAAGTGTTAGTTAAGTAATTTTCTTTATTTACAGGTATTTAGTTCTTGATGTAGCAGACAATGCCATGGAAAATATCATCAGACATATACCTACAGTAAGATCCTATTAACTTTACGTACTGCATTATTCTCCATGCTCTGCTTTGGTAGGTCATTACAAGTTGTTAAGCATTTGAAAAGCAGAGTGTTGCAATCGATGTCAAAAGAGTGCATTGGAACATAATGAAAACCTGCAACTTGAATCACTTTCTTTTAATGTCGTCAAACTTAAACCCGCTTAGATGCTGTCTCAAATTGTTTTCTCATGACCATACTGTTGAGTTTGCTATTACGGTAAATGTGGTCATTTGTTTCTCTGTTCATTTTTCAAGCTAATTACTATATGGACAAAATATATAGATCACTTTAATCGTTAAGCTCATTTCGTCATGATCGATGATTACCTATTGCATTTTTCTCAGAAGTTCCTTGAATTTTCTTGCAGGTCAAAGGATTCATTGACTCTTGTTTACAATCAGGAGGAAGGATACTAGTACATGGTAATGCTGGTATCTCAAGAAGGTGAGTCGTTCAATAAATTCATTATATAATTTCTGTATATAAAGAAGATGCATGTATCTCAATTCATACTCTTTTTATCTTTGTTACTGTTACAATACTGTATTTATACAGTGTCACATTGGAAAATGCATAGTCACTAATTTTATCATGTACTTTTCTTTTACTGCAGGAAATAAGGAAAATAGAAGCTGCATATATATATATATATATATATATATATATATATATATATATATATATATATAGGAGAGAGAGAGAGTGAGAGAGAGGGAGAGAGAGAGAGAGGGAGAAATGTGCCACCCATGGTTGAGCGATTAACATTGAAATTAGTACAGTCAACGCTGTATGTGATGTCTTGGTAACGTATTGTGTAAAAGGGTTGTGCCTGCCAATGAAAAGAAATTGGAATGGCAGTACATCTGTTGTAATTTGTATAGGTAGTAGGCTATGTAGAGAAGTGGTGTACTGTAGTAGGGGTGGTAAAAAAGACCACACCCAAAGAAGCTATCACAGGGTGCAGAGGTGTAGCAGTCTGTTCTTGCTACTTGCTGAGTTGTTGTCTGGTGAAAATTGACAAGCTGAGAAATAATAAGAATCAGCTTCAAAATTGGCAGCTTGAATATCTGAACTTATAACATTACCATCGATGGCACATTATGTCGGGAGATGGACTGATGTCTCCATGAGCTGGACTAGGGTCTATATAAGAGGCCAAGACTGAGAACAGGACAGGAAATGATTACTATGCAAATCATGGTGAACCATTCTGCAGAAGCATAGAGCCTTCAGTAAAATGGATAGTACGGTGAGCGAGAACTGCGTGAATATAATGGAAACAATGTTTGAGAAATTATGTTAAGGATGACAAAATTCTTTGAAGAACTTATGAGACAATCTTGAAGATAACCGAGAAGAAAGCGGAGATGAAACAGAGACAGTTGTGTGAATATTTTCATTTTCCATGCGGATAGTGCAGATCTACTATCAGTACATCCGACCACCTATCTGTTACAGTATGCTATTATATCCTATAATTGCCCATAACCGAACATAAAATTATTTCACAAATAGCCTACCATACACCGCCTCCGTCCCCCAGGTTGCCGTATGAAACCCGTCACCCGCCATGACACTTCCTCCTTCCTGTTCGCACCCATACGAACAAGACGTGTTTTCGTGTTGCTCCTAAAATCCGTCGCCATCCGACGCAGATTACCAACAATCAGGCCAGTTCTTTCCATTTTCTATTCTTTTGATTGTTGTTTTAGGCTAGCAATTCGTTTTAGATACTTTGTATCGGCGGAAAAGGGGAAAATCAGGCTTTTGTTTCGGCTTTGTGCCGACTTCGTTTGAGTTGCGTTGCTTCACACACACTGTGTGTTGTATGCACCGCGGCTTCGGAGCGTGGCTTGTGCTGGCTCGATTCTCCCCTGTTCTGCTTTGCCTACCTTTGTACGGCCTTCTGGTCGTTTTTGTTTAGATTTTTCTCCTCTCGTTGGACATTTAGTAGTCCCGAGAGTTAGTTTTTTAGTGTTTTCCACCGTTTGGTTGAAATTGGAAACATTGAGAAAATTTTTTTGTATGACAGGCCAAATGCCGCCAGATTTGATCTTTCGCCTTTGGTAAGCCGCCCTGTCCAAAATGCACATCATTTATGTAGACGTGGGTTTCTGGGCTGTTTTGGTACATGTTTTAATTTCATGTTCTTTCCTAGGCGTTTGTAGCGCTCTGCCGTCAATGTAGATCTATCTTGTTGGCACAGCGCTCTTTAATTCCCGCCCCTTGTCTTGTACACAAATTTCTTTTTTGTTTACAATTGACTTAGTAATACATATGTTTTTGTTTATATATATGTTCTGTGTCTAACTGAGTCCTTTCCCCTTACAGGTATGACTCTTAGATGTCAGGTCTGCCGCCGGGGATTGCCGGACTGGGACGTGCACGCGTGTTGTCCACTGCACAGGCGATGCACCCGTCCCGATCCCTGTGCGGTATGCTCCGTTTGGTCTGAGCCTACTTGGGCTCAGCTAGAGGCTTGGCTAACTTCCCACCCCCCGATCCAGAGGGCTCCTAAAGCCCTGGTCCCTTCCGCGGCCGCCAGGCCGTCGGATTTAGGGCTTCCCGCCCGGGATCCCCCTGTAGAGGGAGAGCCTTTACCGGCGCTTGCGCCGGAGGGTAGAGGGTCCGGCCCAGCCGACCCTCCCCTTGAGCTCCTCGCCTCCGGGGGCAGCGAGTCGGAGGAGGAGGAGTGCAGGCCATGGCGCCATGACCGGAGCTCTACCACCCGCTCTCCCCCCGGTCCTATCCAACTGACCCAGGGGTTAGAGAGCGCCGGGGAGCCGCTCCGAGCGTCCTCGCTCGTGAGAGCCGCCCCCGTCCCGGCCGCTCGCAGCACTGACCGCCTGGTCACTCCTGCTGCTAGAGCGGCTCTTAGCCATGGCCCTGTCCGCTCCCCCCCCCGGCCCGACCGGGCTGCCCGTGGGGTATGAGAGCGGGGGAGTAGCGGCTGCTACTTCTCAGCCGGCTACCCCCCAGGTCTCCAGGGTTTTGAGCACCCGGACCTCTCGTAGGCCGGTAGCTACCACCCTGGGAGCTCTCCCCGCCCCGCCTAGCCAGGCGGCGCCGGTCGAGGCTCCCGCCTGGGACTGGCAGCTCTACGAGGCTTCCTCCACCGGCACTCCGCCGGCGGGACAGCCCCAGGGCTCGCCCCGGGCGCCTCTTAAGAGGAAGAAGAAGTCCAGGAAGCGGGCCGCTTCTGCTCCATCGACTTCTCCCTCGGCAAAGAGGACTAAGAAGACGGGTAAGAAGAAGAAGAAGAAGGTGGGCAAATCTCGGCCTAGCGAGGCCGAGCTCTTCGCTATGATGAGCCCGTTGGGCGTTTACAGGCCAGTCGGCTGACATGCCTGCAGCCGCTACTGCCCCCTCCTTACCCGTTACTGCGCCGGAAGGGCCGCTCCCCCGCCAGCGGGCGGGCGCGAGCTGCGCCCCGGCGGCGCTGGGTGCTCCGCCCGGGGAAGAGACTTTCCCTGCGCGGGCGGATGGTCGCCCGGTGCCTTTGTTTGACCAGGCTACGGCCGCCGGTGCCCTAGCCTCGTCTGCAGGCACAGCCCTTACGGATGAGTTCCCCCTGCTCCAGGCGGGTACTGCATCCCAGCCTCGGCTCCCCCGCCCTTCCCCGGGCCTGGCGACCCGAGCTCCGGCGGGTTATAGCGTGCCGCCAGCGGAGGTTCCCCTCCCGCTACCGGCGCCTACCCCGCCCATGCCTCTCCTCTCTGAGCTGTATGAGTCTCCTACAGCGACCGAGTCCGAACCCTCTACTTCTGGGTGGGATTCGATGTCGGCCTCCTCAGCGGCGCCGTCCCTTGCAGGGACTGAAGCCCCGCCTGGGTTGAGGCATCTCAGTGAGGAGGCGGAGGCCTTACTTCTTCGATACCTCGAAGAATTTTATACGGTTCGCCCGGACCCGGCGGAACAACAACCCCCGGCGTCCCGGCTGTTTCAAGGGGGAGCCGGGGCTCAGCCCGGTATCCCCCTCACGGCAGACTTCAAGGAGGAGTACGGGCGTATCGCCCGAGAGCCGCCCCCTAAGAGGGGCCTCGCCGGCCTGCGTCGGGCTTTTGCTTTTCAGCCCGCGGACATGGCCCGCTACCTTGAGCCCGAGACCCTCTCCCCGGAGCTCTTAGCTCTCGGGGATTATGTAGGCAAGGCCAATCCTCTCCGCCGTCGCGCCTTTCTTGAAGAGGATATGCGGTGGATGCACTTGTCGGTCCTAGCAAGGTCCTCGATGCGTCTAGCGGCTTATGCCGGGGCGTTAACGAACCTGACTGTACAGGCGGATGACCTCCGGGTCTCCCCCGAGGACCGCCAGCTCTTGGACTCGCTCCTCATGTCCATCTCGGAGCATCTATGGAAGCAGTCCACGCGTACCGCACTCTTCACTACTCGCCGACGCCGGGACCTGGCCCTCGAGGCCCTCGGGTTCCCGGTGAGGCAAAGGACGCAGCTCACGAGTGGGATACCATTCGAAGGGCCGTTCCTTTTCTCTGGCCAGTTCGCGCCCCGCATCAAGGAGGCGCTAACCCGTTGCCAGCAGGCGCGAGAGTTAGCAGGTCAGCTGATATCAATACAGGCTCGACCTAACCGTCCCCGGGGACCGCCCCGCCAGCCACAGGCGTCGGCCCCCCAGCGTGTGACGGTGACTATGCCTCCCCCACAGACGACCCGCCGGGCCACAAACCGGGGGCGCCGTAACCGCAGGGGTAGAGGCAAGCAGCGGGGGTCTACCCGCCCGGCCAACAAGGGCCGCGGCGGCTTTTGACTCCTTGCCCCGAGCGCTTCAGGGCCCCCCCTCCGGGGTTGGCGGCTGCCTTCAGGCCTTCCAGCCGGCCTGGGCGGCCATAACGGACGACGCCTTCGTTCTCTCCGTTGTCGGCGGTGGCTTCTCCGTCGAGTTAGCCACCCCCCTGCCAGGAGGCGTCGTCCGTCTTCCATCCCCTCGCATGTCTCCGCTTATGCGTCGAGCCATGGCGGCCGAGATCGCCGCCTTGCTTGCGAAGGGGGCGGTGGAAAGGACCCGCGATCATCCGCGGTTATGCCTCTCCCGCATATTCCTTGTCCCCAAGCGCTCGGGGAAGTTCCGCTTGATTCTAAATCTCAAGAGAATCAACCAACACATCAATACGGAGCACTTCCGTATGGAGACCCTGGCTTCCATACTCCCGTGCCTCAAGCCAGGCGATTGGGCAGTATCTATAGATCTGAAGGATGCCTATCATCACGTCCCCATCGCCCCAGCCTCCAGAGATCTGCTGGGCTTCGCGTTCGGGGGAAACGTGTACCGCTTCCGCGCCCTACCCTTCGGCCTGAAGCCCGCACCACGCCTATTCACCAGGCTTGTATCGTGCGTGGCGGCCTTCCTCCGGCAGCAAGGCCTGCGGGTCTTTTGCTACCTGGACGACTGGCTGCTGGTAGCCAGCTCCCAGGTCCTGCTCTCCCGCCAGTTGGCGTTTTTGTTGAGAACAGTGCAAGACCTGGGGTTCCTCGTAAACTGGGAGAAGTCGGAGCTCGTGCCCACGCAGTGCCGGACCTTCCTGGGTGCAGTGATCGATATCCCCCGGCAACTGGCACGTCCCAGCCCGGAGCGGGTATCGACGATTACGGGCGCCGTCCGCCGTCTTCGGCTAAGACGGCGGGTGCCAGCCAGGACCTGGCTTCAGTTCCTAGGGTTCCTGGCGAGCTTGGTCGATGTGCTGCCGGACTGCCGGCTGCACATGCGCCCGCTACAGATCCATCTTCTCAGGCACTACCGCCCGTCACGGGACCCCCTGACGAGACCTGTGCCGCTACCTCCGGCCGCCCGCCTTCTCCTCTGGCGGTGGGGCCGCCCGGAGTTTCTGATCAGGGGCAACCCCCTGCAGCCCCCGCAGCCCTCCATCACAGTGACCACCGATGCATCCCACATGGGATGGGGCGGACACTGTCAGGGCCTGCATGCATATGGGGACTGGTGCCTCTCGGCCACCCTCCCTCATATCAATGTGCTGGAGTTTCAGGCTGTTGCCTTGTCACTCCTCCACTTTCTGCCGCTGATCCACGGCCGGGCTGTGTTGATACGCACGGACAACATCACCGTTGCAGCGTATATCAACAAACAGGGGGGCACCCATTCCACGCGCCTGAACGCCCTAGCGGCGGAGCTGTGGAGGTGGTGCCGACGCATGGGGGTCTTCCCCGTTGCGTCGTACATTCCGGGCCGGGACAATCTGATCGCAGACTTCTTGTCCCGGGGCCGAGTTCTCCCCTCGGAGTGGACGCTCCACCCGCAGGTCATGCATCTGCTGGTGCGCCAGCTTCCCCCACTAGATGTGGATCTGTTTGCCTCGGAGTTGAACGCACGGCTGCCGATGTACTGCACGAGGGTGCAGGACCCGGCAGCCTGGCGGATGGACGCCTTCTCCTTCCCGTGGAAGGGATTCAGGGGTTATGCGTTTCCGCTGTTCGTCCTCATTCCCCGCGTTCTGCGGAAGGTGAGGCAGGACCAAGCAACTCTCCTCCTCATAGCCCCGTGGTGGCCCAAGAGGACGTGGTTCCTCGAGTTGACGGGCCTACTGGTGGGGAATCCGAGGCTCCTTCCCGCTCGTCCGGACCTGATCTCCCAGCCAGTGTCGCGGACTCTGCACCCCCGACCGGCCACGCTCCACCTGACTGCCTGGCCATTGTCAGGGAATCTGGAGCTCAGGCGGGCCTTTCAGAGCGGGCTGCGACCTTCGTCGCTCGCAGCCGACGGGAGTCCACCCGGGAATCTTATAATTCCCGTTTGGCTGGATACTTTAGCTGGTGCGAATCACACGGGGTGGATCCCCGTTCTGCACCTCTAAGGGATGTCGCAGACTTTCTGATTTCCCTTTTCGATAAGGGCCTGACTGTCTCGACCATCCGTGGCTACCGTTCGGCGATTGCCGTTATCCACGCTGGGTTCGCGGATGGGGCCAGTGTCTCTACTGCCCCCTCCCTGACCGGCCTGGTCCGTGCTTTTTTCCTGGAGCGCCCCCCGACTAGGAGATTGCTCCCGTCGTGGAGTCTCCCTCGGGTGCTGGAGGCCCTTGCCAGGGCGCCATTTGAGCCCCTCGCTGAGGCCTCGCTTAGAGATGTGACCATTAAAGCGGTCTTCCTCTTGGCGATTGCCTCCGGCCAGCGTCGCAGTGCCTTGCACGCACTGTCGGCGGCGCCGGGGCATGTCCGTTGGGAACGCGCGGGGGTGCGCCTCATTCCCAACCCGTCCTATATGGCGAAGAACCAGACTGCCAGCTCCCAACCGGTTGAGATTTTTATCCAACCGCTGTCCACCCTCTCGTCAGTGACGGAGGATAAAGTCTGGTGTCCGGTGCGCGCTCTCAAGTATTATTGGGCGCGCACTAAGGAACGCCGTTCTGGTGATCAGCTTTTCGTGATTACGAAAGAGCCCTTTTCACCGGCTTCGAGAGATACTATCTCGAAGTGGATGGTTGCCGCCATTCGTGCGGCCGGCCCCGATGCCCTCTCGCCTGGCGTGTCGCCCCGTGCACACGATGCCAGGGGGATCAGCGCATCTTGGGCTCTGTTCAACGGCGTGTCCGTAGAGGAGATTCAGAAGGCAGCTTATTGGCGCTCCCCGAATTCCTTCATCTCCTTTTATCTCCGGGACATCCCCGCCGCAGTACCCTCGTTTTCTCGAGCAGCGCTACTGTCGGCGTCTCAGTCCCGCTAATACACCGCTCCTTCACCGCTAGACGCAGCCAAGCCTCCCGCTGAGTCCGTGTCGGTCTAGCATACTGTAACAGATAGGTGGTCGGATGTACTGATAGTAGATCATGAGGATCAGGAGTGATCCTCTTATCTACGAGGTACATACGACCACCTATCTGTGTCCCCCCCTCCTACCCCTCGCCTCGCAGTTGCGACATGTCTGCGTGTCCTGGTTGCGGGTGCTCTCTTGGTGTGTGGTTTGGGAGGAAGTGTCATGGCGGGTGACGGGTTTCATACGGCAACCCGGGGGACGGAGGCGGTGTATGGTAGGCTATTTGTGAAATAATTTTATGTTCGGTTATGGGCAATTATAGGATATAATAGCATACTGTAACAGATAGGTGGTCGTATGTACCTCGTAGATAAGAGGATCACTCCTGATCCTCATGATCCGCTGGTGTTGCATGTGCAAGAAACAGTTACATGTATATGATTTTTTTTTTTTATATACCATGTGGATAATACAGATCCGCTGGTGGTGTATGTATATTATTAGTTAAGCAGGTTTCTTGTGATGGCTATTGTTGGTAACGGAGGCAAATTATAATATCAGTGTTGAGAGAAGTGGACAGTTCGGGTTCACTTAAGAGTGTTGATATACATATATCATTGAATTTGACAGTGGGTACTTGGAAGTTGTTATTGAAATAACCAGACAGTACAGGTCTATTTTGTCAGTGTAAAAGATGTTAACTTGGAGATTTGGTTGTAAAACAGGAAGAGTATATGAGGAGCTTGTCGAAAGTTACATTTCTTATTCAGAGTGAATTGATTATTTTGTCAGACATTTAGATTTGGTCAGAGGAGATTTAAAAAAAAAACCTCTTAAGCATTGGTTGAATGTAGGCTTTTATGTATATGTATGACCACTGTTTCTTCAGAAATTGGAACTTCGTTTGCTTCTATAATAAAACCAGGTTATAAATTTTATTTAGTAAATGGCATGTGTTGAGTTTGTTTATTTGAAGGCTATCATGTGACATACAGTGTTAGAGAAATGTTTTCATACCAGCATATTTCATGCAATATTGCTATGTTGCAAATTAATTATTAACAAAACGACAGTTTGATTAGCTTTTGAATCTCGCTCCTACAGAATGAATTATGATTAATGCTGCTGTCTTTGACATCTGTTCTTACTTTCTATTGACAGTGCTGCACTTGTTATAGGTTATCTAATGGAAACATATGGACTGAAGTACAGGTATGTATTCGCTTGCAGACATGATTTAGAAAGTGTGTGTAAATTCGTTTTTTACAGTCTTGTATCAATCAGATCTGATTATTTTATGTCTGGGGAACAAACCTTTAATGTCACCATGTAAGAGACATGACTGTGGATAGAGGCCTAGTTGTTTTAATGGCAGGTGTTAGACAGTTCCCCCGCCCCCTCAATAAATTATCAGAATCAAAATATGAATGAAACGTATATGCTATGCATAGTAATGATTTATTTATGTTTGATATTGTTAAACTGACAAGAATAAAAATGAGGAATTAAATAAATCTGCAAAGATTTATAGCAAAAGAGGATGAAAAAGATGAGAGAGGGAAATATTAGACTATTTTTGTCTGTTTTACTAGAATTGCTTACCGCTACGTCCAGGAGAAAAGGTTCTGTATCAGCGTGAATGATGGATTTGCCAGTCAGTTGAAGGTATTCAAGATTTTGTAACTTTATTTTATTGTCTCTCTCTTTACTTTCATTTCCTCATACTTTCTCTGCCAATACTCAACCCTATTTCCTCTTATACCTTTCTTTTGCTTTTCTCTGTTTTCAAGCTCTGTGCACATATCACATTAAAATGTAATCAGGGAGGTGTTTCATAAAGCTGTTTGTAAAGTTACGCATGACTTTGAAATATATGAAGTGCCAGATAGGATGCCCAAAGTTATTCCTGTTGTTTTAACAAAGTGTGACTGTATTTCCTATAACCACAATTAAATTATGGCAAAAAATATACTTTGCATTGAAAAAAAATTTATAATAAGAATGTTAATCTACATCTGCACAGTTCAACTTTAGTTGATGCAGTTGAAAATGATTGAGCATCCCATTTGGCTTGTCATATTTAAATCATTTGTAAAGTCATGCGTAACTTTACGAACAGCTTTATGAAACACCCCCAGGATAATTAAATAATCTTATCTTTGTAATAGCTTTTATTAAACATGTGCACAAGGTAAAAGTTCCATTAAAATGTAGACTGATGATTTTGTTTTACAGGAGTATGAAGCAATATTCACAGCAAGGATGCAAGTGCCTACTGGCATGACAGAAGGATTGGGTAAGATTTGTTCCATTCAATAGACTGCTTCTGTAATGTATACAAATTTATGCACATAATTCTCTGAGCACCTAGTGACGAGGTATTCCATTAACCTGCTTTTTATAAATGAGCCTCAGTGCTTGGAATCCAGTTTGCATACATTATCTGTTGCTATGTCCGGCAAGCCTCTGGCAAGCTTTCAGGTTGTCAAGAACAACCTTTGTTTGAAAGGTATGTATAAAATTTGCATACATTACCGAAGCGGTCTATTCCATTGTACGTGTACTTCATGTCATCAAAAGCAGTGTAGAAAGTGAACAAAATGTCACATTAAAAAAAAAGAAGTTTAAATATCATTTCATTTTGATGATTGTTAAAAATTTCATATTAAGCTGTATTCTTGATCGGTGATATATCAGGCAATCGCACTATTTCATGTTCGGTCACTTTTCTACCTCTGGCTTTTCAGACTACATGTTAATAGATCATATGGAGTTCTAACATGTAAACAAACTGTTATCCCTGGATGTATTGTCAGAACATTCAACATTCAGTATTAACCCTTTCAGGACAGGAATTATTTCAGGGCTAAATTAATCACATTTTGTTCTTCAAATTGGCAACAGTAATATTTTTCTTTTAGTACTACAAGATTGTAATAAGGGGTAATGTCTTTGAAAACAATATACATGGTTAAAAGAATTGGCGAAAGTTGAAAAAGTTGCCAATTTTGATAAAAAACAATGATTTTGAACCTCTTAATGTGTTGCCAATTTAAGGATTTTAAATCTTATTCTCCTTTTTAAAATTCCTGGGATCAAACGCAATATTGTCATGTAACAAAAATGGACACAGTGTGTGCATAAATTTTTGCTCTTTCTACTCATGTATCTAGTATATTTTTCAGGGCTCTGAATCAAAAGTTATTGAGCTCAACCACAAAATGTGGTCAATTGTCTCGAAAGGGTTAACAGAGCATATGGAGTGCTAACATGTAAACAAACTCTTATCCCTGGATGTATTGCTAGAACATTCAACATTGCCAATGTATACATCATGAAAGAAAAATGGACGCAGTTATTATTTAATATTAAAGTTCATAAATCATAACAATTGAACTGTATATCACTTGATCACTAGACATTTTGTACAAGGATAATACAATAAACAAAAAGCTATGGATACTATATGATTCAGCCATGACTTTCTAGTTTTCTCAGCAAGAAAACTTAATTTCTTTTCTTATCTCTCAATTATGTTTAGGTATCAAAAGGTCACTGGAAGATGAAGAGATGGAACCTGACTAAAAGAGTTAAGATCCCTGGTGAGACTGTGCAATCATTCCCCCTTAGTAGACTTAACAACCTTGCTGTTCCTAGAACTGTTCCTGGACCAGTGCCTGGAGATTTGTCATTTACAAGCCCCATCTCTGAAGTTGACCAAGAGGAAGATTGGCTGGCATGAATGTTCAGGTTTTTCATTATACATGTACATTACAGCATCCAGACACAGGTTACACAATTGCAGTATCACTTTACAGTTGAGTAATATGTAAAACTTCGGCAGTTTAAAAAACCATCCATACATTGCAAGTAATTTCCAGCATATCATTTGTTACAAATTATGTAGTAGTCAGGGTATGTCAAAAGAAGTTTAATTTTCTCATTTGTTTGATTTGATCATGTAAAGTGTTTGCTTCTTAACTACTAATGATTGGTTCCTTATTTTGTATTAAGTCATTGAGTTTGTTTTTTGTTTTTTTAATTTTTGTTGATGAAAAAAAATGATTATTAGCTAACAATGATTTGAATGCAATGATTATACATGTATATTGATTTTGTGTGAAGAATGCGGCAAAACCTATGATCACTTGTATCACATGTATTTTCCTGTCCAAAACGTTTGTGGGATCTATTATGAAGTGGGTAAGGTGTGACATATTAGCTCATTTTGTTCCATGCATTTTCACATGTGACAAAAGTTGACAAAGCAGTCACATAATACTGTAAAGCAATATATATTTTCATAAACACTTTGCAGTATAGCTAGCAATCCATCACACATGTACAATATAGTGACTAATCATGTCAATAATTTTACTTTTTTTCCGGAAAGTGTAAAGGAGAAATAGAAGGTATATATCAATTAATTTGCATATTTATTTTGTTCATCTATCAGAATGAGGTGCATTACTTGCAGGTTGGCTACATCATGTGCTGTTAAAAAGCTTTAAAATCTTATACTGTGTTTGAGGGAGGCTAAGTAGGAATGATCATAATATGTTGTAGTGTTTGAAAAACTACCATATTCACATAATTTTGGTTTCCATGTATGTTATCTTCTTTATGATAAGTATGATTGTTCCTTTGTTTTCATTCCAATCGTACAAATGTTACTTTTCGAGACCTCCTTATTCATGTGCAGCTATTGCCCACTATATCATTCATTTCCAGCAGCTTTATTTCAGTAAAAACATGGTCAATTTTATTGTGATGCAAATTAGTGAAGATATTCCAAGTAAATTAGAATTTTCAGTTCAACCAGAGTTACACAGCTGTCATACATGTATGTACCTGTCATGCAGAATGAGATAGCAGAGAAAGTTTTTTTGTGGAATAATGTGAATTTTGCACTGTAAGAAAATCTAGAGATTTCTTTTGGTCTCTTTATCTCTCTCACTTTGTAACACTTCATCTGCCTTTCTGTTGCAACTCTTTCTCTGACTGTTAATTCCTTTCCTTGTGCCTGATATACATGTAGGTGTGTTAACTGATTATACCAAAGATGTGACATCACTTGTCATTCTCTAACTGTACATTGATAGCACACTGCCACACTCAAATCAGAATATGGAAATTTATTTTTGAAATCCTTCATGCTATTGTAATTCTTAAAATATTTGTAATTGTGTAGTAGTTTTGTACAAGATGTTTCTTTTTACCTGTATTTTGAATTGAATACACAAAACAGAGTATGTGTTTTTACATATACATGTACTTGGTACATAAAGATTCTCAAGTACAATTCACATGGGCATTGTCTTCCCAATCTTTTACTTTTCAAAATCTGTTTTGTTTTGAATGTTGCATTCATATTCTAATCATACACTATCACTGCCATGATTATTTATATTACCTACCACATGAAAATAAATTGTCACATCTAGATTTATTCTTTTTGACAAAAGAATCAATCAATTGCTTACAAGTGTTACAGAAAGTCATCAATTTCTTGTACATCTGAGAGTCTCCAAAAAATAAATTCATCTGTCTCCTTGCACACTCCAAAAATGGAAGAATAAATAATGGTTTTGATTTGGATTTGGTTAGCAAGATTCATCACATAACTTTGGTTAGATTTCATTAGCTATTTGTGCAAGGTCCTCAAAAACACAAACACACACACCAAAAGAGCAGGTCTGGCAAAGATGGTATTAGAGATGTGCATAAATGATTTCTTATTGCCAATTTGTTATCCTACTTTAACTTTTGGGATTCGCTATTTTGTATTAATCTTACCAACTTTAATTTTGTATTTATAACATTCTTTACAGTACTTGAAAAAAGTAGATGTTCTACTATGTGAAACATCACATTTCATATAACAAAATCATTCTATTTTTATAAATTTCCAACAATTTATTATCATGGATTTCAATTTTTGGTAAATTGTTTTGTGCTTCCAATTTTTTCTTTAATGGAGATATGGAATGATTGTAGAGATTGTTCTAGAATCTTTGACATGTTTCTTTTAACAAAATAATGATTTACAAGCCCTTGATAATGCAATATTGAGGTTGTGAAATGAATAATCATTATCATTAGCCTAGATGATGTACACATACATCAGTAACATTATGTGTGTGCTTATTTGTTGTGTTTATGTTTATGAAAAACAGGGAGCAATATTTACATACTTAAAGGGAAAGTTCACCCTGAAGATTACTTGAGTTTAAAAAATGCAGAAAAAATAAAGAAAAATATTGGCGAAGGTTTGATGAAAATCGGTCAAATAATAAAAGAGTTATGAGTATTTAAAGTTTTGGATTCGTGACGTCACATGCGAGCAGCTGCCCATTGGTCATGTAATGAATATTCCATATATTCGCATTTTTTTTACGTTCCACGATAAATTAATATTGTTTCTTTTCAGAATCTAGTATTGAATAACATTTCTGACAATATATCAAATGCACAGACGAAAATATTCTAAATTTTCTGAGAAAACTGTATTTTATGGAATATTTATCACATTACATAATGGAGGAGCTGCTCGCATGTGACGTCACAAAATCAAAATTTCAAAAGTCCATAACTCTGTTATTCTTTAACGGATTTTGTCCAAACTTTCGCCAATATTTTTCTTTATTTTTTCTGCATTTTTTAAACTCAAGTAATCTTCGGGGTGAACTTTCCCTTTAACCTTTCAAATTGTTTACAATTGCATACATACTTCAGGATCAAAGAAAAACAAATTCATTGTTTATCTTTCAATTATACAGCCAAGGCATTTTTATCACTTGATTTTACTGCTTAACATATTTATCCATGGATTATATTTGGCAGTATATCTTCCAGAATCATTGCTTTACTCTTAAGTATATACATTCTGATTTACTTGGGTAAAAGACACTTTCTAGTTGATATTGTATCAAGTGTATTTGAAATTTAAGTCCCATTTACATTGAATTCCAAATGTATTGGTTGTGTCTTTTTTTCTTCTCAATTTTATACATACATGTACTAGTCATTACTGGTATGTCAAATTTTGGCAAAAGTGAAAGGTTTATCAACTTGAACTGTCATTGTTTTGGAACATTACTTGAGGTTGAGTCTTGTCCTGGGTTGTTTTCTTGTTTATAATTATTGTCAACCTACAGGATGGACTCATATTTTTGTACACATTTCATAAGTATTGTATTCTGCATCTCTACTTACAAGCAATATTTCATATTTGCCACATGTTAACGGCAATACCTTTCTGATTATTAGTAATACTAATTTTGAAATGTCAAATGACATTCCTGCTCTTGCCATTCAATATTAACAGCTATACATATTTGTTTCTATGTTGAGATGATTGGGTTATTACTTGTCATCTGGTTGATTAAAGAAATCTAACAAATATTTGCAAAGCTGTATAGATATATTTTCATTCAGTTGGACTGTATTAAGGATAGAGTGACTGATTTTATATGAATGTGATGATGGTAAAGATTATGATGATAATAATGAGGAGGATGATGATGAATGGTGACGAGTATGAACAGGGGTGGATCCAGGATTTTGTAAAAGGGGGCACAGAGCCGAAAAAGTACACAATTAAGGGCGCATTTTTTTTTCATTGTGTACATAAGGTATGCCAGTTGGGTTTCAAAAGGGGGAGGGCACAGGCCCCTATTTAAATATGCCACTGAGTATGAATATGATGAGGATAAAGATTATGATGATGATGCTGCTGATGATGATAAGTGGTGGTGATGATGATGACAAATGGGGATGAGGGTAACAATGAGGATGTTGATGGTGAGGATGATGAAGACTTAGAGTAATCAATATTTTTGTTAACAAGGTAGGGGTTTGGCTGCTAAATTTTGATTATTTTTCAACAGCAAAGAAAGGAAGAACCGATCATATCAGAAAAAAGTATTTCATAGTTTGTTTCATTTGACTGTTGACATTCAGATGCTGCTGCAAATAAGGAAATCTGAGTTCCACAGATTGATTATTTAGATAGCCAAGATTACAATATGCTCTAGATGAAGTAGCAACAAAATCTGGTATAAAAGCAAGTCTAGTTTATTATCTATATACAGTTTCAATGAATAAACAGAGATACATAGGTTTAACACAGCAAGAGCTCAAATCATTACTCAGATTAGGTCCTTTCACTTATGAGTTGAGTAGGTCATGCAAATGACATTAAATAAATAAATACATACAGTTGGGCAGGGCATTATGTATCACTTGTTCCATTATTACCTCATTCAGTCATTGTCTACTGACACATTTTTCAAGCAATGGGACAAAATGGGAGAATAAGTTTCAATATCATTGTTCTAATCGTTTTCACTCCCCCCCCCCCCTTTGATCTCCTCCTCCTCCATCTCTCCCTCCCACCCTTCCTCTCCTCTCTTTCTCTCTCTCTCTCTCTCTCCCTCCCTCCCCGCTCCCACCTCTCCCCTCTCTATCCGACTCTTATAAATCTATATGACGTGTATATAAACAACTATACAATGAATAAATAGCTACAATGGAATTTCCATCCATTCCTGTATGTGCAACATACGCGTCTGGTCGCTGCCGCCGTATCCATGACGAGTTTATCAATGGTTACGTAATGACATGATAAAAACTGTTAATCAGCAATTGGTGCAAATATCGTAAATTTTCAATTGTCCATAAAGCTACTACTATTTGATCCTTGAAACTGCATGTACAAATATTCAGTACTGATGTATATAACTACGCTGCATCGATGGCAAGCAGACATAGGGTTCTAGCTCCGCATAAAACATGGAAAACTTTTTGAGTTCTGTTTGTCAATGACGACGAAAATAAAGCAACCATCGATTTCTGATCATCTCGTTTGATGAGATTGTTTAAAAGAATAACAGATTGTGGAAGTCAAATCTCTTTGATTAAAGGAGCGAAAGCGAATATGATGTGCAAGGCAGTGGTAAAGAAGTAATTCTTCCACTTACTTTGTTCTTCTTGTAGAAGAAACCACTTGTAAAACAAACAACTTCCGACAAGTTGCTGCAACTATCAATTAGAATGGAATATGGATAATGTATCTTTTCCGAGTCTACATCTAAACTTTATATGACTGACGATTCTTATTATCAGCAATGCAGAAGTGGGTCTCCTAATTTCTCCTTACTTTTGACGAAGACGAAGAACATTGAATGATTCATGCTGACTTAATGTGTATGCTGATTCTTTGACTCTGACAATACGGCCTACTCATCACGATGTATCAGAAAGAGATGCGAAAGCGCATCTCTGAGCACTCCCAAAGAGTCATCCAGAATAATGACTGTGAAAGACGTCTACTCGATGGGAGGATGGTGTTAATGAACAAGGAGCATCTCCGACAGTTACGTAACCATGACATTGAAATGCTCCAGCTCAAACAAGAAATCAAGATGTTCAATAACACAAAGAGGGAGATTGCCAACGAAACGAATGAAGGAGCAAAGATGAGAAATCGACCAAGCACTGTCGAGTTGATACGCCTTGTTCCAAATAAGATGACGAGGTCACGAACGTTTGCATCAGGAGGCGTGGTGGCAGACGACAGAACTCAACGGAAAGCATTATTTCCGCAGCTTGAGGAAACAACCCGAGATAATACCAAACAGAATTCAAAATATGAGCAGACAGCAACAGAGGGTGATTCAAAAGACGAAGGTTATCGCCGAAGGGGCTACACTAACGACGATCAAGTCATGTTCAGAAGAGACCGTCGTAATAGTTATTTCGATAAATCGGCGGAAAATAACAGCTCTGGACAGCATCTTCCCGAGTTGCCGAAACATCTCCAGCGTTACGACCACAGACGCCGACCAGCAGACGACTCGAGAATGAACGGAACTTTCAAAACGCATGGAGCCTCGGCAACACAATTGTCAATGGTGCACAGTGTCGCTTGGCTAAGTTTCAGAGAACGACAAAACGTCATGAACGCTACCTATACCCCTGACGACGACAACGACGATGATGAGGGGGATCCAGAAAAGGCGGAACAAAGAGATAAGAATCAATCCTCAAATGATACATCCCTAAAAGTTGAAGAGAAATCCAACTTGATTTCCGCGTCCGATCCTGCACTGTACTCATCACGCCTCCGTACAGGTATGATCGACGAGGAGGATGACGACGATGACGATATACCAGCGTACCGTAGTCAGTATCTATCATACTACAGTCTTAATCGCCCGAATTTCTCTGAAGTAAAAAAGACCGAGAATGATTTGATGAACATGATGACTCGCTCAAAGATCAAGTTTGGTCAAGGGCGTCATATCGCAGCTAGGATAGAGCGTCGGCGTCTCCTTCGAAGTTGGAATGCTCGATCTCTTCCGACATCTCAGAACACTGACGATGACTGAAAAATACCTCTATATCTAATATCAAATTTGGGAATTGTATGCTTGCAGTAAAATCACTACACGGTATTATAATATAAGAAACAAGCAAGTTTGGTCAAGGGCGTCATATCGCAGCTAGGATAGAGCTTTGGCGTCTCCTTTGAAGTTGGAATGCTCGATCTCTTCCGACATCTCAGAACACTGACGATGACTGAAAAATACCTCTATATCTAATATCAAATTTGGGAAGTGTATGCTTGCATTAAAATCACTACACGGTATTATAATATAATAAACAAGCAACGAATGTATCTAATCGACGATTAGTGTATGAAAAGTGTTAGAACCATTACGTAAGTATGTAAAAATCGATCGAAATAGTGGCTTAGACCAACTGTAATGCAGGTCATTGTGTGAGGAGTTAATAAAAACAATCACGATTACATGCCAAACTAACAATAGGTATAATCGTATTTTTAAAAAAAGTGTTGGATCACGTAACGACATCTATTCCTACCGATCATTTTAATCTCTACTGCATCAGAATGAAGCAGATGTATCGTTTTATTATCCATAGAACAACCAAACAATATAGAGGTGGTTAATTTTAGTAATGACTGCGAGGTATTATCGATACATTGTATTTCATTATTATAATCATCGTTTCATTGGCATTTTAAATTAGTGTGCACATAATATTCCACAAAGAAAGGATTGAAGTATTTTTTTTTTTTCACAATTTCAAAGAGATACGTTGCCAGCTTGGAAAAAAAATGCATATTTGTAAGTAACGTAGGTAAATTTAGTTGAAAATACGCACATTTTGATAACAATTTTGTATTGATACAGCTCTAATTCTTGTAATTTCAATGTTTCAAATTCACTTGATATACTGAAAATAAAGTATACATGTACTTTACTGTCAAACGACATGAGAAAATAAGATAGATATCTTTTTGAAGAATTCGACAGAAAATAAAATCGTGCAATAAAAACATACATGGGAGTGTTGAGGAGAGATAATAAATATGTGCAGGAAAGAGGGGGGAGGGTAAGAGAGAGCCAGCAGAGAAAGATATATATATATATTTATAGAGAGAGAGAGAGAGAGAGAGAGAGACAGAGAGACAGAGAGACAGAGAGACAGAGAGAGAGAGAGAGAGAGAGAGAGAGAGAGAGAGAGAGACAGAGAGAGAGAAAGAGGGTGGACAGTAGATGGAAAAGAGAATTGGAGGAAAGGAATGGACTGAGATGCAGTAAGATAGTAGTAAAAAAAAAAAAAACATAGAAAGAGTGAAAGAACGAATAAAAGAAAACTGATAAGCTTGAGAGAAAGGTATGAAAATCATTTTTTGAATTTGATCTTTTCTAGTAAATACATGTACTATTTAAAAAAAAAAACTACATAAAATTTACATAGCTTACAGTTGATTTATTGTTTTAATTCCACATTTTATTTCAGAAGTAAAGCAATTGATGTATTAAACTATAAAAGTCTTTGTGAAAGAGGGATGGACACAGCTGACAAACAATGTAACTTATTACAGTATATGGTTATTGATTAGTAAAAATGTTTCTCACTGTCCAACTGTCATAACATTTGAACACAAATATGTACCAAACTTTGAAAACACTCAATCCAAGGTTATCATCAGATCCTCTTATTTCTCAGACATCATTGAAAATCCTTGGATCTAATGTCAAGGTAATGTCAAGCAGAAATCATCACATCTACATATCTAAGGCATAAAATCATCCTGATTTTTCCCCTGTAATATCCCCTCACCCCCCTGATTCTGCAGGTCCCTATGAGGGTCTAATATAAAAATTTAAATTTTAAACAAACAAATAAACACATATAAACACATATCTGTACCCTAGTTTACACAAGCAGTCTAAATAAAATGACAGTCATGTTGAACTGTAAAGGTATAATCTAAATAACAGGGTAACCTCGCTATTCATAAGGACCACTTATTCATAAGGACCGCTATCCATAATGCATGACTAAATGAATAGCAGTTTTGTATGAATAGCGGTTCTTCTAAATAGCAAGCAAACCATAGACAAATTACCTCGCTATTCATAAGGACCACTATTCATAACTATTCATAAGGACTGCCATTCATAACGCATGTTAAATGAATAGTGGTTTTCTATGAATAGCGGTCCTTATGAATAGTGAGTGGACCCATGAATAACACAGCTGAAAAACAAAAAATATAAGGGAATCTGTTTTTTTTAGTCTAAAGTTGTTGACAGATTTATGGAAAATACACATTGCATTTCAAGTAAAAATATTGTTGCTATTAAGTGTTCACTTGTATATGACAAGAATTATACAAATCCTTACAATACAAATCATGTTCAAATGACTTTCTTAATACCAATCTATATCATCTCTACAAAAAAAGCAATTGATTTCCTTCATGATAATTCTTCATAATATTACTCCTATTGCATCAAATTATAAAGAAGAAAGAATTAAAAGTGATTACTTTTGTATGTCGGTTATGCTTAAGCAAAAAAATATGATATTATGTATTGAACTTTTAATTCAGTCATCAATAAATCACATTGTAAACAAGCCTGGGGTGGTATTCTGAAAATTGTAAATCTTGTTGTAACTTTTGTTGTATCTTCCGGAGATAATACATACAGCGTAAATATTGTTGTTAGCTGGTATTATGAAAAAATTTTAGCAGGATATTATCTCTTTAAGAACAGCCTTTATATTATCTTTGACATGCCCAATTTTTGACACTTTACCACTCAAGATGGATTTTATAAAGGTAGGTCAACTAATGGGAGCACCAAACAGAAGGATGTGCTTTCTGTGTATATCAATTTCGGGCATAGTTATTAAATTATGTGTTTTATAATGTGCCATGTGCTATTGGACTGCAATAAATTAACAAAATGGCCAACTCTCTTCTGCTTGAACCAAGCCACATATTAATGTAATATCATAGAATCCCACCTGTAATTTCTTGTAATGTCTCCTCTATGATATCTTGAATCACACACAGTCTCCATCTTGCTATTCGAGCATGTACTGTATAGCTGATTCTGAGCTAGAAAATTTGCCGAGATCATGAGATACAACAGCTAGAAGCTGTTGTAAGTTTTGTGTTTAATAGACCTGTTTACTAATGTATTTCCATTTATGCATGTTTCTCTCCAGAATCTTGGCCTTAGTTACCAACTATTCAGTGCACCTGTGAAGCATAATGGCATCTCTATGGATGGAATCCATTTTGCATACGTTAATTGTTGCTTTGTCGGACAAGCCTCTGGCAAGCTTTTGAGTCGTCAAGAGAAACTTTTGTTCAAGAAGTATGCAGAAAATTAGTAAACAGGTCTATTGCCATGGAAGATAAGATACCATAAAAGATAAAATAATTTTCAGAATACATGTACCAATTATATCATGATATTATCTTCAGTGGGCATATGTAAATTAGGATCATGCGCAGAGTAAACAAAGATACAACAAAAATTACTATAAAAGTTACAATTTTCAGAACACCAATTTTGTTATAATGGTGAAGATACAACAATATCAGAGATAAAATAGTTTTCAGAATACTGCCCCTGGCCTGAACATATTACAGTCATCTCAATTTAATATTTGGAAGAATCACTGATTCATATGAACACATTAGAGGATGAAAGCACCTTGTTCACAAGTCCTTTTCATAATAAAATATGTATAAATGATAATATCAAAACATTTTCTGTATCATGCTATCTCTTAATATCTATGTGCTTGCTCTTTTCAATATTTTCTCTCTGCATTGTCTGAAACTCTTTAGAATCCTCCCATGGCCGGGGTCCTCGGATGTTGCGCCAGTTATCTAGGTCAGACTGTTGCATTTTCTGGAAAGATTGAAACAACAAAAACAAAAATTATATAATCATGATTATGAGAGAGTTTAAACTTACAGAGAAGGTTAAGTTCCAGGAAAGGTCAGAGGGGAAAAATAATTGGTGAGCTTTCTCATTCCTCTTATGTCAGTTTGGAAGAAGAACATCATAGTATAAATGTCCCTTGAAAAGTGTTGTTCTTCAGATTCCATCATATTTGAAATGACGAGAAATAGCCAAGTGTTATGGCAGAACATTCATGCCACATTATGTACAGTCCCATATACCCATTTCTGTGTGCAGTGCTTGTGCTTTTCAGCAATATTGGGTCAATTTCTTATCATTTTGATGATTCCAAAACCTCACAGGATACATCAATGCTTATGTAGACATGATCAACCTATCCCAATTGCTTTGAGAGAGTTTCTTTCACAATGTATTCACATCACCAGAACTTATCTTTAACTATAAACTTCATAACTTGATAACTTTACATACTATGCAGGTTATAATCATAATCATCACATGAGTCCACAATAGTAACAATTGCTAGTAAAATTGTCATCATTTGAACCTACCCCTAAAAATGAAATAATCAGAATAATTCATACAAATCCTTCTACTTAATTTATTGCTGTATCAAAATTATTCCTTTTTAATTCAAAAGCAATATTTAGATAATAAACAAAGAGAAAATGATGCATGTGATGCATATATATATATCACTATACCTCATATTCTTCTGCCACGGATGCCTTTTTCTCTTTCTGTAGTTGTTTCATTCTAGCCTCAGTTTCTGGATCAACCTACAGAAAAAAGTAGAGTCCTCTAAATTTTACATCAATGTATATCTGAAGCTAAGAAAGATATCACTCTAACATCTTATTGGCACCAAAGTTAGATTTGCATGTAGCATTATATTATATATTAATTCAATAACCAATAAATCATAATGAAATGTAGGATATCTATTTTCTAATTATAACATCAACAATGATTTTGGCAGATGCATTTACAATAAATACACTTGTATTATGATGACTTTTATGTATGCATGACACATAAATGAGATATATTTTTTCATTCATTTTATATAGCTAGATACACATGTAAATTGTAACTGAATTCTAAATATTCACATATCTGCATATACAACAATATAAGAGAATATCACATTATCATTTCCGTCTTACCGTTTTCCTTTTATCAATTATTTCATATCTGAGTGTTCGGAACTCTTTCAATCCATAAGCACCACCAATGATCAACACCTGGAGCAAAATTAAAATAAGTTGAATAAACTTTCAACTTCTTACAATAATAATATGCTCGATATTTTCAATATCTAACAGTTAATAAACATTTTTGTGAGACAGACACTGAACTAGACAGAAAAATCCATCTGTTTGGACGAGTTTTATAACATTTTTTGACTTTTGAGGGTCTCCTCCAAGTAGGAGAGGAATTCTGTGAAGCCAGACGTAGTCTCAGCGGAGCATATTCCCTAACGAAATAGACTGATTTTTCGGTCTAACACTGAGCACTAATTGATGAGAAGATGGAACAAAATTATTCTGGGGCCCGTTGCACAAAACTTGCGTTTGAATGCAACTCAGGAAAATCAAACGCAACTTTATTTTCAGCCAATCAGAAGTGCGCATTAAGAACTTGCGTTTGATTTTTAGGAGTTGCGATTAAACGCAAGTTTTGTGGAATGGGCCCCTGAAGAGTAAACTCAGAGTAGGCCTTCTGTCTCTCAAACTATTTAGAAACTTGTCAAAGTTATAAAATAATTTAAAAAGTGATCATCAATTATGTCTATAATACATTTAGTCTATATTATTCAAAACCAAACCATGGCATTGTGACAATGAACTAACCCAGGTTTTGATCCTCCAAGTCAAGAGGCAAGCGAATTGTTCACTCTTGAGAGCTCCTAAATTTAGAGCCTACAGTGAGATCTACACATGATCTAGGATGAATGAAATATGAAAACTGCAAAACAGGCACTCACAAAAATACACCCCCCCCCCCAAAAAAAAAACCCCCAACAAACAAAACAAAAACAAAAACAAAAAACAAAACAACCAAACAAAACAAAACAAGGAACAACTGCAGAATACCCTGGGGGTCGTTTCATCAAACCGTCATAACGACAAGATCAGCGACATCTCGACGCTGTCGCTCAACTTGTCCGCTAACTGTTTCACAAAGCCGTATTTGCGAAGATCAGCGACAACTTCCCTGACAAGTGACTTGTCGGTACTCCAAACCTGTCATATCTTTTTAGAACGCCATCACAAGCCAGCTTTTAGTTAGTCTATGGGCTGCGAAAAAAATGAAAAATGTAAGTTAAGAGAAAATTATTTCCTGATCTCCAAGCACATTTCTTTATCATTCTTTTCATCAAATAGTTTTACTTATGTTTTTATTATAATATTTTACAGACGAACAACATGTTCTTATGACCTCTTGACCCTCCAACAAGTAAATGAAATTAATATTTAGAATACCCACATCGGTCTACCATAGAAAAGGTGTCTAAAACGGAACAGTCTGTATATACAGACCAATTTAAACGACGACAATTTATCATGTATGTATTTTCCCTATATTTTTCCCTTTTCACGCAATCCTTTGATATAAATAATATTAAATGTATTTTTTTATAACTGAATATTAAGAATTGGGTCATAAAATATCTGAATTCAATCATTTTCTCTAAAGTTTACACGATTTGGGTCTTCTTTCCATAATTAGTCAATTATGGTATCCTCTTATTTACAAATCTAGATTCGTACATCGCAAAAGCATCCTCGAGTTTTCTCAATTTTATAAATTCTAAGATGCCATAAGTAACACATCTTTTCATGAAAACGGGATGTTTGTATCATCAGTATTAATTTTCGCTGCCATTTTTGACATTTTGGAACAGTTTGGGGGAAAACTGAGCCTCTAAGTCTGTTTGGGTAATTGACGATAAATCCAATGGACTGTGATGTAGACTATGTTTTTTAACCGCTGAGTATCGATATCATTGAGTTGTCGTTTATCATGGCTTCGTGAAACAGTTTGTCTAGTCCATGACATTTCCGTAGATCGCCGACAAAGTTATGACTGTCATGGAGTTGATTTGATGAAACGACCCCCTGCACGACAATGTATATATATATTCAGATCGAGGCATATGTATATATATATTTATCGCCAACGATGTGGTAATCCAAATGTGCAGGGTAATAAGCCCAAAACAAAAAAACAAACAAAAAAACAACAAAGATGCCTCTGTCTTGCTCAGCATAATTTAATACTCATCATCTAATCACGGGTGCACATGGTGCAAGTGTTCGCCGTTTTGTTTTTCTGAAACCGTCTTTCATTACCATAACTGGCATTTATAATCTCAGATAATCTTAGTCCATCATCATGTCCAAGGTCCAAGTACGTATGTGAGTGATGGTGACAATGCGCGCATGTGAATGTGATCAGCGTACGTGATAATATTAACATGGGACTGTGGTCGCATAACTCGCTGATTGACAGTCACAAGGCGCAGGCCCTGCTGCATATTATTTAGTGTGTGAACAAATTATGCAAGGTGTCTGATCATTTACTAATACAATATAGTCCTTAAAAACAAGCGAATCATTCCATAATTTCTTACCAACATTGGAAGCCCATAACGAATAAATGAGTTCTTGCGTAAGACTTGAAGAAACCCTTTTCCTCTCATGGGCGCTGCCATTTTGTTTAAAATAGTCTTTTCAATTTCTTTGCAGACGACCCAAAGAAAAGCTCTAGGCTAACAAACTCAGAATCAGCTCACACGAATTACTAGTATGTATCACTAAAAAAAAATATTTTTTTAAATTTTCATAATGTGAATTGTAATTGTTTCTTAATTTGCACTGTTTGTAATCATAAAATCAATAAAACATATAAATTAAAAAAAAATAATAAATAAATAAATATACCAGTCAGGGGCGGCGGAGCGTCTTCCAAAGTGTGGGGGGGGGGGGGGCACCAACAAAAAGGGGCACTTTGGGGGAAAAAAGGGCATCTACAAAGGGTGAAAACAAGGTGGAAAATACCACTTTGAGACATTAGTATACCACTATACATTCTGATTAATACAGTACACTATCAAGGATCATTTTCGACACATTATTATTCATGTCTTAACATGGTTGTAGATAAAAACTACTTTGCAGTTGAGTGTAATGGTCTGATTATTCATTTGCGAGCGAGCGAAGCGAGCGAGCAAAATATTTAAGATATTTTGAATAGCAGTGATTTTTCTAATATGATAAGAATTAAGACAATGGTAAATGCGAGCGAGCATAGCGAGCGAGCTTTGGAAAAATTTTAGAAACAAATTGTCCTCCTTCCTGTTATGATTTAGGGGCACTGCTCATTCTTGTATAATTTAGGGGATTGTGCCCCTCCTCCACTGCCTCACCTTGTGCTGATATCAGTATTATTATGAAGCCTCTCTGATTATTTGGAGCTAGGTACCTGTATATGGCTCTTTTTTGGACTTTAGGGCACAGTTTGGAAGTGACACCGGGGTATATAGGTAAAATATATCAAATGTATATAAGTGTATAGGTAGGTCACTTATCAGAGGACAAAAGGGGCACTTATCAAAAGGGAAAATAATACTATAAGAAAGAAAAAGGGGCACTGATCAGAAGTAAAAGGGGCACTTAAAAAGAGGCATTTATCAGAGGTGAATAGGGCACTTATCATAAGGAAAAATTGCACTATTAGAATGAAAAATGGGCGCTAATAAGACGAAAACAGGGATATTTGTTGGATTTCAAAGGGGGCACTTATCTGAGCTTAAAATGGGCACTTATTAGAAAGAAGAAGGGGCAGTCACACGAAGAAAAAGGGTCACTTATCAGAGGTAAAAAGCAGGGGCATTTATAAGAAGGGAAAATTGCACTATTAGAACGGAAAATGGACACTAATCAGACGAAAAACATATGCACAGATTTCAAAAGGGGCAGTAATGTCTGAGGTTAAAGGGAGCACTTATCAGAAGGTAAAAAGGGCACTCATTAGAAAGGAAAAAGGGGTACTATACGAAGAAAAAGAGGGCACTTATCAGCTATGAAAAGGGGCACTTTTGGGGTACTTGAAAAAGTGGGGAGGCACTGTGCCCCCCTGCCCTCCCCCGGGAGCGCCGCCTCTGATACCAGTACTGCGAAAGTAAAATAAAGACTTTCTTATTTTATTAATTGAATACAAAAAAAAAAAAAGTGGTACACGTCATGTAGGCCTACCATTTTCTTATGAATTTGATAGAAATGTTTTTTTTTTTAATCCACACTAATGTCGAAACTGATTAAAGTAAACAGCCATTAATGCAATTCTAGAATGTGATACAATGCTGTTGTTGTTGTTATTAACCCGAGTATTTTCATGTTGAAATATGTTATGCTGTCTGCATATATTGTGTTATTACTGACGAGTTCATGTACCTTTGTTTTTTGAAGGTTTTTAATAAAATAAACTTGAAACTTGAAACTAGAACTTTAAAGCTGTATTTCCACTTTCACTGAAGATGGACATATATGCATCGACTTCATTGTAATTTAAAAAGTGATACAATTCATGTTTCTTTTTCATAACAAACATCCATTATTCATTAAGCCTTGCAATGTTTTTGCACGCCTGCAGATATTGATGTTTTATATTAAAATGGTGAAGAAAAAAAGTATGAAAAGGGGTGGTTCGAGGATTGTAAGTCCCGATAAATGTTTTTCCCTAAATGATCCCCCCCCCCCCCCCTCCAGAAAAAGACTGTTTGTAGGAGAAAAGAGTAGTAACTGGGGTTGAGCAGGGACTGTAAAAAAAAGGGAGGGCTGCTAAATAAAAAATCCCACCAGGTTTCCCTGACTTGCTTAGGTGGTGATGGGGGGGGGGGGGGGGGGGGGGGGGGGGTACAAATAAACCACCTTTACTGATCTTAATGCATAACACTTCACCTTTCCCAGATCTTTTTTATAATGTAATGAACACTATTTGGATGGCTCAAGATCACGACACTTGGATCAAGAGACATTTGTTGTAGAAATTAATTGGGTCACTCAACTTGTCATTTAATGATCTGACAGATCACTATTGATGATGAATGCACACAGATAAATAAAATTTAACGCACTTACATTTCCTATTAGATATATTTTATTCTACAAATCATTTTCATTTTTTACACATGAAATGTATGATTGATAACATACAAATTCAGCACCTTTGAAAAAAAAGATAAGAGATTAGATGCCTAAATCATCAGTTAAGGTATTCCACACAATCACCTTCATTCCCAAATTTTGCAGATTTCCACTGCATAGAGGACGGGTACTCTACAGTCCAATGCCTTTTCCTTTTATAGTTCAGCTATAGTAGCTGTACTATACATAATTATACATGTACAGTTAACTTTGCATAAGTCGAATCTGTTGGGACCACAAAAAATAGTTCATCTTATGCAAAATTCGACTTAGGAAATGTAAATAACACATATCTTGCATAGTTTGGTAAAGAAAATTGATTCAACTTGGGGAAAGTTCATCTTATGCTATACTTTGAGTTATGTAAGGTTAACCCTTTCAAGACAAATGACCACATTTTGTGGTTTGGCTCAATAACTTTTGATCCAGAGCTCGAAAAAATATACCAGATCCATGAGTAGAAAGAGCAAAAATTTCTGCACACACTAATGTATTTTTGTTTCATGACCATATTGCGTTTGATGCCAGGAATTTTTAAAAGGAGAATAAGCTTTGAGATCCTTAAATTGGCAACATATTGGGAGGTTCAAAAGCATTGTTTTTTCATCAAATTGGCAATTTTTTCAACTTTTCGACAAATTCCTTGCCATGTATATTTTTTTCAAAGACATCACACCTTATTAGAACCATGTAGAACTAAAAGAAAAATATCATTGTTGCCAATTTGAAGAAGAAATTGTGATCAATTTAGCCCTTAAATAATTCCTGTACTGTAAGGGTTAACTGTACATAAAATATTAGGCACAATAAATACAGAGATGTAGAAGAGGTGGTATGAGAAAGACCCAGTCTTTTGTGTCACCCTAGAATAGAATCTTGCACAAGGTAAATGAATATATTTTCTTACTTCCTAAATTTTGGCACAGACACCAGATTAGCAAACAAAGAGTTGTTTATTCAAGGTATAACTTGAGGGCCCTTAACCTGCCCCATTCACTTATGTTACTTATTACAAAAGTATTTATACACCTTTAACGATTAAAGAGCATGAATTATCAATTTTTCAAGAAAGGTGCATAACAGATGAACCCTAACCTTTAGGAAACCTATCAACAGTACTTTTCAATGTGATTTCAATAATTCAATCAAAAACAAATGGTTGAACATCAGACTGACCTATTTTCCTTCAAATATTGGAAATGTTGTGAGAACCAAGAAGAAACTGCACCTTTTTATGCTCTGTGCAAAACTCACTTCTTTTTCAGAATAGATGTCTTTATCCATGATAAGAAGCCAGACTTTTGTCACTGAAATTCCAATCTACAGCCCCAATTGTGAGCTAATAAATAATCACCAAATAGACTAAGGCTTTTATGTGTATGTCAAATCACAGTGGACGTGATTGATACTGTAACTAGCTACAATTGACAGATTTCAGTTATAAAGTTCAAGACATGTCTTTGTCCACACTGATTCAAACAACTGTCACACTACAGGATGATCTTTCACAATGCAAGGAAAATGATGCATAATAGGCCGGTTTACTAACATATTCAAATTTTATGCATGCTTTTTAAACAAAGGTTGTTCTTGACAACCTGAGAGCTTGCCCAATGCTTGCCCGACATAGCAACAAGTAATGTATGCAAACTGGATTCCTAGTATTGTAGTCCATTTATTAATAACAGGTTGGTAGAATACAGACCTATTGATCATCGACACAACTTGGATAACGCCCACCCTTATGTCAGCGGGCTTTGCCGGACTCCTGTTTGTTTACTGACGGGCGCTGGGTGATTTCTTATCACTAGGGGCACCTAGGGGCACAAAGGGCACCTCCAGAGCTCCGGCCAATATGTGACAGGGTAGATTTCAAGCGACAAATACGCTTGATTCCCTGGCGGGTTTGAATTTCGGTGACTTTCTGGTAATCCCAAAATTCAGCTGGAGACCGTTGGATAAGTGATGCAGGCATAACAGATCGCACTTAATTTCCTATCTCCAATCAAAGCAATTCAAATCCACTATCAACATAATGTAGTTTGAGTATTCTATACCAAATAAATGATATTGCACATAATCCTAATGCCATATTAAAAGTAAAGGATATATTGTACATCATAATTTTGTTTTCTTTAAAACATAAATTAAAGAGTGCTATTTCAAAAGGCCAGTCTCTGAATTCTGCTTAATAAAGGTCTTAATAAAGGTACATGTAATTCTACATTCATCCTCAAATGTCTTATGTTATAGTAGTAGATTGTAGATATTACTGATTACATATATATACAACTTAGAAAAACAACAACAAACATAGACAAGAATTTTCAAACATGCACAAAACATCAACAGTATAAAAAATTACAAACAAGTATTCTGTTGTTCATTAGAAAATCAAAGCAAACTCAACAAACAAAAGAGTAAAGAGTTGCACAGTATCTCTTTCTAACTTGGTTAAATGTATGATGAAGGTGCATGCACATCTTTTAAGTCAAGAATACCCATTATATCAAAATATGTCTAGATCAGAATCATTTATCATTCAGAATATTTAAGAAATCAAAACATATCATCTGCATGATTTTTCAGACTATAAAGAAAATAAATAAAAAGTTAATAAGCAATATCATATAAGTACGTGTCTGATATTTTGACAAATTGGCAAGGGGGCTCACTGCTTAGTCAATTTTTCATGTTTTGACATAAACGAGATGGCAACTGGCAAATTTTTAAAACTGTTATTGATTGCATTATACCCAGATGAAAATTTAAAATTACATTATTTTAGCTCACACAATTTAGATTTAGAAACATGTTTGATAGAGTCCCATACACTTCCCTGCTTTCTACAACTTTCAAATGAAAACTCTTACTACAGGAAAAAATATGGGTAATTACTGTAAAGATTCAACTGATATTTTTCATAGCAATCAGCTTGTTACAGTCACTCTGAAAGTACAGAGCATTCAGAGTGAGAAATTATGTAACCAGTAGTCAGCAAGTTTTAAGGAATTTACATGTCATTTTTCAACTCTTATCCCCCAAATTCTTTAGTATTTTGTTCTCACTTCACAAACACTAACATTACATGTTTTGTCTGAATGGATCTCCCCATGGAAGACCAGTTGCACTATATAAGTGTAGCTGAAAATGGGCTATCCAGCCGTCTCTTTCTTGCCTTTCCTTGTTTACACTGTATTTTTCATTCTTCAATCATTCTTTATTGTGCTGTTAAATTTAATGCCATACTATCGAACAGTTTGGCTTGTGTTATATATGTATATGAATTTTGTTATTTGCTTTATATTTATGTGATTGTATATTCTTTTTTATATGACGGAAAATAAAACAAAACAAAACAAACAATGTTCTCTTACCTAGCATATTTTCTAAAGAGAAGGTTGAGTTCTCGGAAAGGTGAAATATAATTTGTGAGCTTTTTCATTCCTTTTAGTTCCAGTTTGGAAGAACATCATAGTAGAAATGTCCCCCGAAAAAAGGATTGCTCTCCAAGACTTCAAATGCTCTCATATTCGAAATACATATGATGAGAAATAGGTAAAGTGTTCAGGCCGAACATTCAGACCACATGTGAGTGCAGTCCCATACACAAAGTTCTGTGTGCAGTGCATGTGCTTTTCAGTGAGATTGGGTCACTTTCTTATCATTTTGATGATTCCAAAACCTCACAGTATACACCAATTCTTAGGTAGACATGATCAACCTTTCCAAATTGCTTTGAGACATTTTCTTTCAGAATGTAATCACATGAGCAGAACTCATCTTTCAAGGGTACCAATCACCAAAAAATATTTTGCTCTGTATGTTAGGGGTTCCATGTTGCCAACAATATTCAAAGAATGAGCTTCAAATATCAATTCTATAAAGAGATATTGCAAGTTTAAATACTCTCTAAATAAACATTACAGCGACTCGGACTTGCCAGTAGACGGACCAGTATGCACTCACACAAAACAGGGCCGGAGCGGAGCAGAGTTTGGTTCCGTGCGAGGGGGTTTTATGTTTTCCTTTATTTTCTTCATACTCCTTAACTGTTAACCCATAGAAGGTCAGATAAAGTTTTTTAGAGATTAACTTTAAATGTTCAAGCTGTACACAAATCCATTTTTCATGTGGTTGGTACACTTTAAATCATCCTTTTATTGATCATACTACACACAAAGAAGACATAATAGCCCAGGACAGAACTAAATTACTGGTAGATGCAGGGTACTTACCAGAATGTCAAACATAGAAAATGAATATTTTCTGTCATGTTAATCCTTTCTTTCACTTATTAGAAGTAGTGCAGTCCCCAATCAACATTTTTTGTTGAACTACCAAACAATCTTAGAATATATGAAAATAAAGAGAACAGGTGGCAAGCATCAAGTGAGATGGGCATTTCTTAGTAATGATTTGCATAGATCTAGGGTCTAGTTACTGAAGTTTCATGGAGTACAGAAAGAAAGAAATTAATTCACGGGTGGCAAAAGTATCCAGTAACCACCTATCAACAAGAACACTGCTAAATAATTGTAGTTATATTTTAAATAATTTGTGTCTCATTTGACCAGTAAATAACAGCAATTACCTGCCAGATCAACATGCTTTGTGATACCTTAATATTCAAGGACAACATAGTGCAACAGCTTAATTTCTTTCTAAAAAGACCAAACTGCTAAACCTCATATCCACAACTACCATTATCATCCATAAGAAACACATACTCTCATTACTATTGTATTTACTTTAAATTCAGCTAAAATTCCTTCTCTGAAATTTCCATGCCAATCTTTTTTTTTCTAACTCTCAAATACAGAGTAATCTTTGGTATCTAAAATTTTGAAATTTTCTACATATGTAAGTTTACAGGATAGACTGTAACATACATTATTCCTATTAACAATTAATACTGATTTATCAAGAGACTTCATCTTGTCTGGTGCAGTCCTCTGGTAATATGGGACATGAATTCATAGCGATCAGCACAGCGGAATGCACAGATATTGCACCTGAAGGGCTCCTGCCAGTCATGGCATCCCATATGAATGGCATACATGATACTGTCAGCAAAGATGGTATGGCAGTGCTCACATCGCATCACCTCATCCTGAGTAGAACTGTCAACTGTCTTTGTACCATGGCAGCGGCTCAAAGAGCTATTTGAAGAAAGCTGAGGGGAGTGGGTGTCCAGGCTGTCATGGGAGTCTTTGCTGATTGTAGGTGACACTACATTTGGAGGCATCCGCGAAGATGATGAGTTTGAAATAGGTGAATGATTCCTAACTGGATACTGAGGATAGCGAAGGATATCTCTGCCATCACTCAGGGATACAGCTTTCATAATGTAAGGGCCATTGCTGGTACTTGGTGCGGAATTTTTTACCTGTCCCCCTTGCAGTAATGTTGACAGCATGGATGGGGATGATAGGGCTCCTTGTGTAGATGGGGGACGTGAAGATGGATTTCCATGAATACTGGAGGTTGAACTACTCACTGATAGCTTGGATACTGGTCTAGAATGAGAAACTTTCTGTGAGCTATTGCTACTTTCACTAGGATAACGATTCCTTGATGAAGACGATGGCGATGCATTACCTTTAGCCAAAGCTTGCTCTAAGATACTCATTCTAGCAGCTCTTGATTGAGCATTAGAATGGCTTGCATCAACAGGTGAGGCACAGTCGGCTACAGAGTCAGGAGATTGTAGGGATCTTTGTGGGTGTGTCTGAATGTGATCTACATACTCCTCAATTGAATGGCACCAACGATGACACACATCACAAACGTAAGGGTAATTTCCTGGGTCTGTACCCGAATCTGGGTGCCTACGCTTCAAATGCTGCACCAGCTCATGAGCTGATTTAAACTTTATATGGCAAAGGTCACAAGGGAAATTGTCCCACTGATGAGATCGCATGTGCAGGGTCATTCGTCTCTGGCTCTGAAACATGTTACTGCAGAGAGGACATTTGAAAGTGAAGTGCTTAGAACTATCTCGTGTATGGCGAGTCTTGATGTGTGTTTTCAACTGATCCTTTCTAGTTGCATTGTATTCGCAGAATGGACACTGAAATGGGCGGCTACCACTATGAAGGTTCATATGCCTTCGCAAGCTGGTTTTCTTTGTGAATGAAGCCTTGCACCAACGACAATCAAATTTTTTCTTCATACCTCCCATGCTGATTTGCTGCATTGTTGCAGATTCTCCATGAGATAGGACATTATACAGGATTGAAGAGCTGGTACCAGAGTCTGGGTCCTGATCTGCAATGGGGCCCAAAGTGCTTAGGTCTTCAGGTTCAGCATCAAAGGTTGCCTGGATATCATCATTTTCTTCTCCCATGAAGCTGCCCTCTCCATCTTGCTCAATATTTGCTATTCCTGTAAATAATTTTTTTAAAAATCAAAAATTCCATTACAATATGATTTCAGAATCAAAAGGGAGCATAAAAATGAGTTCTTATGTGCAGTCTATAATTTGCAACAGTAATTATGGTTCTTCAATTTTATTCAGATTCAATTATTTTGATACATGAAACACCCCTTACCATCATCTGGTTCATCCTTCTCTCCGGTGACCATGATATAGCCTCCATTTTCCTCCCCAGGGGATGGGTCATCCTCCACCAAATGTCTGCTTTCATCCTGCCCTCTTGTATCTTCTGTTCCTTGGATATGTACAACATCTCCATCATCCCCTGGTTCTACTTCATCTTCAATGAATTCTGCCTTCACATGAAACACGTCCATCAAACCTTTCAGATCTGAATCGCTGTAGTCTGACATTTTCCATCAGCTTTGCTGGGTTACCTGAGGAGGATATCATGGTTGAAAACTTATTATAAGAGTTATTACAAAACAGGAATTGAACACTTATAATTTTCTAAACACTGAATGATTAAATAATGGACAGCCTTACAGTATCAAAAAAAAATGTTCATTTTATAACATTCTGGGAGTTAAAGCAAAAAAAAAAATCTTATGTTAGGGCAAGCATGTTTAGTTCAATCTTTCAGTAAATTCTACATAAATTGTACAAAATTCTCCATACTTTTACACATATACTCTACTTGTCAATGTCATTACTGATTATAATTTAGAATATATTTTATGCTTAATTAAGATATCACATTTCAGTATCTGATAGAGATCTAGACCTCAAGAGTCAAGATAGACTTAGCCTAGTCTACAGACCTATATTTTATTTTAAAAAATAAAAAAATAAAGGCACAACTACAAGTAGACAGAAATATCCATCTGGTATGGGGAATTCTTTATTAGAAGTGACATGTGTCAACCTTTCTCAAAGACAAATATAAATTTCGGACCTGAACGAAGAAGCTATCGTAAGTCAAGTACCGATTTTGTAATTTCCTATTAGTGAAGTGTCAGAGTAATATGAAATTGTAGTGAATGTATGTTTGGCAGAAAACAAAAATGTAGAGGCGATCAGTAGAGTCACACGTAGTCTCAACGGAACTGTCAATACAAGAGAATGAAGCTTTCGGTCTAAACTACAACACCCTCTTGCACCAATTCTACAATTTGTAACACTATCTCGATCATGTCAATTCAATCAAGTACAACACTTTCTTTGGCTGCATCTCAGACTCAGTCTTTGTCCATGTTGTCAGTCACACAAGTTATAATACAACATCACAATACATACTTTAAAACACTTATACATGTACAAGCTTATCTGAAGATAACATTGTACTCCAGACTAGCTTTTACGGGTGAATAGGCTTCAATAGGTTTTGTGTGTATCAGCAGGCCTTTGTGACACGACATTTGCTCCTGCGAAGGTTAAGGTCAAGGTCATGATTTGGTTTTTTGTTAAGGACAATGTGAAGATTAGGATTAGGGTTAGGGTTAGGTTTAGGTTTAGGATTAACATGGCAAAGTTAGACCGGAGCAATTGTCGCAGGAGCAAATGTCATGGAACCGTTTTGGTCCTTTGAAAAAGGTATTGTATTACCGAACGTGTAAAACCTATGGGAAAAAGACACAACCTACCCCGATTTCGGGTCAACTGGATGTAGTACAATGGATGAGTGGGGGTGACGAGAGAGCAGCTTATAAGATATTACTTATGTTTTTTGCCTCATTTATGATCTTCTGCCCTGTGTGTCAAGTAGTGTGGAGAACATACACATAGTCCCACGCGTATCACTTATACATGTACAAGCTTATCTGAAGATAACCTTGTACTCAGACTAGCTCTTTTATGGGTGAATAGGCTTCAATAGCTATTGTGGGTATCAGCAGGCCCTTTTCCAGGCTAGATCATTCATACAGGAGAGGAAAATAATTATTTAAAATTTCACTTTCAATTCTGAATCCCCTAATTTGTGGCACAGTAAGAGTGGAAGAGTCCATGAATCAGGTAATCTAGCAAATTTAAGAAAATTAAATCTTGCTTAGAGCAATTTTGTTGTCTGTTTTTGACTGCTGCAACAGTGAATGTTGGACACAGTCCCACATACGCAAGGGCCCATGAGTCGCACGCGTATGAAAGCCATTTTATGCGCTTAACTGTACGCGTTTGGAAATACAATGCTGTTCAGAAATACAATCCTTGCCTTGATTATATCTTAATTGTTTATAAGTGAGTCTGAGCTCCTTTTTTTTTCAATCACTCAGTCTCTCAGAATAAAATAGATCTAGAATCTAAATAGCTAAATTAATAAAGCCTTTGACCTTGTTTTAGTTTAAATAAAGGTACATTTATTATTTAAATAACAAAAACACTTGTTCACCTTTACACTGCGTTGTCTGAAACAATTAACAATGTCAAACTCAAAGCCTTGCTTGAACTCGAAGCTGAATTTGAAACGTCTTGTTAAAAAAGTAGGAACACAAATTACAATATGCGGGACCGAGCTGAAGCTGTGCCAATGGACTTTGCATGGCTGCCTATTAAAAAAAATGCAAACTCTGTTAGATTTGTAATTACAGTTATCTATCATCAAAAAAAAAAAAAAAAAAAAAAAACATACCTGAGAAATTATTTTAGTGTCGGTGGATTAATACACTAATGGACACTCGGTACGAGAAACTGAAATTTTCGTTCTTTTGACCTTCCCGCAACCACATTTCTCTTGCAGCCTCGGAGAATCTACGCTCTGGAGATCGGATCGAGATCCGCGATCGAAATGCGATATCTAAATAATATGAAGAGTGCATAGGCGCAAATCCAAGGGGGGGGGGGGGGGGGGGAGACAGGGGGACATGTCCCCCTCCCACCTTTTTTGAATAACTTTTTTTTTTTTTTTTTGGTTGTCAGAAAATTTTGGAGGAAAACTAGAGCCAAAAATTGCGATAGCCTATTTTTTTTTTTGCTTTTTTTTTGTTTGCTTGTCAGAGAATTTTGGAGGAAAACTAGACCCCCAAAATGTGATAACCTTTCTTTTTTTTTGGGGGGGGGGTTGTCAGAAAAAATTTCAGACATATCGGACGTACAAAAGTTAAATCATGTGGTGACTCCCCCCCCCCCCCCCGAATTTCAAAATGGATTTGTGCCACTGGAAGAGTCCAACAAAATTTTGACAATGCAAGTACACTTACCGTCTTTTACTTAGGAATTAGGTCAGGAGCCTGTCCCGAAATGAGATTTGACCCTTAAAGTTACTTAGACCATCATGCCATTCACAAAAAGCTTGTCAGCTCGAACGAAGCCGCCGGGTTTGGCCCCCGGTTTGGCCCCGCCATGCAGAGCCCCCCCCCCCCCAAGGGCCCCAAAGTCGGGTCGATTTCAACCATCTAACATATGCGCCAAACTTTGTCAGAAAGAAGGTGTATGACTATACATTACCAAAACACAAAAACTGACAAAATTTTCCATCGGGATGGGTTGTCACTTGTCAGACGGCCCCTAAAAATTGGGGCAAATTTTTCCCCTTCAATAAAAATTTTGTCAGAAGAAAGACTCGGTATGGGCGTACGTACCGTACGGTACGTACATTGCAAAAATATAAAAACTGACAAAACATTCCATCTTTCTCGGGGTGCAATTTGACCAGTGCCAAATGCACGATTGTTTTCAATAAATTGTGAAAATTGTAATGCTTTCTTAAAAGTAGTCAAATGATATTGTCAGGATTATGTAAACACACCCATTGTCCATCTGCGCCTGTTTGACAAGGCATTATAGGAAGCCTGCAAGCCCTTGCAAGGTCAAGAAACCTCATCGATGCAGGCCTGGTACAATCGCAATGAGAGAGATTCGCCGCGCGCTACCTGAAGAGCACCGACACGAGCTTCTCATCCGAAAGCTGCCTGAGATGAATGGTATATATTTCAGCATGGCAGCCAGTACCATAGCCAAACAGGTGCAGAGGGTGTGATAAGATCATCTGTACTATGTAAATTTTGACCTGAATTAAATGACACACTTTGGAGCTATAAGGCTGTAATGCCTAAAAATGTTTTTTCTCTACATCCAGAGCATTTTGGGCAGCAAAGCTTGGTTTAGGGGCACTAGTTGGTGTTTTTTTTTAGGGGTGTGTTACACCCCTTTCCGAATTCCCGATGGAAAATTTTGTCAGTTTTTATATTTTTGTAATGTACGTATACCCATACCTCTTCCTTCTAGCGAAATTTGGTCCATGCATGCATGTGCCTTAAGGGAAAAATTTGTTCATTTTTAGGGGCCGCGGAAAATTGTGTAAGTCTTTGTGTTTTGGTAATGCACCTTCCTTCTGACAAAGTTTGGCGCATATGTTGTGGGTCGAAAACGACCAGACTTTGGGGCCCTTTCATGGGGCTCTGGGGGCCAAACCCGGCGGCTTTGTTCGAGCCGACAAGCTTTTTGTGAATGACATGGATGGTCAAATCTCGTATGTAAAATGGGGTGATTATTTCGGGAAAAGCTCCCAGACTATCTGGTTTAGACCGAAAATTTAGAGCTCCGCTGAGACTACGTGCAGTCTGGCGTAGGCGGAATCCCTCTCCTACTTTAAATGTAAAAAAAAAAATGTTATAAAACTCCTCCAAACAGGGGGGAGGAATCGAGGGGGTTCCAGGGCCGGGGGAGATGTGCACCGTAAGGCAAGTGGGAAGTTCATTTTTTTTTGTACTTGTGGGATTTTTGAAAGTAAATTACCGTACCTTATTATTCCATTCAGAGTTATCTTATATATATATATATATATATATATATATATATATATATATATATATATATATAGGAAAATTTAGACCGAATATAAACCTACACTTCTAAAGAAAATGAGATCATTCTCAATCACTGAATTTAATCATACAGTTTGAGACTTGAAAGGTATTTTTTCGACTGAATTAGTGGGTGGATGTGGTAATTAAGGGCCGGGCAGATGACGATTTCATCCGCAACAGCTGTTTCGAGCAAGATAAAACATGCATTTTTAAGTGATTCCAAGATCCAAATAAATAGAAAAAGCAAATGTCTACATGAGAAGAAGGAATTGAATAGAAAATATTTAGATAATGGAGAAACAGCTTTTTGTATTCGCGGTAACAGAACTTGATTATTTAATATCATGTCAAAGAGGATAAATAAATTTATACGCTCAACAAAACGGGAAATCCTTCCGAAAAAAATATGATATTTCAAAGTCAAAAGAATACATGCAAAAAGAATTTCGTTACTGAAAAAATACAACCCATGATCTTAGAAATGTTTGAACCTTTGGTCTAATTGTTAGAAACATGGGAATCGAAACATATATAGTTCCGTGTTCTTCGCCGTGTGAAAAATAGTCGAATTCAAAATTCCCATCATAAAACCATAACTTGGTTTTGGTGGAGATTCTTTTTCTCCATAAAACCTGGATACTGGTGATATTACATGCATTTTTTTAAACATGATTATATCATGTAATTCTACTAGGTAATTAGAATAAACTGTTTACACTTTTGATTGTTAATAACTGAAATATTATACCTTGTATCAAATTGAAATTTTTACATTGTAAAGTTGAAGGGTGTAAAACTGATGGCCGGGGTGCAAGTTTTATGACATTTCTCTGCGCCCACATTATTATGTGTATACATTGGCGTAGACAGGTCCTCATATGTGGGGGTATGATTTCCCTCAAGGACCATATATATATATATATACACTCACACACACATGAAATAAATACAATGTGAAAGTAAATTATATATATATATATATATATATATATATATATATATATATATATATATATATATATAGGCAGGCACGGTGGGGTGTGGGTGTGTAAACCTTTACATGGTTTTTCTCTTTACATGTCCAAGATACAACTTTAGCATCACGGTTTGCATTTTTGTAGTATGATTTGAATAATGAGAGAGCGAAGCGAGCGAGCAAAAAATATTCAAACTTTGTGAGGTCGCAACTACATTGTAATATAAAAACCGGGAAACACAATTCTGATGGGGTTTCATTTGCAAAATTTCACTATGAAAATTTATTTAATAAGCTATACTTTTAATAGGAGCGAGCGTAGCGAGCGAGCATTTGGAAATATTGGCTTTAAGTCCCTTTAATTATAGGGGCACATGTTATGGGAAAGGAAAACGTGGTACTTATCATGGGGAAAAGGACAATTATTAGAAAAATAAATGAATGTATAGAAAAGGTAAAAAAGACAGTTATCAGAGGTTAAAAGGGGCATTTATAAGAACGGAAAAATGTTCTTATAAAGTAGAAAAATTAAATCAGTGCCAATAAATATTACAAAGAAAAAAAAACTGACTTGTTACATTAATAGGGATAAAAGGGATTAAAAGGGATAAATGCTCTTGTTGGAATAAGAATATGGAACGGGAATTTATTGGAAAGAAAAATGTGGGTATTTATCTGAGGTTAAAGGGAAAAGTAGAGGCACTGTGCCCAAATGCAACCCCCGGAGCGGTCTGACCGGGTCTACATGTTATTATTGTCATTTCATCATTCTTCTGTGTATAATTTGGTGATGATGACACAGGTCATCATCCTCGATAAATATTGGGGGTGCTGCATTCCCTCTTTCCCTACCACATTCGATTCCTGTGACTATATTTTTATTTCAATTTTGAAAATTGTTAGTACATGTATTACCAATAATATGAGTGTGGCAAAATTGCATTATAAAGGAATGTTACTGACTAAACCCTCTAAATCGAGAATAATTACATGTACTTTTAATCTAAATTATTTTTCTGCATTATAATGCATATATGGCTTTGAAAAAAAAAAATCACCTCAAAATATTTTGGGGGATGGTAACGCAGGCCACCCCCTCCCCCCACTTCATTTTTAAAAAAATTATACCTCCATGTCCCTCCCAGATCAACACCCATGTTTGTATAATTTGAAGTAGATGCATGGTTTTCACTTTCTAGATATATCGGGAAAATCAGAAGGAACGACAGAATTGTAGATAAATATTAATAAATTCATATAAAACTACAATATTGTACATAAATAAATAATATCTATATTAAAATAAAGAACATATAAATTTGAATGATATTAATAAATATGATGTGTCAAATTATATTTATCTACAACATATAATAGAAATGTATATTTTCCACCATTTTTTTTTTGGGGGGGGGAGGGGGGGTGAAACCTGGGGGGGGGGATATTTGTACACACCCCCCACCTGAAAAGTTGGGGATGCATACCCCCACCCCCCCCCCCCCCGCTATCTACGCCCCTGTGTGTATATAGTTAGGCACATTGTGTGTAGCATAGTTAGGCGCCCTTTATAATTAGCGCCAAGAAGTGTATCAAGTATCATGTTGATCGGCTATGTTCAGCCTAGGTTTCTAATAAAGATTTCAAAACGTTCATATCATAACTCAAATCTGATGCGTTAAATTCCTCTTTGTTGGCGCTGAATACTTTTCTTTAAAAATTGTTCTGAATATTCAATTAGATTTTTCAGTTTTTGAAAAGCCAAGACGTACCACAAAATATGTGTCTGTAATTAATTCAGAAGACAACAACTGCCATTGTGTGTTGCACCTGTCATTTTTGCCAACCTTTTGCTGTCCCGCGTCATTAAATGATTCATGATCTGGGTAAAAAAAGGTTTTCTGGAATTTCAGCTGCAAATTAACACTGAATTGTTGTGTTCTGAATTAATAGGCCATTTTCGTAATGTATTCAAATTTATACACGTTTGCCTCGTGACAAACTACATTCACCTGTAAAAACCTATTCTTTTTCAATAGTCACAATGTGAATTGCATGTATAGGCGTTGTTAGGTTGGACAAACATTTTGGCTTACCCAACCTATACCAACACTTAATGTATGCAATCAGCATTCTGACTATTGAAATACAATGACCTGTAACAGGTGCATGGATGTAATCATGGTAATAGCTCGTTACCAGGAGTTTGACAAAGAGGTAAGCATTAAATTTGAATGCATTACGAAAATGGCCTATTGCTGATACACATAAATTTTGTGGCCTTTATTCTTCAAAAAGTGAAAACATGTAATTAATATTCAGAGCAATATTTAAAGAAAGGTATTCAGAGATATGTCATAAAAATTGCACTCCATACATTTTATATCCTTCAACGTAGCAATAAAAAGTGTCCACATGTTTTTTAACACCTAGTACTTTACCAAATATATTTCAATCATAAAAGCAATATATAAAAGTAACATGAGTTCAGTCATAATCGTACTTTTGGCAATCATGATGACAAAGGAGAATATACGGAAGTTTGGAAAAAACATAATCCCTTTCGTACATAATAAATTTTAAAAAAAAAGACATGGTACGTAGCAGTGTTGTAGTCAAGGCACAAACCCTAAAGGCCAAGGCCAAGGCCAATGAATTGACTAGCAAGGCCAAGGCTAAGGCTAAGGCTAAGGCCAAGGCTTAAAACCTCAAGGCCAAGTCATTAATAAATAAGAGGGGAAAAGGAACATAAAAAGACGGAGGCTCACACACACACACACACACACACCCACACACCCTCACACACATTGACTTGTGGGGAACTGTATTGTTTTCTCCTTTTGTACTTTGTATCCCACAAGCACTTCTCCTAGCATGACGGAATAAAGGCCATCATTGTGCTCTTTTGTTCTCTGTACCCCACAAGTGTATCTATGTAAGGGCACCCACACACGCACGCACACACACACCCACACACCCACGCACACACACACACAAACACACAAAGAAAGTAGGCACTGCCTTCAAGAACCAACTGACAGCAGGGGTGGCTGAACAGATTTACAAAAAGGGGGGGGGGGGTCATTGCAAAAAGACATTTTATAAAAAATAAAAAGGGGGGCACCTAAAAAGACCTGGTGGAAAAATATAGGCCTATACTCAATTTTCATAACTCCATTTTCATGACCTACCCTTTGTACATGTATCTTCCTGCACATAAATAACTTGTAATTAACTGATTATTTTTTTTTTGTGAGCAAGCGAAGTGAGCTAGCTAATAAAGAGGGAGACTCGGTGTTCTTCTCTAAAATATCAGGACCAAAGCTTGATTTGGAGCTTGCATGTGGTTAATAAGTCTTGCATGGCTCTGTGCATGTATTTTATTATGATTTTAACAAGAGATATCTCACTGCTCTCAAACCGACAATGCCCCTTTTCTGCAGTTGATTTTTCTGTTAGGCCCAATTGACAATTCTAGGTCTCTTTGCCAAGATAGTGAATGTGAGGTCTCATTCAAGGTTGAGCTCAGAGCAAACAATGAAATTGCCCCCCCCCCCGAAAAAAAAAAATATGTATGTAACTTTACTTTATATATCGACTACATACTTTAATATATATATATATATATATATATATATATATATATATATATTATCATTATTGTTATCATTATTATTATTATGCATTTATGTCTTATCTGTCAGTCTTCATTGTCTCTTTTGACCTTTCCAATGTTCACTATACTATAAACGTGTCGTATACAAGTTTTCAAATAACAGATTTATAATTGTATTATTAATTACCTTTTGGTAATCTATTTATATTTATAATTTTTTCAAGTCAATACATCTACATGTTACAAAAATTATGTTTGTCATTATTTTGAGGGATCCACATTTTACAAGCTCTGCTTTTCAGTGGATCCCTCCATTTACACAGGTTTAACTTAAAAAATAAAAAAGAACTATTTTACTGGATGTTTATGTATACTTTCTATTTCATAACTTTAAACCATGTAAAATGTATTATATGATTGAATACTGAATTGTATATTTGATTTCTTGTCAAAATCACTGTTCTGTTAGAAATGAAAATAAAACTGACCTGAACTGAACTGATGAGGAGAGTGAGATGCCCACAATGATCGAATGACACATGGATCAGCCTCTCCTTATCCCTGTGTGGGAAGGAGTCGACGCCAATTTTCTTCTTCCTTTGATCTTCTCTCCCTTCTCTTTCTTTTCTTACCAGTTCTTCTTCGTTTCCTCCTCCTCCATTCCCCCCCCCCCCTTTTTTCATATTTTCCCCTTTCGTACCTCTACATGTACTTTCTTTCTGTAATAACTTTTATTCATTGGAGATACATTTCATCTTTTATTCAGAAAGTGACACTGCTAATGTGTATGATTTTAAAAAATAATAAAATGTTTACATGCTCAAGTGTCTCCGTATGACTGCAATATATAATTCAATAATAATACGATGGTGTCTGTAATTGTTATGATTGTTAGTTTATCAATGAATATATTACGATTAAGTTTCTTTATCAGACCAATTTATATTGTAAACACATTGTAATGTTGTTGTTTTTTTCTGATTTGAAATAAAAGAATAGCCAACTTACAAATATTAAAACAAAAAAATAAAAATATCAAAATAATTCATCAAACATTGATCTCATTATTTATTTCAGATTTTCTATAAGTATTATGAATCAACTACATTAAATAGTATTTCACTTCAAAAGAGAAAATTACAATCCCAGAGAAAGAAGAAAGGAGGTTAAAAAAAGAAACACAGTTAATACTAAAAAAAAAAAAAAAAAAAAAAAAAATATATATATATATATATATATATATATATATATATATATATTCTTTAGTCTTTGCACATAGACAAAGAATCTTTATGCAATATGAATCAAAATTAAATTTATCTTGATATAAAACCTGGAGCTTTAACACTTTGACCTGACATTTTTAATCTTAAAGTCAGCTCATGAATATATTTATTATGCTATTTAATAAGAATCAAGCAAAATAGTGTAACATTAATTACATTCCAGAACAATGGAGATATATATTTTAATGTTCAGTGCAATCTTATTGATGAGTTTATTTTTGTTCTCCTGTAAAGGCAGTTCATAATACTAAACTATAATTACAGCTACTAAATATTGACAGTACTCAATCTACATTGCATTGGATGTAGGGAATTCTTGACGTTTCCTTTTCTTCTTCTTATTTTATTATTTTCTTCTAAATTTGAAACATTTCTTTTATAAAGACATCCAACTGTCATACATAATTCAATCATAAATATGAATTATTGTAAAGTCATTATATAGAGCTAATTGTTTGAATGATTATGAAATGCTTTAATGTATGAATTACAAAATATTGTGGCTTCAATGATAAAGTTATTCATATTTTAAGAAATCCATGATACTACCATATAGCAATAACATATTATTGAACCAACTTCTGTTTCATTGTCATAAAAGTAAATAAATTTCAGATTTGATAAGTTAGATGGCAAGGGTGGCTCACATCTGTTTTGAATTCAGTCATTTAACAGTTGATATAATTATGCTTTGACTGCTAATCTGAAAAAAATATGAGAAGGAAAGGAAAATAAGGATTGGTATGCTTGAGTACATCTACTTCAGATATAGTGCATTTTTGGGCAAATTCGACTCTTTGATCATTCATTTTTAATGTTAGCTCAATTTCCCTTTCTGAAAACAAAACAAATAAATAAAAAGAGCAAAAAGTTAATACAAGTATTACAAAATGAAATATGGAGAGATCATAATGTAAAGAGTCAAAAGAGAGAGATAGAAAGAGAGAGAGAGAGAGAGCGAGTGACATAGAAAGAGATGGAATGAAAAGAACATAAAGAACAATAAAAAAGGATCATGTGAGAGAAAGGATGAATTGAGAGGAGATAAAAAAAGAGGGGGAAGATGGCGATGATAATATTGAAGAACACCACCTCAGAAACCTAGGAAAATATTTACCAAGAAGTTAAAGTGTACCAATCACCTGAAAAAATAATTTGTGTACTGCTAGAAAGTATAAAATTAACCTCAAAGAACTTTATCTGGCATTCTGTGGGTCAACAGTTTAGGAGTATTAAGGAAATAAATGATAACATGAAGGAAATAAATGTTAACATGAAGGTGCTTGCGCGGAACCGAACTCTGAGTTAGGTTCCACGCGAGCCCTCATCTTGGCAAGCGTGTATGGGTGCGTCGAGTAGTCTACTCACGAGTCGCTATTACGCTTATAAAGAGTGTAATTAAACTTGCAGTATCTCTTTATAGAAGTAATATTTGAAGCCCATATTTTGACTATATTATAATGACATGGAACCTAGTAACATACGAGCAAAATATTTTTTGGTGGTTAGTAACCTTTAAGAATAGAAAGACTGATGATGGCCATCTACTTGGGTGCGAGGATTAATAGCAATAGTTAGTAATGGCATGATTTAAAATGCCTGAATAGACAAATCCTCGAGTGACAGACTCTAGTGTATTTTTGGCAAGGAAAGCCTTGGATAGGGGAGTCATGGGCAGCTGAAGCTTTCATCTGTCTGCGCTTCTCCTCCAAAGCTTCTCTTTGTCTCTCTCAAAGCTTGTGGCACCTTGCTTCCAAGCTACCCTTCAGCTATTTCTGCAATGTGCACCCAGTGAGTCTTCCAATACATCTTTTAATACATCCTTCATTATATCAAGTCAGCTTGATAATGAATGAATAAAAACAAACCTCTTGTGCATCACACTCAACATCATATGGCTGCAAAATGATAATTTGTAAGTACTCAACATCATATGAGGGATAAAAGACCCCTCCCATGTAAAGAAAACGTACAACTAGGTAGGCCTATACCAGCTAGTACTCTCAACTAATTGAATGTCACTGGAGGCAAGTTTTCCCTATAGGCCCATTTCCAAGCATGTATATTTTCGTAGACTTCTATTGAGAGTTCTAGGACCTCATCATTTATTCAATAAAGTTTCCTCCGTTTTTCAATGAGTCATGTGATACTGCTAATCAGTATTAAAACAATATTAAAAGAAAAACATGCATGAGTGTCCCAAAGTCTTCAAAAATAGACTTATTCCAAATGACATTCAGACTGTGTCGCATATAAAATAATTATTTGTTAAATCCACAGGAATATTTTATATGTTGGTTCAGCTCCTCAAATATCATGAATACATCTCTGAAATCATACAAAGCTGTATCTGGCTATGAAATATAATCATGAATAATTTAACAAAATTATTGATATTCACTCTCAAAATCCCTGACTACTTTTCAGAGCAATGACTTGATGAGTATTCAATACATTGATTACTACTGTAGTGGTATTCAAGTTTCAAGTTTTATGTCTATGATCTCATTATTTCAGGCAAAAGCTTGCAATTGGTGACTCGATCAGCGGCTTCGTAGGTTGTAGCGAAAGTGAGGACTGATGCGTAAGGTGATACCATTGGGTGGCGTGAGAAAACTTAGGTTACCAAGCTTGGGAGGAATCTAGACAGAGAAAGAACAATAAAAAAAGGAGAGAATGACATTACCAAACTTCATATCCAAGAAGATGAAAAGACTTACACTATACCACTTTGAAATTTTGCTCTTTTAGTGGTGAAAATTAAGGTAATTAACATGCAATACATGAACAGATTAACAAGTTGGGGTTTTTTCAGTGATGATGACGATGAGGACATGCTTTTGCCATCAATTATGATAAATAAAATGGAATATACACGAAAATCTAAAAAAAGAATATGACATTTTGCGAGAAAAAGGAAAAACAAACATAAACAACAATAACAACATCAACAAATATTGAAAGATGAAACTCATAAACTAAGCAGATCATAAATAAATAACCTATAAACAGGTATATATACATGAACCTATCTTTAAAGACAAATTTTCTAACAATATACATACATCAAAATATATTTTCCTCATATTATTAGTTTTACCTCTGTCTCAGGACACGTCTCAAAGCGGAACTTCTGGAGGATGTAGACCATAGCCACTTTGATCTCCAACATGGCAAATCTGACACCAATGCAGCTGTGTGGTCCCATACCAAAAGGCAGCCAACCACAAGGATGGTTGCTGCCTCGACGCTCCTTGCTGAACCTAGAATGACAGGAGAATTTTATTCTTTAGGGATTATATTTTCCCTTTGCTTTGAACAAATAAAATATTCAGGAAACATGAATTTTTATGTGTAGAATGATGATTTATCATTTGACAACAGTTTCAATAGAATTGTTCATCTTTTTTTCTCTCTTTCTAAAATTGACAAGTGCAAGAGAATTTGATTTAGTGCTTTCATTGGACTTTATAATTGTCTCTAAATTCAAAATTTACTGTGCAGAATGAATACATACTATGTTCAAGATTTGTATTACTGGCTAGCAAACTGGAACTATTTATTTACAACAAATTATATCATCTGTTGAGAGCCAGGAGGGCGTTAATTCTGTGTTAAAGTATATCAGTTAACGCCCTTCTGGCTCAAAACAGATGATATAATCGCGGTTCTGCATTCGCACAATCAAAGAGAAAAATCACACTATTTCACTCTGTAACTACATATGTATTGCTCATCTTCAAGTATTAATGTTTAAAGAAAGGTTTGAAATGCTTGCCAACAAACAAAGGAATATTTTATCACAGTACCTTTCTGGGTCAAAGGTCTCCGGGTCAGGCCAAAGGTCAGGGTCATGTTGGAGATTCCATATTGGAATAAAAATATGCTGTCCTTTCTTGATAGTGATGTTATTGTAAGTGATTTCTTTGTTGCAAACACGTTCTAGACTGGAAAAAGAAACATAAATTTATCCTACATTCATCGATAAAATACATATACATAAACCATGATGAGAATTCATAAACATGACCATATCATTCTCTCGTCCAATATGGAAACAGAAACTTTTTGAAATAACTCTTCAGAAAAAAAATCATAACAGACCAGAAGAAGCTACACTAAAAATTTGGCCAGCAAAGGCTCAAATTAATGTGTCGCACAGACAATACTAAGGATTTCACTAAATCACAAGATTTATTTTATCCTGATAAACTTCAGGAAAGAGTGTTGTGCTGATCAAATAACATACATGGCTATATGCAGTATGATACTCAATTGGTATATACAAGGAAATTCATAAAACATATAAAATAGCAAGTTTAGCTGAAATCATCTGAAGAAATTCCTCAAAAAAACTTACACTTCTCCAGGAGGATATATCCTCATTGCTTCCATAATAACCATATTCAGATACTCCATTTTTGTTAGTGTCTCAAAAGTGACATCGCTCTCAGAGGGTGCCATTTCCTTGACCTCAGCCAAAAGACGATCCTGGACATGCTGGTTGGTCGCTAAGAGATATGAGACAAACCCTAAAGCTGTGCTGGATGTCTCATAACCGGCCAAAAAGAAGATTATAGACTGAAATCAGGATCATAAGGGAAAATTATAAAATAAAGAACAAAAAAAAAAATATTAAATCTTATTAGCAGTTGTAAGAAAAATGGGTCAACATCATAAACAAACTAATAATTCTTGGGTCTGGTCTTTAAACAATATTTATACACATATATATGCAGTTCATAAACTGAGATAAATTGAGATAAATTGACTCATGTTCTTTAATTTTTTTTTACATGTGGTGTTTCTTGTGCTTTCATCTTTTGCTTAGTGCACCATGATCATTTTATTTCAAGTGGATTTGGCACCTTTCATTATTATTATTATTATTATTATTATTATTATTATTATTATTATTATTATTATTATTATTATTATTATCATTATTATTATTATTATTATTATTATTATTAATCATTAATATTAATATTAATAATATTAATATCAAAATTATTGTTAGTCATTAAGATTTTTTTAATCCTTCTCTACTGGTTAAGCAACATGATTATAGTTCCACTAGACTTATCAAAGTGGCACTTAAATACAGGAATCAGTATATTATCACAACAGAAAATAAGAACAAAAAATATGCACACACACAAAAAAAAAGAAAAAAAAGAAAAAAAAGATAAGAGATTCTAGTATTCGACAAAGAGATGTACAAGACTACGTTCCTGTATTTCTAATCATAAAACATAATTACAGAACTATATAGTGCATTGATTACTATATACAGTGGCAGATCCAGGAATTTGAAATAGGGGAGGCGCCAGCGGCGAGGGAGGGGAGGGTGTGGGAGGGGGGTAACCCCCTTCCACAGTAAAAATCACAAAACAGAAAACTTAAAGGGGGGCCGGGTGCACAACCTTGGTGCCCCACCCTGGATCCACCACTGATATATAGACCCATGTTCATTTTACACATGGAAATGATTATGTGGGTATGAATATCATACATTGCCAATGATCTCACGCCTACTGAGGGCAGTCTTCTGTTTAGGTTTCCAGCTGGTTTCCTGAGCTAAGTCTGCCAAACCATCATCATCAATCATCTCATTCACATCATCATCTTCCTTGTGAGCAGAGAGCATCAGCTGAAGGAAGTCTGATTTCTAGGTATTATAATCACAAACATATTCTATGTGTTAAATAGCTTGATTGTATATCATCAAAACAAAGTGAGACATTTTATTTGGACAGAACTAAGTATGTTTTCTGTTAATGGGCTTTGCCTAATGGGCTTTGCTGGTTACAAGCGACAAAAATATGACACTTCTACTACTAGAAATACTATTTCTATAACAACAACAACAACAATCATAATGTATTACTACCAAAACATATCTTCTAACACTACTTTTGCATGTCACTTTATAACTTTCCAATTGTATTATGTACATGTATTATCTTAAAACTTTTTACTCATATCATGATGTAATCTATTCAAATTAAAGAATCACAATGGACTAATTATATATACTCCCATTTCAACAACAGAAAATATTTGACAAAGGCATACACAATATATAAATAATTGTAACAAACATGGGGGGGATCATATAAATAAAGTTTACACATACCAAACTCTTTACTTGTTTCTATATTTATTTCAGGAAATATTGTCTGTAAGTTTGATTTTGAACCCACCTCAGAATCTCCCTCTGATTGCCTGTCAGCTATTGCCTTCTCAAACACTCCTATGAAGAACCTTTCAATATCCTTGGGCACCGTTCCTAACTTGAAGAAATTCAAAATAGGTGCAGTCCAGGGAAATAACACTACAATAGAAAAGTGAAGTCAAATATTGAGTTTAAAAACCTTGTGTAACATTCATGAAAGTATACATATATGACTACAATATAATTTATTTACAATATTTCAATTTTCATGAACCTAATAAATATTCTTTTTCTCAAAATATGTCTTCAAAACCCTAATATTTGATTTAAAAATAGGGAAAGGCAGCAACCACTAAAACAAGCAAGACAAAAGGGTGTTGGGCTAGTATTGATAATGTATGTAGGGAAAACATTCGAAGGAAAAGTTGGTCAAAAAATATATTTTCAGAATATAAATTCAACTGTTTACTGTTTTCAATATCCTGCTTTTCAAAAAAGGTATTCAGACTAATAAAATGTGACCTAATTACATTTTTTGTGGCTGTATTAATTATCATATAATTATCAAATAAATGGAAATTCAACTCACTGACAATAAGAAAGACTGGGTTAGTGACATTAAAGTTGAAAACTCGTTTTGCATATTCAACAAAAGGCTCATCTTTGCTGGTCTGAGAGTTGACACGTAGACCAAAGGCACAGGAACCTATCACATCCATGGCATATGGCCCATACAATCTATAGATTATTAATATTCAAGTATACAAAAAAAATGATAGAATAACCTTTGCAGCCATGAGCCATGTAGTGTTTTTCTTAACTGTTCTGTACACTTCAAAGGGCAGGATTCTGACTACAGACAGCTCATGAGTTCACAATTTAAAACTACATTTCTAAAATTCATATTTTTTTCTTTAAATCATACACATATTGCAATATGTCTACGTTGCTATATCAGTCATCTGCAATTTGATTTCTTTGAAATCATACATCTAATGAAATAAGCATACATTGCTAAATTGGTATTCTGCAATTTGATATGTTTAACTGAGCATTTATTAATTCTCCTTACATTGTTGTATTCATTTGTATCATTGTTTATTCAATCAAGGACTTTAGAGGTTGCTTCATAACTTAGCATGGCATAATTGTTATAACGAAACTGAAATCAACAAAATGCTTGAAAATATACACAGTCAAAATCAATGTGGATGTACATACTCTTTGCATTCGATTGTTTTCCCCTCTGCTTCCTGCTTGTTGAAGATATCAACAAGAACTTCAGCACATTCTTTCATCAGTGGAAACATCTAAATAAAACAAAAGCAAAACAAAATAATCATATCATCCAGGACAGCACTAAACATTTATCTATTCTGTCCAATAGTTTGTAAGTGAAGGCAGTGATCTTAATAACATACTAAACCTTTCAGTGCCACATGCAATATGACACCCCCCCCCAAAAAAAAAAAATTAATAAATAACAATAAAACAATAAATGAATAAAAATAAATAAATAAATAAAATAAATGAATGAATAAATAAATAAATTTTAAAAAAATACATTTTGTTTATCATCATTTCAAACGAAGATAAGTTTTTCTTTTCTTTATTTTCTTTAGGATTTTATTATCCTAATCAAGACAAACAATTTTAACTAAAACTAAATTAGCAGTCAAAAATGAGCATATGACTGATAAAGTCTCATTTACAGTACATACTTTAGCTCTGAAAACCACCTGCCCTTTTCTAAAAAAAAAATTCCCTAAAATTTACATACAAAAATATAGAAACTACATGCACAAAAGACATCACAAGAAATGATGATACTTACAGCTTTAAGCTTGACACTGGTAAAAGATGGTGAGAGAAGATTGCGAACCTTTCTCCATCTCTCATCCTTAGCAGCCAACATTCCCTCGGCTAAGAGTCCTGAGTTTAAAGCAGCTTCCTGTAAGACAGAGGTACATAGTGCCAGTGGCAGATCTACACAGGGGGAAAACCGGCCCGTGCCCCCTCTTTTGAAACCCAACTGGCATACCTTAAGTACACAATGAAAAAAAATTGCCCCCTTAATTGTGTACTTTTCCGGCTCTGTGCCCCCTCTTTTACAAATCCTGGATCCGCCCCTGCATAGTGCATTATTCATATAAGTATGATTGTATACACTAAAGCCACAATTAAAAATATTGATATTGAAACTCATATATTTTATTTCTATACCTTCTTCCTCTCTATTAATATGTAGTTTAAGAGGAAGGGCCAAATTTCAATACTCCAAAAACCACTTTCCAGAAAGTTTACTTTGAAATTTTTCATGATGTGTGTTGTGTTTGCAATCCAAACTATACATGTCATGTCCACAGAGGGCGTAGTCCCCTTATTGTAGATCTGATTCGCCATATTAAATGTGCAGTTCGAACTGGAATTCCTGTGTTAACTTTTGATTATTTGGACTCAAACATAATAATGTGAATTGTTCAGGTTTGCTGAAATACATCATGTCTGTTATCATTATGCCACAGTGGAATTCCAAAATGTTGAAGTCATGGGATTCGGTCAATTTGTGTAGAGCCAACATTTCATTATAAAAATGATGGTGTTATGAAAAAGTAAAGTTTTTTTTTTTTTTTTGGTAGTTGTGACACCCTTCCTGACCTCTACACACACATGTCCACAACTGCCTTTGGATTTATACCAATCATTGTCTAATTTTCTGTATCAAAGGTGATGTTAAAAAACTGCAAGAAAGAATAATAAAAACAAAGCTACACACCTGTCTGTTGACAAAGTGATCAAAGTCTTTCACCATGATTTTTCTCACTATGTCAGGATCAGAGACCAACAGCATCGGTTTCCGGAAATTGTACACTCTGCAGTGATCAGGCAACAGAAATTTATTCATTGAAGTTTTCAAAACTACATTTTACCGGCATGGATTGGATTACAGTATTGATAACTGAAATAATATATTTAATGTAATATAAACCCTTTTATTGGAAAATTATATGTTTAAAACATTTTTTTTTTCTTCACATACATCACATCATTGTGCTCCCCAAGTCACTTGCTTTCTGATAAAAAAATTAAAAAACAAAATTTTATGAAGCAGATTTAGAAACTTACCCAACTATCTTGCCATATTTCTGGAAATATTCAGCAAATCTGTCATGAAACACCTGTGAAAAGAAATAACACACTGTACTCTCTATTCAATTTGAAGAAATTCAAACAACCTTTTGAAACTTAATAACTAGTCAAATTAACAAAGATTTATTAATACCAAATTCTAAACTACATTAAAGGCCCATTCTGATAAAACATTCAACTAAAATGAAAATGTTGCTATAACAAAGACATACATTTAAAAAAAATTAAATGATCATCTCCATTAAAATAGTCTATGTTATGTATAGTACAATTTTTCTGACACAAGGACTTAGTTTTGGTTCCAATATCCATCACTGATTTTCAGGAACCACATGATTTAAAATCTTTAACACAATATCAAAAGAGCTAGGCTATACATGTACAAAGATAATATAGAGAGATGTGAGTATCTACCTAATGAGAAGAGAAGGCTTGCTGACTCCCTCAACCTATAAATGAGAGATACACTTACCACAAACCACTCGGTAAAGTTTCCAAAGACAGGGATTGAAGGAGGACTAGGGATGCCCAACCTCTGGAAGTATGTCCTGCACCATTTGTCATATCTGCATGTAATTATTAAAATACATATAAAAATTTGTCTCAATTAAAGTGATTATTTCATAGACAGTGATAGATTAATTCATCTGTTCGGAGCCAGAAGGGCATTATAACTCTGTGTTAAAGTATAGGAATGAACCACTTATACATGTACAAGCTTATCTGAAGATAACCTTGTACTCAGACTAGCTCTTTTATGTGTGAATAGGCTTCAATAGCTATTGTGTATATCAGCAGGCCCTTTTCCAGGCTAGATCATTCATACAGGAGAGGAAAATAATTATTTAAAATTTCACTTTCAATTCTGAATCCCCTAATTTGTGGCACAGTAAGAATGGAAGAGTCCATGAATCAGGTAATCTAGCAAATTTAAGAAAATTAAATCTTGCTTAGAGCAATTTTGTTGTCTGTTTTTGACTGCTGCAACAGTGAATGTTGGACACAGTCCCACATAGGCAAGGGCCCATGAGTGGGAATGAACACGCCCTTCTGGCTCCAAACAGACAAATTAAAACATAATCACCATAAGAAATTTTGCATGATTGAACTAGAGTATATAACTGTAATTTCACATAATTCAAACAGGGCACATGATACCTGTATACACAATTCATTCATACATATCTTCTGCTAAAAAATCATATATATATATATATATATATATATATACATATATATATATATATATATATATATATATATACATATATATATACATATATATACATATATATATATACATATATATATATATATATATATACATATATATATACATATATACATATATATACACATATATACATATATATATATATATATATACATATATATATATATATATATATGTATATATGTATATATATATGTATATATGTATATATATATGTATATATGTATATATATATGTATATATGTATATATATATGTATATATGTATATATATATGTATATATATATATATATATATATATATATATATATATATATGTATATATATATATATATATATATATATATATATGATTTTTTAGCAGAAGATATGTATGAATGAATTGTGTATACAGGTATCATGTGCCCTGTTTGAATTATGTGAAATTACAGTTATATACTCTAGTTCAATCATGCAAAATTTCTTATGGTGATTATGTTTTAATTATATATATATATATATATATATATATATATATATATGTAAGGATGTTAACTCTTTTTACACATAGCTACCACCCTATATAGCTCACAATCTTGATCAGCAAACTAGGCCTGCCTGCATAATATGCATAATATTAATAACTAGCATATAATTCATGTATTCATATTTCAAAAACTGATCAGGCATTCCTATCTTATCTTTAAGAAATTCATTATTTTTTATAGGGAGAGGTCATAAACTTTTATCAATGAGGAAAGTAATAATAGCTACTGCATGAATACAAACTCTTTTGGGAATGGGGAGATGCGGAAGAGAACCCCCTACGTTAAATACTGTGCAGCTTACAGTTTCACAAACACAACCACACATGAACAACACAACGACTCCAGAAGGGTGCACGATTTATATGATATGAGTTTATGACGAACGTGTACTTCGTAAATGTGTCTAATACTTACCCAAAATATAAAACGATGCAGCAAACTATCAAAAGAACTGTGGTATACATCTTGATGCGTATGACAGTAAGTAAAAACACGTCAAAATTCATTTACTACTAGGTGTCAAATTGCCGGAGCCCACAGCTCTACAACACGAGTTCGCAGAATCGCGCCGGAACATAATATAATTTATATGGGGCCAAAATAGGTAAGGGTCGACCACGCCCACAAATAAGGCTAGTGGTATATTTCACACACCATACAGCGGTAATGACATTTTTTCCGCCGATTAGAAGTATAAATAGAGAGAAATACATCCATCCTTATATGGTCAAACCATTGCAAGCCCTGTTTAACTTTAAAGAAAATTGCCTTCACCATCCTGTCATCGGCAGTTTATATTGGGGCAGCAAATATAAGTCTCTCTTATCTGTATTGTTCTTGATTCTGTCCCGCTCCTTTTTTATCAACCCTTTGTTTATTCTCGCCTTTCTCTGACGATCACCATCCCCTAACCAATGCCCACACCAGCCTTATCTATATCACGTACCTCATCCCTTGCGACCCATGCATCCTCATCATATATCTCTCGACTTTTTAAGAGTACATGTACATACACAACTAATTCTCTGGTACAAATTGGGAGTTGTGTTTTAAAGCTCCTTGATTATACCACACCTTGTTCTTTCTCCCCCCCCCCCCCCCCCTCTTCTATCATTTTTTACGTGTGCATGTTTACGGTTTAGCATAGCTTGTCTTGTTCTGGCATATAGAAACACTGTGAGCTGGGGAGAACCCCCCCCCCCCCCCTCTCTCTCTCTCTCTCTCTCTCTCTCTCTCTCTCTCTATCCCCTATCTTTCTCTTTCCTGCTATTCATCATCCCATCTACTTCTAGCAGTGACTATATTATTTAAATATCATCTTAAGATATTAACTTCTCAGTGTTGATTTTGGGTGAAATTACCTCAGAAATGCTAGCAATATACATGTATATCTTAATTTGGTACGTGCTGAAATGATTCATTTTAGCCCCGACCCAAAATGAGTCTTCTTCTGCATCATGGGAGACACATAAGTGGAAGGCACCACCTTCTCTTCTCTTCCTCAACATTCTCTCTCTATTCCACTTTCTCTCTCTCTCTTCATCTATATTTTTGCCTTTCCCTTCTCTCATTTGCTCTCCCCATGTCTCTCTCTCTCTCTCTCTCTCTCTTCATCTATATTTTTGCCTTTCCCTTCTCTCATTTGCTCTCCCCATGTCTCTCTCTCTCTCTCTCTCTCTCTCTCTCTCTCTCTCTCTCACTTAAATAAGGAAGAAATTCCTTGAATGCCTATCAGGGTAGCTCAGCTAAAGCTAGGATAATAATAGCATTCAGCTAGATTAGGACAATACAGTGGAAACTCAGTATAAATAGGTCTGATATAACAATATTCCTGATATAACAAGGTAATGTTCCGGTCCCAGCTCTTTATAATATATTGTTTTTTTAACCTGATATAACATGATTCCAGCTATAACAAGGTAATTTTTATGGCCCCAAGGACCTTGTTATACTGAGTTTCCACTGTATACATACTTCGGTGTCTCATAGCATCATTGGTAAAAACACTCTCATTTACATACATTTTGAATTACACTTAATACTTCTTATTTGAAAAAAAAAACTCAATATTAGGACCCAGGGCTTTCACATTAGTTCCACATGAGATGTCTTACATAAATATGTTTGTATCCAACAAACTACCTTTCACATTTGCTCTCTCAAACATTAAAAACAATAATATGATATAAGACCGGATGCATACCATACAGAAAATCAATGCATACACATAAATGGTTTCAAATAGCACCTAAATGAAAGTGTTTTTTCTTTATTGAGAATGTCTTTGTTCTGAAATTATGCACATGCATACCCTAAAATGATACAAATGCAATATGTTTTAATACTTTTTGGCAGTGTGTGTATTGGTCGCAAATATCTACAGAATTAGCGATAATAAGTGAAAGATAGCAATCAAAAATTGAGAATTCCAAAATAATCTCTAGGAGCGTGACTGATAAAATTACTATCAACATCATGATGTACTGTCAAATTAATATTTTCTCTAAGATAGGTTTACAGTGCCAAACAAATATTGCTTTGCAAAATGCTTTATAGAACAGACTACACTCATTTTATATATATATGAATGTCCGATTTAAGTGGAAAATAATGTTGCTTGAAGTATGAATGGGGCCATAGCATTTTAACAAGAGGAAAAAGAAAGGTAAAGTAAAAGAAATTGAAATACAAAGTTGAATAAAACAAAACTAAATATCTTAACTGTAAATACAAGGTGAATACCATCAAACTAAATAATTCAATGACTATACATTATGTATGGCTCACATTCTGATATAATTATGATAGATTGGATTACAATAAATTACAAAAGTTATTAACCCTACTTTAAAATCCATAACATGCTGTATATGTGTGGCTATAAATAGAGAAATTTTTAAAGATGTGAAAGACTTACAATTACACTATACAGTTGGAAGAAAGACAGGGATTTTGAAAGATATTTCAATGCTATTACAGATTCAGGGCCTGGTTTCTCTACATTATCTCTATTAAGTAGGCAAGAATCTCACTTGCTAAACATGATAAAAACATGAGTAAAATGTGTATTACAGTACCTAGATTTTTCTGATTTCACGATTTATATTGTAACGCCAAAAAATAACTAAAGTATTTCTCAATATAAAGATCACAAGCTTGAGTGTATATCTGTAATACAAGAAAAATAAAACAACAGAGATTATTAGAATTCCATAATGTTTCTCCAAAATGTCCTTGAACTCTAAATATATTTTGTTCCTGTCATGCTTATGTAATCACTACCTATAACATAGAAGATATTCTCTTTGTAACATTACTGAACTTTTACACATGGATGTTATATTATAAAGATTCTTGTCCTAAGTATGATAAAAAAGGGTACAATAGAGTCTGCATCAATTTCTGTAGCATTAAAAATACATACATGTAAGTTGCCTACAAGATAAAACTGCTGTTCAAATTGTCTAAAATACTGCATAAGAAGTGTATTAAACTAGAAGTGTGGTAAGTAAAATAACAAAAAACTTGCATAGTAAAAGTTAAGTACTGGTATAGAAGCATGTGTTTCTATTGAGGTAAGCTTCCATCTTTTGAAGGCACTACTTCAGTGACTAATTCAATAAGGTCTTTTGGTCACACCAAATTAACTCCTGATGAAATTCAACAAATTTTTACCAGCAGCATTTTGATCGCAGACAGGATATTATTGATAAAAACTAAAAGGCACCATTGAAATGATAGAATATAATATACAAAATGGACATACATGAAGATTAAATGCCTGAAGAAAAGAGCCAATATACATTCAAGTTACACAAGAAGAACTAAGAATCTACATAGCTATTATACAAGACTGATTGACAGAACAGGATTTCTCCTGGTAACAGAGACACACAGATTTCTAGGTACCATTATTCAATAAAATATATCCATGGAGACGAACGAACTGATGATCTCCACAGCAGACACAAGTGGCGGCGGCCAGCAAACTTGATCACATGTCGCTAATATCTAGATGAAGATCTAGTAGGATGATAAACATGGAATATAAATTATATTACAACAGAAATTACTGTAAAATAGATGTTAGTCTCTTCGCTTTGTGTTTAAATTTGCAATATAGGAATAATGAATATTTACATTACCATGAAATAGAAAAAAATGAAGGAAATGGAGAAAAGGGAGGGAGAGGTGGACAAATTTAAAAGTTTGAAAGCAACTAACCATTAAAGACTTTTGGGAAAGATATCCAAATGAAAGGGTCAAGTTATATGTGCAAACATAACAGATATTACAAGCTGGTAATGTGTAGGGCAATAATACGACAGTTGACATTATGACAGTGTGACGCATCATCATTGTTCAGTATGACATATGGTTACTCTTCTATGCCCAACAGACCATGAAATAACACCTGTGTGTATCCATGACAAGTCATGTGAAATTCAAAGTAAAATCAATAACAAGGAATAGTCGGGTTCTATTCAGGGTTTCTATCAGACCATCAAATAGTAACTTCATTTGAAAATCATAAGTGATACTGTGGTAAAATTCATCAAGATTAAAAGACTGATGACTAATAAATTTTTCATCTTCCTTTCATTTTCTATGATGAAATACAAATTTTCCATTTTTAAAACAGTTTAAATCAAAATAAAAGGAATAATTGAATATCAAAATAAGGGAAATCACAATGAAATATAGGTGCTTATCAAACTTCTGCTAAGGGGAATATATGAAATTCAAACTACATGTATTCATAAGTAAAATCTGGAATTAGCTGATAAAGATCATAATATCAGTCTCAAAGAGTAAGTGTGATTATTTCTAAACAATAATGATGCAAAGTTTCCCTTACTTTGAATATGAGGGACTTTGATCTTCCGAACAATGAAAAGAGCAGACAAGCAAATAGAGAGTGAACACTTGATAATGAAACTAACATGGACTTTAGACTCAACCTGAAGTCAAACTGAATCAACAATGAAGAATTACTCAGTGTGTCAATATACAACCTTGCCATATAAGGACAACACTCACGCTGCATTCAAATGGGTTAGGTGTGACTTAGAGGTCACTGTGTATGATTAAGATCAATGGTTGATGACATACATTCAGCAGCCTGATATGATTAAAAAACTGATCTAATTCATACATCCTACATGAGCTGACCATTGCTTTGATGATGCTTTCACAAATCCACCATTAGAATAGGCACAAATTCATGAATTGCTCTATAATTCACTAAAGAGCAATGCCAATGTGCTTTAGGAGAACCTATTTCTTCACCAGCTAGTCTAGCAAATTGTACAAACTTTTACTGGACATTTCCTATATAACTGCTGTATGGGAAACATAATTTGCTATAAAATGCTTCCTTTCACTCTAAATATATGACAATGTGGTCGAATACACCTGAAGATGTTTAACTTCTTGACCATAAGACATAGTGTTAATCAGTAAAAATCAAAGGGATAAAAAGCAGAATTTCTTGATTTCTTTTTTTGTGGATGCACCTATGATGGTTATGAAAGTAGAAAATGCAACCCTTTGAAAAGGTTGCTCTGGAATGCCTGCATTTTCAAGAAATCACATGTTCAATGTTGATTATTTTTCTGAGGACTGAACTGTCACCAGTCCATCATCCCAAATTAATACAAAAATGGGAATTCCCATAAGGAGACTAGTGACATGAAATGTGAAAACAGATCAGTCCAGTGAAACAGGTGACCCCTGACCTACTTTATTCTTCTTTCAGCTTTCAAAATCAATCATCATAAATTTTAATCTGGCTATTATAAACAAACTCAATATATCAATCAAATCTAGTAAATGTTAATTTTTTCTTATTGAATGCCAATAGACTTTTATAACAATGAATGATAATGTCTTCATGTAAACAACTCAAATCATATAATTCATCATTTTCAATTATAAATTTCACAGCTTCATTTCAGGTGTCTAACATTACGAAACTTCCTGTCATTAAGTACATGTACCTGTTACTTAACTCAACTCAAGAAAGCTGCAGAGTCAAAGGAATGAATAATAATATACATTTTTAGATCAGAGCAGGAGACTTTGTAAATATCAAACCTATTCTAAAATTAGAGTGCAAAAATTTTCTTACTGTATGGCATACTATTCCCTGCGTAAATACAGAAGAACATATCTTTAATCCAGAACATAATGCTGTTATCTAAAAATTGCAACACCTCGGATTCTAAAGAAATTGATTGTGCAGATATAGGGTAAATATATTGGCCTAGATTATGTTGCTTACATCTAGTTGCAAGGGATATCATTGGGTCCTAGTGCGTTAGGGCAGATACACGTAGCACGAACTCCTGGAGCTGGTAGGCACAGGTTCCTGCATCCACCATTCTCATATGCACAACGATTGTTACCTGAAAATAGGAGGTGGAAAGGGATTACTGCTTCCACGTCAGAATACTTGGGATTGTACAGGGAAACTCTTCATCCAATATCATTTTTTTTTTTAACAACCAACAGGTCTTACAGTAGGGTAGTACATCGATCATTCAACAACTTCAAACAAATAGGAGGAATATAATGACAGCTGAGATATACCTTCTGAGTGTTCTTTCTGGGAATGCTACTACTTGTGGCTAACCTAAAACACATTATTTTAGATGTCACAAATCTGTGTGTGTGTGTGATTTGTATAGGCAGAATCAAGAATTTGACACAGGTCCTGGTGTAATTGAACTAAGATGCAATTCACATAACAACCCACTTTATAGTACCTGTATGTGGGGTGTGTACAGTCCAATATGTGTCAGGGTGAATCTTATAATACAAGTGTCAGTACATCTGGCCTCTAAAAAAGATGACCTTTATACAGAAGTGGCCACTGTAACAGGTATGAACGTATTTGCAAGAAATTTCTAGGGTGTATATTTCTTCATTATACCCCCTTGGACAGAAAATTAACGAATTCTCGATATGATATCACATAAAGTAATGAGAAAACAAGTTCTTTCTAATGAATACATATCAATGCATGTGACAAGAGTTCATAAGGGCTTTATCAAATAATGCTTGTTCTTTGCCAATTTTTATGCAACAAGGCCCTAATAGCAACAAGGCCCTAATAGCAATAAGATCAATTTCTAGTGTCAATGATCGTGAGAGGGAAGATACATACCATCAGGACATCGTGTAGCAGCAGCGATACCATAGGTCCTTCCGTTGCCTCCACGGGGTAGAGCTAGGGACTGAGATTGTTCACCTCCATTCTTGTTAATGTATTGGATGTTGGATCTGTCATCACAAAGGAATATAATAATAATAATAATAATACCAATAATAATAATAATAATAATAATAATAATAATAATAATAACAATAATAATAATAATAATAATGATAATATAACAATAATAATAATAATAATAATAACAATAACAATAATAATAATAATAATAATAATAATAACAATAATAATAATAATAATAATAATAATAATAATAATAATAATAATAATAATAATAATGATAATAATAATACAAATAACAAAAGTAATGATAATAATAATAATAATAATAATAATAATAATAATAATAATAATAATAATAATGATAATAATAATAATAATAATAATAATAATAATAATAATAATGATAATATAACAATAATAATAATAATAATAATAATAACAATAACAATAATAATAATAATAATAATAACAATAACAATAATAATAATAATAATAATAATAATAATAATAATAATAATAATGATAATAATAATAATAATAACAATAATAATAATAATAATAATGATAATATAACAATAATAATAATAATAATAATAACAATAACAATAATAATAATAATAATAATAACAATAACAATAACAATAACAATAACAATAATAATAATAATAATAATAATAATAATAATAATAATAATGATAATAATAATACAAATAACAATAGTAATGATAATAATAATAATACTAACATAATAATCAAATAATAATAAAAAATAATAATAAAAACAAAAGCAGCTATAATATTAATACTAATAAGCCCCATTTCCATTATCTGAATTGCTTCAATAATAATAGTAATATTAATAGTAGTAATAGTAATAGTAATAATAATAGTAATATTAATAATGGCAACAGAAATAGTTTGTCTCTTATCATTTCCCATTCTCTGCCCAAAAATACTACTTCACTTTCATCAGAACAAGGTTGAAAACCAGGGTCTTATACCTCTGATATTATGTCTGGATCCACAGAATGTGCATGCCTTTTAAAAAATTCATATTGTGAGATACTCTCCCTCTAATAAAAGTATTTCTCATGAAACATAAGACAGATATATAATTTATGAAAAAGATAAGCAAAGAAGCAAATAAAAATAAAAAAGATTGAATAAATGAAAGATATAAGCTTTATTACTATTACTATAAATGTTACGATTACTACTACACATCGTCGATGGGCTGATAAAACCTCGTATCTCATTTTTTTTTTTTTTGTGAAAATGATTTTTTTAAATAAATGTGATGTTTAAAGTGTAATTCATCTCCTGATAACCCCAGGAGTTGCATATCTTTAAAAAAAGATTTTTTAAATATCTCTTCAAAAACCTTGTATCTCAACTTTTTATTCCAGTTTGGTCTAGTGCGCGAACCTCGTAACTCCATTTCCTGCCTTCTAAATTATTTTTAATGCATTTTAACCACTTCATATAATCCAAATTATTAACAAACATTGTTTAAGGTTCAAATAAAATTGCCTACACACATGGTTTCTTGAAATGAAGATTATTTTTTTCATTTTACTAAAATTTTCAGGGTTTGTGAGATACGAGGTTTTAACAGCCCATGAACATCATGTATGCTTGGTGGATAAAACCTTGTATCTCATTTTTGGGGTGAAATCACCCTTTTGCAGGTTAAAATTACTCTTTTTGTTCATGAATGTGAAGTGTAAGGTGTAATTTATCTTCTAATAGTCATAATAGAGCATGGTGAGTTGCATATCCTTATAAAATATCAAAATTCATCATTTGTACAAAAACCTCGTATCTTTTTTTATGATTTTTTTTTTTTTTTTTTGGTGCCAAAACCTTGTAACTCATTTTACCCGCTTCATAATCATCTACTGCACATTCCAACCACCTCATATTGATTTAATTATCAAACACAGTATTTAGTACAAATAACATAGAATATTCACATATTTTTTTTAAATAAGAATGTTTTTTCGCTCTCCTGAAAATTTAGTTTTTTTGAGATACGAGGTTTTATCAGCCCATCGACGACATACTACTATAGTGGTGCAAAAATTTTATCAGGCTACTTACGTCTGCCAGTCTGTCCAGTACAGGTTATTACCCAATGAAGCAAGACCAAATGGATACTGAGCGGTGCGGAACACTGTGTAACGTGAACGTGGATCACCGTCAAGATTCATGCATTCCACCTTCTGTGTGCCTGAAAGTATGAAAACAAGAATCAGAATGATAATTGATTTGGGAGTTAAAAAATAATAAGATTGACTTTAATGGACTTATTCATATCATGGTATTGGTTAGTCAAAGAATGACCAAAAAAATTATACTTTGATCCAAACTGATACCATCTTATTGTGATCTACGTGTATATCTAAAATTAATCTTACTATAATATTATCACTGATAACCTGCTGAAGATCTAGCTTTCAAAAAAGTTTTTAAAGCTCCTATCTGCAGTCAAAACCAATCTTTACAAATAATTCTATGGCTTTTTAGATAGATTCTGATTGAGAGTCGCAAGCAAAAGTCTTACCAGCATCGGCCCAGCAAAGAAGCTGTGAGACAAGGTCAATAGTGAGACCGTTAGGCATAATAAGATCTTCATCCAAATATACAGCTCGCCCACTACCGTCCATACCAGACACCTCGATCCTTGGGTTGCTACGGTCCCAATCAACCCAATACAAGTACCTGTAATGATAAAAGACAAATATAGTCATTATATTGACTTTATTGGATCCAGCTAGGGCTTTTTTTAAAATGGTAGACGAAATAGATAGAAATAGCAGCAAATACCGGTAGTCTGAAGGTGAAGATGCAGTAATTAGTGGTAAGGCGTTAAAGGGGGAAAAAAAGAGTTGGGCCAAACATTGACCCCTGAGGAAATCCACATTTTGTTTCAACACTGTTGACTTCTGTTGACGGTTCTTTGCCTATAGATGCTGGTTGATGCCCACTTCTGGAATTACTAAAGCACATAGAAATTCAAGAGTATCTCATCTTCCTATTGTCAACATAAGATTAGGATAAGAGAGTATACAGATTGGATAAACTTTTAACTCTCATCTAATAATTTTAAGACAAATTAGTGCCATTTTTTTATTAATATAGGACTGAAGAGATACACACTCTATAAACATGTCACACATAATCATTTACCTTTTAAAATGTTATAAAATAACCAGACAAACAGAAAAAAAATAACATAAATCATCAAAAGGCTCATCACTCAGTTTCAGTATATTTGTATAACAGTGACTTGCAATGGAAAGACTATTTCAAACCACAAGATGAATTTCAATCTCTGAGGCTTACTAGTTCCCTTTGGTTGAAAAGATAAAACTGAATTCCTACCCTCCAACTGGGTCTGCAACGATGGCTCTTGGATTGACAAGATCGGTATCAAACAGCACATGTCTGTTACTTCCATCAAGGTTAGCAACCTCAATGCGATCAAAACCAGAGTCAGTCCAATACAGGTTACGGCTGAGATGATCGATAGCTACACCTTCTGGGCTGCTCAGACCTGTACATGAATCGGATGAGAAATAGGACAACAGTACAACAGGGCCATTCACATCAATGTGATATATATTTAAGGTATATACCATCCTCTAGGTTATTGTAGATGCAATACAAATATTATATCATAGTGCACTTCTTTGTTTGTGTAAGAAAATTTTAAGATATTGATGCATAGACATTTTAGTAGTAGAATGATAAATATGCTCTGTTAAAAAATAATTTCTGAGAATGTTAATTGTGCATATTATCCTTTGGATAAAGAAGAGCAGGAACATATCATTTTCTTATATATTTGGTTTCCAAAACTTTTTCTTCTTATTAGAACTGACTCCAGAATTATCAGGATTATATCAAAAAAATTAAAGGAGAATGAAACCCTGGGGGAAAATCAATTTTAATGAAAAGAGAGGATAGAGAGAAGCAATTTAAAAAAAGTTCCATCAAAATCGGTTACGAAATGAGAAAGTTATGAAAGATTGAAATGTCTCTATTTACTTTCTATGGTGATCCTCAAATTGGCAATGTTGCTTCAAAGTGACAGGTTTAGTAGTACAACTCTAAATATGTTTTGTACACAAAATTTCATATTTTCTCCATTATCTCCAAAGATGCTGCTTGTCTTTTTGTGAACTCAATATATGTTGTGTCAAATACATTTTCCCATGATATATCTTGAGCTAAGAAGGAGACAAGCTGCACCTTGAGAGATAATGGGGAAAATATGAAATTTTGTGTACAAAACATATGGAGAGTTGTTATATTTAACTTGTCACTTTGAAGCAACATTGCCAATTTGAGGATCGCCATAGAAAGTAAATTGAGACTTTTCAAACTTTCATAACTTTCTCATTTCGTAACCGATTTTGATGGAACTTTTTAAAATTGCTTCTCTCTATCCTCTCTTTTCATTAAAATTGATTTTCCCCTAGTTTTTCATTCTCCTTTAAAGTCCAAACTCTGTTAACCAGTATTTGTATGATTTCCTTCGCCTATCCACTTAAATCTGGATAACTTAATCTGGTCATGTCAACATGAAATACTCATTATAGAGACAACTGAAATGGAATTCTGCATACTCTTCTCAACATATTTATAAAGAAAACAAATTATATACATCTCAATAGGTGTTTATATATTGTATAAGGTGACAACACACAAGCATTTACATAAATACAGCTACAAATACAACACCAGCACTTTCAATCATTTGATTATGACTTACTGGTGTTGACAACAACACTGACATCCCTCCCATCCAGTGAAGCCTTCATGATAGCTCGGCCAGAGATGTCAGTCCAGTAGACAAACTCATCACGGCAATCCCAGCCCATTCCCACCGCAGTCTGACGACTCTTCATGTACACCTTGCTTCCTGGGCTACCATTGCGGGGGAGGTTCATCACAGACATACCTTGTCCAAAGACCAGGGAACCATCTGCCTCAGGAAGGGCTATGTCCAGGAGGAGAAAAAGAAGAAAAGAATATGATAAAATACAGTGAAAATAGGTCAACAACAGGTACTTTTTATAATAAGCAAACTGAGAAGTGGTGGTTGTGTACAACATTTCCTAAATATTGTGTTAAGTGATTAAGGCATGTACTCTAATAAAGTGAATCACTGTACACTTTGAATCTGTAAATGTTATAATCTAGCATCTGTATGACCGATTAGAGATAACTTGCAAAAGTATATTAATTAATGTATTCGTAGGCCTTGCATGAAAAGTCCAATTTCATTTTTATGACTATTTGGAATGCAACTATATACAAAACAATACTAATAGTTAAAGGGATTGATTAACTTTGCCAAGGACTGAAAAAAAAATCAATGTTCCAGCTAATGCTGTAATCAGAATTGCAAACCTTTAGGTCAGACATGAATCGCCTGAGTTTTATAAGCTGATCGGTGGTTTATATATCAGGATATTTACGATTGAACATAGATGTCGGGATAGAGTACCACCGAACCCTAAAGAACTCTTATGGTTCTATCACAGAGTACCGTACAATGAACGAATCCCTATTTCTTCACGGGCTGGAAACCCGCTCTGAAATCGCCAAGCGCTGGTGCTTGGTTTTAGTGACTGCAGCGCGCTGCAGCGTAGCGAAGAAGCCGAGCGACTTGCGCTATAGCGATCGATCGCTTTTTTCTCTTTTTTAGGATAGTAAACGGGTTCCATTTTCTCTCATACTTTCACATATCCTTAACTGTATATGTAGTTAGAGGATTTCACACAAGTCACTGGCATTTGAGCTGATTTTTGAATTTTTCACAAAGTTAATCAATCCCTTTAATAATACCCGTATTAGATAGGCCTGATGTACATGAAGTACCAGTTTCAAGTGAATAGTACACCAGAAGGTGATTGAAAAGGAAGAGCAAAAAGCTTGATCGAGTCAGGCATGTTGGGAAAAAGAGGACACCTTATTGTGAAGGAAAAAGGGTGAGATATCACAGTTGTTTACCTTGACAAGTGAATCCATTCCCTCTGTATCCAGCATTGCAGCGACAGGTATAGGAACCCCGGGTGTTGTAGCATCGGGCATTCTGATCACAAGCAATCTCGGCTCCCTCCACACACTCATCAACATCTGTACAAAGAAATCAGTGTTACATGATGCTTCTTCACAGGGCACTAACATTACAGACATTCATGTATACATTTTATTATAGCATGACCCTTTCTGTCTGTTACATTAATTTCTTGGTTAAAATTCTAAGTGTATGCTAATTACACTCAACATTACATAACTGCACAGACTATAGCTTTCACTTATATCGTGACAGTCATGTTTCCTTTTGTTTAGACATAGGTTTGTTTGGTTGACAACTTTACATCATTAACTCATTTGCTGCATGCTAAGGGTTGAACAAGTTATACAATTTTTCATATTCACTGCCAAAAAAGGCCCTAGTCTGGACATAATCCGAAGCTATAGCTACCACTTAATCTGCACCTCAAAACATGCTAACTTTCATATTCATACAGCAGCAAGATTGCATCACATCTGCTACATGCATTTGTTTAAATTGTTGCACATGAAGTCATGCCTAATATTACCATGCTTTGTGATTTTTTTCCTGCCATCCTGTTGTGAAACACACAGTGCATCCGTGGGGAGGTATCTCGATCCACATTCAGTAGCGCCGATACAGTTCATATTACAGAGAATCCATTTTCAATTTGGACTAAGTACGAACTCGAACCTAGTCTTGATGTGGCTCGAGAAGGACCCACCAAGTGTGGATCCAATGATGCTGATACCGTTCATATTAGCTTTTGGGTCCAGGCTAAGTCCAAACTTACTCCTCTCCTACTCCTAATATAAAAATGGTATCAGTGCTCGTCTTTCCATCAATATCATTTGCAATATATCCAGACTAATTGATGATAAGAAGTATGGTTTATTTTTTAAAAGTTTTTCCTTACCTTGGCATGTCAGGCCATCCCCATTGAATCCAGATCGGCAAATACACCTGTAGCCCCGCCCTTCTGGTAGGCACTCAGCATCCGTGCTACAATCAGAGCACAGATTCACCAGCTGGTCTGTAATGCGGAAAAAAAAAACACATGATGGTCATATATCAAGAGTACACAGCTCTGAATGCTCTGGAATTCATCTTTGCAATCAAAAATATGCTACATATTATCATTTCATGATATACATGTATCAGTAGTGCTGGTATCGGCATGGAAAATCTATGTCGCCATGTCGCAATAAAATTAACGCCGATGTCGTCATGTGTCGACATCTGGACATGAGTCAAACAAGTCTAAACTCGGGTTGCTCCCGTAGTGACCGTACACTATTAAACCAGAGTTACCCGACACAAATTCACAAGAGCTTTACATGGAATACATGCACTATGTCCTCACGGGCTCACACTCGCAGTCATACTCACTTACAGTTCTCAATCTATGCACACTGTCAACTATTTGCCCCAAAATTTGTTTTGTATGATCCAATTTATCAAGCATTAATGAAAGTCATGCGGTGCGAGTCAGCTAGTGTCGCATATCTAGGCATGTACATGTACGTAATGTATACCGGTCGTCGCAGCTAGATACGCAGCGATCGTGTCGCGCGCGCGTGCTGCTAATGCGTATGTGAAACAAATCACGTACGCGCGCACGACGCCATGGCGAGGTACATGTAAAAAGACCCATTTTATGTCGCCATCGGAGCATGCGTGTCGACATGTCGGCAAAGTCCAAAACCAGTACTTTTGTCGCCATAGTGGCGACATCAGGCGTGTCGATACCAGCACTATGTATCAGTAAGGCTTTTAGAGATTTACAGTTATGTAAAAGATAAAAATCCAGAATATTATCACTCCCCAAGAATATACAATTCAAAAGGCAGCAAAATATAAAATAACGCAAATGAGGAATGCCAAAGAGGAAAGTTTAATCACAAAAACTGTAGTATACAGTTATGAGACATGGAAGATTCTACTTTGTCACACCAAACTAGTGCTTGAAAGCTTTGTATTCTGGTCCTATCTAATTTCAACCTGTGGATTACTAGCTACCCCCCAAAATCTACAAGGTTAATATTTACTGAGGATTCCACCAAACTGACTTACCTGCAGGCTCACACCTGTATCCATCTCCCTGGTAACCAGGCTGACAGGAGCATGTGTATCCTCCTGGCACTGGGGAGCAGTCAGCGTTGGGATGACATCTGTTGTTCAGGCAAGCATCTTGTCTTTCTTCTATGGTAATTAATATATCAAAATACAATCATTCATACATACAAAATACTTTCAATCATAAATACCATTTGAGAAGCTGTATATTTCAAAGTGCTCAATTTTTTTTATTAGAAATTTGTTGTTTCAAAATGATTTTATTGAAAAAACAACATAATGACAAAGACTTTCAAGAAATCACCTGACAGTAATTTCAAAAACCTTGTTATCACCTGATGAAATTATATGTTACAATATCAAAACATGATTTCACTATGGAATACAACAGGGTATTGAAAATTACCCTTCGGTTGATCTTCTGAAAGTACTTGCTATCATGTTGAAATTACAGTAAAAATACCCAGGTCAAATACCACCTGTCTATAAAGACCACAATTTTCATTTCCCTTGAAAAATATTTTTCATTGAAACATGTATTAAAGGAACCTGTTCATAAAGACACTTGACTGGTCTTTATATACAAACTGTAAGTAAATTTTTGTAATTGATAAATCAAGGGGGGGGGGGAGGGGGAGAACCTGAATGGAAAATGTGGATGGATCATTGTCCCCCTACCCTAATACCCAGTTCTGATATCAGTGTCCTCTGGGAATTCTCCATCATTTTATAAGAATGATCTCCATACAATCAACACAATGAATCAACTAGAGATACATACCTTCACAGTTGTATCCATCTCCTACATAACCTCGAGCACATTCACAGTAGAAATCACTGTCTCCTCTCGGACGGCAATAGGCATAAGGGCTACAGTTGTTGCTGTCACATGGATTGGCTGTTTGTTCTAAAAATTGGGAATAAAACATGGAATGAGTAAGATTTATGGAATTAGCTCTTTTCACATTATGTCGCCATTTTTTCCAAATCAGTAATAATAATACCAAATAAACAGAAATGAAAATAGATTATGTTTATCATGTTCACAAGCTTCATATCTAATGTTTTTAATTCTTTCCTCATTTAACTTTATTCAGGTTCACCATTTATTCAAGTATTGTCATTTCCATCACAAAATGTGTGACTTTTAGTATTATAATCCTATTGCAATGACACTGAAACTTGGATGTTAATAAATAAGATTAATACTGCCTAAAGATTATGCCCAATACTTATTATAGCTATTGTGCATCACAATAATTACATCCCACCAAATCAATCATCCACATCTATTAGCTCAAAAAAAGGTGATGGGACAAGCTCCATTTCACTTGCCTGGTTGCATTTGAAAATTAGGAATATTTTCTTCACTGAAACATTGACATCATTTTCACATCTATGAAGGCATACTGATCTGTCTTCAAAGCTTTTTGATTGGAAACAATTATTTTCAATAAGGCGGTGAAATAGGTACAGACAAAAGTACCTCGTTCGCAATTTCGCCCATCTCCTGTGAATCCTTGAGCACACTCACAGTAGAAGCTCTGGCCATCAGATGTAGGATAGCAGTAGGCATACAGAGAGCAATCATTAGTGTCACATGGGTCGAATGGTTGATCTAAAGAACGAAACAACAGCATAATCAATCCATGTAGGAGTACCACGATAGGACTCAGAGTAGTATATTAATTTCACTTTTGATCAAAAGTTCAAGTGCTCTGATCCTTCCCCTATGAGTGTTTCCTCAGACAAGGCAGATATTTATCTTGATAACAGGCCTAGCGCTACGGTACAATTTGCATCTCATTAACCCCTGGTTTGTTTTGAATTACCAACGGACTTCTAGCTCAGTGCGTGCGTGCGGTCATCACAATGGCAAAACAAGGAACTTTAATTTGCGCCTCTATTTTGGCGATTTATGAGCTGAAACTTCCCACATGAACTAATTTGCAGTTATAAATGATTGTCTGCAAAAATCCTGAAATATGATGACTGTTTTGTCGAGTTATAGCAACATTTTGAAATGAAAACGTCAAAAAACTATGTGTCTATTTTTTTCTGACACAAGTCTACCCCTGCATAAATATTCATGAAACTTCATTTCCTTATTCGGGGGTGTATATTCCTTATTTAGACAAAGTTTCGCTGATGCGACTTCTTTCTTTGCAGAGATACTACGTCTTTTTCACACGATATCTTGCAGCAATTTAGAGCAGCAAATTGTGCGCAGTGATGCCAAATTCACGATCTGCACACACGATATTCATGAGTCAGCCGTAGTCAGCTCATTCATAGATTGCGCATGCGCATGGCCCATGGAGCACTCGGAGCACTCGCGCACAGAGCTCAGCCCTACACAGATTTCAACGCATGGGACGTGGTTGTAATATTTTTCTGTTATGTCAGCCTCGGCGATCTGACACCGAGATCCTTTTTTTCTGACACAACTCTATGCGGAAAATTCACCTCAAGTAAATACCATACGATTGTAGAAAAATGTACAATAAAATGATTCATGACAGTGATTTTCTTGCGAATCTAGCCAAAATGAGGAATTTTAGGAGAAGTTTAACAGGTAAAATATTTTGTTTGTAACCAAAGAAATATCGCTAAAATTTCATATTTTCCGTTGGTCGAGCTTTGATTTTGCATTATTGTTGTGAAAGATACATCTATATTTAATAATTTTTCGAACTGTATGTTTACAAAAAGTGGTGTTTAATACATTATTATTCAGCTTGCATTTGTAAACAACTTTACATAAATCGTGGGAAAATGCGAGAACTGGTGAGGTCAAAGGGGGTCAACTCAATGGACAATCGCTCGCTAATTATAGGGCTAGTCCCCGACTGATAAAGATCTAGTAAAGTGAGTACTTGGTATGACATGTTCCTGCAGCTATATGCTGACAGTAGAAGCAGGAGCTAAACCCAGGTTAAAAGATCTCAATTATTTTCTATACAAATACAAAATATATAAATATTCAGTTTGTTTTCAAAACAAACGTTTTAATCAATTTTCTATTGTCACAGTTCACAGACAGATGCTCTACAAACCAAACCAACATACACATGTATAAAGGTGATGACTTACCCTGGTAGCAGACACGCCCATCACCGTTGTAGCCTTGGGCACACTGACATGTATAGCTGTTTCCATCAGGGTAGCAGTAGGCATTGCGATCACAGTCATTACGGTCACAGGGATCACTGGGTAACTCTAGTTAGGGTCAAAGGTGAAACAATTAAAGTCAAATGAAGGGTAAGTTATGCATGCATATGGATGCTTGAAGAAACAATGTGGACTATATAAAGTGCTTGATATTTCAGTCTAATGGTTGGTCTAACGGTCAGCTCTCTGCATTCGCCTACAAATTGACTGATCGGACCCAGGTTCGAATCTCGGTCATGTCTTTCGGATGGTGACATTAAAGGTTGGTCCCAGACGTACATAATCATATTTGATTGTAAAAGCCCAATGAAAAACATAACAACAACAGCTAGTCCCTGAATGCTTGGCAATTTGTGTTGCTCCATTTATAGGATAATGCACGGACACAAAGGTTTGCATCATTAAAAATATAAAAATAACTCAATTCTAAAATTAAAATAGAAGAGATTGTAGGTTTATAGCTTCATATGTTAATTATGTACATGATAAGGTTTCAGTTTGTGATTAGAATTTACCTTGGCACCTGTAACCATCTCCAGTGAATCCTGCCCTACATTGACAAGCGAAGGTGTCACCCTGAGGGAGACATTCTGCATTCTCACCACAGTTGTTATTCTGGCAGGCATCGTTGGGAACACCTTCAAAAGACAAGATCAAGAGCATGGTTGAATCAAAGGAGAACATTTGAAGTTAGCACAACTGATTTGGCCAATTTGGAAGAGGTAACACCGGTGGTGCCCATGATCTTGATTCACACTCTGAGTTGTATAGATAAACTAAAAATTATAATTGCGAAAAAAACTGATTAGAATTCATTTTGTTTAAAGAATCATTTGGACTATACTGGATAAGATACAAACAGAAGAAATTCTTAAACACAACCTCAGGTTACTTGATAATCCCATCTAGACATCTGGTATGCCCTCCCATTCTAACCACACAAGCAATGCATAAAAATTGTTGAATTTGAAGAAAAGAGAAAGTGATCCAAAGTTAGGTCTATATCATGACACTAACATGGTCTTCCATTACATAATTATGGCCCACTAAATTTACAATAATTCCTCTTTCATACCAATGACCTCTCAACAAAAGCCCTAAATTTGGTGATCAAAAATACATGGATCGAAGATCAGAAAACATATCAACTGATGAGGGGAATTTGTAATCACAATGTACATGCCATCATGGTGTAATACTTACCAATATCAGGGCCCACGCTGGTGATCATGGCGTATCGCAGGATATCTCCTTGTGGCTCAAAGATAGAGTATGCATACGTAGTATTCATCCTCATGGCTGTTAGGGAAGCATCGGTGTTGATGTCATCAGCTTCACATTCCTGGTAGGTGATGGTCTGCTCCACAGAGAACCTGACAATCTGACCTCCAGCTTCCAAGCTGCGCTGCTCAGAGGAATACACATATCCTGGGTACAACAGAAATAATTAGTATTATTATCACTTTTCTAATTTACGAGTTTACTGAATGAATTTAGAAACTAGGTATACACTTGGATAGCAGTGCTAGAGTGGTAGAGCAATAATAAAGAATTTGGAGGTAGTCCTTTGTACTGTTTTGGGGATGCTGATGATCAGAATAACTAGTACATTGTGCATTCAGGAAGTGTTCACAAATGACAGCTATCAAATTCAGTTTCTTCTTTATCCATGCTCATATTCAATTGCTGATTTTGAATTTTTGAGATCTTACACCTACACAACATCCAACTTAAATTTTCAATTATTGCCACTACTGAACATTTTGATTTCGATTATAATCATTCCTACATTTATATCAAACTGTGCTGAAAGCCAAGGGTATTCTCCTAATATATCTTAGTTGATAAATTTTATTATATACATACTCCATTATATAGAACTTTTGTAAATGACAGATTTTATCCCTTCATTTCCTTTTACACTCCTCCATCCACCAATTAATGGAAAATATATGACTGGTGTACCTGGCCTGTACTTGGTATAGACCTCTGAGTGGCTCTCTACGTTCACAGATGAACCCTGTGCAAGGGATGGCACGTCTCCAACGATAGTGACATAACCTCCAATGACACCACCATTTTCCTCATCCACTCCGGTAAATCTCTGGGTGATACTCACTTCCTCTCCACTCTCAAATCTGATGTTGGCAGAGTAGAGCAGGTCCCCACCTGTATAATTTTGTTGAGACATATTTGAGATAATTAAGCCATTGACTACTGAACTCTCTTTATATTCCCACAGGCTCAATACAGGAAATATCCAGTTCCTATAGGCATTTGGTTTTAAGTGCCTCTGAGGAAGCAGTTACAAGAGGAGATAGACATAGACGGAGAAGAAGAAAACAAGAATATCACTGAAGGTGATTAATACCCCTGCCCCAATGTGTGTGTCAAATTTCCTGAGCATTGCTCGAAAAACGAGGAAGTGGTTTGATGTGCAATATTTTCCTGTTTTATTGCCATATGTCATTACCATGGTAACGCAGTTTGCCACACATTGAAACAATATGTCTTGCACATCTTTAGCACAAGACCAATGTGTGTGCCATATTTCAAGTGCATTGCTTGAAAAATGAGGAAGTAGTTCGATGCGCAAGATTTCAACCTGATTTATTGCCATAATATGCCGTTACCATGGCATCGGAGTTTCCAACATATTCAAAAAATATGTCTTGCACATCTCCATCCCAAGACAAATGTGTGTGCCGAATTTCATGAGCATTGCTCCAAAATGAGGAAGTAGTTCAATGCGCAAGATTTGCAACGGACCGACCGCCCAACTGACCGCCCGACCGACCGCCCGTTTGGCGGGGGTATAATAATGAATGACAAGAACAACAAGCAGCTTTACATACAATTCAGATTTCACAGAGGGTAGGTGTAGATAAAAGATCTTTTTCAGTTGAGCAGTTGAGGCGGTTAACAGCTTAAACAATTTTTTTTAAATAAGGCAAAATTAAATGAGATAAGCTTAGTGTGCTTCACATTAATGTTTCTTGTAATGTACATGTACATCAAGGAGTATGCATAGGGGCAGATGTTGCAAACAGCAATATTTTTTTCCCCTATAATACTGTTTCTGGTCATTCATATGAACATAAAATTTTGCTGAGGTAGTTTTTGAGGTGGTTTAAAGTATATCACATTCTACACCCTTAATGACCTTTGAACGGTTGATCCCACAAATAATATCCTTTCATGGTGTAATGCTTACTTCAGCTGAGTTTAGTTAACCCTTTCAGGACAGGAATTATTTAAGGGCTAAATTGATCACATTTTGTTCTTCAAATTGGCAACAATAGTATTTTTCTTTTAGTACTACAAGATTGTAATAAGGGGTTATGTCTTTGAAAACAATATACATGGTTAAAAGAATTGGCGAAAAGTTGAAAAAGTTGCCATTTTGATAAAATACAATGATTTTGAACCTCTCAATGTGTTGCCAACTTAAGGATTTTAAATCTTATTCTCCTTTTTAAAATTCCTGGGATCAAACGCAATGTGGTCATGAAACAAAAATACATTAGTGTGTGCAGAAATTTTTGCTCTTTCTACTCATGCATCTGGTATATTTTTTAGAGCTCTGAATCAAAAGTTATAGAGCCAAACCACAAAATGTGGTCAGTTGTCTTGAAAGGGTTAAAGGCACTGATTAGCTTTGCCCAGGATTGAAAAAAAAAATCACTGTTCTAGCTAATGCTGGAATCATAATTGCAAACCTTTAGCTCAGACAGGAATCGCCTGAGTTTTATAAGCTGAACGGTCGTTTATATATCAAGGTATTTACGATTGAACATTGATGTCGGGATAGAGTACCACCGAACCCTAAAGAACTCTTACAGTTGGCATACCTCGCTCTATCACAGAATACCGTACAGGCTGGAAACCTGCTCTGAAATCGCCAAGCGCTGGTGCTTGGTTTTTGTGACTGCAGTGCAACGAAGAAGCCGAGCGACTTGCGCTAGCGATTGATCGAGATTTTCTCTTGTTTAGGAAAGTAAACGGGTTCCATTTTCTCTCATACTTTCACATATCCTTAATTATATATGTAGTTAGAGGACTGCACACAATTCACTGGCATTTGAGCTGATTTTACAATTTTTCACAAAGTTAATCAATCACTTTAAAATCCTTGTAGCAATTCTCACCGGTCTGCATGAAGCCATTGATGCCCTTAGCAGCTGGTTGAGCAAACATCCATCCCATGAGCTCTCCAATGGGTAGGAGGATCTGCATGGTGTAAGCAATGGATGAAGGGACCGGACTGATGGCAGTGAAGGTACGTCCACCTCCTCCCATGATGAAGGTATGGAGATAGACCTCGTCAGGAATCCTGACTCCGTTGATGGTTCCATTCACACGACCATTCATACGCCCATTGTCGTCTGCAATGGTAACAGGTTACAGATAAGTCCAGTGTCATTAACAACAGATATTCTAAATTCTGAAGGTTACAACCTTCTTAAAGATATATGAAAATATATGAAAACAATATCTTTTTTTTTCTTTTTGTAATATAGATATCTAGAAGCTGAATTGGTTTTAATAATCTTTCCCCTAAAAAGTGATCTCATAAATGAGCCTTCTTAAATCAAAACCAGAGGTCATTTCAAGAAACTGCCACGTACAGTTTGTGGACATCCAATTAACACATGTTAGAAGATTTCAATGAGCTGTTGCCGAACTTCTGACCACTTCTTGCAGCCGACCTCTTCATATGTCTCTCCGAACATTTTATGATCAAATTTACAACAATCACAAATGGGTTGAATCATGATTCTTAGCCTGTAAGGACCTAGGGTTATATTATGATTTACTGCAATATGAATCTTTAGTGACCAATTCTAAAAAGATCAATGCAATAAGTCTAAAACCTTGCTCACTCACTAGTCACTAGCCTACTATTTTGCTACGTAGAATAAAACTGATTTGGCAATGAAACTATGAAGTAATCAGTACTGGAACTAAATACAAAATTGTGCGAAATCCAAAAATACACTTTTAAAAACTAATCAGATTTCCACAAATGATAACTTTATGTTATTCTTAACATACACAAATACCGATTGTCTGTATACGTATGTTGACTTACTGATGGACAAGCAGTGGATACCGTTGCCCATGAAGCCCTCATTACAAGCACAACAGTGGCCAGTAGGGTAAGGCACACAACGTCCATTCACACTGCATGTCTCTCTGGTACATTGATCTTCAAAGGCAAGCACCTCCACATCAAATGCTGGAAAATCAAATGAAATATGATGTTAGAAATGTATTTGTTTATTTCAAATCATAAAACCTATGTCAACTTTGATCCATCACAAAAAAAAAGTACTTTAGTTATATTCTTTTCAGTATAAGCTAAGTTAAAATGAAAACAAGATCCCAAATCTAAGATCTCTATTTTCTCCTTCTCTCTCTCTCTCTCTTAAATTCCCTCCCATATTTCCACACATTTCATTTAAAAAACACAGATTTCCATTAGGTACTGTCTAACTCTCTAATTCAATTGTGCTTAAAATCTATCTGAAACTGCTTGGAAAGGCAAGAAAGATAAAAATGTTTCAGGCGAAAATATCCATCTATTGTGGTGATTGCCACTCATATTTCTTTGTTTTCTGAGGGAGATTTTTTTTTCTTTTTTAAACACTCCTAAGGAAAAGTGCCAAAATCATCTACAAGTGTCATTTTTAAAAGATAAACATTGCACCAAGTGTTTATCTTCATTGGCTTTGCTGATATAAATTCTTGTATAGACAAAAAGTATATGATCTAAATCAAATTCAAATAAAACCAAATCACACATTTCTTTTGTTACATCAAATATAGGAGAACAATAGATAACAAGTGAATGAGTAAATTACGCAATGCGTAATAAATGTCCCCGCTGGAAGTGCAGATCTGTGGAAATTAACTAGCCTGAACCTTAAAACTTCAGTGAAAAACTTTAGTGAATAAAATAATAATGTTACTGCATGCAAAAGAAGAGAATACCAACAATGCATGTATACAACTGAAATATAAAACATGAAAACATTATGAACCTTCAGCCATTTTGAATAAATTTGCATAAATTTGCATGAATAATGAATTTCAAAATTCTGTGTAGAAGTTTGGAAGCCCCCACCCAGCCCTATCAGATAAAACAATCGGAATCAAAATCCGATGTGAAAAAGAGGAGAAGTAGCATTTTTCGTCAATTTTGAATAAATTTGCATAAATTTCAAAATTCTGTGTAGAAGTTTGGAAGTCCCCACCCAGCCCTATCAGATAAAACAATCGGAATCAAAATCCGATGTGAAATAGAGGAGAAGTAGCATTTTTCGTCAATTTTGAATAAATTTGCATAAATTTGCATAATTAATGAATTTCAAAATTCTGTGTAGAAGTTTGATAGCCCCCACCCAGCCCTATCAGATAAAACAATCGGAATCAAAATCCGATGTGAAATAGAGGAGAAGTAGCATTTTCGTCAATTTTGAATAAATTTGCATAAATTTGCATAATTAATGAATTTCAAAATTCTGTGTAGAAGTTTGGAAGCCCCCACCCAGCCCTAACAGATAAAACAATCAGAATCAAAATCGGCCAAGAAATGACGGAGAAGTAGCATTTTCTAACATTTGAGCACACACGGACAGATGGACGGACGGACAGACACACACACACACACACACACACACACGCGCACACACACACACACGAACGGAGCCCGTTTCATAGTCCCCTCACGAACTTCGTTCGGCGGGGACAAAAACTAAAAGATTAAAAAAAAAAAAAGAATTCTCTTGCTTGGCATTATGTTTGACAGCTGTATATTTTCTATGAACCAGTATATTTGCTTTATTAAGTTTATGAACGCTCACTCACATCTGATTCATCACCTTGTTATCATAATGCATTTACTCATATTGTAGAGAAAGGGGTGGAAACGTAAGTGAAATAAGGTGCCTCATTTGGCACACGTTCACATCAAGATGTGTGGGTGATTACATTCTATAACATAGAGCACCAAACATGACTTGATAATAGGAAATAATCTAGTCTCCATGACGTAATTTAATTATAGACCACATCCTACGTATATTCACAAAGCACTTACCTAGTACAACATTCTCAACAAATACAGAGTGTGTATAAAAAAAATAGCACAATAGGCTTAATATCAAATATTGCCAAAAATTAAATGTCTTTGTACAGTATGTATAATAATTGGCTTATTTGCACATCCCAAATATACTTCTTTTAAAATGAAAATACAGGTCACAGATCATACATTATTGAACAGCACAAAAAAATTATGTAGACATATATTTCTTTGACTCAAAACAAAACCTTGTCACACTTATGCAGGCAAGGGAAGAATGCATTAAAAACTAAAAATTAATGGGGTGACACCTTATTTATGTTCATGGCTACCAATCAATGTGATTATGTGAAGTTCTTTATATATATACATAAATATGCCTTGACCCAGTGAAATATATTTCTTATCACATAACAAGACTTAGTAATACATGTAATATGTTAAGTGAAGGTATTCTGTAATTTCAGAATCTATATAATGGTATGATATTTGGTAATATCTTCTTTAATTTGATGGGCTGCTCACCAAAATGCGATCATAGAAGACTGAGGACTGGCCATTTTTAAACAGTATGACAGAATCTTTGCCCAATTAAGTTTGGGATGAATGGTGTTCAGGAGTTACTTTCATTCAGTGTGAGTGAATTCAATAAAGCCCCGTCTTAACAGACCTTTCTGGAACTGAGTTGTCCGGACAATGTCCGGACAATTTTTTGTTACCCTGCCTGTTAAGATGCTCCACGTGGGGTGTTGTCCAGGACACTGTCGCGACAACTTTTCCATTAATTCTACCCTAGCCCGCCTAGAGTAACTTTCCAGAATTACCACGACATTGTCGCGACAACGTCCGGACAACCCTTCTGTTAAGACGCTCTCGAGGTAATTTTCTCCCAGAACACCGGAAGCTGACAAGACGCATGCGCAATAGACCATTGCGGATACATGATTTCAGTACTGGCACTAGATCGCATTTCCCACGTTTGGTTTGAATCTTGAGGGCGACCGTAAGTCAGGTATACGTTGCTATGGAAACCTGCCAGGGGAAGGTTTTCAGCGTGGGTCTGTTAAGACGGTGCATTTGGCTCTCACCCATGTTTTTATTGCCCAATTGAGGAATGCTACCCTGGGTTTATTGTCAGGACGTTGTCGCGACATTGTCCGGACAAGGTCTGTTAAAACAGGGCTTAAGTCAGTTCATAATTACAATTTGCGCATGCGCATATAAAGGTCATTTTTACCAAGTACAATTGACCTTTGTACACTTTCATAGTGTGTGTACCATGATGTGCGCTCCAGTGTGATTTTAGTTGTTAAATAAACAAGTAGTGCGTCTACCAAAACAGATGCGATTATGCATACAAATTGGAGTCATTTCAGGGCCATCTGTACCATGTAGTAATTATGAACTGGCATATTGGAATGGAGACCATTCAACCAATTTTAGGTTGACCATCCATTTCATTCAAAACTTGGGCAGAGGAAAATTTGAGATGAATCAGGAAAAATACAACTGTTCAGCTGTCCATTCTTAGATATTTTAATGATCAAGGTGTCAAATTAAAGAAAACATGATAAGCGACAATTTGAGTAGCTTTCATTACGGTATATAAAATGATTGCATTGACATTTAGGGTTTAATCTGGGTTTCCTTTTTATTGACTCACACTATACATATTATATATAGGAGCAACCTTGAATGTATGTACCTGTTTCTCTTTCAGGTAAAGAAACTACCTATTTTTAGTCCAAACTCAAAGTCAGACATTAAGCTGGACTTACCGCCCACAGGATAGAAGGGCTTAAAGAGAAGGTTGACTTCTGGGAAAGGTTAAAAATAATTTGTGAGCTTTCTCATTCCTTTTATGTCAGTTTGGAAGAACATCACAGCAGAAATATCCCCTCAAAAGGATTGCTCTTAAATTGCCCTCATATTCGAAATATGATGAGAAATGGCTGAAATGTTCGGGCCAAACATTCATGCCATGTGTGTGAGCAGTCCCATATACCCATTTCTGTATGCAGTGCATGTGCTTTTCAGTGAGATTGGGTCAATTTCTCATCACTCTGATGATGCCAAAACCTGAAAGTATACACCAATTCTTATGTAGACATGGTCAGCCTTTCCCAATCGGTTTGAGACAGATTCTTTCACAATGTAACCGCATGACCAGAACTCAACTTTATTTTTAAATACATCTACTTCAATTGCTAAAATTATTTTCTAGCTGAGAAAAAAATTAACTGACCATTGTCTAGTTGGACATCGACTGCTTCCTGTGGGGGCTGGTCATTCTGGGGTAGGTCTTCCAGAGGAACATAGGCCACTGCAGGACTGATGTTACCATCCATACGCCCATCAATCATGTATGCCCACATCCCATTCAGACCAATATTGGAGTCCCTGTAAGGATAATTGGCAATTATTCTTACATCTTACAAAAATAAACACATGTAGGTACATACAAGAAAAGCTTATTAGTGATATATTAATGGTCTATTCTTTTAAAAGTAGGCATAAATCCCATTCATACTTACATTAGAATCTATATGATGTAAAGTTGACTGGCAATTTCTTTCACCATAAAAAAACAACAACACATATATGTAAAAAAAAAGTTTGCTAGCAATACTTTTTGAAATAGTATACTTTCTTCAAACAATACCATTATTCATATTGACTGTTGACATGATACAACATTGGTTCAAGTGTTATGAAATACAATTAAGAAAACAGTAACAGACTAAAACCTCATCTCTACATGATAATTTCATGTAATGTTAAAGTGTCTTTGACAAATAGAATTAGAAAAAATATCTACAGTGAATGAAAAATTGAGATTATCTAAAATATTTTGTTCTTTTTTTCTTTTGTATTCTGCATGGAATTTATCTGTACTCTTGAGTCTTCACCTACTTGCTTACATAACAGTGTTATTGCATATTTTTGTTCCTATACACTCTAGCATAAATCTAATCCAGTAAAAACTTGGGTTTTTTTGTAATTTGGTGACAAGGTCTTCATTGTTATGATCAGACATTTACAACAATTCCCACAATTAAGGAGGATATGGGATCAATTCAAACAAAGAATACCATCACACCTATAAATGTTCTTTCTACAGAAAAACAATCCCATCAAAAGATTTTGAAATTTGTCACGACCTTCCACTGACAAGGTCTTCAATGTTATGATCAGACATTTACAACAATTCCCACGATTAAGGAGGATATGGAAATCCATATAAACAATAGATACCATCACACCTATGAATATGCATTCCACTTTATATCTATCACTAAAACTGCAGGAAATTGAAACCTCAAATCTAGGTGGGAGTAGCATGGTACACTTTGTTTTGGGAAACAGACTAGACAAAGTTAAGGTTTCCTGCTCAAACAATTCAACTGTAATGCAGAACAGGAAATCAAATGGTGAACTTTGACAACATCCTAGATGTCCATCTTGTTTCTTTCCCAAAATTCATGTGAAAATTATTTACATCATTCTCCTATCAGATACCCTTAACAATATTTACACTGTACTTACTAATGTGAGTCTATTTCATACATTTTTTAACTTGTCCATCTATAGCTACATGACCCACAGTTGATAGTGGACGGCAAACAAACAGTGAATCTGAACAAAATATTGATTTGGTAAATTGAATATTTGTTGATGTCTGCAGTAGGATGTAGAAAACAAATAAAATCAAAGAGGTAAATTATCATTCTTATGAAGCAATCACAATTTTTGCTAGAAACTTTTCAACAAGTATTTTCACGAATTTACAGTTAAATTAACGAGTACACACATAAAATGAACCACTTTCATTTTCATCTGTAAACAGATGATGAGGCTTAATCTGTGTTTGACCTGTTGATAAAGGAAATCCCATATTAATTTCCAGGGGGCTCCTACAAACATATTTTATTTGCTATAAACAGCAGACTGAACATTCCTAATGAAAGCCTGGATTTAATCTAGCGGAGAATTTGTCAATATATTATTCATAATGGAACAAGGGGGCCATGCCCCCAACAGTTCATCCACAAAAAATGGCAATGTGATCCCCCCCCCCCCCCCCCATTCAAGTTCAACAAGTCTGGCTACACCAGTGAGAGTGTTTCACATCGGATTTTAAAATGTGATGTGAGTGTTTCAATGTTGAAGAGAATTAGGTGTAATTTAGGTATGAAATCAACTTTTCTCAGAGACATATATCTTTTCTACTACCCTAAATATCTGTTATTGTAACCAAAACAACATAAAGTAGTTCAAAACAGAAATGAAATCAAAGTCAACATAAGATGTTGAGTAGTAATGATATTCATAATTCTCTACTTCATGCAGACTCTCTACCAAACTACCAAACAACAGAACTAAAAATAACTCTGGCCAAATATGAATCAAGCACCTCTTCACAAGATTATTATCCTGTCCCTGTCCTTTCAACACTACACCAAAATGACCCTTGTGCACCCAAATCAATCATCAGTCATATCCATATATACTCTCTCGCTCTCTCAGCATATCTTTAGAAATAATTTCAAAATAATGTGGTGATATGGTCCACAAGACCACAACAACTCAATTTGGGCTTTGAACTGCACTTAAGAGGAATACGAACCAGAAACATTATTTTCCTGAATACATGGTCAAATATTTTAATACAATATTAATAAGTATAAATGTAATTGAAAAGGATAAGCTATGATGTGTACACTGGTTCCTATTGGCCCTTGAAAAAAAGTATCCTAATACTTTCAGTACTACAGGCAGTTTAATGTTTTTGGACAAAGAACAGCTTTTCTTTCTTCTGGAAACTAAAAAAATGTTCATGACTTGTGAATTTTGTATGCTGCCTGTTGGTATCAAACTGAACAATGAAAATATGCACAATGATTGAAAACTTGTCTTCCAAATCTTATACATAATGTAATACATTTTTGCAAACTTCGGAGAACCATACAGGTTAATTCCCTTTATCTACATTTACTATGCAAAAGAAATAGGCCTATAACAAAGATTTCTAGAAGACACCTTCTATTATCAAAGCTGCATACTGAAATAGAGAGTTTACATGAGGACCTTAGAGTTGACACAAGGTCTATCTAGGTCCAGTCACATTCTTTCCATGTCTGTTGGAGTCATTCTAAAACAGTCTACAAGATGCAGCGATTAACCAGCAAATGAGCAAACACTCTGGGCACCACTACTCTGTCAATTTGATTAGTACGAGAGGCATGATATATAGTACTGGCCTTTGAATCTTTTACCACAGTGCAAACAAATCTGTGTTTTCTCTTAGGCTTTTGACCTTTTAGTTGTTAAAAAAAATCATGGTCGAGAACTGAAACAAACCTTTAATCAAATTATGCCAAAGATATATTATACCACAATGATATTGTGGTTGTCCTTGAATAAAATCATCGTTACCAGGCTAATCAAAACTCAAAAGCATAAAGGCTCAACTAGTACCTGCATGTGCTTTCATCTGGCCCTTTTTTTACCAACCAATACTTTTCTTGTTAATATCACTGAATAAAATGTATTGTACTTCTTTGCTATCCAAATTAATACCACTGTATGCTCCAAAATACATTACTAGAAAAAGAATCTAAATCCAGGACAAAGAACACATTCCACATCTGAAAACAAATGTTTGAAAATAACTTTTGAATTAAGTAACTATTCAAAGACATTTCCCTTTTCCCTAAACAAAATAAAGAATAGATCTAGGTCCAATAATTAATTAAATGAAGTTCTTTAATCATTTGTAAACCGATAAAGGTATATGATAATAAAGTTTCTGTTGATCGCTCAGGGAAGAATAGAAGCTTAATTATATCTGTAAAAAGCATTATGCGTAATATGTGATGGGTATACATGTAAGAAGGTACAAGATACTGTCAAACAGATGGCAATATCATTATAGTTATCTATCTCTTAATACATTACGTCCTTGCTATCATTACAGCGGGCATGCTATAGGTATAAAATATATTAAAGGGCTACATCACTCAATACTGAAGCAAAGGCAAACTAGTGAAAGGACGCATTACTGGTTTTAAAGGGGAAGTCCACCCTGATATCAACTTGGTTTCAAAGGAAGCAGAAAAATTAAAGAAACAGATCAATGAAAGTTTGAGCAAAATCTGATAAGAAATGAGAAAGTTCTGAATTTTTGAAGTTGTAATCAATAAAACACAAAATTGCAACTACATGACATATCTTGCGAGCTCCTCTGCCATTTGTACTGTACAGAAAAAAATCATAAATGTCCATTTTCTCTAAAAAAAAATATTTTATCATACATGCACCCTAGATATAATCATTTCACTTATGCTATTTACACAAAACCTGTTTGATACAAATCTATTCCCTCATCAAAAAAGAAAATGAAAATTCATGAATTTTTGTGTACTGAGCAAATGGGAGAGGAGCTCGCAAGATATGTCATAGAGTTGCCAATTTGTGTTTGATTGATTACAACTTCAAAAATTCATAACTTTTTTATTTCTTAACAGATTTCGCTCAAACTTATATTGATTCGTTTCTTTGATTTTTCTACTTCTTTTAAAACCAACTTAATATCAGGGTGGACTTTCCCTTTAAAGATGTACATGCAGAATACCAACTACTTGTACAAAACATGAGAAAAATAATCAGAAAAATATAAAGCTCACAATGACTGTCAGTTTTTCAATAAAATGAAAAGAATAACATTTTCAATCATTCAACTTTTTTTTTTTGCCAAACACAAAGCTACAGAAACTAAGCACTGTAGTATTTATGGGTAGAATAAATCTATGTAAAATAATATTTTCATGACTATCAAATAAATAGTGAAATATGTTATATGAAAAAGACAGATATAAAAATGAAAATATAATGCAGCCCTCATAACCATGCTACTCAGTGGTGTACCCAAGATTTTTTTAAAGGGGGATGTTTAAGGTTTTACTCCAAAATTCTCTGACAAGCAAAAAAAAAAAAAAAAAAAAAAAAGGGGGGGGGGGATTATCAGCATTTTGGGGTTAAAAACACGCTTTTGTTTCATTTCTAAACACCTAAAACACTGCTAAAGGGGGTGTTTGAACACCTAAAATATCCTCCTTTTGCCAAAGGGGGGGGGGGGGGTGTTTAACACCAAAAACCAACTCCCCCCCCCCCTTCATACGCGTATGATGCTACTCCATATTTCAAATTGTAAAAACAAACTGATTACATACTGCAAAAGAGTGTAAAAAAAAAAATAATGAAAAAGTACCTCATTGCTTCAAAGAGAGTAGCAGCTTTGTTGGCCTCCGTTGTATAGATCATCTCAAACTCCCACTGATTATGGTTCTTTCCTGAGGTAAACCCGGCATCGATGAGGCTGCCAATCCGATCAGGACGAGGGTAGTCATTGTTGTCGTCATAGAGGAAGAAGGCAAATGAATGCATTGAATCTGCTACTAAGATAAGCTGGAATGTGACAGTCTGTTTGGGAAAGGAGAGAGTGCAACAAGCATAATCAATTATCAATTTTGTTTACAGAAAAAGTTCATTTTAAAGAACTTACATCAGATTTCCACAATTCCACTACTTTCAATGATCTATACAAACAAATAAAAAGACAATTTTCCTGTGGAAATTCTTCTGTTAGGCTACAACAAAATAAAGAAAATAACGGAGGCAGGCAAGAATCATACAGAGAATAGTGAATAAACCAACGAGGGAATTGGTTCAAGAGGATGTTGGAAAATTAATCTTTTACTATCTGACCTTTAACATCATCTGAATAAAGCATGAAAAAGAAATTTATTAATGAAAATATTTGGCTTCATTTATCACTTCATTTATCATTTATATGAGGTCCCATTGCAATTCACACTATCTCATCATCTCTGGCAAAATGACAGTATTTTGATTTCAAGACAAATACTTTCTGGCAACTTTTTCACAGTAATCCAATTTCTGATAGTACTTGGAAAGTTCATTTGTCCAATCCAAAACAAACTTATCAGCAGTGTATAGACCACATAAAGTTAGGGCAGATCTAAAAAAAATACCAAAAAAAAAACTCCCTGGGTACGTAATAGCTCGAGATTAGATATATGTTTTATTTTAACTTGAAAAACCCAGTACAATTAGGCCTATATGCATCATGGAAGAAACAAATTTCTTTTTATTTTATGGGCTATTACTTCAAAATATTTAAAGCTTATTTCATATTTCAGTAAAAACTCAAAATATGAAATCACACTTGTCAGTTATAAAGAAAAAAAAAACTAATAAAAAAAAATGGAAATGACTACTACTAGCTACTGCTAACCTAGATAGGTCTATATTTATTACTGTGACATGTATACTGGTACAGGCTACACCTATAGGACTATTTTTGTTCAATTCATACACACATGTGTTGGTGCTTTCCCTTATTTGTTATTGATTAGGCTGACAACCTATATCCACTCACAATATGACCTTTTGACTTATCTTTACACCTACGTCTACATATTACATTCACAGATATGAATCCTGCACCCGATGTGCCTGTTTACACTACAGAGCAGCCTTGAGACAAAACCGAGCACAGTTCTGATACAGCACATTCAAGACGACATTATTGACACTGCATTAGATTGGTTGATTCATACTATGATGATACATATAGTTCAAGAGCTACATTGTCACTAAACAGTTTTAAGATTTTTTTTTCCACAGTTTCCTGCAATTTTTCACTCGCTCACGATTTGTCATCCATTTTACAGTCATTTTCAAAAAGGATCAATATTCAATTTTTTTGAAATTTTGTGCTTTTCATGATTCTGCCAGTCAAGTAAAAAGTGTAGTAAAAACGTCATTACAGCTGACAGTTTTCTAATATTATAATGCAAGTCTTCGGTGAAAATGTATAATCTGAATTTGACTACATTCCTCAACACAAAAATATAACAGTTTAAGTAAAAAAAAAAATATTATAAATCATATATAACCCCATATAAAAAATATGTGACTTCACAGCATTTGCAACTAGAAATTGTTGAGACTGGACTAAGTGCAGAGTGGAAACACATCCTTAGATTTGATTTCCATCTGGCTTTTGACACTCCCACATCTGGTTGCCATTCCATCTAATGATACTGCATACCAAAGGGGTGCACTCAGAAAAAAAAATCTACACTTGAACAAATTAAATCAGACCAGAATCGGATTTATACCAATTTACCTGTCAGGCCAATTTCAACGGTGCTTTTGATAGAGTTTTCAGATATCCATTTTTTGTTGTTGACAAAATCTATTTCTATGTTGCTTGTAAATCGCATTTTGATTTTTCTATTTCATGCAAGATTTGAGATGTCCATCACAGGTTACATAGAGCCTTTTCTCAAAGATTGAAGCAGGAGCTTGTAATTAATTCAACAAAAATATTGATATTATTTGGAATATTATTACAAGATTGACTTTTAAGAGTACCTTCTCAAAATTATACACTCTCTGGTTCATGTACAATTTCACCCTTTAAAAAAAATGCAGAAAACAGGACTCAGGAGATATTTTGTAACTTTTGAAAGTATTGTCCACTAATGCCAGAATTAATTCAGAAAATATATGTTCCAACTTATTACGTCTACAGAAGGGATTTGAATACTTCACTTATATAACTTTTAAAAATAGGCCCTACATGTTCTAAAAATCAGTGTAAAGGGTGAAGATGATCCTCTTTTTCTTTTGCAATGAAGGTAACAAAATCCCTTGACATTACATATTCTTGTCATGAAGATGATAGCCAAAAATTTTGGGGTTATTTATTCTGTATCATTCTTGTAATGTTATTGAAAATGGACATTAATTTTCCCTCAGTGAATGTTAATCATTTTCAATACAACTTTCACTGATGTTTTTCTTTATGTTATAAGCAAAATGAATAAACAATTTAATTATTTCTATGGCAATGTCAAAATGTTGTATTTGATCATCCATACTTAAATAGATGAGAAGTCACAGATATGCTACATCTGAAATCCATTACTTCAGGTATTTTCTCCCTTGTAAAGGAAGTTATAAATAGAAAATGTATCATCTAACAGGAACTCCATCCATGTGGTACCCACAAGTTACTCTGGTGTATTGTGTCTGGTCCAGTTTGGTCCAGTCACCATAAAGTGCAAGCAAAATGGTAAAGGAAGGAGTCTAGAATCATGTTATGATTGAGGTAACAAGTCCATAGGAGGTGGAAAACTTGGGTATCATCTTTGGGACTTATCATTTAATCAAATCACAATTATTAATTAAAATATGTGATCATGGAAACTGAAAATACAATAGACACAGAAGATACATCATAAGTCCATAGGGGGTGGAAAACATGGGTATCTTCTTTGGGACTCATCATTTATCAAATCACAATTATTAATGAAAATATGTGATCACGGAAACTGAAAATAGAATAGACACAGGAGATACATCATAAGTCCATAGGGGTGGAAAACTTGGGCATCATCTTTGGGACTCATTATTTAATCAAATCACAATTATTAATGAAAATATGTGATCATGGAAACTGAAAATAGAATAGACACAGAAGGTACATCAGAAGTCCCTAGGGGGTGGAAAACTTGGGTATCATCTTTGGGACTCATGTCACTCATCATTTACTCAAAACACAATTATTAATGAAAATATGTGATCATGGAAACTGAAAAAAATACAATAGACACAGAAGATACATCTTTATCCTCTGCTGACTGCTGAGAGCTAAAAGCAGGATAACTCTGTAAAAAGGACATGAATACCCTCTGGTTCTTAGTAGACAATCAAAAAGAAGATGAGAAACTTGACAGTCATTCATCATATAAAAGGTGAGGTTCTATGCAATCAGATTCCATTTTTGTCTGAAACACAGCTCGTCTTCTTTCGACATAGGTTGTCTTCCAGGTAAAGTGGGTTTTCCCTACTCTCATTAAGCACGTACTGTACCAAGTCTAGAGTAGGAAGACACCTCCCACTCTCCTGCTTTCCAAGAGCTGATATTAGTTGAGGATTGTAGAATTTGTAGAATTTGAGGATATGATCCAGACGACCCTACAACACAGTTTCTTACAGAGCAAGGAAAATCCACTTGGTTTGAAAAGCAAGCTACACTCCACTCAGTGCTCTTAACCTCTGCCTCATCACCCCTAGAGAATGGAGATTTATCTCTTTTGGTTTCATTCCTGACCACACATCTGTCTAGATCTTACCCCCAATCACTTCATGATCAATGTTGTGGACTGCCATGTTATCCCATGTGACAATAACAAATGAGAAAGTACTAAAGATGTCTTAAACAATCTTACAGGGCAAGAAAACCCCACTGGTTTGACACTATTTTTGGTACCTTTACTTCATCATCCCTAGAGATTTGAAATAAACCTCTATTAGGTTTCATTCCTGACCACATATCTATCTAGTTCTTACCCCAATCACTTCATGATCAGTGTTGCGGACTGCCATGTTATCCCATGTGACAATAACGAATGAGGTGGGACTGAAGGTGGTGACATCGAAGGACCCACGGCTTCTGAAGTTCCTCTGGATAAGATTAACAATCTCATCCTCCTCGTTGGATGATACTGTGGTCCGATACCAGACAGAGCTCTTACCTCTGAAAATGAAAAGAGCAACAGACTTGATCATAATATCTAAATATTTTCCTCGATACAATTCCATAACTTTTCACAAAATCTTCCTAAATACAATTTAAATATCCTAATTACATAGCTTATAAAATCATCAAATCATATTTGCAGTATTAATAAGAACTTAATGAAAGTTCATGCACATGTATTGAATAGGCGTCTGTGCTTGACTACTTGTATGCAACTTTGAGATTAGCATTTTGAGGTAATTTTTGAGACCATAATGGTATAACATATACTAACTATGGTGGATGCAAATCAAATTCTCTACAGGAAAACTAGCACCATATTATGGAGAGAAATAATGTTAGCGATCAATTCATAATTTCTAATTACCTTGTTAACTTGAGCTTAGCATGGAAGGGTGCAATTTTACTGCCACGAGCTCCTGGTGTAAAGCTCACATATCCATCACGAACAATCTGGAAAGATTGAGAGCAAATAAAAGCATGTAATTAAGTACCATTCTGCAAAGAAAAATTACAATTATAGATAGTCTATTTAATCTTTACAAATAAAGAATTTGAGAAAAAAATTAATTCAGTCTAAAACACAAATGGAAATGAGTAATTATGAAAAGTTTATGAGTCAATATGCTCCAAATTGCTACAAACCAATCCCACAAATTTAAAAATACTGACTTGGAAGATGAAAATTTGCATTCTTTTTTTTTTTAAAGTGCAATATTCTAAGGTGAATGTTTTGATTTTCTTTCTCAGCCCTTAATGTTACTAGGGGTAAGTTCCCTAATAGGGTACTAATAAATTTGTCTTCTTTTGCACTTTGACATAAAAAAAAATATTCTTTTTCTTTAAAAAGATTCTAAAAGTATACTGTTTTGGAGGTCAAGATGACTTTAAAAAAAATGGGAACTGTAACCAGTAGCAGATCAAGGATTTTGTAAGGGAGGGGGCACAACAATCTGAAAATTTTCTTTTTACTCCAAAATTCTCTGACAAGCAAACATTTAAAATTAAGAAATAGGAGATAGCCTATGATTCCTTCATTCAAAAACAAAGCATATATTCAAGAGGATAAAGAACTCTTAAGCTGTAGATAATTTATTTCTTTTTTTATCTACTGTAAGATTTCTTTTTGTTAGGTAAGACCATTTGATTGGCTTTCCTTTCTTTTTAAAAGTATTCATCCTGTCCATGGAGGGAGTATCATAAAGATATCAATATGCAAAATTGCTAAACCTAATAAAAGGAACATTCTTTGGAGGACTTTCTTCAAAATTCATTTTTGATATGGGTCAAGGAACTACAAATTCAAGATATATCGTTTGTTTGGAGCCAGAAGGGCGTTAGCTCTGTACAAATGATGGGACCTAGCACCCTTCTGGTTCCAAACAGGCGGTATGTAGTTGCACAGCTGCATGATTCAACATTTATATTCTCCATCTTCAAAACACAATTCTTTAGCCTTGACCATTTATCATAGTTATCATTAACAATGCAATGAACCAATGAAGCTTGATTTATGACTATCAAAACTTTTCAAATGCTTTTTCTTGGGTTCACTGCCTGATGTCATTTTTTCCCCTCTTCCTCTTCTAATATTTATATTTGGAGTCTTGGCACTTTTCACCCTATCTAAAATCTGATTTGAGATAATCTTGCACAATTTTCTCTTCACCCATTTCAGTGTAAAATATTGATGCTACCACCCACTATCATTACACCCTCATGAAAAGGGTGTAGCTGTACCACTCTACAGCAACCACTTCAATATGCCACTACCCACAAATTCTGTGAAGGTTCCTCTCTATGAATTGAAAGGAACGATCCCAACAAACCATTACTACAAAAATAGTGAATGGATCAACAATACCCACTCCTCCACCTATTGTCGTACAAATACATTGTGAACCAAGTTAGCTCCACAGTGTCTGTGTTTTGCAACACACACTGACTGGCATTTGTATTCTAGCATTCAGTTGGAAACTCACATCACCCCTTGGTATCGGTATGGGAAAAGAAGTTGGGTTCTACAATGCAGTTGAATCAGCGAACAAATCTTTTCACAGATTCAGACAAATCGTGCTACAATTATATGTAATTTCATATGCAATTACACACATTTACATCCCATGTGAGAAGAGGGTGCAACCACGCATTAAACCTCATCCCTCCTGAAAGCTGCATCTGTTTTCCTTTCAGCTTCACTAGCCTAATGGAATTCCTGCAGAGCAAGTTCAACCAGAACTTAGCCTAAAACTTCCACCAGACAAAGTGGGGCTGACATACAATACTTGAATGATATATTGTAGAGCCTAAATTTTCTTGTTAACTCCCTGCTGGGTAATTGCTCCCCAAGGTGTATCATATTTTAGAGGAGGTACAAGACCCCATTAAATTCCATATGAATTCAGAGATATTCCATAGATTTTAGGTGGATAAGGAGGGCACAGTGCATGTCCTGCCAGCATGTTCTCATTCTGGAGAGTATAAACTTTTGTAAGTGGATTGGTTTCTGAGCCAAGTAAATGTTTTCATCTCTAGATTTCAACCTTAATCTAATACATCAAGTCTCTGAGGCACTACATCATACATAGCCAAATAGTTTATCTAACTGTGCAATCAATTCAGTGTACTGGGAACAGTGAAATAAAATAATAGTTTAAATTAATCCTACATGCATGGGGACTCAAATTTACCTGTCTAATAAATTGTAAAGTCATAGCAAATGTACAGTGTACATCAAAATAATTAACTGACATTATAGTACCTGATGTAAAATGAAAGAAGGAAGAATAATGCGTGGTATGCCTTTAAAATTTGTGTTTTGTAACAGCATCAGAGACAAAATCAAGCATTTTGCACAAATAATGTGTACCTGAAATCATGGACCTGCTACGAATGCTGAAAACAAGTGTCAATCTACATTTTTTGTTTTAAACACAGATAAATAAAGTTGATGGCAACTAGTGGCAGCATAGGAGATTATACCAAGTAAAGCCATGTATTATTGATTGGACATGTCAATACAGTCACAGCCGAGCTCTCATGCCTGAAACCTGACCCATGTATGACAGAGGATGTCCTTTCATCTCTTACCCCTTATACCAATAGCGATACAAAAGTGACTATCACACGCACCCCTTTTAGAACACTGCATATCCCTATTGTGCACCTCTGAATCAATCAGAGATTGAGCTGGAAGGGGTAATCTAGTGACTAACACCAGACAATACACTTCCTGTGGGTAAGTAGATTTGGTCCTAAGTCGGCTATGCCCCAACAGGGATGAGGGGGGAAAAAAGAAGAAATGATATCTCCATGCAAACATGTTCTGCATTATTTATTATCATGAACAAAATCAACCATAATCATATTCTATCCCCTGCATACCACATTGTTATCCATTGAAAACTCAATAACATGTAATCAAAATGAAGGAAAAAAGGTTACTTCATAGCATATAACATAATTTTATGCAGATGTTATTTCAAGTGGAAAAAAAAATTCATGCTTTTCATAACCAACAGCATTCACATCTCTGACAGAATTTCTTTGATTACGATTCAAATCAGAACTTATTACAAAATTATTCTGTTGAGGCTGAAGCTGTTTCATTGATGCTGTAACATTCAGAGCCTCATTCTGTCTCCACTTTTGCTATTGTATTTTTATTCAAATACAAAAAAAAGAAACAAGTAAATGCTTAAAATTAGATTCCAACATGAGAGAAGCACACAGGCCTCTTTAACTTAGTGAAATCATTAAGGTAGTGTGCAAATTCAGTTAAACCTCCCTTTCAATCAAGATGCAGTGTACCAAGACAATGGATTAGATTAGAGGCCATCTAAATTCCATTGAAACACTTAATAAGATCTTTGGCACTGGATTAACCTTTCCACTAAGGGGGTCTAACTTCAGAAACCTGACTAATCTCTAACTCTGTTCAAGATCTCTCTGTATTTCTATAACTTAGTCATACCAAAAAGTTTGTTGCATTCTCAACCATGCGCGCGCGCGTATCACTTTCCCTCTGCGATTCCCTCCATAGAACCCTGTACATTAATCATGAAAAACGTAAATTTCAACTTTTAGAAATACTTATATCTTTTTCACTTTTTAACAATTTAATTCAGTTAAAAAGGAATATGAATATTGAAGAAACAAAGAAGCTGCTGAGCATAAGAATGTAATCATTTCATATGTAGAATTCTGGCCAATTTTGTTTGAAAGCGGCCTTTTTATGTTGCCTCACAAAAACGTGGAACACCCAAATTACACGTGTTTCTATGGGGAAAGTAATCGACTCGCAGTGACAAGGTAATTTTGTTAATTGGTTAGCAGTGCTGTTAATGGTGGGAATTAACCAGTTAAAAGGTTTCTTAAAAGAGTAAGAGTTCTAGGTTTGACCTTTCTTATTTTGACTTCTACTGGTTTTGTAGAATTCTGGCCTTTTTATGAATTAGTTATGAAATATTTTGTGTTTTTAGACTGATTCAGTGCGCGCGCACCACTGATCTCTACAGAGATCAGTGGCGCGCACGTGTCATTCTGATGACATTCAGGCTACGCGCAGATGCAACAAATTGCGCGAAACTTATTGACATGAAGCTATCTCATCATATAATTTAGACTTTTTGTTAAGTCATAGCCAACTACTGTTCCTAAACTTCACACTGCATGGTTTATTTTGACATTTGATTTGTTCACTGGTGGCTCATAACTAGCATAAAATATGTTTACAATAACATTTCATCTGGTTCTTACCCGGGGGGGGGGGGGGGGGGGGGCACTCAGTATATAGCGTGCAGTCGGTATGTGCTGCGGAGAGGATTTTACACTCAAATTTCCGTTCCACAAAGGATACCATTTTTTTCTTGTTGAGAAAAAGAAGAGAGAAAACCGTTCCAAAGCACCACCTTTTTTCATTCCATCTTTCCTGCCATTCTGGCCTGCCCCACCCTGCTTTGAAGAATATTATTTTTGGTGAAAAGTTGAAAATGAGTTTCATTCCAGGTGCTTAATTCCTCCAGGCTTTCCCCATTGCTTTCAATCTGGTTCCAATCCACCCCGGGGAATTCAGTTTTTATTCATGTGCTAAGCCACTAGCATATCCAATGGGGGGGGGGGGGGGGGGCAGACTGCCCCCCGACACCTTTTGACCAAAAGAAAAAAATAAAGACAACTATACATTGTGTGCCCCCTCCCCCCCCCCCCCTTTATAACTGATAACCCTTTTTTTTTTTTTTTTAGCTTGTCAGAGAATTATGGAGAAGTGGACCACATAAAATCTGGTAACCCCCCCCCCCCCCCCCCCAATGGCAACTTTTGGAGGGCTTGCACAAAAAAAATTCTCACACCCCCCACCCACTGAGAGAGTTCTGAAGGCCTGGTGAGAAGAAAAAAAATACGAATCTCCCTCCAAGCATCATTTCCTCACAAGTTTTGCCCCTCTTGACGCCAAGGTCCAGGTACGCCACTGTGCTAAGCGCATGCATGCGAATTAACTCCGCTTATACGAATACACACACAAAAGACTTGCCATGAAACGCAGCGTATTTAGCTAATGGGAGCTTGTGGGAACCAGTTCCGTAGCATATTTATATTGTAATCCAGTTCCAAAGATCCCCTTTTTCCAAAATGTTAGTAGTTCCAAAGACCATCCGTTTCATGATACGCTAGTTCCGAAGGCCCCTTTTTTGTCTTGCCAGTGGCATATACCTACCACTTTTGGGGTTGAATCCCCCCCCCCCCCCCCCCGGGGTTGTTACTAATTCAATCATGTCCCCTCACAACCTGATGAGTGGAATGCGGATGTAGCAAATGTGAATCATATCTAGCAATTGGAGAAGTTTTGATTCCTCACGAACATTTATTTAGTATCATACTATTCACATAAGATATTGGATATGATTTATTGATCTATGATAAAGCATAAGACAACAAAGCAAATATGTAAAAGATCTCTAACAGGTGTACGTCTAAAAGTTGGTGATGATTAACAACACTGTCCTTCCTTTAATCTTGATCTCTTCACTTACCTGTCCCCTGTCGATAACGACTTATAAGATTCATACATGACTTATAGTAAGCTTAATAAAGGTCATGACAACGTCATGAATCAAAGAACTACCCAAGAGAATCTACGTTAGTACAAATGATGTAGGCCTACTGGTTATTCAACTTGTAAAATAATCTAAGAAAGGGCATTTTTCAAAACCGAAGTTTCAGCCTGTCAAATGCCTACATTATAGGAATGCAGAGAAGTAATTAAAGGTCATGTAAAGTTTTGGTAAGCCCTCAAAAAATGTTCGTCAGATTTCTTCAAGTTTTGTTGATAAATAGCAAGATACTAGCAATACTAAGACACTGTGAAGATTTCGCCTCCTAAAGTTTAATATTAAAAAATAAGAGGCAAAAACTAATTTATGTGCCGGGACAGGCACATAAAATACCAACAAAGGCAGCATGTGCTACACACTGTACCCACACGTGAAAAACCAATGATGAGTAGCTACACACAGTGCACACACTCTATCTCTATGCGAAGCCCCAAGATTGCTGTGCGAGGAGCCGTCGGGGTGGAAGGGTCCTAGCATAATGGCAGTGATCAAGCATTCCTTACATATATTTACACTGAAATTCACCAGAAATCATAGATGGAATACCAAATGATCTCTTACAGACATCTTTTGATACAAGGAGAACAACATGAGACTATATTTAACATCTTTCTTTCCAATTTCCTTTTTGCTACCAATACTGTACATGAGCTTTAAGCATACTGATTTTGAGATCCAAACTTTTTATTACACTATATACTAACATGATCTGCTGTTTAAAGTCTGGAAGCAGTTTTCTGGCACCATTATCATTAATATAGATGCTTTCACAAATTAATTGCAACCAAAAAATGTGAAAGAAAAACATGAAAAACACCAAAGTTTAGGGTGCACAATTGCCTTCTAACTGCTCAAAACTTTAAGGATACGTCCATATAAAACAATCATCAAATTTTAAATCTTTGTCAAACATGAATATGAAAGACAAATCAATGCATGTCTGAGAGAATGAAATACACACAAAGAGATAACGAATAAGACAGAGTTCAACAAACAGCTGACATGAAGATACATGTACATGTACTGTAAGTGTAAGGCATGCTGAGGAATAACCCAAACAGTCATAACCTGAAAATAAAGAGGGGACTTATTAAAATGAGCTACCTCTTTCATCAAAATGGCACCTTTCACTCAAATAAAGTTTGAAGGTTTGAACATAACGCAGATATTCCTAGATCAGTGCAATTAAGCTCCAGCCAAAATAGAAACCGAAGGCAAAGAAAAACTTACGTGTACACAATTGCACAATGAATGCATTGTTGCATAGGGCATGTAGGAGTAACATAAATGGAACAAGTGAGTAGACTTACATAAAGTACGGATTGCTCCTCTCCCAAAAATGTAAAAGGCTCTCTGAACGAAATAGTATGTGGCTTCTTGCTCCTCCTGTTCAGCTTTTTGTCCACTGTACCTTCTCCAAAAGGAAAGAATTGATCCCGTGGCAAACAATTCACTACAACGATGAGAACAGCGAATATTCCGAGGAGAAGCTTCATGGTGCTTGCCTTCCCAGTCGTAGCTCCCCTGACAAATGCGATCGTCGTCGTCTGCTACATTAGCTGCAAGATCAGAAGACGTTCCTCGCTCGCACCAGAATCTACCTCTTGCTTGCCGGAGCGAGCACGCAGCGTATGATAGCTCTATGGAGGGACAGGGGTGCGCAAGAGGGTGCGTAAAGGAATGCGTGAGAGGGATGCGTGAGAGGGATGCGTGAGAGGGATGCGTGAGAGGAAGGTGATGATGATGGTGGTGTGTGGTGATGGTGGTGGTGGAGGGGGGGGGGGGGGGGGGGGGGGGGGGGGGGGTCGCTGAGAGACATGCCTCTATCACATTACATGAAGGAAACGATAAAAAAAGTAAAGTAATTTAATTTAATGTAATGTCATTTTAATTTGAAATATTAAAATGTGCCCCCAGATTTATCAATAAGAATTTTAATTGTGACTGTACATTTTGTCACTCACCGTGACTTCTCCGCTCACATCTACGTATTTTACGAATATGATGAATGTTGTTGTTGGATGATTTTAGTGGCAACCAGTCAATTTCTGACTATTATTGCTAATTGGAGTTACAATTCATTTTTAACATATTTTTTTCTCTATAATGTAGGCCCATGCCCATATCTGGGAGAGATCGGAAAAAGGGGGGGGGGGTGGATTCCCTCACTTTTTAAACCCCCACCCCCAACACACACACACACACACACTTTTTGAACATCTGATTCTTACTACCCCGAACAACACTCCTGTTTTTATCAGTTTTATGGGCAAATAAAAAGGCTTTTAAGCATATCCATACATACCAGGGGGAGGGCGGTGATGGGGTTGTAGGAAAATTTTTGAATTGCCACCTCATTTTTATGCAGATTGGTTCCTATTTCTAATTGTACTCTCATATAATTGTATGGCAAAAATTAAATTACAAGTCCCTGACGTGATCAGTCGCTTCACACTCACTCGCAGTTTTAGCTCCCCCTCCCCCGCTTTAAGTTATTTTTCTTTCTTTTCTTTTTCTTCTTTATATTGTTTCACTCAGCTTTTGTGTTTATAGTTAACACTTCTTCTTTTTTAACGAAAAGTGAGAAGGCAGTAGGCATGTATTTTACAATGTTACAATAACAACGTAAAATGTCAACATTTTCTTGGTGGCACCCCCCCCCCCCCTCCTCTCAACATACACATTTTTCTTTTGGTACACCCAATTTCTCTCTTGATAGGAGGGAAATTATCCGTTTTGCCCCACTCTTATAGGACTATATAGCCCAAAAAGTATACATGTATCAAAGATTAACATCTTCTAAGGATATACCCATCTCATGGTTTGTATAAATTTCTAATGTCTGTCAAAAGACTGTATATCAAAATCATGTTAATTTAAAATAATGCCAACCCACATTTTCATCTCATTTTTCTTCACGTTCCTGACGTTTTACGTTTTTGCTTTTGTCACTACGTCATTCCTCTACAGGGCATGACAAATTATGAATAGGCCACCCAGACGTCTTTCGAACCCGGGTCTTCCCAATTACGAGACCACTGCTCCATCGCGCCTCTTTAGAAGTAGTTTGTATATATATATATATATATATATATATATATATATATATATATATATACATATATACATATATATATAGGCCCTACATTATTTACCTCTTTCTTGACAACAATTACACACGAACACTTCAGAATTTGTTTTTTCTAAAATAATGATAAAATAGAGAAACAAAACAATGTGTATTGTACTTAAATAAAATGAACGATGCAAAAACGATGTTGGATAGCCGGCATAGCCCCAACAAATATCAGAGCAAGAATAATCATCATCTTCAAAGTGTGGAAACCTTTCGGTTGCCACAAGCTATTCCACTCGCCACTTTCTTCTTTGTTTCGTTTTCAAAAAGTGCCCTTTTTAGAGGGTTGTTGCCCAGTGCCCTTTATGAATGAAGTTTCAGTGATTTTTCATCGTGGAGAAACTTAACGTGTGTAAAGGGGCCGTGTAGCAGCCCTATTCATTAATTGCTCTTATTTTTTTGACATGATACATGGTGCTACCCTGAAAACTTTGCAATCTACAATGTTATCATGACAATAGATGGCGCTATAAAAATAGAAGCAGAAGTAGAAATCAGACTTGAGTTATCAAACATTATACATTGCCGAGGTGTAGTAGTTCATTAAATTTACTCGACTTTCAGTCGAAAGATTGGGGGATTTTATCCGATCACCTGATAATTTCATCCTAATTCACATTTACCGCTCCCCACCTGGGTTTTAATGTGTGACTGGTAGACATACAGCCCTGGAAAAATTTTTATATTAGAGTCCAGCTCCTTTTAAAGGCGTATGTGGAGAGTGTTGGCTACATCGGTAATTGAACTTTCAAATTGATTTCTACTAGCCAACTCATAGTGAATGGGTGACCATTCCCTAAAACAATTACCCCAAACAATAACTAGATCCTCAGACAATTACCCCCAGGGTGATTACCCCTAGGACAATTACCCCCGGACAATTATCCCCAACGACAATTAGATCTAAAGGCATGCACCACCAACGGATGGAAACTTAATTCAGATTAAATAACAAAATGAAAATATCCTAGAGGGTATATTCTCTTGGAAAAGGGGTTTTGAAGCAAAAGTTCTGGCAGTCTCGGGGGTAATTGTCCAGGAGATATGCATGACTGTCTGGTTAAGCCATGTTGACTTCTCAAGAGGCAGTTTGTTCAGTTCTTGGTGGAATGGTTACTACATTTGATGATAGCAGCCATGACTTGTGGCACGCTTTCCATAAGGTGTTGCATTTTTTTTTCGAAATTGGATAAATGTATATTTCCGCGACCATTATCCATCAGTTGCTTGTTTACAAAGCTTTGAATGGTCAAGCCCTAAATTATTAATTTTGTCTGAATTATCATCTTATTCACGTAAACTATGAAGTTCACAAGACAAACTGCTTCTAAAATTTCATCATGCCAAAACAAAAGCCACTCTTGGAAAGTATATGTCTTATTTTGTTTATCTGTTTTGGAGAAGAGGTGAGGGGGGGGGGGGCTATTAATCTGCATGGTAATTGAACTGTAATAGGATCTCTTTCTCTTTATTCAAGTAACATTACTTATTAGTTTCATAGCGAAGATTCATTTTGCACTATCGGACTAAAATATATATATTCCACTATTTTTCTCACTTTCTCAATCTTCAGCCCCGGTCATTTCTGAAACTTTCTTACGGTTCCCCACAAGTCACTCTCTCTCTCTCTCTCTCTTTCTCTCACCTTTTTCCTTCTCCCCTCTCTCTCATACACACACGCACACTATCTATATCAATCTCTATCTTACTTACAATATTCTCACCACCTAAAAAAAATACAGTCAAAATAATGAAGAAGGGAGGACAAAATATATACATTTGACTAGTAAATTGTATTTTGCAAAGTTAATATCAATATACAATGATTAGACCAAATGCATGGCCACAATTCAAATACAGTAATGTGCATGTATCAATATACATAATGTTAAATGGAGTCAGTTGTTGAATGCATACATTGCAATAAAATACAAGCTTCCAATCGCAAGTTCAAAAATTGTCCGATAAAATCTATCACTTGTATAAATACAAATGACTGTACTGTACAAAATATCCTCTGCAAACATTGCAGTTTAGATATAAAATCAATTCAGCAATGATTTAAAAATTTGTTTTCAAGCAAAACAATTTTTTTTTAAATGTCATGAAATCATTAAAAAAATTAGAAATTCAAAAGATATTTAAAAGTTTTAAAATCAGTTAAATCAAGCTGATCATATGGTTTTTAACCATAAAATTTGCAATTGCAAGCTCTAAAAATAATACACAAGAGGACATAATTACTCTCCTGTAAATAGAAGAATACAATACTCTACGCAACAAAATATGCAAGCTACATAGAGGTATAAAATACAATAAAGCCCAGCATATCAACAGGAAATTAAATTCAGGAAATAAAAATCAAAGTGAATAGTGTTAAACTCAATTTAAAATCAATTTTTTCAACAAATTGAGGATTGATAATATTGCAAAATAATACATTCAGTTCATGGTATGGTTATTATGGTCGATAACGTGATACCAACACAAGCAGGTTGTACAAAAAATGAGCAATATTCTTTGGACATGCAGAGTCTCTTTCTCCAGAATGGATATTCCAAAAAGTTCAGTACAATATACATTGATCAATGTCCAGTAGAATCAATGTCATCACGAGACCTGTTGCTGTTCCTGCTGATCAGCGAGGTCACTCCATGACCTCCCATCATCAGGCATCTCTTCCCACTCATCCTCGTACTCCTCGTCGTCGCTCTCGCTGTCGTGCACGTCCTCGGCCATGATGCGATCCCACACGTGGTACTTGTATCTGTGGTAGGCACCGTCTGGTTCATCGGACAGCCTCTCTGGAAGCGATCCCCTCATCCACGACTCGTTGTCATCTGAGAGGTACCAGACGTACTCTGGAGGCGGCTTGGTATGGATGACGCCGACCAGTGGACCTTGGGTTGCTGTAGCGTGTTCCATGGCACTGCCTTCACGACCGGGCTCGGGTAGGAAGCGGAGATCGGTAGCGCTGTAGTGGATGCGTCGTTCGCGTTGCTGGCGTGTACGGGCTACAGACTCTTGGATCTCTCTCCAGAACTGTGCTTCGCTTTCCCGATCGACGTCTGATATCCACTCCTCGTCGGAATCGAAGTCGTCGTACTCTGAAGAGTCGTCTTCTTCGTCGTCGTCTTGCTCCTCCTCCTTCTTCTTCTCCTCCTCCTCATCAGGCTCCTCCTCGTCGACGTCGTCTACCATGAAGTCTTCGTCGCTCCAGAGTGGGTATCGGCCGTGACCCCTGCAGGCGTGGTAGCAGGTATGACCTTCCTTGCTGCTGCAAATGAAGAGTGATTCCCCCGCTCGAGTGAGGGCGGAGAATGGAGGCTCTGCGGTGGTACTCTCAGCCGTCGTTCTGGAAGAGGACATCGCCCTGGAAGATGAATTGCGTAGGACTGGTGGCATCGTGAATCTGTAAAAGAAATAAGAAAAATAATAGAGTGTGAGTGTACAATGCTGAAAGATATCATAGCTTGGTTTCGAAGGTGAACATAAATACGTTCGCTAACGGGAACAAACAGGGGGACAGGTAGCGATTAATCTAAAAAATGATATCGTACAGCCAAATTTTTATTATACAGAGATACAAACATCTAACAGTGCAGTGTCAGTAATATCTCAAAACAAAACAGATGATTTCCGAATTCCAATAAAGTAAAAATGACTGTAAAATTGAAAGAGTATTGAGAGACTATTATGAAAAATTAGCCTGAGACACGTTTTAGTTCCATATATATATATATATATATATATAAAATATATTCAGTCAAGATCACTATGCTGTACACAGTCAAACATATTCTAATCTTTAACATCAACGAATGTTACCACTTTTATACAAGAATTATTGTTTTCACCAATCTCATTTTCTCAGTCAGTTAGAATAACATATCCATAATCCGATGTATTTCTTGCCGAAAGTTCCCCAGTATACAATCGTCGAGTACGACGTACTTATACGGGTATACTATCACTATATCAATCATGTACGACCGCCATATTCCATTTCTTGTTGTGTGTAATTTCCCGGTATATGCTTATGTTCCGAAACGCACCAACCACTATTATTATTATGATCAACTTTGTCTAGTATACCTATATGAACATTAAAAATATGATTAAAAATGGTTACTTACCGGCCAAGAATTCCTGACGTTGAAGAATATATACGAAGATCAGCTGGCAGTGTAATGTGTAGGTTGTGTTGTTGCACTCGCAGTATGATGATTGTCGATGGAATATTATTACGTACTGCTGGAATATACTGTAGAACTATATATGCCGATGGTATCCGTGACGTTTGACAGGCTTTTTAGTCAATGAGAGCAGACTGTCTGCGCTTCCAGTTAAATAGGGATAGAAAATGATACTCATTAGTGGCCCTTGACCAATCAGGCCCGGTTGGTAGGGTGAGACAATTAGGGAGGGGATAATTATCGCCCCTAAATGGGGGTATTAAACAGAAGCGTATGTCCGCGTTGCCTATACCACGATGGCGAACACTACAACCGTTGGAATGCTGTGTGTGAGCCTGACCGTACGCACCGAAGGGCATTATGTTCTCGTGTGTATAATTGTGTGCATGTATGATACAGCGCGGATTACTAGTATTTCGCGCGCTTTGTTTGTACGTGCGTGGGCGACGAACACCATGCACCCTTATGACCCTTTTGTCTCCCACCCCACCCCGGTGAGGCGGACAATCGTGGCCTTTTGACTACCTGTGCTGTTTGCGTAATGGACTTTAATCCAGCCCACCTGCAAGTTGTTAAATGAAATTAGAATAATTATGGAAACAATAGGCCTATATCACTCACTAGCTTTTTTGTTTCTACTCTACTTGTTACCAAGGAAAATGTTTATGTCCACTAAAAAGGAGACAGTTATATAACAGGGAACTGGAATTCCACCTCCCTGGTTGTAATTAGAGCCTCGGTTCTAATTCATGGGCCATGATATATAAGGATGATAAGGGCTCTTTTGAAAAATCATTGAAATATGTTTGAATGTCTAAACCACAAAAGCGGGTCAAAAGGTTTGATGAAATATTATGTTTTGTTATGGATCTTAATTAAAATATTATAACTTCTTCGGAAAACAACCACCAACACCGTCATCTTTATCATGAACTCAACATCATTTCATGATAAATTCGACATAATCATGTATCTCCTTACCTTTTATTACAGTTGGAACAACAGTGATTTAGATAATAATATGGGCAAGTTAATATAGGTCCGTTTGATAATGTCACGATGAAATTATTGAACTTATCTTGCTTTCAAAAATACACATTTTGAATAAAATGGCATCAAATATTTTTGCATAGAATTGTTATGTCACTTATAGGTTTAAATCATAAAATTTTGGTCGGTTTTAAAATTAAGGATTGATTCGATTAAAATATTTGATTGGCAATCAAAATGATTAGAAGCAATATTTCATTCTCCTCTCTCGAATTTGTTACTAATTGCCGAAGATTATGGTATTTTATAAAAAGTAACCTAAAAATGTCTTGTTCCAGAATTCTTGGGCAAGATGGAACGAAATTCATTATTTAAAGAAAATAAAAAGATGGTTACACGTTTAATATATAACCTTTCTTGTGAAAAATATGCCCTTATACATAGAACAGTTTCTGTCAATCCGCTGATTAGCATTTACTTTTTTAACGTAGAAATCCTGCATGCCTTGCATCCGCCTTCCCTCCTGGGGTGGTATTCTGAGATTTATTTTATCTTAATTTTAGTGAAATAATTTTAAATGTCATAACAAAATGTACGTTTATGGCGCATTATTTGTTAATGACTGCGAAAAAGTGGCTACGTTATACGCGGAATTCATCTGCGCAAACACCAATAAAATGTTGAAATTTAAAATTTGTTATGACAATTAAAATCTTTTCATTGAAATCAAGATAAAATAAATCTCAGAATACCACCCCAGGTGTGGAATGTATTGTATACACTTTCCAAAGTACTGCCGAAAGCAATCCCGTGTTAATGAAAGTCGCTTTCTCGTTAACCTTAAAAACTCTATCAATCATCAGAGGTGTTTCTGTCGGGGGGGGGGGGGGGGGGGGGGGGGAGTTACACACTTTTCCGAAGGTTCTTTTTTTTCCGAAGGTTCATTATTCCGAAGGTTCGTCATTCCGAAGGTTCGTCATTCCGAAATATAAAATTCCTCATAGCAGGAAGTTCATGATTCAAAAAATGAAATAGGGTTCATAATTCCGAACATTAATTTGATGAGTTTTAATCATCCATTATTTATTCGTAAAGATGAACAGCACATGCAGGTCGTTGTTTGGTGACAAACCATTTATCCTTGCCATGTTTGCGGTATTATCATGCTGGAGATATTGGTAGGGCCTTGAAATTGTCGGTCATGCATATGGTTTTAAAAGGCATTAATGCCTATATGAATATTCATGACACTATCAATCAAAGTATCATCAGAGTGATGACACAAAAGTACAAAATATATACCAGCATTTTTACATTCATATACATAATGCGTTCAGGAATATATGCGGAAATATTAAACTGTATAGACTGACATCCAGAAGTCAGTCTACCAAAAGTAAATTACACAATTCTTGTTGGGCAGAGGAAAATACATATGGAGAGGTACAGGAAACCTTTCCAGAAATATACCTACAAAGCACCAATACACCGTACTTACCATTGTTTTGAAGGCTCTTCTTCTTTGATCAGACCATATCACAATCTGCAGTCGTTTGGTAAGATATAAAGTAAATATAATTATGTATAATGTGTTATTATTTGTCCATATGGTATACATTATTATGACGAATCTTGTTTTCTTTGCATACCTATAATCGTTGAATGCATAGTCGAAGTATGACATTTCCAAAAAGCGTTTTATCTATATGAATTTCTATTTTCTTGTTTTTATTCGGTTTTTGTATTTGATATACGAGTGTGTGACCGACTGAAATGATCTGACAATTGATTCCTTTTAATTCACTTAAAAGCACCAATGTAATTATAAATTGCCTTCCTATATATTATTCCCATAACCTGATAACGGTAGAATGATTTCTTTACAAATGATCATATTTTCACGTTGGGTATATATTTGCTGCATAGTGAATCGATTTCCTTTGGTTAGTTTTAGTAGTTGTGACGATAATAATAATTTTGAACATAAGAAGACATCATTGCACAATGAGAGATGGCTAAATGAGATTAATTATGACATTATTAATATTCGGTTCAAATAACTGTATATCAGTATTATATAACTGGATAAGTTTTAATAGTTATATAATCATAAAGAAAATTCAATAGATAGAAATAGCCCTATGTAATTCTCACACTGACGATATTATGAGTCTATCACATATGAAAACAATAAAAATTATACTTTATAAAAATGCAGGTGCACATGCTTATTTAATTCCAATTTGAAAAACTATAAATAATTTAGGGGTAATTACATGAAATCAATGAATTCTGACTAATCATTCATACTATAGGACATCTCTCTGCGACTTTATTATTGCTATCTAATCTCTGAAAGGCTTCTTTTTCTTTAAATTAGCGTTTTGTAGACTGATAAAACTATTCATAATTATTTCCCTGTGGTTTTGACCAGTGCAACCTTGACCGTTACCGTCATGGAGGGCGCCGGTGCTCTAGTGTGGATAGTCGTGGTCGTCCCCCTGGTCATGGCCAGCTCCGCACCCCTTCATCTCGCCGATGAGAAGGACACCGATGGTCTTTACCTGGTCGGATTGAAGGTGCGTTAATTATTGTTTGGCTTTCATATATCTCTTCATATTTTTGTCCTCAAGTTTATATACCCCAATTACCACTGCTCCCCTTCAAAATTATTATTAGATGTAAAGGAGCCTATACCCCCCCCCCCCAAAAAAAAATTTTTTTTAATGACATATCAATATAAAGAGATAAAGCTGAAGATTTACAAAATTAGAGTAGCAGTACATGAATTCAGTGCTGATGAGAGGCCAGAGAGGGTCATGTAAAGTCATATTTTCCTTTCATGAAATGACAATACTTGCAATTGCGTATATTTTCATGATTATTATTATATAGATGATTTTTTTTATATTATTTCATTTTGATTAATGAAAGAAGAGCAACCCATTATGTTGCTAGACACCTTAATGAGAACGACAAATCTTTTGTTTCCAGCCATAAAGCCCTTCTAAAGGAGTGTAGACTAAAATTTTATATAAACTCGCTCTGGGATACAGTCATTTGTATAGAAAGCACTGAATAGCAAAAGAGCACATTCTTTTATCCTCCGATTTAGGGTTATTCTTCCTTTGAATGAGCACAACGCACCATGAATAAAAAAGCTACATGTACATCAATTACCCCATCTTAATTAAGCCGGGTTACAATAAGAGGATTATGACTATGATGACGCGTACAGGTGAAATTGAATGAGGAGGGGGGGGGGGGGGAGGGGGGGGCTATGGCCTGAATACAGGAGGAAAGGCTTGCTCTGTGTGCATAATGATAGCTTAGAGGAAAAAAATAAAAAGCCACATTTATATACAGTGCAGTTAAAATAGCTGCTCATTAAATAAATATAGGCAAAAAAAAAAGAGAGTATATTATAAACAAAAATGTGTTTGTTTCCAAAGTGCTTGTGTGTCACAAGTTGGGGGTTGGTGTTCTCTTCTTACTCTAGACATGTCGGTCAGTTTGTGGTGGTGTGTGTGTGTGTGTGTGTGGGGGGGGGGGTAATGACATGTTGTAGGCTGTATACCTTTCTTGAGATTGTATTTTTTTTATGCATTTATTTTTTTTATTATTATTTTTTTTTTTTGCCTTCACGTTCACACATTTACCTTGACATTGCTGATTGACTTTTTATCTGAATATTTATTGCATTGCATATGGCAAGCCATATAAAACTAGACTTTGACAACCGGCAAGCACATGATGCAATTTCTTTTTAGTTAGTGATCTGCTCTGACTATATTATGTTGAAAGTATGAAGTCTCATTTTCTTATGAATTCCTCGACTTTACCGATATGCCTTATTGCCTTCTTTTACAATATTCTCAAAAGTTCTATTTAAAATATGTTTAGAGTCTTTTTATGAGTTCGGAAAAATGAATAAGATAAAAAGTGTGACAAAGTTGTAATATGAAATCTGTAGATCCACTATTCCTCAACATATTCATGAGTTCTAAATATACTCTTCTTGATGTTGCATATACCAGCTATGGGTAATTTTTGGTTTTTGTTTTTCGTTTGTTTGCTTTTTGTTGTAATTCCTATATAGAGGCTTCCAATTTAGCAGTTGGCAGCTATATATTTCAGAGGTTGTAAGACTGTTAGATACATAAGATTATGTATGAAACCTCATTCATTTAAAATATAGTCCATCCGAAATTTATGTTGAACTAATGTATAGACTTAAAAAAAAATAAAGTATATGAGATCTGATTATTCATTATTACTCATATACATATACTTCTTATTTTGTTGGAAACATAATGTGTACCATGATAAGTAACCTGCTGATTCGTTTTTGTTTTTTTCTACACATATTTTCATTAGGTGAAATTGTGCCTCTACATAGGCGGATCATGAAAAAAAAATGAAAAGCGCTTAAAAAAAAAACAAAAAACGTTTAACATTATGGGAATGCCGTCAGGATTTCTACGTTAAAAATTATTCCTGAAAGCTTTTTTTTTCGCGCCATACTCAACTCCCCATCCCATCTAAGAGACATTTTAGAGGGACTATGAGATTTCCAATTAACATGTTCCTTGGGAAAGGAATTTCGAGAAAATTTCGGCCCAGCCCCTTTTCTTAAAATCCTGGATATACAACGGAATATTAGGAACAAACAAACGGTATCGAGCTAGATCAATGTTTTTGTCTAAAAGTGTACAGTGTAAGTATCAAATAAGGATGCCGTTAAACCTGGAGAATGGATGAATAAGCCACTCTTAAAATAGTTGGGCAAAAAAATGCCCAACTTTTAACCAACACTGGGCAACATACTGTCCACACAACTATTGGTTAAAATCTGCCCAACTGATGTTGGTTTGTTACACAAATTGGTTGATTCATTATGAGATTTGGGCAAAAGTTACACAATGTTGGGCCATATTTAACCAACCTTCAGTTGCCCAACTAAATTTACCCAACCTTTTAAGAGTGATATGTAAGTTGTGATTTTTGTTAATTTTGTCATACGATAAATAATTTATTGACCTTTTACTGCTTGCCTATATTTCCATGGGCGTGGTGAAAGGGTGGCATTCCTAATATTCCACAAGAGGTATAGCTTTCAGAAAGCTTTCTTTTTTCAGAAAGTAGTGACGTTCTTTACCAATTACAGAACACCTTGCTACCTGGAGAAGACTCTTTTAATTAGTTGCAGGTGTTCACATCTTTTCTTTTCTTCAGTTATTTGTTCTTATTAAAGAGCTTGCACTACAGTATAAAAACGGTTAATCCTCTTTTGTTTGACTCGTAGCCCAGACACCTCCATGAACCCCCCCCCCCCCCCCCCCCCCCCCCCCCCCCCCCCCCCCCCCCCCCCCCCCCCCCCCCCCCCCCCCCCCCCCCCCCCCCCCCCCCCCCCCCCCCCCCCCCCCCCCCCCCCCCCCCCCCCCCCCCCCCCCCCCCCCCCCCCCGTGTGCGAATCCGGCATAGAACAATAGCTACATTTCAAACGATCAGAATGGCGATAACACTGCTGAATCACTGTCAGGATTGTATTCTCATCCTTTAAAAGTTCATTACATATAGGACACGTTGACCATCCATTAGACTGTCAATATCTCTAATTTGATAAAGATACTAAAAGTATTGGTTCAAAACATACTACCTGATTGTGTGATCATGCGGGTTTTAGGAAGTACTATATGCTTATAAAATCTCAATATTCTCTTATGTTCTTGTGACCTTCTCAACTCTGTAGTTTACCTTTTAAATATTTCTCTTCTTCTTCTTCTTCTTATTATTATTATTTTTCTTCTTTTTCTTCTTCTTCTATTTTTTTCTTATTCTTCATCATATTTTTTTCATTGTAAGTTTGTAGCTGATCAGATTTACTGATTAAAAACATCCATTTACAAAAATTAAAGAAGAGACATCAATGATTACTATACAATAATTTTTTCAAGTTAAAATAGATTCGATAAAATATACAAAATAGAAATAAAATTTAAATACATGTACATATAAATTCAAAAGGGAAATTAATTTTCCATCATCATCATAATCATGAACAACATTATCATTATATTTCCTCCTCCTCGCCGTCATTATCATCATCATGCTTGTAATCCTAAGAGTCATGGCCGTCATCTTTTTATTTCAATTATTATCTAGTCAAAGAATTGTATTAATACATGTACCACTATTTTTATACGGCATCCTTATTTGATACTTACACTGTATACCTTTAGACAAAAACTTTCATTCATTCTTCTTCATACATCTACCTCTTTTTCATTATAATAATTTTTCTTCTCAAGTCAGCTGTTCTTTCCCTTTCTTCTCCATTTTCATTTACGTCTTTAATAATACTGCCCTTCGCCCCTCTCCCTCTCTAGGTTTTTTTTCTTCTTCTTCTTCTTTTTCTTCTTCTTCTTCTTCTTCTTCTTCTTCTTCTTCCTCTTTTAGTTTTTCCAAAGGTTGTTCTTTTTCATCATATTTCTGTTTTATAATTAACTCTAGGATGGTCATGATGTGAATCAGTGGGTTGAGAATTTTCATTCTCATGTTCGGGAATCATCATTCAATGGGAAGATAACAGATCGAATCAATCGAATACTCACCGCTGAACTCGACCCAGAAGCTTTATCACACGTAAGCACACAATTCTTCCTAACTTAAATATTAAATGGCCCCTAATAATCTGATATTTTCGATAATTCATCTTCAATTATAATTTTGTTTCAGACATTATGTCAGTATTTATGAGCCTATTTTGCCCCTCGTCCCTCTACGGCTCCAAAGCCTGAAAAGCTGTTTCCCTTGCTTAAAAAATGAACAAAATCATAAATATATATATTAGTTCATTATCTCCCTAATTACAAGAGTGGAAATCCTTTCTCTCTCTTCTTCTTTTTTTTTTTTGGGGGGGGGGGGGAATGGGGGTCATATTAGGGATCAAATCAAAATAGTGGAATCCACTCTCAATGAGATTAATTTAACCACTATTTCGGCTTGAATTCCGCTATGATTTGGAGTGGACTCAACTCTTAAGATCTCTCCGATCATCAGCAAATTTGCAGTTAATTCCTGGCCCCCGTACTTCCACTAGATATGGTGATCGAGTTTTCTCCATAATTGCCCCTATCCTTAGGAATAAATTACCAGCGCACATTCAGAACACCGCCTCCCTCATTCAGTCAAAGGAGATGCACACCATTAGCTCTATATATGATTGTTTGACATTTTTCATTATTCATGTATGGTTTAGTGATATAGTTTAGTTTTTTTTAAGTTTTTTTTTTTAAATTAATTAATTTTGTTTCAAATTTATTTTGTGTTCTGGTAATTTACTCTTAGACAGAATATATATAGAAACAACAGTATTAAGCGCCTAATAAATGTTATGTATTATTATTATTACTATTATTATTATTATTATTATTATTATTATTATTATTATTATTATTATTACTATTATTATTATTATCATTATTATTATTATTATTATTATTATTAGCAGTATTATTATGATTCCTAAAACTGGTGGATTTCCACTGCTCTGCATCATAGGCTAAGTGGTAATAACAGCCTTGGGGTACTTTTTTCCAATTCCTTGCAATGGATAAGGTACGTGAGATGGAAGGTGTGTTATACGTGGAGGAAGACGGGGTGGTGTCCCTATCTGATGTCTTCATCTTTAAGGAGGAAACCTACGAGGATGGTATCGAGAACTGGGGACTAGACCGAATAGACCAGGAGAATCTACCACTAGATGATCGCTTCGAAATATCAGGTGTGATCACGAGTTCTCTTCGGAGTAGCCTAACCATGTTAACTGACATTCATGTGGCAGTTGCGTATTCAGAAATTGATAAATTGGAGGGGGTGGAATATAGTTATTATAGGAAGCTAGTTTTGCGTCATGGGGTAGACCAGTCAGTGGAAGTTATGTTGATTTTATTTCTGGGCCTTTACGGGGGCGCACCCTGGCTCCATTACACAGTGGATACACCATTGTGTTGTATAGCAGTAAGTGGTGACTCACTGCCTCTATAAGACAATCCAAATGGAAAAAGATGAATCAAAGGCACCAGAGGCTTTGATTCGTCATTCGGAAGGGGAGGGGTGGGGGGAGGAGCACGGTGTCCCCGTATTGCTGTCAAATATTCAGAGAGATCTTAGATGATACTATGCAATAGAATAGACAAACCACGCCACTTCGTTGAAACATTTCAAGGGGTGGGGTATCGGGCCAAATTTTCTTACAAGTTTACAGATAAATTTCCTACAGGCAAACTTTCTTTTTTTTTCTTTTTCTTTTTTTTTAAATAGATTTTTCAAATTTGGCAACCTTTTCCAACATAAACAGGAACCAAATTCAATTTTTTTTCCTTTCTTTTTCAAGATGCTATTTCTCAACTCATTTAATACATAAGTAGTACATGCATTAAAACAAAATGCGATTTGAAAGTAACATACATTCCAAATTCAAACTTGCCACCATGAAATTTGAATGGATTTTGTCACTCTCATTTAATGACGCTCAGTCCCTTGCCTCCTCAGATCATGGTCATAGAGTGACAGAAATGGAACTTCTCCAACTGAATGGATAATTTAAAAAAAAGAAGATATGCTAAATATGTGATAGCGAATGATAAAAGTACCAAACAGTGAATTCCAACGCACAGATGATGAAAAGCCGCAAGCTACACGTCCTTGGATGAACAATTTTAACATGATTACCTGTAATTTGAATGATAAACTTTCAAAATGTCGGCGTAAAACTTCTCATCTCTTCGTCATCAGGTACCGGAAAAGGAACGCATGTTTACATTTTAGACTCTGGCATCCGAGCAACACACAATGATATCAAGGGACGAGCAGACGCTGTCTACGATGCGTATGGTGGAGATGTTAGTAGAAAAGTGTAAAATTATTAAATGTAGATTATAAAAAAAAAAATTCAGCAATTGTAATTCATGAAACATACAAAGATGGGAGAGAGAGAAATTACTCATATTATAACCATAATTTATGATGCACTTCTTGTAAGAACTAATAACATTATTTTGGCTTGTGACAACACCTTTTCTTGATTTATTCAAACAGCAATTCTACAAAAAGAGGAAACAAAATCTGCATTGCAATGCATTATAGATTGCAAAGATTTTAATATTATAAACAAACAAAGCAGTATAGTATTGTTGTTATTACATTTATTTTTATTGAAACATTTTAGTGCTTATTTTGATAAGTTTCTTTTCGACCTGCAGGGGAACGATATTGATGGTCATGGTACCCACTGTGCTGGGATCATAGCAGGCACAAAGTACGGTGTGGCTAAAGAAGCCCACGTCCATGGTATACGGGTTATCAAGGAGAAACGCAAAGGCTCAGTCTCTGGGGTTGTTAGAGGTAAATCAATTTTAAAAATGATGCTAATAATAAAAGAAAAAAAAAAACACAACACAGTACAACAACAAATAAATATTCAGTGGCGGATCTACGGGGGGTGCCAAGTAAACATTTAATGTGCATAGGGAAAAAAAAAAAAAAAAGAGAAAAAAATAGAGCATGCAAGTATGCTTAAAATCGCAAGCTGGCAACCCTAAAAATGAAAAATCTCCCTACTGTGGGAGGGGGGATACCCCCCTCCCACACCCTCCCCCCTCGCTCGCTTCGCTCGCTCGGGCTCGGTCGCTATGCTCCCTCGCAATACCCAACTCAGCCCCTCAAACCCCCCCTTGGAAAAAAGCTAGATCCGCCCCTGATATTCTCAAGTTACACTCTAAAAAACGTAAAGCCATTTTATTGACCAGATCGCCTGGTCACACTGGTCACATTTTCTTAATCAGTTTTTAGTCATTCTGACCAGGATTCTGTTCATTTTGACTCGGATTATATTCACTTCAAACCCGAAGCTGGTAGTTTTGACTAGAATTCAGGTGCCTACGTGGGAATAGTTATTCTAGTCAAATCTGACTAAATTCTAGTCATATTTGAGTATTTGACTAGATTTTTAAAAGATTATATTTGATATTTTCCCCTATCTATAAACACATGCAAATTAATTGTGCTTCATAATGTGAAGTAACACTAGGGGCGTCGCCAGAAGGGAACGGTTGTTACACCCTACTCAAACTTTCTTATGTTTTCGGCTTATTTGTAAATTTTAAGAAATTGTTGTTTTCAACCTTTTGAGCAAGTTAAAATTAGTGGATATAATTCTTTTTTTTTTAGTATGGAAGAAAGTTTCATTGATGCATGGCAGCAGACTGTCTAACTCTACTAGTTTGCACCCCCCCAAAAAAAAAAAAAAAAAAAAAATTTTTTAGAAAAGGTAAATCCCCTTTGTCGACAATTTTTTTTTTGTAGGATAAAATGTCTAAGTGATGTAATTTTTGAAAAAAAAAATTAAAGGCTTTATTGTCTTGTTTCTTATGTTTATTTCTAGGTATGCATTGGGTAGCTAAAAATGGATCCCGTCCCTGTATAGCATCCATGTCTTTCAGCGGCAAGGGATCTCAATCACTCGACACCATGGCTAAAGCCCTCTACGACAGCGGATGTGTTCTGGCGGTGGCAGCGAGCAATGAGAACGAGGACTCGTGTCGTAGATCCCCCGCTAGGGTCGAACAAGTGAGTGACAAAGTTCATTTATTTTGATACGGAATATTCAATTCATCTAACGTCTGTGCTGAAAATTAACGGTATAATCATGTGCGTCACAAAGGGGAATGTCAGACTATTATCTCCACCCCCCCTAAAAAAAAAAGAAAGTGTCCTCAAACACCAAATACCAAAGAAATTCTTGTAAACGATTGGGTATGCTGTCAGAACCCCATACCCAGCTCTAAGGATGCCCGGACAGCAAGATATAGATAGATACAGAAAGAAAAATAATATGTAAGCCTATAATTATGTCTGAGAAAAAGCAGAGGACGAATGAAATAATTCCAATCAGAGGCGGCGGAACGTCGGGCTCGGACATTGGAAATGGGGGTGGGGGACCTTTTGTCCGCCAAACAATAGGTGCCCCTCCCCCACTTCCATTGCCCGAACCCGACGTTCCGCCGCGCCCGAATCCAAGGCTGATGACTGATTGATGGATTTAAAAAAAATTGTTGTTGTTAGTGAATGATATTTATATAAATGAATGTTTTGTATAGGTGACAGTTGGGGGTAGTCAAACATTGAACAAAATTGAACATAACAACGCTGTCTGTGGGGTCCGTTCTTCTTCAGGTGATCACGGTGGGTGCCACCAACAAAGAAGACTATCGTGCCATCTTCTCCGATTACGGCCACTGTGTCGATATATTCGCACCCGGTAGAGATATACTCAGCCTCAATTACCATTCCGATGACGCACTCATAAGCATGAGCGGTACATCCATGGCCACACCCTTCGTATCAGGTAATTCGTTTTATTAATCAAATTGTTAATTTAAAAATATGGATGGAATCAACGTGGGTATATTTGTTAAACATATTGATCATGTTGATGATAATATCTGTTTGGGACTATATTCGATAAGAAAATTGTATCGAAAATATTTTGAGAAAATTAATGTATCGGTATTATGACGCCATTCTTTAGAAAGACCGTGATTTGTTCTAACAATGGTGATTGCATTTCCTGCAAATTGTGAAATATTTATGACACAACACAAGTATAAGGAGAGCGTTATCCGAAATGAATAAATGTGTGTCAGTGACATTTCTACAAGAATGAGCTTATTTGAAGCGTTTAGAGGCTATTGATTCATCTAATTAATAATTGTATTGTATTTTGTCTTGTTTTATAGGAGCAGCCGCCGTACTCAGCGGGAGAGGTTATAAACATCACGAAGTGAAAGACAAAATGGTTGAATTATCGTCAAAAGGTGTGGTGAAGTCCAAAGGCAAAGAATCTCCGAACAGACTACTTCGTCTTGATTCAAACAAATTTGATGATCTGCTAGAAAATCTTAAACAAGCTTAATAGAAATAAACATTAGTGATGGACAGAGGATGTTAATATGTTAATAGACTGTACACGAAAACACACCTCCACAAATATCTCTGATTTAATAAACCCTCACTCAGTCACTATTTTGTTAGATCTGTTTCAGATGTTTGTTCACAGTATACCGAGTAATTAATTACAACCCAATGAAATACATGCATTCAATGCACATCTAATTTTGCGGTTATTGCTCTCACATGGTACAGTTTATAAAATATTGTTTATTTTATCACATTTTATAGGGATATAAAATCTCACACCATCGATAAGCTTTCGGTATAACAGTAACTGAAGACAATGGCCTATTACCTGCGACCTAATGGCAGTCAAAGCTTATTTTGAAACCTAATAGGCCTTATTCCTTTATTCTCATTTTTTAAAACGCGAAGGGAACAAGAGCGCCCAATTCATTTTCACGATTGGTTGGGAGGGACAGGGCGGTTGGGAGAGTGGTTATATTAAAAAAATATGAAGGATTATCACGTGTGTTGAGAATTTTAAAAAATATATGCCTTTGATATTACCTCATATTACATCTGCCTGTGAGGAAAATAATGAAATTCTTAAAAGTGCAATAACTCAAGCAATACTTACTGATGAGTGAAAAATTGTTACTGTCTCATATGTACCCAATGGCGGATCTACGGGGGGGGGGGGTTTAGGGGGTTTAAACCCCCCCCCCCCCCTTGGGCTGCCAAGCAAACATTTAATGTGCATAGGAAAACAAAAAAAAGAAAAAATAGAGCATGCAAGTATGCTTAAAATCGCAAGCTGGCAACCCTAAAAATGAAAAATCTCCCTACTGTGGGAGGGGGGATACCCCCCTCCCACACCCTCCCCCCCTCGCTCGCTCGGGCTCGGTCGCTACGCTCCCTCGCAATACCCAGCTCAGCCCCTCAAACCCCCCCTTGGAAAAAAGCTAGATCCGCCCCTGTTACCTATACAGACTATTTTTTTTTCCTTATTTTCTTATAATCTCAAAATCTTTTAAAATGTCCGTCTTTTATTCCTTATTACAAGAAAATTTTATTCAATCAGTAATACTGTAGGTTCATCTTTATATTACTTCAAAAAGCTCTTTGATATATATGATTATAATTAGATTAGTTTTACAGCATGTGACATTATAATAATAGAAATATTTTATATTAGATACTTTGCCCGGAGTATTTCAGTAAAGATATGGGTTATCTGGTCATGGTTGGATTTGCAACGGTTCGTTTAATGTCTAGTAAAAAATTATCTCTTTGAAAAAATACAGTATAGAACAGTCTCGCGGACTTTTACGAAATTGTAATTTCCTATATTAATCTTTCTTTTACATTATTAACGACTCTAATAAAAATACTTATTCTGATCATTGGTGTAGCTTTGATCCAAGCATTGAAGTGGTTCTGGCATTGGGAGGGGGAGGGGTACTAAGTGCTCCCATAGCTACGCCAGTGATTCTGCTTTACTTTCGTACATTAATTTTATGCGTTATACTTTAGCATATGTATAGCTTTTTGCAAATGTATAGGAAAAATATTCGAGAAGTATTATTATTGTGAATTAGGGGTATCCAGTGCTCCAATAGCTGATTCTGCTTTACTTTCGTACATTTATGCTTTACTTTAGCATATGTAGAGCTTTTTGCAAATGTATAGGAGAAATATTTGAGAAGTAGTATTATTGTAAATTATAGATTGTATTACTTTATGATTAATGTATAACAGAAACGTTCACAAACTTTGCGGGTGGTCATATTCGCGAAATATTCATGCCGCTGAAACACATAGATTGGCACTTCGCTTTATTTATATACTTATTTGTTTATCAATTTATTTATTTATTTTGCGTCATTAACAAATTAAGAATGTTACATGTCGCGAAAGTTTCTGGTTTACATTAGGTTTAAATGTTGGGCATATATTGGGAATTTGTGATTATTACAACCTATTTTTGTTAACTGAATAAAGAAGGGGCATCTTTTCTGTCTTCCTTGGCAATAAAACTCTATAGGTTCAAAGTCTCTTAATAAATTTACCTTTATCTTTTACTATTTCATCTTTGTCTGTGCATCTTTTCTTCGCTACGAATCGAGTACATCACATGTCGTCTGTTTGGAGCCAGAAGGGCGTTAACTCTGTGTTAAAGTTTGTGAGTTAACACCCTTCTGGCTCTAAACAGACGATGTATTGATGAGGAGTTGACGCACTAGAATAAACGTCTGCATTATCATTTTATGATATTGTCATGTTGTCATTAATCTTCCAATCTTTTAAAATAATCTATTCATTATTGTCAGAAGCTAAAAAGTGTTCAGCTGAAAAGTCACTGAAAATAAGTACAGTGTAATCTTCATTATTTCTTTTCAGATGGAGAAAGTAAATATAGACAGATGGCAAAAATATTAAGCTTTATTATCCAACAAAATACCTAGTGTCGACTGCTCAATTCCCCACTCTGTTATGATATACAACACAAGACATGGCTCGATATACTTTCGTCTATTATTCAATGTATTCTCTAGTCTTGTATTGATAATTAGTAAGCCATCATTCTCACCATCATGGCCTCGGTACATTGCATGTAATCGAAATATTACTCATGGAACTAAAAAACACACACAAAAAAATAGAAACAAAAACAAAAAACAAAAAACAACACCATCCTTCAAAAAAAAAAAAAAAAAATCGGATTGAAAAAAGGATGTCCCGTGAGACGCTTTTATCACGTTAAATTTACCCAAATAACAGGAGACCCAAAGACAACAACAAATTTCAAAATCCAAAAATGTATACAAATCAGAAGAACGTCACGACCTAAGGACAACCTCAGAGCTCGGTATCCGAAATTCCAGTTTTGGGGTATCAAATTAGTATGATATCTCATGAGGTCTCAATAAGAGAAGACATTAATCTTAGGAAATTATAATGGTGTAAGTCAATTTCCATTGAAGATGGTGCATAATGGCGCCATTTGCCACCAATGTTATATTAAGAGGGAATACAATGATATTCAGAGAATTACTTTAACTTTGTAATGATATCTAGAGAACTTCTTTAACTTTATCTGGCAGCAGCTTCGCGTCTAAAAAAGAAACAAACATGAATTATGGAGCCTATAAGGAATGAGGGGAAGGCAACTGACCAGGAGCATTGAAGAAACTCTTAACCGTCTTTTTCTGCTAACATTTGGAATAGTGACAAAGTGGACAGCAACAATAGCCCTTGATACTTGACCAACCAACGGATCCTAATTTGAATATCGATCCGTTTTAAGGTACGGATTATCCTTCATTTACATATAGCACTGTTCGATCGTGGCGCACAAACCACCGTTCGGTCTACCGGTAGGGGTGGGATTGTTATAAATACGGGTGGGTGCGGATTGGCTCATCAGTTGATCTACTCGACACAAGCCAGTAATCATCATGCCTGCCAAGACTAGCGGAAAAGGAGCCAAGAAGGCCGGTAAGGCCAAGGGACGCCCAAGTGGCGCCAGCAAGACCCGTCGCCGTAAGCGCAAGGAAAGCTACGGCATCTACATCTACAAGGTCCTCAAGCAGGTCCACCCCGACACTGGCATCTCCAGCAAGGCCATGTCCATCATGAACAGCTTCGTCAACGATGTTTTCGAGCGCATCGCTGGTGAGGCCTCCCGTCTTGCCCACTACAACAAGAAGTCCACCATCAGCAGCCGTGAGGTCCAGACCGCTGTCCGTCTCCTCCTCCCAGGAGAACTGGCCAAGCACGCCGTGTCTGAGGGCACCAAGGCTGTTACCAAGTACACCACCTCCAAGTAAATTGGTTCACGCCATATTTACTATTAACGGCTCTTTTCAGAGCCACCAAATTTCCAAGAAAGAAACTACTGATTTACTTCCATGCCGGGCTTCCATGTAACTGACACAATAATATATATATATATTTTTCATTATATATTTTATTACAAAAGAATAAAGAGAGAGAGAGAGAGAGAGAGAATTTCATCAATGCGATGCCAGGTATGCAGTAAGAAATTATTCCATATATATAAACACACAATCATAGCCATTGATGGCACGGGAGACAATTTTTGAAAGAGGGAATGGGTCACATTGAAAGGGGATTATAAATTATTAACCGACAATTGATAATTGAGTTAGTAAACAATTTAGCACAGTCATATGAAAAAAAAAATGTGGCAATAGTGCTGTTATAGCCTCAAATTGAAGTTACAAGATACCAGCGCATAACAACCCCGGGGAAGGGGGGGGGGGGGGTGGGCACTCAGTACACAATGCATGTGAGGTGGCCGGTGGGTATGTGCCGCAGAGAAGACCCCCATTTTTACACTCAAATTTCCGTTCCAAAGCATACCATTTTTTTCTTGTTGAGAAAAAGAAGAGAGAAAACCGTTCCAAAGCACCGCTTTTTTTTTTCATTCCGTCGTTCCGGTCGTTCTGGCCTGCCCCGGCCCGTTTCGAAGAATATCATTTTTGGTGAAAAGTTGAAAACGAGTTCACGTTCCAGGTGCTTAATTCCTCCGGGTTTTCCCCACAATAATCACTTATAAAGACTCTTGTCATGTTAGCATGGTTCAGTTTTAATGAAGAAAATAATATTTTAGATGGCGTTTTTTTTTTTCTTTTTACCTTTCAGTTTTGAATAGATACCACTTGAAAAAGTGTGCTTTTCACAAGTGATATATATTCGTAAGGTTCAATTTCAAACAAGAAATTAATAGATTTTTAGATGGCCCTTTTCCTAATTCTTGCCATTTTATACACCTTCGGTTTTGATTATGTAACACAAGTATTCGAGGACGGCAGCGAGGTACACGGGGGCACCAGCGCCGACGCGGGAGCCGTACGTAGTTGCCCTTCTTCAAGTGATTATTCACATAATCACTTGAAAGTGTTAAATAACCACTTGAAAGTGCGCTTTCCACATGTCATGACATACATTTTTTTAGATGCTCGGTGGAATGGGGGGGGGGGGGGCCATCCCTTAGCCCCGGCTCTATACAGCTATCGCCTTAGAAAAAAAGGGGGGGGGGGAGAAAAAGAAAACGGTTACATGCAGGTTGTATACGATCATCCATATACAACGTAATGTTATATTCATTATTATATGTTTTCAGTGGTTCAATATACGGTACAACAATCCAATTTTACACAAGACTAGTAATATACCTGAAGGCCAACCAGTCTCCTTTTCAATGCATGCATCATTATTTTTTTCATTTTTAATACATAAACTTGATATTAAATTTATGAACTTGAATGAGAAAAATCACACTGCCAATATTCTGAATGATCTTTCATAAAATCGAACACCGCCCCATTATGATCGGTTAGATACATAATGTATATACTACTTTTACTCTTCTGAACTTTCTGAAGTTACACCGGCAGGGCAGTACACTGCAAAAACGCCAGCGTGCTGCTCTCGTATGGGTTAGAGTGCCGCTCTAAACCTCTCGACTGTTGGTAGATGCTTAACATTTCTATCCAATGAGTTCCAAGCCCTGATAGTTCTTGGGAAAATGTGTTTTTGTATATATCAGTCCGGGCAAATGGCACTTCTATGCGAGTACCATCACTATGTCTTGTCCCCCTTGTTGAAATTTGGTTTAACCGTTTGTATATTCCTCCTTCTTGATATCAACAATGTTGTTTTGAATCTTGAACATTAAGTCGAATTGGAGTTCAGTTAACATACGGCTGACACTGCTTTCTCGAATGTAGTCTCCACAGCAAAAGCGGGCTGCTTTCCGCTGAATCCCCTCTGGCTTCTGTCAGTGTCAATGAACATCCATTTACTAATATATATTTAAGCTTACATGTTACCTATATTTATCATGTCGGAAAGGAATGTAGGCTTTGTAGCTTGAATTTGAATTTCTATAGGGATAGGACACGGAGGGAGAGAGGGAATATATATATACTTAAAGCACTTTGAAAAAGAAATGGATAAGCTTGGCAAACATGGCGATATGACTATGAATTATGCTGTAGTGTTGGCTTGCACCAGGCAAATGACCTGGACTGGACATTACAGTCCGCTGGTATGGTCATCAAGAGGATATCAAAATTGGCGGTATATGCAAATAAGGTGTCCAAACCACAACCAAGTGTATACCAACGGCCGGGTATATACTGTGTATACACACTATTGACTGGTATGCTTGAGGAGTTCGGCATCGAATACTGCTCGTCTATTGGTTGTGTCCAGTTTGTATTGATTTGTACTACGTGCCCAGCGGATCCGTCCAGCGGGTATAAATAGCTGGCCGCGAATTTTGAATTTCATTCGTTTCATTTCGCAACGACCAAATCAAACCAAATCATCATGTCTGGACGTGGTAAAGGAGGCAAGGCAAAGAGCAAGGCCAAGAGCCGCTCATCCCGTGCAGGACTTCAGTTCCCTGTTGGCCGTGTGCACCGTTTCTTGAAGAAGGGCAACTACGGCTCCCGCGTCGGCGCTGGTGCCCCCGTGTACCTCGCTGCCGTCCTCGAGTACTTGACCGCCGAGATCCTCGAGCTCGCCGGCAACGCCGCCCGCGACAACAAGAAGAGCAGGATCATCCCCCGTCACTTGCAGCTGGCTGTCCGCAACGACGAGGAGCTGAACAAGCTTCTTGGTGGAGTCACCATCGCCCAGGGTGGTGTCCTCCCCAACATCCAGGCTGTCCTTCTCCCCAAGAAGACCGGCAAATCTGCATAAGAAGGGACTTCCCTATCACCAAGCAAACGGCTCTTTTTAGAGCCACCAAATATCCAAGAAAGAATCCAAAGATAACTCGTAGTATTTTTCAACTATAATCGGCTAGAATAGTTTTTTTTTTTTTTAAATAAATATGAATAAATTAGGAAAAAAATAATACTTTGTGGTAGAGAGCTCTCATTTTTGTAAAAGAGGGTAAAATAAGGTGGAATACAGTGGAACTCGTTATAAAGAGCTCTGATATACAAGATTCCTCATCAAGGCGATTTTGCTGCTCCAAGGTCTTTTATGTTCTTTCGGTCTTTTTACCCTGATATAAGGAGATTCCTCATATAACGGTTATTGTCATAGTCCTGAGGTCCGCCTTATAGGGAGTTTCCACTGTATTGCAGTTGAAAAAGAATAATGCAAAATGAGAGAACATCCATAAGACCACTGCACAAGTGACCAGATTATTCATTTCTATTCCTCACTTTTTAAAGAAAAACATGTATTTGCTATATATGTATATATTCATAAGCCCTGTATAATTAATCACTGAATACTGATAAGAAATGCAAGACAGGATAACAGTTGATTAAATGGGGGAAGCAATATACTTCACATTCTCCACTTGTATATTCATTTCATCTTTTACACCTACGAGAAACTAATGAAAACATATATATATCTTCTAAAAAAAAGGCGGGAAGTGGATATGAATGAAAAATTTGGACTTTATTCTACTTGGGTGTACATGATTAAAGAGTATAGAGCCTGATCGGTTAGTCACGGACGGACATTTGACAAATTTTGAAAGTTTGAAGGCCTGTAGAAAAGAAGCGTTTAATTGAAGAGAGTTATTTTATGTTTTATTGTGAAGGGCATCACCGAAGGAGTTGAAATTTGAAAAAATTTGGTTGCTATGGTTGCCTACAAAAATTATAATCCATAAAATATTCAATGTCACGGACGGACAAAATGCCTACCCTTAATTGATCAGGCTCTATAGGAGATCAGGTTCTGTATAATACTACTCTTCTTAATTAAGAGGTGTTAGATATGATCTTCAATACCTTCAATACAGAATTAAAACAAAAATATGCATCAGCTTTTTCATCACTTTTTAGTCACATTCACATACAACACTTCTTTATTAAACATTATGGAAGAAATAAAAAGGTATAACAGAGCATTTATCTTCGAAGATATGGAATGGCATCCCTTTTATTGCACAGGGTTTTTCATATCCCTTCTCCACATACACAGCACAGCAACTTCAATGTTGAACATACACCAGTCTTTCCTAAATTCTGTAATACTATTACATACTACAAGTAAGACGTATAACAATAATCTAAAAATTTACTTCATAAATCATAACTTTTTTTGTTCAAATCATTAAAAGGTGAGAGTCTATATGCATACCAATACATGAGTATAGTTTATATAATATAACAAAACAACAAATAATACACAACTAGATAAAAATATATTCTGAATATATTAAACACATAAAACAAAGTAGTATTGTACTCTGTACATTTTCGTATTAAAAAAAAAAGATGTGTAGGCCTACCAGTCTATTTGATAAGCATTGCCCATGGTTTTGATAGTGGTATTATATAATCATTTTAACTTTCAAGTTACACACCATGTACATTTAACCTCCTTTCTCCTAAAGCATGGATATGCCAAAAGCAAAATCGTTTTTTAGATTGCCACAAATACAATGAATACATTTTAGTCGATGTGATCTTTACATGAACCACAATATAGAGGTTTTCAAAATTTAAGTTTATTTAAATGATCACATGGTTGACATGCAAACCTAAACCTTTTCATTCTGCACTTAAGCAATTTTGGTCGCAATCGTATGCAGACATAAAATTAGTCCTTTTCTACAATAATCCTTGAATTTGGATTACAATTTCAATGCAGGAAGAAGAAACATCTAATTTGCTGTGTAAGAGTTACAAAATCGTGATAAATTAAACTATATTTGCAACAATGGAACTGGCTCCCATCTTCTCTTTGTGAAGTTGTCAGTCTAGAACACTTCAAATCTTGCTTCAAAACATACCTATTTCAGCAGATGTGTAAATAACAACTTTATTGGAGGAGCCTGTGCCTTTGAATGTTGTTAGCAGAAACAATAAATGCTGTAAATTATCATCAATATTGCCAAATTGACTCCAGTCATAATAACAACAGTATTCTTTAAAGATTAAAAGACAAACAACATAAATGAATATATAAAAATTAGGTATAGAAATTATCATATAACCTCTGATGGACAAACTACCTCTTTTAGACCAATTCAAGGATCTGTTGCTTGTTACATCAAGATGTACATGTATAAAAAGAACCATTGTTTGAGACTTTGAGTTATAGTTTTAAATCTTTGATTTTTACTTCATTAACCAAAACCCCTTAAAATTCTCATGAATCAATTCATGCCCCCCCCCCCCCCCAAAAAAAAAAAAAACCAATGACAAATAAAAAATTGTGTCTTATGTATAACTTATAGTCATACCTATAAAACAATACTGATTACTGATGGTAAAATTGTTCATAAGAGGCACAATGATAATGATGCTATACAACCCAGAATTCATTTCACATAGCATTACAACATTAGAACCAATACAATGGATCATGAACAATCAATCTCATTTCTCATCACATAGAAACATACTTTGGTTTGAGAAAGCTTAATTATAATAAAACATACATGAATGCTAAGTAAATCATTTTCTTTGAAGTTTACCTACTTCAAAGGGTACATGTACATGTATCTGACCTGTATATCACATGGCGTTACACACTTACACATGCTATTACTTTGAGTTGCTTCTAATATTCTGCTAATAGTCAGCACTTATACTGTTTTTTTTACAAGTGTATCAATACAAATCTAACCTTTAATCCTTTCACATGCCATATTCATCATACTCTTAGTCTACTAATCACTCTCTCTCTCCCCTCTCGTTCTCTTTTGCTTGCTCTCTCTCTCTCCCTCTCCCTCTTTTTTCCCCCTCTTTAAAGGGGCAGTCTAATGAGAACTCATGGGGAAATGAAATCGTGCGGAATTTGCAAAAGGCTCGTTTACTTGTACACATAGCACGCCCGTTGTGCGAGGCCGTCGGACTAAGGTCATAAATGATCAGACGGCACGAAGTTGACCGAACTGGAGCTCGGCGAATACTTCGGGTTTAACCAGTCCTGGGCTCTTAGTCTTGTAACTGGTTGTAACCTCGTTCCCCAAACAAGTTTAGTGTAATGCTGAAATATTTCCAAATACAAAACACGGTTAACTTCTGGTTGATTAGTCTAGCCATCGCTTCTGCACTGCCCTGCCGCGACTCGTTGTCGCCACGATTACGTAACTAATCCCAGGCTCTACCAGAGAGCTGGCTCTGTAATTACTTTTCCATATGTTTGATTACTTTCCCACCGCGCGAAATTTAAAACACAAGCCAGTCTTATCTCAGAGGTGGTCCAATATGAATCACATGTTTTAGCACGTGCGATGGAAGTCCTTGTATCGAAGTGACACGAAGCTCCGAGTATATTTTCCTCTCTCATCGGAAATCGCCCATGCAGGCCTACCAAAGTATCCCTTTAACCTCTCTGCAAATTACACCTCAAACTATCACATTTCTCATTACAAATCTATTTGCAAGGTAAAAAAACACAACACATCCCTGAATTGCATATAAAGAAACCACCTCTTCACAAGTACTTTTCTTCTCACCATCTTAGCTGCTTGCTAAAGCTTAATTAAAGCACACCACATTTCAATGACAACCACATTTCAATGACAACCACATTGCATCCACTGAAGAAAAAACACTCATTAACCTATTGTACATTCTTTCAAATACGTGTTTACACCATGGCTACTCATGACCAGTGCTCATTACCTCCATGTTATCAATTTAGGCATTTTCTTTTTCATGCATATTACACCCCAAGTGTTAAGTCAAATGTGAAGTATAATTTTGAAAACATTTCAAAAAAGTATCATTCCAAATAAAAATCAAAAAATCAAAAAAATCACAATGCCAACTGTCCGGAATATAGTACCATTGTATGGCAATACTGTCAGTAACTGAAAATGAATCACTTTTGGTTCACTTTGGTTCATTTGCTATAGAGTTTACATGAAACATATCATGAAGTACCATAATGTCACAAGTCGTGGTGCACCCAGTACAGCTTCATTGCTGCAATGCCCTATGTCAACTGCCCCAGTCTCTCTGGAGCAAAATAAACAGATGCGATTGGCTCGCAGATATTGTAGCAAAATGAATAAGGAACAACTATGCAGCGTTTCGCTCGATGCTGATCGCGAAAAAGAATGTAGCAGGAAAAGTTCTTTCCAAAGGGAATTATCCACAGGCTTTTTTATGTTCTGCTAATTTTTTTGTAAACAAGAACTACCTATTTAGCAGACTGAAACAAAATAAATAATATGTACCATATTTCCTGTTTTTGTTGTAACAGAGCTTAAGTTCCATAGATGTTGGCCAGACAAATTTTTGGCCCGAAAAATACTTTGGAAATAAATTATCTTTGTTCAAAGTTGGCTGTCTTGCCGAGAATGCCTATGCTCCAGTCGTGACGCACCATTCCAACAACCACAAATCATGACATAGGCAGCCCGACAAGCGCATTACAAAGTGAGCATGCGTAATCCCACAAAGACAATGCGATAGCCAGATAGCTTCCTGCGCATGGTTTCGTAGTGCGCTGTGTACTAAGTGAATATTTTTACAACAGAGTGATTTATCTTAGATTAATCCTTCCTTCGCAATATCATATGCGAACGGTGCGGCACCACTGGTGCAATGTGCAGCGACACTGACTGGAGTAGCAGAAGCCCCACAGATTCGCGACGTAGAAGCAAGATGCAATATTTTAGGTGGACATTATTCACAAGCATTTTCGACATCGAATGGTTTTCTTAAAATCCTTAATCCAAAACTCTCAAACCCCTCCACGTCTGGTGTCATCACGGTAATTTATATTTATTTCACCTAAAAAGCAACAGCTGAAAGGATGTTGCTATGATGGCTCTCTCAAGAATTACCTCTCATATCACATAAACAATTTTAGCTGCAAATAATATACACACAAACTGAAAAGGCAGTTTTACATGTATAGCACCATTCATATATTTTCTTCTCAAAAAGAAAAAAACACATCTGTTCACATCAGCTTAATCTCATTCCAAACTTTCACAAACTAATTTTCATTCCCTCTTGTTTGTTTCACCTGGAAATCTTTTGATTCAGTTTGAGACAATATAATCACAGGATATATGGTTGAGATTGAGAGCTACAACTACATCACTGATTAATAACATTTGATATGGAGCAGAGGAAAGAAATGTGAATGAAAATCAGAAACTGAAATAAATTTCATTCATCTTGGAGAAATGAGAACTACATGAACCACATAACTGTATTGATGTATTTTCAGATACCACAGAAATGTCATACACATTCAAGAAACTTGACATTTGCTACCAAATTGCACAAAACATAAAAAAGTGCAGCATGTGAGCTGCTTGTGTCAAAGAATGAGGCAAATAATAGTAGCTTTTTGTGAATTTCAACACACCTGCTAGTCTAGAAATATATTGTCATAAAGTAATTTGGACTGAAGTAGTGTTTTAGTCTCCAAGCTCCAGTGACATGCAAGACATTAGGAGTTGCAATAAATTTATTGCCAACATGAACTAAAAAAAACATAAAACATAAAAATTCATCAACTGTTATGACCAATACAAGTCCATCACAAGATGATTAAGATACGGTACCCCACATCTCTGGCAAATATTTGCCAGTAATTATGAATCACTAAAATTATGATACCTGATCAGATTGTTATAGGCTCTATGTACTTCTTAATGGCAGGAATTAATATTTACTGCAAATGGCTCTATAATTAAAGAGAAATGGCTTTCTTATTGTTTCTTTAACAACTGCAAATAGGAAAATATGAACTAAGAGTTAAATTTTCAAAAGAATGTAATTTGAAACCTGGGTAGAATATATTCCACTTGTTAATGGCTGCAAATAGTAGTTTGTGGTGTCCTGTCATGCATCTATAAGGGGTTTTACAATTATCGACCGGGCATCTGTGACGTCACTGGGTCAGGGGTCAGCTGTTACTGTACACGGACGCCCGACGACTCAGTGCAAGGGGAAGTTCTTACATAATGTGTGTAAACTCTGTTGATATCTTTTTGTTTGATGGTCGCTGTATTTCATTTGAGTATTGTTTTCAAGTTTTTGCGCCGAATTTGTGAAAGTATGGATGACGAATTGAAGGTGTCTATAGATAATATTAGCCTTTGGAATATGGAACAGTTGAAGAACTTTCTGACAGAGAGAAACCTGCCAGTTTCATGTTGGAAAGAGCTAGTAGTGTTAGTATATACAGCGAAGGTATCACTAACTCCAGTAGTCACCACTTCAGCCGAAGCTGCGGGGGAGAAGACGACAGCCTACGCTGATCTGTTGAAAACACCAGATGGTACTTTTCCTAATCCTAACACCTTCCAAAACTGGATTGGTGAAGAGGATGGCATCATGAAATGGCCTCAAACGATGGCTTTCGACATTGCTAAGTATCTGCAAAGCATCAACAACGTTGATTTACAAGCACTAGCATACCCAAGGGGGGCAGGGGGGCAGAGTGCCCCCCCTGACAACTTTTGACAGGAAAAAAAAAATTTTTACCTTTTTTTTTTTTTTTGTTGCTTGTCAGAGAATCATGGAGCAAAATGTCTGATTACTCCCCCCCCCCCCCCCCCCCACTGAGCGACTTTTTGAGGGCTGAAGAAAAAAAAAATTGTCATACTCTAGAGCCCGAGTTGTCGTTGTCACTGGTATCTCAAGGAAATCCCAACGAATGAACCCAGTAGTGTAGCTGAGTACCCATGCCGAAGTGTTTAAAGGTTCCCTTTTATGAAATTCTAATTCTTGGTATTTTGTACATGATACTCATCTAAATTGAAAAATGACATCCGTTTGCAATAAATACGTATCAAAATATTTTTAAAATAATATTTTCCCCAGGTATTCATGTCCAAAACAGTCTGCTAAGCTCCGCCCCCTTTTAAACCCCGAATTCTCGTTCCGCGAGCATGATTGACGTGTGACGTCACAAACCGACATTGCCGATGCTTGTTTACAATATTGCATATATATCACATGTGCAAACTAACTTGCTGTTGTATATACCACCTCGAAAACCACCTCTAAAGCGAAGTATGCCGCAACGCTGCGTTGTTGCAGGTTGCAGCAACACCACAAAGGAGGGTGTCAGTCTACATTTATTCCCTAAAGACCCAAATATAAGAAGGAAATGGACCGCAAAAGTAAAATTAACTCGGGCCCATTGGAAGGGGCCGAGTGACCGCAGCGTTGTGTGCTCTGAGCACTTTTGTGCGGAGGACTTCGTCGATAGCATGGGGCTGCATGCGGCGTTTGGCATCAACTGACCAATCAGAAAGTAAAAATAACTTTTGGAATATTGGTGAAAAGAGATTTTTATGTTTTTGTTTTGGAAGTTTTGACCAATGGAAAAGTTTTTACCCCTGTCCATCAAAAAGGGGAGAGTGGGTGTTGGTCAGGCGGCAACAAGTATTATGGGATGTAAAGTACAGGAAATAATAGGAGATCGTTGGGCTCGAGGTGCGAGGTGGACAGCTTGGTTCCTTGCTAATTTAGTACAGAACCCCCAATTCCTCCTTCCCTCTCACACTCACATCCCCGGCCCCCGAGCATTTGCCATCCCCTTTCCCCGTCCCTGGACTCCTATCCCCGCCATTTGGAGACCCCCAGTATTTGTCAGTTAAAGTTTTGTCCTTGGAAAGTTCTCCAAATGTTCCTGGGCTCTTTATTTCTGTCATCTTCCTGCTCACCATCTAATTAACTAAAACTGAAAAACCGTTTAATTGGAACTCGTCAAACTACCTCTTGTGTTCCTGAGTTTGAATTTGAAAACCTGTGAATTTTACATCTTATCACTCTGTGTATGGAGACATCGGGTGTGGACTGGTTGTTAACAGTTATGAATTGATGGAGACAATGAGGGAAGATTGGCTGATAAAAAGTTAAGAGTTAAAACTTGGCCCCACCCTTGGAGATATTGATTATGTCAAAGGACAGAGGAATTAAGCCGTTGATTTCGTCGTGACGTAGGTAGGAGGAGAAAATTTGCATTGTTCTGAATTTTATAACCAACACTGATCCTTTTAAACTTGTTTAATTTTAACATTTTAATACGGAAATCGGACATCATTTACGGTTGTTGCACAGGCTGTTTGGGACTGGTTTCATGGCTTTACGCTGGTGCTCCGGCCTAAAAAAATGTTGCGGGCTTCGGGGCCAGAGCGGTTGGCCCGTCTTATTGGCAAAATCATTCTACCGATTATATCATAGTGTAACGAATTTGGATATCCAGAATTCATCAAACAATACAATTGTAGTAGTGCATAATAATTCGATGTAAATTGTAATTCTAGTCCTTGGCAACTTTTATGACTTAGTTTTTCGGCCTTGCCTGCGCGTCCAGGATTAAGTTGTTATTCGACCTCGAGCAAGTTTAGCCTCGTGTTACATAACGCCAGGGTCTCGCTCGTCGAGCGAGCGAGCTTGCCCTTGTGTTACGTAATGGCAAGGACGGACTTTCAGTCGCGTGCGGCCCTCCGACTGACCGTGAGCTGAGGTCATACTCTGTCCTCAGTTTGAGGTCAGACTCTGTCCTCAGCTCGAGGTCGGGTTGTGTCCTTACTTGGAGGACGGCCTGCTCAATATAGTTCCATATAAAAGCCAAAGAAAATCGAAGAAGGACGGACTTCTCGAGATCTCGCTCTCACCGCCAAGTTAAGAACCCTCAGATTACAATTTATACGAGGACTAGAGTGCACGGTTATTGTACAAGTATGCTCTATTGTAAATGATGTTTCTCTACAATAAACTTTATTGAAGCTTACAATCATCTCTGCTCTATTCATTTTCAACTAGTAACATTGCATAATTTCGTTACACTGGTGGCAGCGGTGGGATGTAGGACTTGAAGCGGCGTTAAAAGAGCGATTCCAAAATAGGAAAACACCGGCCTCATTTGTCTCTCAGTTGAGGCGAGACGTCTAAGACCAAAGGAACCAATCACCGATTACGACTCCGACGTCAGAATGTTCACCACTTTCGGCTATCCGAGTGCCGATACCGATACGATAGAAACAATCAGCACAAGGCATTTCCTAAGAGGACTTGGGGATCAAAACATGACATTGACTGTCGGAATGCACGAGCCTAAATCCCTGCAAGAGGCTCGAGGAGAAATAGCCGAACGTTACCTCAATCTGTGGGAGGAAGGCAGCCACAGTGGCTATCGGCCGATTCGAGCCCTGTCCTCCTCGTCATCGACAGGCATGACTGAAGACCGGCTGGCTGACTTTGAACGTCCTGTCATGTCCATTGACGAAAGGCTGAACACGCTTTCATCACTCTTAAAACAACAAGCAGAGGGTTATGTGAGGGAAAAGAATTTCACAGGCGATGGACGGCAAGGTAGGAGAGGGAATGACGAGGGAGGGCGTCCATCACGTGGTGCCCGACCCCACAACCGGTGCTATGAGTGTGACAGGGAAGGGCATTTAGCAAGGAACTGCCCTAATCACCCCCGTTATGACAACCGCCGTTATCAGCCACAGCAACAATTCGCCCCACGGGCTCAGCAATTCGCCCCCCAGACTCCTCAATTCGCCCCACCGGCTCCGCAGTTTATGCCTCCCCAGCCCCAACTCCAACAGCAGATGTGGGTACAACAACCACCACCATCACATGTCCAACACACCCAAACTATGCATCAACGGCAGCCAGCCCCATCACCACCCGTGGATCATGCCGAGTCGGGAAACTAGATGGGGCCGATTCAATCGACCAGGTCTCAGCCCATAACAACACAGTGAGTAATGCGCCAAGAATAATTAAACTTGTCAAAAGCACGGGGCTTTCCGCTTTTATTGGAGTTAATGTTCATGGCGCAACCGCTAAACTCTTGGTCGACTCTGGCGCAACTGTGACTGTCATATCATTTAAACTTTACAACAGTATGGACGTCGATTTGCGCCCAACTCTCACAGAGCAGACAGAGGATATTCAGCTCCAAGCAGCGGACGATGGAATACTGCACATCTATGGGACGATTGATCTTGACATTACAATGGAGGATAAGACATTCAAGTGGAATGTTTTTGTTACTGACATAAGTGACGAGGGCCTTCTTGGATTTGACTTCATACATCACTTTAATTTCATTCTTGAACCCGGGCGAGGACTTCGTCTGAATGATCGCTTGTTTCGGTGTGAGATTGTATCTGACTCGACGAGCTGTGATGTGATAGCGAAGTGTGATGTCATTATCCCTGCCAACTCAGAATTCATTATCGCCGGCAGTGCTGATGTCTCTAAACTAAAAGGCGAATCGCCATACGGGTTAACTGAACCTATGAATAGCGGGGAGACGATAGAACCAATACATATAGCCTGCTGCTTAATCGATATAGACAGAGATGATATAGATTTGCCTGTACGGGTAGTCAATACACACGAAGAAGACATACATATGCATGCCGGGACTAGACTCGCAACCCTACAGCTGGTGGACGACGTCTATGGTGAAGTCAGTGACGAAATTGAGCCTCGACCTCGAAACCTTAATGTGGTAAAGAGTAGCTCTGCAGCAGGGAAGCCTCGGGTGGAGGACTGGTCTGATGATCTGAAATCGTTGTATGATCGAAGCTGCGGGGATTTGCCCTCGGTACATGAAAAAGACAAACTAGCTGTGCTACGCGATAAACATAAGTCGACATTTGCAGCTTCCCCAAATGACTTAGGGCGAACATCGATGGTTAAGCATGCGATCGACACAGGTAACGCCCCGCCCATTAAGCAGAGGCCAAGGCGCCCACCTCGAGCTTTCGTGGAAGAAGAGAAGCAAATAATCCAGACCCAATTGTGATCCGGTATTATTCGTGAATCTACGAGCGCCTGGTCGAGCCCACTGGTGTATGTAAAGAAACGAGATGGATCAACGAGGCCATGTGTAGATTATCGGAAGTTAAATGAAGTGACAACAAAGGTTGCTTATCCACTCCCTCGTATAGAGGACTGCCTTGACTGCATTGGAGGTGCTAAAGTTTTTAGCACTTTAGACTTACAATCCGGCTACTGGCAAATTGAAATAAAGGAGGAGGACCAGCAGAAAACGGCCTTTAGCACTAGAAGCGGACATTAGGAGTATATCACGATGCCCTTTGGATTATGTAATGCCCCAAGCACGTTTGAGCGAGCTATGGAACTCCTCATGAAAGGATTGCAATGGAAGACGTTAATCCTGTATCTCGACGATATCATCGTTCTCGGTTCCACTTTCGAAGAGCATCTCGAGAGGCTAGACGAGGTACTTTATCGTCTTGGCCAAGCAGGACTCAAATTGAAACCTAGCAAATGCAACTTGGTGAAATCAGAAGTATCCTATCTTGGACATGTCATGAGCGAACAAGGCATCCGGCCCGATCCCGGTAAAGTAGATCGGATTCATCAATGGCCTATACCTAAGACGGTGAGCGATGTTAGATCTTTTATCGGTCTTTGCTCTTACTATCGGAGATTCATTCGTGGATTTTCATCCATCGCTTCACCTTTGACCAGCCTCATGAAAAAATCTCGGACATTTGAATGGGACAGCAAATGTCAATCAGCCTTCAATGAGCTGAAACTAGCGATCACGAGTGATAGCGTTATGGCATATCCAAATGACGAGGGTATGTTCATACTAGATACTGATGCGTCAGCCACGGGCGTCGGTGCCGTTCTCTCTCAACTGCAATGGAATGAGTCAACTCAGTGTAATGTGGAGAAACCAATAGCATTCGCTAGTCGATCCCTTACTAGAACACAACGTCAGTATTGCACTACACGCCGAGAATTGTTAGCAGTGGTTTCATTCGTTAGTCACTTTCACCATTTTCTGCTAGGAAAAAATTTCTGATCCGGACTGATCACTCATCTCTTAGATGGATCATGTCATTCCGTGAGCCGACAGATCAAATGGCAAGATGGATCAAGATATTATCTCAGTTGGACTTCGAAATCGAGCATCGAGAAGGGAGGAAGCACGACAATGCCGACGCGTTATCCAGAGTTCCTTGTGATCCTGATACATGTGACTGTTATGACAAATCATCAATTCTTGAAAAACTACCGTGTGGGGGATGCAAGACCTGCGAGAGGCGACATCGTCAGTGGTCCGACTTTTTTGAGGACGACGATGTCGTCCCTCTTTCCGCGAGGAATATCCGGCAAATACAGCAGTTGTCCCCGCCCATCCAAACTGACGCAAGCTGTCAGGCAACATCGACTGGTTGTCATCAAGAATGGGGGTTTGGAGTGACGAAGGGACTAACTTCCATAACTGTCTTCGTCGCCGCTCTCTTCATGAGTTTGATTAGCAGTATATTAAGATGTCGAATGTTATGTGTAATTACAGTAGTGTGCATCTTGGGAATCTTTTTAGTATTTTGGCAGAATGTGGTACACGGAGGATATGCTAGAAATGGTGCAGTCTCGTCATTTGGAGGGGGATTATGGTCTATCCCTAGTAGATTAGCTAGAGTGAATCGGTGTTAATCATGGTGAAGAATCAGACAATGTAGGTAGGAGGGACCCCGAGCTTCATGGAGTCCTCATAGGAAATCTCAGCCGTGAAGAATTGATCACTATGCAAAAGAATGATCCCGACATCGCAATCGTGCTCGACTGGATCACTAAGTCACCTGACAAACCAGAACGCAGTCTTGCATATGATAAGAGCCCGACTGTTCGAAACTTGTGGTTGTCTTGGCAACAGCTGCAAATGATTGGTGGATTATTGTACAAACATCATGACACTAATTCAAAACTCACAACAAGATTACAACTTGTTGCCCCTGAGAAGTTACAAGACCTCGTGATCGAAGCCAACCACTGCTCCATTTACGCTGGACATTTGGGGATTAAAAAAACATTGAGTCGAATATCACGCAGTTTTTACTGGCTTAACATGAACGAATCAGTCCGCCTCTTCATAGCTAATTGCGTAATATGCGGTGCTCGGAAACGACCCACATCGAAGCCAAGGGCGCCCTTGGGTGAATACAATGTTGGCCACCCAATGGATCGAGTTGCAATTGACATTATGGGCCCTTTCCCAGTGAGTGATAACGGGAATGATAACGGGAATAAATACGTCATGGTGGTTGGTGACACTTTCACGAAATGGATTGAGGCCTATGCTATCCCAGACCAAACCGCTGAGACTGTAGCTGAAAAACTTGTGAATGAATTCATATCTCGATTTGGAACGCCACTAGAGCTTCATTCCGACCAGGGTAGGACATTCGAATCTACCCTATTTCAAGATGTGTGCACATTACTAGGAATTACCAAAACTAGAACGACTCCATACCACCCCTCCTCAAATGGAATGATAGAGAGATTTAATCTAACCCTTGTGAATACGGTTTCATCTTTTGTGGACAAAAATCAGAAGGACTGGGACAAGAATCTACCCCTTTTGACGGCGGGATACAGGAGCACTACGCACGAAGCCATAGGATTTTCCCCCAATTTCCTAATGGTAGGCCGTGATGTACGGACACCGTTAGAGTTTGCACTAGACATCGACCCGGTTGATGAGGAACCTAGTGATGTCGGAAAATATGCTAGTCGAATGGCGAACACAATGAACCAATCATGGAAGCTCGCTCGAGATAATATAGGGAGTAGCATGTCCAGGCAAAAACGCAATTATGACTTACGAGTATCTGTCAATAACTATGAAGTTGGTGACATAGTCTACCGTCTAGACTCTACCAAGCAAAAGGGCCTATCTCCCAAACTAAAAAGTGCGCGATGGATTGTCCCCGGTGTTATTACTAAGAAGCTGAGTGAGTTGATATTTGAAATTCGCAGCAGTCCGAGGGGGACAACAATTCTTCATCACGATAGACTAAAACCCTTCAATTCGGCTAATGTGCCAGCTTGGGCAAAGGATCTATCTCAACATGTACTCAACGTGTTTACTACTCGAAATCAACGGCAGGCTGGAACACAGACTGACCCCAAGGACGCCATGGAACTGCGGAGGAGCGGCCGAAGGCCAAGACAGCCTGACCAGCTTAACTTGTAAATAATCATCATCATAAATTTTGGGGACCTTCGCCACTTTATGCCAATGACTTGAAAGCGGAATATTCACTTTCGCCCTAGCTTTCACCGAGACGAGACGCCTGCCTGTCCACTCACGATATTTTCTTTATTAGACTTTGAATATCCAGTGCGTTCAAACAATGGCATACCAAGCTTCCTATCTACCAATAGGCCTCCATAGCTGTGATGGATCTAATTATAAAACTGATAGCGGGTTTACGTCTCCATCGACCCCAATTCTCGACGAGGGGACGTATTCTCCGATGTCGACGGCGGGCCATGACAGCGGCCACCAACTGCCGAACAATGCAGTGAACAATGCGAATCATCTTCCGGGTGGTTTTGTTTTCACCCACACACCACTGCTGAAAGAGAGTCTTCCTGGCTTAACAGGAAGAAAACGCTCGGCGCAAGACGCTTCAACAAACTCCAGCAGTGATTTGGACAGGATTCTAAGCGCCATTGCCACTATGGAACGGAAGTTTTCTGCCGAACTTAATTCACTTCGAGACGACATAAGGACATTACAGCATTCTGTGGAGCAACTTAGGGAGCAAGCGGAGAGGAATAGCGGCGAGGCCAGGATATTTACGGAACACATACAACAGGACATCGTAAAAGGCGTAAACCACTTATCTGGCCTCACCCATGGAAGGCAAGAACGCCTACAAAAAGCATCCACCATTCTTCAGGATTTGCTATCCACTCCTCGACCCCCTCCAAGTAATTAGTCCGGGATCTTTACCTTTGTGATAAGTCTGTAGACTTGAGAAAAGCAAAAAGATTTTTATGTTCTGGAGAACTCATGTGATGTGCTTATTACGTTTTTTTCTTATACGTCAGATGGACGGTCCGTGATTCATCATTTTGTCAGTGACGGAGAAAATATTTTTTTTGTTATGGCATCTTCTATGCAGAACGTCGTGTGCTCTTTAGTGTCATTGTTTGTGCCTTGCCCGTCATGTATAGGAACTGATGATCATGGGTTTCTTTCAACTGGAGTCACGTATCTTTTAATATTTCCCGAAATACTTGCTAATATATTTATCATCATGGATACTTCCGACGATCATGGACATACTAGAGAGATGGTCCCACCGAAAACATGGCATACCCAATATTTACTGTGCGACGTATAATTAAGTACGAAGTATCAAGACGCCAGCTCGACGGACCTTACAGACCCGATAAACATATCAAACTGATAAATCTACAAATATTGAACTCTATCTTAATAGACATTAATAAGGGTTAGATTTCTTGAATATTAATGTGTCAGTGCATGCAGCAACGTGGATGATTTAAAGTACACCTGTAAATTCCTTACTTAACGGGATGAATTTTATTTACTCTATTCCATTGCATCTCCCTTGTGAAAGGTACTTCTCTTTACCGCGTAAATAACTCTATTAATGAACTTCGCATACATTAGCTTGTTTCCGTACTATGTAGCTTGCTTGATAGTTTTTGTATTGGAATGGATGTTCGATCAATGTTACTTTGTAAAGATTGATTTGTTTTATCTTGTTTTATTGTTTTCCTTTTCCTATTAGGCCTACATATTCCTACGAGATCTCGATTGCTTTTATCGCTTGTTATTGCAAACTCTCAATTTGCAGCCAAATGGTTATTTACTTTAAGAACGCACTTAGCTTTTAGTCCTACGTACTCATACACTGATATTCCTGTCAACAGGTGTCCATTGTTGTGCCGTCAGCTGTATAACTATACTGACGGTGTCCTCGTGTTGCGTAATTGCAGGGTCGCGTTTCCTTAGTTGCGTGCTGCATTATGATTGACAGCTAATCAAGGCTAAACATGCCAAATAGTAAAACAAACCCCACGTGGTCATCGAAATTGCTTCGCCAAGGCAGTGGAAATACAACTTGCAGCTCAGGGTTCGTCGGTTCGCTGTCTCTACAAATTTAGTCTCGCACAAGCATATCAGTGTATGTAATTTGCTTCTATATACATGTACTAGCTGATCTTTTGTGATTTGTCAGTTGCGGCGATAATGTAGATGGTTAGTTACTTTGAATAAGACATTGTCTTCTTGTCGATATGTTTTAAATTGTTTTCATGAGGTGTAGTTCTCGTGTTTTTGTAGCCGAATGGTAGTTTAGACGTTTAGTTTACTTTGAATCAGATAGTGTTTGATATTTGCCTTTATGATACGTGTTATTTTATACAAAGAAACAGTTCTTCTTTCCATTTATTTTTTTAAATTGATCTCTTCATTCAATTTTAAGGTGATAAAGCTTTTTTGTACCGGAACAATTGTTCTTATTAAGTATGATTAGTCAGATGTTTGACTGTATGAAATTTCCTCATTACCAAAAGTGGTGAAGACATACCAGCTTTCGTTTTTGTAGTGTTAGATTGCATCTTTTTGTTATCCAGGATCGATGTAAACAGTTCATGTTGTTTAAGCTCTCTCTCTCTCTATCTATCTCTATCTCTCTCCGTCTTCTTCTTGCTCTCTTTCTCTTTCTTGCTTTCCTCTCTCAAGTTTCGGTCTCTGTTTCTGCCTTTTTATCTTTTCTCCGCCATTCGATGCTACCTAAAGGCTAATTCATGTATGTTTATATACCTCTTTTCTTTTAGTATTGAAAGTCATTCACGGCATTTTTCGTTTAATTTGGTAACACGAATATTTTCTTATTTATATCTGCCACTGAGGACAGTGACCTTTGTTAGTGTAACGAATTTGGATATCCAGAATTCATCAAACAATACAATTGTAGTAGTGCATAATAATTCCATGTAAATTGTAACTCTAGTCCTTGGCAACTTTTATGACTTAGTTTTTCGGCCATGCCTGCGCGTCCAGGATTAAGTTGTTATTCGACCTCGAGCAAGTTTAGCCTCGTGTTACATAACGCCAGGGTCTCGCTCGTCGAGCGAGCGAGCTTGCCCTTGTGTTACGTAATGGCAAAGACGGACTTTCAGTCGCGTGCGGCCCTCCGACTGACCGTGAGCTGAGGTCATACTCTGTCCTCAGCTCGAGGTCGGGTTGTGTCCTTACTCGGAGGATGACCTGCTCAATATAGTTCCATATAAAAGCCAAAGAAAATCAAAGAAGGACGGACTTCTCGAGATCTCGCTCTCACCGCCAAGTTAAGAACCCTCAGATTACAATTTATACGAGGACTAGAGTGCACGGTTATTGTACAAGTATGCTCTATTGTAAATGATGTTTCTCTACAATAAACTTTATTGAAGCTTACACTCATCTCTGCTCTATTCATTTTCAACTCGTAACATTGCATAATTTCGTTACAATATTATATCATTATATTGATTACTCGTCCAAAAAAATGTCCGAGTAAACGACTACCGAAAATGGCCATTCAAATAGGGCCTAGTATATGGCAGTCGAGTCATTGCACAATTGTGCAGAGGTCGAATTTCCTTGTATACATCGAAGACACTGTTTTCTTTGGAATCCTAAATGTCCACAAAATAACTGTCCTTCCCAATTTGTATCTTTATATGAAATACTTTGGCGCTAATGCACTTTTGTATCCATGCGCATATTTCCAGTTCTAATGAATCTGTGTCAAACTTTTACAAAATGAAGAGCAATATTATGTAGGATCTATGCAATCTGTCACCAGAATTTGAATGAAATTGGACAAAGGGAACCTCGATTACGAAATTGTCGATGTCCAAGGCCGTGGCTCTCGATCTCGGCTATTACTTTTAATTAAAAAATGCATTCAAAATGACTTTTCCGGTATTTACATTTGAATAGTTACTGGGATAAGCCCATCACCAAGATCACAATCTCCAGTAATGTAAAAACAATTGCCTCTTGACTTCCAAATTTTGCTTCAAAATTTCACCTTTTCATTGTGTGATACCACTAAGCCTAAGTATTTTCTGAATGATACTAACATCAAATTTACATTTGGTAGTGTATATCATGAATAAAACTGCAAAACTGAATTTAAAAAAAAAAAACACTGTAATTTGGTCAAAGGGTTCACTTTTGTAATAGGACGAGAAAATCCTACATTACTGCCTTATCCCATACATAACACATGCTATGTGTGGTACAAAAAAAAATGACCATGATTTTGTACAGTTGGCTGTATGTGGTCCATTTATGGACCACATACCAGGGTTCTCCACTAGCGGTTTTACCCGGGGGCTCCGCCCGGGTAAAATTTGAAAAACCAGTTTAGCGCCCGGACAAAATTTCCCCGCCCGGACAAAAACTTGATGCGCCCGGATATGAAAATTGACATATTTTCAGGCACAGACAAGACAGCATGAAGACTGCGCTGCATTGCGCAATCAAGCATCGACTTAAAATAAAAACTTTACTCGCATGATCATGTCGGAAACCCGCACGAACGCATTATCTCTTTGCATGAACCACGTCGTATTCTCATTGCGATCACGGCCACATATAATGCACCATCTCGACGCAGTGCACTATAATACGTATGCCGTCACAAAACCGCAAATTTGACGCCGTCGCGAAACCGCAAATTTGACTTCGGAGGCCGACGAACACAAGAGCCCCCAGACAAAATACAGACCAGTGGAGAACCCTGCATACGTAGTAGGTGTGACTTACTGTGACCAGCCTGCTCACGGGCTGCTTGTGAGAGGGCTGTTCGTAGCAAAATAACTACGTGAGAATGATTTATCGATCATTTTTCCTTCCAAAGATTTCTGTCGGTAAGGAAGGGCCGCCGCGCCATCGTGCAATTATTAGCATGAGGTCACTGCTATACTTAATTGAATGCAAAGTTGCAAATAAGGCCTTATGGCTCCGCCAGCATGGCAGTGCCAGTGTAACTGCAAAATCCGATCACGAAGAAGGAAAACACAAACATTCTGATTACAAAACCACAAATTTCGCATTCACTTTTGGCTTTAAATGTTATCAAAATAGCCAATAGAAAAATATGAGATCCTAGGATTAATTTTAAGATCATTTGGAGGCGTAATCATGAAATAGTCCCCACCCCACCTCAAAAAGTTTTTGTAGGATTAAGGTTAGGGTTAGGGTAGGTTCTAGAGTTAGGGTTTAGGGTTAGTGTAGGGTTTAGGGTTAGTGTAGGGTTTAGGTTTATCGGTGAGGACTACATGTATGATGCCGTTGTATAATCCTGTTCATCAAAATTTTCAGCCTGAAAATTGCGTAATAATTTATCGGTTTCTGTAATAATATTATTATGATTATCATATTATGCTACATATTCTGCAGGATAAAATGTGAAAAAAACTACGGTTCCAAACAGGTGATTACTCAAGTGACGGTGTGTGGAATGCAACGGTCTAATTTTTCGCGCATCAAAACTAGTGGCATGTTATCCTGCCAATCCCATGATAGGATACTGTGTAAAATCTAGATTTTCACCATGAAATAACACAAATTCTGAAAAAAGGCAAAATTCAGGATTTTGTCGAATTTTGGTCATTGTTAGTTTAGTAGTGACAGTGACATGTAGCCATTGTGCTGGATGAAATCCACATCAATCCGTTCTGATCATGCGAGGCAGTGGCAATACGCAGGATTGTATGACGCCAGGATTATATGACTCTACCATATATCCGATTATGCCCATCTGGCAAATACATGGGAAACAAAAGTGGGCTTAAATATTTGTTTTTGAAATTAATTTATTTGTTTGTTTTTAGATAGTGACTAATAAAGGGTTTAGAGCCATAAGGCCTTATCTGCATCTTTGCATTCATTTAAGTTACTATACCACCCATGCACATTCCAAACAAGAAATCATACTCTCTGGCTTCCCTGACACATTCGGAAATCGACTCAATCATCGGATGGTGGTTGTGGGTTTGAGGGTTGATATTCTGCTGGTGTAATTTGTGTAACTGTAACCATTCTATTTCTATTTTATTTTTAGGTCTATGAGGTTTTCTACATAGAAAAGAGGCTATGGAGCAGGCTATGGAGTCCAATGCAGGGCAAGTCAAGTGTGATCAAGACCCACCCAAGAAGAAGAAGAGAAAGACAAGTGACAGGCGCATTGTGTACGGTTGCGGGAACCAAGGACACAATGGTTTCTTCATACACGAGCTGCCTGGAAAAATGCCTGCCAACAAAGAACAGTTCAGTGGACACCAAAGAAAATGGCTGTCATTCATTGGCCGCAGAAGAAAGTTTGACACCAAAGATGCTCGGACTTATCGCAAGATCATGGTTTGTAGTGGCCCTTTTACAAAGGATGATTATGAAAGCACAGATGTGAGCATGTATCAAAACAGGCTGAGGACAAAGCCTCCTTCCCTCAAAAAAGATGCAGTTCCTACCCTTGATGTAGCCCTGCACCCCTTTCGACCATCCTGGTTTTCCTTGCCCCCATCTACATCAACAACACCCCTAGGTCAACAAAAAAAATCAAGATTTGTACGGATATTGATGCATTGAGTATGGATACACCAATTATGGCCATGGAGAGCAAGAAGCTGAAAGGAAGTCGAAAAGAGTCCGTGCACTCACGAAGGAAGGTAAAATAAATGAGGTTTGGGTTGTTTTCTTCTTGCAAAGACATGTTAACAGTTGTAACATAATTTGCTTATTTTAGGATAAAGTAATAGAATGCATGATTTATAAACCATTAAACTGACCAATTTGCACTCTTCTTAAAACTTAAAACAGCACTCAACAACAACAACAAATTCTACAATTTCCCTGAATGAAAGGTGTACATATTTGGAACACACATTTTTATGTTAATTGCTAACATTTCTGAAATTTTCTCTATGATTGCAGGAAGCAAAAGAAATGTGCAGATTATGTAAAGATGGCACAGGAAGCAGCAGCTAAAGACATTTTGGACAGATCAAAAGGAGAGCAGTGTTGTGTGGAGGTAATCCTTGAGTATCCCTTATTATATAATAGTTAACCCCCAGGGGGGCCACTCAGGTATATTGGTGTACACATGCACATCCAAAAAAACGCGTAAAAAGGGGTCTTTTTTTCATCCAGGACGCGCAACGCGCGTTACATGTTAAGGGGTCCGAAAACGCTGATTTTCAACAAAAAGGCGGTGCTGAAGGGGGTCATTTTCATTCCGGCGGCAATGGTACGAACAAAATATTTTTAGTCCAATTTTCAGGAACTTGAACGCCCTTTGAACGGTGGCGTGCGCAGAAAAACGGGTGTTTGATCTCAATTACAGGAACTTAGGGAGTTGACGCGGGAGTTGAGTTTTCCGCCCGGAGCTGGACGTCCAACAACACCAACAGCAACGGCCTAGCGCAGCGGTATGGTACGTACCGTACCACGCGCTGGCTAGATAGGCGCTACAGCTAGGGACATCATGGCGAACTTCGAGGGCCGGTGTCGGTGTGAGGATTGCAATGATGCATTTGCCACCTCCTTTTGCCCCGAATGCGAGGTGCATTATTGCTCCGGATGTGCTGAACAAACACATTGAAAGGTACGTAACGGAAATATATTTGTATTATCCTTGTTGTGATTATTGTGCATGGGTTTCTTGCCAATATTATTATTTTTCTGGAAGTAAATTACAAAAGTTTTTTTTTTCACAAGTAAGTAAATTATGATTGTGTATAAACCTAACAGAATACATTTGTTTTGGGCCACCCTGTATTCTTCTGAAGCAGCTGCCAAATTTTTACCTCTTGTTAAAAGGCCTAGTGTGCAAATGGCGTTATGTGTGTGATTATTGTGCATGGATTTCTTGCCAATACAGTTTATTTTTCTGCAAGTAAATTACAAAAGTTTTTTTTTTTTTCAAAAGTAAGTAAATTATGATTGTGTATAAACCTAACGGAATACATTTGTTTTGGGCCACCCTGTATTCTTCTGAAGCAGCTGCCAAATTTTTACCTCTTGTTAAGGCGTTGTTAAATGGCTTTATGTGTGTGATTACTGTGCATGAATTTCTTGCTGATACAGTTTATTTCTCTGGAAGTAAATTACAAAAGTTGTTCTTTTTTTCAAAAGTAAGCAAATGATGATCATGTATTAAACCTAACAGAGTACACAGTTTGAAACCTGTCCTACATAATTGAAGTAAATAATAACATTTGTAATTTAACCAACAGCAGTTCCTATATGTGCAGTTTATTTTGTTTGCCTTGTGTGAAGAATTTATCCACCAAAGGTGAAGAATATGTCAGTTTGCAAAAGGTGATCTTCAATTCAAGTGGTGTATTTTTTATGTTGGTTAAATTAAAGGGAGTAATATTTAAGACAAACTTGTTTAGGGGGTAATATTTCAATCAAACCTGTTTAGGGGGGTAATTTTTATGAAAAAACACGCGAAATCCTTGTTAAGGGGTGTCTTTTCACCAAAGTATGAAACTTGTTTAGGGGGCATTTTTTAAATCCATGGACACGCATGTGTACACCAATATACCTGAGTGGCCCCCCCGGGAGTTAACCCTTTTTTTAGGTGTAATTCCACCACCTGGATTTTTTGCCATGCAATGATCTAAACCATTTTTATATCTGAAATAAAGGAGTCCAACTACCATTTTTCTTTTACCTTATAATTATTTTATAGCATTATTATTTTGTAATTCCTTGAATTGGCAACATCTTTTCAATATAAAACCCATATTCTAACATTCAAATTCATCCTTTCCTCTTAATCTGTCAACTCAAATTTTGCATGAATGGCATTGCCTGTACAAGGAACGTCATATCACACTCTTGTATGCCCTCACTCCAGTCTGTAGCGACGGAAGGACAGTACATTCATTATACATGGAGGGCTTTATCTGACGACATATTAATACACCCACGACATTATAATTTTAGAAGAGTTGGGATGCCAACGTAACAGTACCCCACAATTTGATGTAACATACGTACAGTCTACACTCCGAGGTGCCTCAAGAAGAGAGAACCCCATCCCGACACAGTCAGAAAGTGTTCCTAATAGTAAAATGAACAATGCCGACAGTCACTTAAAATGAAAGGAGAAAGATTCATGTGAGCTGAATATACTTTTAATGCTAATGTAAAATGTGCAACTCTGGACATGCAGTTTTATTACTTGGACTACTGTCTCCTAGTAATTACTATGGAACTTGTTTACCATGATATTTGTTAGGCAGATCAGCACCAGAATGGTAATACCTGACATGCCCAGGAAAGAGGATAACTGGTAACCTTCAAAATGTACCTGTCACAATGCCACTGCTTTCCCTTTCATCCTAAACCCTCATGACCTTGTTTAGTTAAATAGACAAAGAATGTAGTAGGCCTGTTAAATTGAATTGGATTTGTAGCCAAGCAATGTAGGCACTATTAGTCTTAGGTCAGCAAACTTTGGTGTTGCAATTGGGCAGGTGTCTTTGTGTGTGTATGTGTATGTGGAGAGAGAGAGAGAAGAAATTTTGATAAGGTGGTTTTATATAGAATATAGAAGGTTTAATATTAGGGGATTAAAAGTAATTTTGATGGGGCAATTTTGTATAGAGGGTTCAGTATTAGGGGAGTAAGAATTTTGGGTTGAGCAGGAGTTGAGTATTGAGAGAATCATTGTGGGTAAGAGTTTTGGTCAGATTGCTTTGGAGATCTCAAGAGAGCCAGACCTTGTCTGATGTTGGCTGAGTGATGAGGGAGTGTAGGCCGCCAAGAAGGTGAATGTTGCAGGCTATGCATGCTGCTGGCATAGCAGACTTTTCCCTACCGGCAGGTTCAAGGCAGTACAGGCCATGGTAGAAAGCCTCATCAGCCCTCACCTCATCTTGCACCAATTTTTTCATCTGAACTGTAAGCTATAGTAGTATTTTTGTTCTAAGTAGTTATTTTCTTTATAATTTAATGTATTAAGAATATATACATGTAGAAAATTGCAGAAATTCGCAGTCTTATTTTTAATGTTAAGTTCTACCTATGGGAAAAGTGAAGAAAATCCCCCAAAAAAAGGAATGTTAAATTTTGTCTTATTTCATTGATTTAATTTAACAGGAAAGAAACGGTATCATTGATTCATGACTAGGTCCTTTTTTTTTCAATATACAAAATTCACTTTGAAGATAAGAAAACTAGTAATGAAATGCAGTTAATTTTATTTGTTATCTGAAAAGATGGTCATATTTTGTACATTGCATGAACGGAAAGCCTTTTTCTATGTGCTCCACTTACATGTGAGGTCGAATGATTGTTTTATCTTATTGAATGAGGAAGAGTTAACCTTGAAAAGTTTATTCTGCTTTAGATATCCTGAGTAGAAATTGTATTACAGAAGTGATGTATCTAAAGACAGCTATTTCATTTTAGAATTTACAGATGAAAGATACCGTACATAGCTGCTTATAAACTTTGCCTATTTAAATTGTTTATTTCGGTAGACACTTTTGAGGCGAACTTGACGGGAGGCAGAAGTGATTCCTACGAGAGGTCAGCCGTCAGTGGCGTGAATATTCATTAGTAGGTTTTTCGATCCATCAGGCACCATATTTGAATATTTATGAGTTTATTTCAGGAGCTGGACGCGGCGAGGAGGTCGGTTCGCGCGTGGCAATTTCGAGAGCTACCGTATTTGAGTTACATAAGCACTTCTCCGGATTTAACTCTATACGTATAGATCTAGATCTAGACTACTTACATTAAGTTCAAGTTCGTCGTGTAGCTTGCACCATGACATCCATGTGGACATCGACCTCGGAGGATGGACTGCAAGGTTGGGTGTCCACACCAGTTGAAGCCTTGTCTGTAATCAAGGCCTCTGAAGTCAGGTCGTCGCTTTCATTTTTGAAAGATTACGAAACGAGGCATGCCTTAGTTTCCCCAAACCTCCTTGTATATTCGCCTCACCTGCTTGTACGTTAGCCTCTTTTTCAATTCTTTGTAAAAATAACATGTTTTTCTCTCTCAAATGCCTTAGTTTCCCCAAACCTCCTTGTACATTTGCCTCACCTCCTTGTACGTTAGCCTCTTTTTCAATTCTTTGTAAAATAACATGTATTTCTCTCTGTAATGTTGTTACGTATGTTACACTCAAAGATACCATACTCTTTGTTTACATGTGATTATCATGGGCTAGATTCAGACATGAATAAAGTGCCATACTGACTGCACAAGATGTTTCAAAAGTGATCTTTATTTTATGAGCTTCATATCTCACATTGGAGACGACGGATGGCTGAACTCGTGCCTGCAATAACTGACGAACATGTCAGGGTGCAGTTTGACTATTATCACATGCAAGTTTGTGCCCAAATGACTTTTTTTCGACACGTCATGTGGTTGTGCCCGCCAGTGAACTGATGATGATCGTACCGTACTGTGGGTGTATACAGTAGCCATGCGTGTGCCTGTGGCTATGTTATGAACGCTATCTAGTATCTCACTCTGTAGTGTTTGCATTATCAGTCTTAACACAGTTGCTGTTAAGACGGTCATCATGGCGACATCAATGCCCAGCCTTACACCATTTTGATGTTTATTCTGACCCCTCCTCCCTGTTCTCACGTTGGAAGAAGTGGATTAGGCGCTTGATGAAAGAAAAAAGGCTCTGCTGCTGCACTATGAGGGTGATGAACTTGATGACGTTTTTTAGACCCTGAAGCCAGTAAACAACACGTATGAGAAAGCCAAGGAGGCTTTAGGCACCTACTTTATGCCCAAGCAGAATACACTATATGAAATGATTCTCTTCAGGCGAGAAAAGCAAAAGAAGAATGAAACGATTGACCAGTACTGCACAAAACTGCAAAAAATGGCAGAGAAATGTGACTTCGCTGACCAGGACAAAGAAATCAAAATGCAGATTATAGAGGGCTGTTTGTCAAGCCAGCTCAGAAGGAAAGCCCTGGAAAAGGACCGCACTCTCTCAAATGCCTTAGTTTCTCCAAACCTCCTTGTACATTCCCCTCACCTCCTTGTACGTTAGCCTACTTTTCAATTCTTTATAAAATAACATGGTTTTGCCTAACATTCCATGTTTCGCCCATACTCTCAACCTTGTAGTGAAGGCTGGATTGAAATGTCGGGGTATCCAGTCAACTCTAGCAAAGGTGTTCGAAGCTTGTTGAATTCGTTCATCGGTCTGCCAAAGCAAAGTACAGCTTAGCAAACCATCAGAGAAATCTTGATTTTCCAGGACATAAACTCATCCAAGATGTTGAGACAAGGTGGGGATCCACCCTTGATATGCTAAAGCGTATCTTGGAGCAACAGCAGCCCACATCGAATCTGCTGATAGAAACAAAAAGAAGGGAGCTCAATCTTTCTGATCGCGAAGTCTCCATAGCGGAACAATTTGTGGAATTGTTGGAGCCCCTCAAGGAGATAACAGAGTCACTGTTGAGTGAATCTTCTGTCATGATCTCCAGTATTCTGCCAACAATATGTATGTTAGAACACATTTTCGCTGATTTGCTGGACATCAAAGTACTTAAAAGAGAAATGGCAGTTAAGCTGAGTCAGTACTACACAGACCAGAAGATAAGGGACTATCTCGGCATCGCTTGTTTTCTAGATGGGAGATTTAAGCGATTATCATTTTTTTCCAGAGGAAGAGAGGGCCAGAGTTCGCGACGTGGTAGCGAGGGAGCTTAGTGTCAACATCGCTGTATGGCGAAGGAGGGAGGAGCCGGAGCCGAAACCGAAATCGAGGCCCACGAAGAAGATGGCGAACCGGTGGCTAAAAAGAAAAGGAACTTGGCATCCCTCATCAGTCAAACAACTGGGGGAGTAGAAGATGAGGAAGACCTTCCCCAAACCTCCCCTGAGAGAGAGGTGCAAGATGAGATAAACTGTTATCTTCGCGAGCCCAAAGTGGGGATAGCAGGGAATCCTCTCTCTTGGTGGAAGTTGGGGGAGGGGAAGTTCCCTATTTTGACTGAAATGGCAAGAAAGTTTCTTTGCACTTCTGCTACGAGCGTTCCATCAGAACGATTGTTTAGTGTTGCAGGGAACAATGTGACCGCGAAACATTCATTGTTGACACCCAAAACTGTTGGTATGCTCACTTTTCTCCATGACAATACACCAAAATAAGAGGCCAACAAGCACCTTGCCAAAAAAAAAAAAAAAAATTACTGCTGGAAAGAAAAGTGTTATGACCGGCAAAATGTCAATTTGTAATAGTCTCGATCATCATTTTCTTATGCTTATTTACTTATTTACTTATTTAAATTTAGCTCAACTTTCCCCTCCACTCTGAGAAAGGGAGCTTTAAAAAATGTTCTATATGAAATCACAATTGCCCCCCGCCCCGTTACTTTTGTTCACAAGTAATTCGCCTGTAACGTATTACCAAGGAGATACTAGGCAGCCAGAGGAACAAGCGAGTTCAGATCGAGAAACGTAACACAACACCACCCGGTGACTAGTCTTTTTAGTGAGGCCAACTTGTAAATTTGTATATAAAATGTGCTTTGATATTTTCTTTCATTCTTGAACAATCATGGATATAACATTTATTTTTATTTTTATAACATTAAAATTTATATTCTCATCATTTAGTATCAGCGTACTAATCAAGTAAAGTAACATTCCATGTGATGTGATATATCCAGACAGAGACAAACTTGATGAATAGACACGATCATTTTAATGTTTTGTTTTTCCTTTGTTCTTCTTTCTACAGAGCAATGCCATCTTTTGTGGCTTATTATGATGCGTCCTTTTGATCAGGTTCCCCCCACCATTATATTTATCTTCTCTATAGTTACCTTTGTTTATAACATCTTGTACAGTGTACAATACAGTAAATTGTTGGGTTTTTTTTTTCATTTCTGAGGTAACAAAACATCCACAACTGTGTTGACTGTTGAGAACATGTTGGAAAACTTCAAAATTTTACTTAAATTCAATGGCACGATCAGATTTATCTATTCTTATACTTAACACTTAATCTTTGATTTATGTACTACTGATTATTGTAGTATTGTATTTCGTTTGTAACTTTAAAATGTAATTTGGGTTGTAACGCAATACCTGACAGTGACTGAAAATGCAGACTAGTAGTTATTCCAAAACACGTATTGCGCTCAAATTCCTATTATTTTATTGTGCTAGAAAATCCATTGGTTTTCAGCTTGGGGCCAAGTTGCGGCATCAGCTGCACATGGGATCACTGACCTAGTTACTGGTTGGCAAATTTTGGCGGGCGTTCACGTGGCCGAGGCAAAAGTTTACTTTTTTTTCTTTCATTACACAAGGCTTCGGCGAGCCATTTGGGCTCAGGCCTCAGTAATCACTCCACATTGACAAAACATTCAATATCTCAGGTAGGCCTATTTCAAGGCTGGGAATATCACAATATAATTCTGCGTGACAACCTCTTGATCTTAGAATGGATTATCGTAAGAATAACATTGCATATATTTCTGTTCTGCCTTTCTGACATTTCATTTGTAAGTATGAGTTCAATAATTATGCCATCGTCTGATGCTAAGTAAGTTGATCAAGTGATCGAATCTAACACGCAAAGTTGGAAACACTAATTACTGTAGTGAATGATAAGTTATCACATTATTAATTTTGTCAACAGTAGGCTGTGTTCATGCCATTTTCCCAGCTTTGGGTCAAAGTAATAAAACAAACCTTTTCATAACTGTACATAAACACCTGGACTTCGATCTGTTCTTATTCTCGTCAAAGTTCTGACCTTATTTATCCCTTCCCCACCCCTTCCCCTTCATTCCTTGCTTGATTGCATATTGTAAGACAAATAAAAACAAAATAAATGTCAACAGCTTTCAAATATAGATGTGGAAGAGTGAACACTCAATAGACAATTATTTCAAAGATTTAATAACAAATTAGTGTGGTATAGGGACCGGGACAGAGGAATAGACTCTGCACGGTTCTGTATGCCCTGTGCTGAGCCCACGCGCAACTCCAATCCAACAAGAACCATTACAGTGCATTGGTGGCGCAGCTTACATCTAGGCAACTCACTAAGCATGCATAATGTGCTTATCTCTCGCGATTTCGATTCCAAGCAGACTCGACTCCACTCGGAATCGAGACTGTGCTGCAGAACCGCACAAGCCCAGTGTCCATGGTGGCTGCATATGGGTGTTTGGGCCTTCAGGGACAGCTTTGTGTGCTGAGCTAATAGGTCTTCTTTGACCAATGGTACTCAGAACCTGGCAATCAATGGTTGCGAGGTGACATGGTGGGGTAGAGATGGTGCAACACTCTATGTTTTCCTATGTGATTTTCATGAAAAATCGGAGTACAATTCCATTTCATCGTGACTCATCATCATGTTGGATCAAACAATTTGGGTTGCTAAGGAGTGTCAACAAATTATGGACGATGCAAAGGAGGAGCCCTTTCAATTTTCAGATTGTTTCTAAATGGCATCAAACACCCTTAAAAAAAACCCTGTCCACTCTGTGATGCAAATACACCACATCACTTATTTATCTTGGACTACGAACCTACAGGAAAAGAATAAAATTCATAGGATATAAAAATAGTGCATTAGAACATAAAGAACATGAACACTATTCTTCAGCCATTTCTCTTTAATCAAAGAGCCATTAGCAGCTAATATGGAATCACTTAATTAACATTACAACTATAATTATCTGCCTTACAAAAGATGGGAACAGGGGAGTATGCCTCCCCCTGTTACCTTCATCATCTTTTCTCTAGCTGGCTAGTGGCAGTTCGCCACAGTGATGCAACCGACGCTACAGCCGATGACACCAGACCCCCAGGGGCTTGGGGCAAGTTGGAAGCACTCATCATAGAGGGGCTGGGTTCTGGCGGGGAGGGAGTGCTGCCTTCCTCACTTACTCCACCTGGCCCCTGAGGGAGGAGGGGTAAAGAAGTCGGGACGGTTTCCCATTCCTCCTGGTCTGCGGATCCAATGCTGGCACCGTCATCGTCAGGGGAATCCTGTTGGCTCTCACTGCCTGACCCACTTAGCATGCTCGTCATGTTGGGTGTGGTCAATGTAGCTAGGAGAAGATCACTGTGAACCTCAAAGTCACTTGTCCTATAAGTCAACATAAACATGATCAAATATTCAAATTAGTACATGTATGTGCCTGTATTTAGTACTTCGATGAATTTGAGAGAATGTGATGATTTATGATTTGACCACACCTTGGTCCTAAAATGGTCAACTTGAGATCAAATTTATCTGTTGAGTAATGAATGCTTGTTATCATGAAGAAATGTAATGCAATACTTATTACCCTAATTCTACTGAAAATTATATATCAACGGTTAAGCCGTCATTCCCTGAAGTTCATATTACCAGGTTGTTCTAATTCTTATTGCTGTACCTTCCATAGCACAAAATCACATTTTAACAATTCTTCATAAACAGCAGAACAGTTGAAACATTAAAGAAGGTTTGGATTCAGAAGAATTTATATCGAGACATGTTTTATGAAAGAAATAAGATATACATGTACCTGCCATAGTCTTGGTGTTTGCTGTCAACCATAGTGATGAGATTTCTCATGGTGTAATGAGGATGAAGCTTATCTGGTGGAATAGCCTAGGATTGAAAAAAGAACACCACCATATATTCAGTATTGTTAAATTTAGTCCAATTAGTAAGCTGCGCACTCCATTCTCAGACACTTCAGATAGAGAGGAATCATTTAGTAAGGCTTTTGATCCAATGCAAATGAAGGTACTGTTGGACCAATGGCTAGAATGCTACTCCTCATCCACATCACCAAAAATGCAGTTTTCTTGAACACAGTTCTCTACTTCTGGTGCACTAATTTAATAATCCATCAGTTAAATTGACATTTTGTGTTACTTTTACTGTAATTTGAAGTATGGCTGACAAATAATAACTCATATTTTCCAACAAACTGATTTCACTAACCATGACTTCTTCGAATATTAAAGACCCATAGTAGTGGGCTCCCATGGGGAATTTGACACCATTCGTGGACTGCAATTTTACAACCAACATGCCTCATGTAATGCTCTGCATTTTCCACCCATCACCCCATATGGCAAAGTCATTATCTTACATTTCCCTCACCAGAAGACTCTCTGAGCGACCAGGAGGTATCTCTTGATGAGACTGCGGTTTGCTGTGTGCGAGACTTGTACACCCATCGGTATTTCCAGTGCTTTGCACCAAGTCTGGTGTCAGCGAATTATGACCTACTGCGCATGAAAACTGGCTACCATTTCCCTTTAAAAGTAGTGCTAAGGAAGAATATCATCTGAAATTACTTTTAAGGTTACTTTGAATATACTTGAAGCTGTTAACAGCATTCCTACCTGACTAAAGCATAGGAAGAGCACACTACTGTTCAGCTTCTCAACTGCTGAAGAAAACTGACTTAGACTGAGTTCAGACTTGCAGAATCGACTGGGAGAAATGGAATAAAGTTAGAGAACACATGAGGTTGACAATCAGAGATTCATACTTACTATCATATATGCGAAACACACTCAAATTTTCATTTCATTGGATTTGTAAATCTGTTTATGAAATACTCTAAAAATGCCTACATGTACATCAAGAGTTAAATAGTATACAAACACATACTTTGTAATCCCTTTTCAATTAATTCCCGAGCTATTTTCAATATATTGCAGCTTTTTCTACATTTTGTTACTGTACTTAAATAACACCCACCACATCAGCATGAAATCAAATCAAATTTGATGCACAATTAAATCAAACTGGCATGAATTTTTATACCATTTCAGGAAAATATTCATAAAAATTCTTCTTTTAAGGGGAGAAAAAATAATATTAGAAAATTTGAGAGAAAGGAGAGGGACAAGGTTATGGCTGAATTTAAAAAAAAAAAAAAAAAGATAAAAGAATAGACACAGTGGAAGCAAAGATGGAAAAAGCACCAGAAACTACACAATAAAAATGAAAAATGCATGAAAAGAAATGCACACTGGTAAAGTAATCAAATCAAATCAGAAATGTCACTGAATGCTTTGGTGATGTGTCAGTTTCTGTTCATGAGATTTACCTGAAATGAACCTTCCTGACTAGAGGAACATCTAGTGTGTTGGCAAGGTGAGCTACCAGTTGGGCTGTGTAACACAGAGCTGCTGATACCTGGTGTCCAGGATTGTGAAGATCTAACTCTGCATCAGGGTCTGGGACATCTGTTTCACTGGTCAGTGCTGGAAAAGACAGGGTGAGAGAAGAAATGGTGTGATATGACAGATAAATGCCTGTTTCTTTAAATGGATCAAACATTTAGACCATTTCGGACTACTAGGAAAATAATTTTGAACAGAATCCTTTAAGTGGATCAATATTGTTGTAATAAACATGTAATAAAAATAATGTAAACAACAATAAGGAATTTCATATCTAGGGCCTCTTGCATAAGTTGCATTCAATTTTTAAAGTTGCATTTAATTGCCACTTGCCTTTCATGCAAGAGGGTCAGTGAACAGACTGACCTCAAAGACCACATCATCAAGCCTGATGGACAACCAACTACGACACTTACTGCATGCTATATAGGCAGAGTAATCTCCATTGGCTGGTACTCGGACATAAGGATGGACAATACTGTAGTGAGCTTCTCCATTGTTGATAGTTTCTACCCAACGACCTCTGACATAGGACGTCCTCCTGGCTTCAGCCAAGGCAGCAACTAGCTCATCTTCTTCTGATTTCTCATCAGCCTCAGACTCGGACATCGTTCTCATTTCCTCATGCCATGCCTCTTCTGCTGGTGCACTGTAGAAGGAATAACGATACATAGAAGAAGCAATCTGTCACATAAGTGCGCAAGTGTGGCTCAAATTAATCCAGCTACAATATAAGTATATTATTTTTTTCGTATAACACATATCAGACCATCATACAATGTACATACATCTCTATGTGCTTTGAAACCCATTACCGATTTTCACACTGGCGAACAGTGGAACAGTGAATTTCAATTCAAATTTACATTTCTTGAGTATGTATGAATAATTTGTAAACTCTTGGTATTTATAAAACTTCATTTGTAAATAAAACTAAAGCAAAATAAAACAAAATTCATGTGTAAGGATTTATTGTGCAAGAGGAAAACAAATTCACAAACAAACAGGCCTACACAACAAGCATGAACACTTTCATAAGCCTGTCAGTACAAAGCTTTAAACAAAATTATTGGCAGTGAAGTACAAAGCATTTTTAAAACATAGATTTTTACAAGGTTTTGTACTTACGTATGCTGTATTTCAGTAATAGGGAATACATAATGTAACAGCTGCTCTACTTTTGCCTGCCTCTTGGTTCTCAGTTGGTCGTTTTTCTCCTCTAATGATTCTTTACGACTGTCTATGTTGGTTCGAATGTGTTCTGCAATATAAATACAAGACATTAACAATGCAACCAAATTTTCATCTTATAAAAAGCCCCATATTCAGAGAAGTATCCCAAAGACAACCATCTCTGAATGACTACACCCTAGGACAACTACAATGTAGGAAGACCACCCCCATAGGACATATCACCCTAGGATAATTACTCCCCTGACAACTACTGCCCAAAGGTGACAACACCTTTATCATAAGGAGGGGGTAGATATCTTTGGTAAATTATAAGGGGAAAGTTATCCACTCTTCGTTTTTAGTAATGCATGCTTTAACCACTAATAAATCGGCAAGTACATGTACTTAGCCTATGCTAGAAAACATATGAGTGAATGACTAAACTGTCTGTCAACTCATTGAGGACTACAGCTGTGTAACACACATGAAAATAGTTCATGTTACAATAACTGCATACCGAGATACTTCTGAATTTTGAGCACTTTCTTGTTATGTTCTTCTCTCTTGGCCTTGGCAGCTCTCAGTTCATCCAGATGCCTTATTATTGACTGCTTATCTGAGGGAAAAGTGGAAAACCAAAATGATAAAATTACAGAACGAGTAATGGTAGCCATAAATTTGTAAGGGCTTCCTAATCAAATGACTAAAAATAGAATTAGAAAGAAGTTTTCAACTGAAGAAAAGTGATGATGTATGTTGTATTGGGTTGACATCATTTTAATCAGCAAATATGCACAATTAATTTACCTTTGCTAATAAAGTGTCATCAACAAAGAATTAAAAAAAAACCCACAAACAAACAAACAAACAATATAAATAAACAAATAAATAGATAGTAATTATATAATATTGAATGGCCTTGAGTGGGATACAAGGATATATCGCACGAGCTATGAGCATATTTCACGAGTCGGCACGACGAGTGAAATATTTTCAAAGCGAGTACGATATATCCTTGTGTCCCACGAAAGAAAAGCCATTCAATATTATTATTATTAATTGTATGATACCTAGTTCCTCAATTTTCACCATTACATGTCCTTATGTTTTTTGTATTGACTTCGACATAAAACAAAGGTAGAAAAAACATTTTTGTCCTTACCCCAAGCATCTTGCAAGAGCTGCGCGCATACATCCATTGTCTTAACCTTTGCGTATTTAAGCGCGTATTCACTTTTTTACGCGTCACGCGCACCCCAAACCATGAGATATCGAGATATATTGCACGGTCATCCGGGTACTTTTACACAAACCATGAGATATTGTTTTAAAATTGCACGGTCATCCGGGTACTCATGCGCAAACCATGAGATACGCCAATTTTTCTGGTCGCCTGAAAACCCTTCATACAAATAATAATTGCTTATATTTACCCTTTTCTATCATGGCTCTTTCATCCAGTATTGCCTTCTGAGTCCATTCTAACTTCCCCTTCATAAGTGACACCTCCCATTGCTGTATAGTGGATTACAAAAGTTGTTTATATGTATGTACTTTAATTTGGCTCCATGCAAACAGACTTTGGTGGGGCATCAATCCTCTCGTTTCAAATCTCTACCTAGTAGCCTAATTTGCATTCTTAGCAAATAGGTAATCTAGATATCAACATGAGCAGTATGCATATACTGTTATAACAATACTTGTTTGCGCATTAGATAAAAACAAAGATAAGATATAAAACATGAATATATTTGAAATAATATGTTAATTGTTGCGTACAGAAAAACACTGATAATGCACATTGTTTTACAATCCTGCATATCGAACTTAAATAATGTACATTTTTTTGTCTTTAATTCAAATCCTATCATCTACTTCGCTTTAATATTCAAGGAAATGAATATACAAAAATGATACACATACCTTTTCTGCAACTGAATTTCTTTCTGTGAGTCTGTTGGCAAGTCTAGATAAAAGTGAAGAATTACAGAAATCAATTCTCCCTATCGCATATAGCCGATATCAGCTGATATCAGCTCCCGATGCCGATATCGGGGACAACGATGTTGGTACATATATTTCCGGTTCCAGTCTATAGCTATAGTGAGCATATATTTCCTTGCTTTTTTCGTGCGTGATTGTTCTGCTGAAAACACGTTTTGCATCTTCGGCTCAACATCCCACATTGGGTGGCTTCACAGAAGAATCCCATTTAAATATCAACTGTATAAAAACACGATTATTTGCTAGATTAGGAACAAAAGGGAGTTTTTGCTAGGCTGACCACGTCTTCTAACACATTGTCAATGACGCTCCGGCCGGACCCGGAAGCTCAGTTGCCAGCAATCACATGCCCAAAAATTAGAGCGCCGCATGCGTTCGGATTCGGAGAGCTATATGCGATACGGAGAATTAATTGAGCATTCACTTTAAATATTTTTTGGAAGATAGCCATCGATCATTATTTCATAAGTGTATGTTGTAATAAAGATAAAGGTAATGAAACACAAAGAAAGTAATAGGCATTCAGAACTCTACTTACCAATAAAATACTTTATAAAACAGGGTAAAGAATGTAGGCAATCTAATTGGTCAAAGGACATTATTCTTTCTTACTATGCAAAAAGTTGCTATCAAAAAGTGATAATGCAAAGCTAAAATGAATGAACATGGGGCATCTGGGGCGTACAGAATCAAGATGCAATGAAATGCACATCACTGGTTACAAATAGCAAGGACACTGAATGCACACATTGACACATGCATTACACTCTTTATCTGCGCTTGCATGAAAATAAATAATTCATGTTTTGTAGCTTGTGCATTAGTCAAATGCACTGCACTCAGTTCGGTCACAATAAGTAAAGATGGAAAATGAACTCCACAAGTCGTTTATTTATTTGATTGTGATTTGATAGGCGTGATAATGACTAATGAACTCATAAAACATTATTTGTATAATATTACCAAATTTAAAATTATAAAGAAACATAAACATGCAAGATCCATATATAAGAAAAGTCATCTACCATTCGACAAGAAAAAAAAACAAAAAAACAGAACAATATGAATGGAAAATGGATTAAAAGACGATGAAATCATTTGACTGGCTTGAAAATAATGTGTAGTTATTACATTTCATAACCAAACAATTTGATATTCCCATTGTTCAAATAGATCTGAAATCCCCCCCCCCTTTTTTGCTTATTAAAGTTATGAAAAATCACAGCTTTATTACATTTTGCCCAATTTTGTTCTCTTTTTTCTTTCTATTTTGGAGTAGATTCTACTAGTAACTTGCCAACACAGTTGTGATGCCCTTTATGTAACTCAGAGTTTGACAGGACATTAAGCTACACATATAATGTCCAGGTCCCCTTGTTGCCACACAAGCATAATTCCTAAAATATATGGTCTTCTTTATCCAGCGCAGCCTCATCAGTATTAATACTGAGGGCCCTACAAATATTAAAGGGCAATAAAACCTTTGTAATAATTTGATTTCTATGAAAGTAGAAAAATCAGAGAAGCACAATGGAGAAAGTTTGAACTAAATCAGACAAGCAATATAAAGAAAGTTAAGATTTAAAAAAAAACTTGTAATCACTATACATACGGGAATTTCATATTGGCCGTATCGGTATGGTCACTGTGATGTAGCAGCAGTCAACTTTCTTATTAACTCCAACACACAAAATGACTAAAATGTCAGTTTTTCAAAATGTATAACTCAGTAGGATCTTTTTCCTTTTTTAGGATCTGGTGCTATCCACAATATATTTTGAGTACTGCCCCGAGGAAAAAAGGCGCTCAGGAGAAAACCAGAATTTAATATTTCTGGTGTACGATAAATGGGGAAATTGATCGATTTACCAAATTGGCAATTTGAGATTTGCAAAGATGTAGTGATCTCATTATTCAAATATCTTTATTCTTTGTCCGATTTCTTTTTAACTTTCACCATCCTGTTTCTCTTATTTTTCTCCTTTCACACCAATCAGCTTTTCACAAAGGTTGGATTGCCCTTTAATAAATACATCAGATAAAACTTACTTTGATAATAGTCTGTCTTTCTCACTTCTCAGCCTCTGTAGTCTGTCCAGTTTTTCACAATACCTGCCACAAAAATATGAAAATTTAATCATCAAATAAAAGATAAGCAAAACCTGCTACATGTAAAAAGGGGAAGTCCACCCTGATTACAAGTTGGTTTTAAAAAAAGCAGAAAAATTAAAGAAACAGATCAGTGAAGGTTTTAGCAAAATACAATAAGAAATAAGAAAGTTATGAATTTTTGAAGTTGTAATCAACCAAACTAATTGGCAAACTCTGTGACATATCTTACGAGCGCCTCTCCCATCATTGCTCATATACTTTTATAAAAAACCTGTAGAGTAGATGCTCTGAAGTGCGGCCGGTCTATTGTTTGCATTGCAAAATCACTTTAAAATACATAATATATACATAAAATTATCATATATCACATATCACACACAAAGGGTACATTACCAAAGTCAAAGAAAAACAGCAGTGGCCATGAAAAAAGTATCCATAAATACCACATTTTTAGCGATACAAACGGCGAACGGGAAAATGAAAAATTAATAATACCATGGCAACTCTTTGTTTTCAGGATTATATTTTTGCTCAAACATTATGAACTTCCATTAACTGGGTAAAAAGTGAAAATAATTCTGAAATAAAGAGTTCCAAAATTGGATTTTGTCTTAAGTGTCTGCACACTAGAGTATCTACTCTATGTCTATACCTTCCTTAAAAACTAAGAAAAAGAAAATTTATGAAATTCTCTGTACTGAGCAAATGGGAGAGGAGCTTGCAAGATATGTCACAGCTAGAGTTGCCAATTTGTGTATGATTGATTACAACTTCAAAATGGGAGAGGAGCTTGCAAGATATGTCACAGAGTTGCCAATTTGTATATGATTGATTACAACTTCAAAATATCATCAGACTTTGCTGAAACTTTCACTAATCTGTTTGATGTGTCTCTTATTTTTCTTCTTTTATTCAAATCAACTTAACTGTATTAAATACCAGGGTGGACTTTCCCTTAAGAACTGTCAGTTTTGCTCAATTGGTAATCTGTGGTAATCTGGCATGATATAATTTATTTCACACTTTTTGTTTAAAAAAAAGAAAAAAAAAGGGAACAACGCAGAATACCCTGCACGACAATGTATATATATATATATTCAGAACAAGGCATATATATATATATATGCGATGTGGTAATCCAAATATGTGCAGGGTGTTCTGCAGTTAAGCAACAACAAAAAAAGAATAAATATTATGTTAAAAAAGAATAGTAAGAGTAATTGGCAATAATAGTCAGAATTTGACTGGTTGCCACTAATAAACCAACAACAATTACACATCTCACACATGCAGATGAAAATACAAATCACAAGTTGATTAGATCTACTAAATCAGTTAATCATTATCAGCCAAGAGGGAAACAGACAATGCAATTACTTACTCTAAAAAGACTAAAGCTTTATTTCTTAGATTTATAATTACATTTATTCTTTTTTTTTCTTTGTATACTTGTTTGTATTATAATGTTTGTACATATATTTGACATGTTTTATGAATGTTTTTTAAAATGGAGATGTGGAAATAAATTCAATTCAATTCAATTCAGTTCAATTCACAAAGCCTTAACTCTTTATGTTAAGTTAGAAGTTAGAACTGTTATTGCGTTGACCAATTTATGTGGCACGGCAAATAATTTTAAAGTAGATCCAACTGTCACAAGTAGGTCTAGACTACATCTAACTGAAACTCTGGTCTAAGCAAAATAAAAAAATATGTCTGATACACATGTACAAGCTAACCCTAACCCTAACCATAATCCTAAAAAAATTAGAAAATTTTTGAAGCAGGGCCTATTTCACGATATTGCCGAATAGGCTTCAACAGGTTTTGTGTGTATTATTAATATTATGAGGAAAATAATTATTCAAAATTTCACTTTGAACTCTGAAACCTCAAATTTGTAGCATAATAAGAAGAGCTGAAGAGTCCCTGAATCAGGTAATCTAGCAAATTTAAGAAAATTAAATCTTGCTTAGTCTTAAAGCAATTTTGTTGTCTGTTTTTTACTACTGTATTACACTTTACAGTGAATGTTTGACAGTGACACAGTCCCACCATGCCCACATAGGCAAGGGCATTAGGAGTGTGTCTGACAGTGATATTGTTGTAGTGTGCTGTCCCCGCCGCAAGGGCCAAGGCTTCGGCCATGTGCCATGAACCTCCCGGGCTGAGCCGTTTTTGCTTATCTTGCACAACTTCCACAAGTACCACCGCAGACGCAGTGCATAGACTACGTGCTTTTGCCTTGGCTAGGGTAGGGCTTTTCTCCAGCTCGACGCGCGACGTTCAGCTGCAGCTGTGTCATTTGTTTTTGTTTACCTCTCCGGTTCTGTCTCCGACTCGGAAGAACTTTTGCTCGATGAATGACTGAAATCACCATTCTCCAGACATCTCTCACATGTAAATGGTCTTCTAGTCGTAAAACACAGGGGACATTTTTCAAATGCAATACACATTCCTCCAATACCAAAAGGAGGAGCAAAACGCCCAATTTCGTCGTCTGCAAAATTTTGTTCGTCGTCCATGTAAGCCGCCATCTTTAAACCGCAACTTCGTTGAGTTGAAGGTTGAATATAACTGGTTTGCAAGAAATCTTTAGGTCATTCAAAACTGAATCCCATAATTATAGATATTTGAATATTAAGAAAACTGTAAGAATTAATTTAATTACAAACAGCAAGCAATTTAATTATTTTTATTTTATACATAATCTTATATAGATCTAGGTGATGTCACTTTGGCAACGTTCCCAGGAGATGTGCTAAGCAAATTCGCGCTAGCTATAGCTGCGTTGACAGAGAGAGAGAGAGAGAGAGAGAGAGGGGGGGGGGAGGGGGTTACATGTGATACAAAAATCAAGAATGGCATATGATGTCACAGATGCAAATTACTCATTCTGAACAAAATGGAAGTTTAATGAAATCAGTCCTCATGCCTGTTCTGTTGACTATTTAAATGAATACATGTTGAAGCAAATAGGCTGGTTATTCTGAGCATGATTTTTATTTAATTTCATCTTTAAAATAAAATCATTATTCTGAGGCCACTTTTTGTCTCAGATTTTATCTTAAATAAATCTCAGAATACTATTCCAGTAGCCATTCTGATTTTTTTTTTTTTCTTCATGGAGTTTGATCTCCTTAATCCTATTTCAGAAATTCATCGCAAACGACTAAATGTTACAAGTGCTAGAAATAGACCTATAACAGGGAGAGGGAGGCCCTGCACAGGGGCCACAGAGCGTTTTTGAAAGTGGGGGGGGGGGGGGGCTGATTTTGATTTCACTTTTTTAATGACACTTTTCGAACCTTTTTTCCAAGATTTTATGAAATGTGCCTACTTGACAAAGTGGGGGGCTGCAGCCCCCAGCCCCCCCCCCCTCCCCGGTTCCACGGCCCATGCTACAAGAAGATGGTGGTAGGCCTACATTGTCTTCAATTTGTTTCACAGCTCACTAAAAATTATGAGCTATTTTAATTAGAATGAAGATCACTTGTTACAAAAAATATGCTGTGCAACATCAAATGTCCTTTGTAACTGCCAAATCTGTCATTTGTAACTGATAGGAACTGTTCTATATTAAATATAAAACACATAATATCCTCTATTTAAATGCTATAATTATCAAATGCAGACTAATTAAAAATTTCTTCAATTTCTTAAAAGTTTCAAAGTTATACACAGATCGAGCACTCTATAGTTTTACAAAGTGCCCTTTTACTTGCAGTGGCAGATCTGGGATGGCATTAGATGCACCCTATATTCTATTGGGACATAAAATTATGACTTCTGTTTGTAAATAGTACTAGTAGTACACTTCTCATAACAATAAATTCAGTACCATTCATCAATATTTTCATGCTTTTATTTGGACTTTATACAATTTAACATCATTTCACAAAACAAAGAAAATAACAATTGCAACATAGCTACCAGTTATGCCAATGTATCTTTTTTTTTAACCTGTTGTGTATGTACATGTTTTTCAATCATTTGGGATGCTTTGTCATAACATGAATCAAGAATGTTATCAAAAAATTTTGTATGTGTACCATAGAGCTATCAAATGACATATTACTGCCTCAATTTATCTTTTAGTAAATTAATCCAAGTAACACCACAAAATCTCCCTTGCATATCTAATCTTTCTATTTTTCGTGTTGAGAAAAGCTGCTCCTTAGCACCATAGACCTGAAAGAAATCTCCACACTGGTTTCAAGCTGATTTAAAGAACAGAAGAAATATGTGAGAAATTGATCAATTAACATTTAAGAAATATCAGATAAATAATGAAAAACCTGTTGTGGTTCCCTTTTATTAAAGGATCATTACACAAATTAGACACATCCCTAGAGACATGCTTTTATTGGTCTTTCACTGATTTCCAAATACTGCTGGGATTGTCAGAACTTCAAAAACCTGCAACTCTCTTATTTTTCACCAGACCTTTCTCCAACTTTCACATAGCTGTTTCTCTGAATTTTCTATATTTAATCACATCAACTTGATGTCAGGGTGGACTTCCCCTTCACACTTTAAAAAAAAAAGCTTGTCCATTATCTGTTACAATCTTCCTTACCACTGATAAGTGGATACATGTATAAACAAATACAATGCTGAGGTCACTTGCATGCAACAAGGGATAATAAAAGAACTGGCCAGTATTTGTAGAAAATAAACACACCTTTTTTTAATCATATATGCCTCCACATGATTGAACATCATGCTTTGAAGAAAAAAATTAACTAAAAATTCTCGGAGAATACACATTTGCATACATCTTCACATACTGCGACTTCCACACTCAGTTCAACTTCTTAGAGTACTGATAAGAAAGAAAGAAAAAGTAAAGGTGGATGCATTCAGCACAACCAACAAGTAATCTTTCCAAATTAACAGCATAATAGACAAAATTATATAAGTAGATCTCCCTAAAAACAATATAAGGCATTGAAATTATCAAATGCATCAGAAGTGTACTGTAAATTAATCGAAGTAACACCACAAAATCTCATTTGCATATCTAATCTTTCTCCTATTTTTTGTGTTGAGAAAAGTTGCTCCTTTGCACAATAGACCTGAAGGAAAAGTCCACCCTGGTATCAAGCTGAATTAAAGAACAGAAGAAATGCATGAGAAATTGATCAATAAACATTTAAGAAAAATCAGATAAATAATGAAAAGCTTGTTGTGATTCCCTTTTAAGGATCATTAAACAAATTAGACACATCCCTAGAGACATGCTATTATTGGAGTACTGATAAGAAAGAAAGAAAAAGTAAAGGTGGATACATTCAACACAACCAACAAATAATCTTTCCAAATTAACAGCATAATAGACAAACCAATTATATAAGTAGATTTCCCAACAACATAAGGCATTGAATTTATCAAATGTGTCAGAAGTGTACTGTACACAAAAAAAAGGCTCAAAACTTCTCAGACTTTCATGGCACATTTCACTACCACATGTAGATCTACAAAAACAGAAGTCTCAAACTATTAAAGTTGGTCTTGCACAAGTCCCCATGCACAGTGACTCACACTTTGCTCGCATCGGACCTGCACAGAATTCCCACTGAAAGAGGGTAATCTCACATGCAGCAAAAATATACAAATTGCTAATGGGCTGACAACACATTTGGGATTGCTCAAAGCAGAAAATCATTTGGGAGAACTTAGTGTGACTTATTTCCCTAGAGGAGGCAGTTCTTCTGAAGTTCGTGAATAGAATTTGCATAATGTAAGACCTGTCAGTCATGAAATTACAGTATACTCTTGGTGATCCATGGCATCTGTTATCGGGCCAATACCCGAATGATGCAAGATCATGTGTACAGGTGTATTGAAAAGTGTCAGTATGTAATGCAGATCAAATGTTCTCCACTTGATGAATTTTGGAAGAAAATCACTTATCTTGAATTCCTCATGCTATCAACATCCTATAATGACCCCAAGCAGACAAAAGGCTATCGCACATCTTGTAACTTGACCACAAATTGAAACTGTAATAGGATAATTTCAGGATTATATACAAGTTATAAATTGCGAGTTATTTGGACCTTCCAATCAAAGAAAAGGATAAATCAGCAACAAACTGTAGTGAAATCAGACAAACCGCACAACTGGTCATGGACTTCAAGCCAATTAGGTCTAGTCTGAAAAAGGAAGGCTCTTTATCCTGCACATTTGTTTTTACTTTTTAAAATGTAGTGTTCCTCAAAATTTCTTTCATAATCCAGTTGTAATTGGATCAAAATGTTGTTTTTCTTGATTTTGGGAGGATGGATATATCTCAGGATCAAGGTGACTATACATGTACTCACTATATTTGTGCTATCCTCCACGCATTGCTCAAACAATGCAAATATCATATGTCTAAAAATGAAATAATTTAAGCATTTGCTTAGGTCATTAGAGTTTTTTCTCCTTTTTAGTTTTTAATTATTCTGAATACTCCATGTAACAAGACTTCATGATGACTGTGCAAAACATTTGACATCTACAGAGCACAATGTAGTACTTTTATACTCACATCCGCATCATTACAGTTTAACAAATAAAAGCATTTCTGAATTCATTCTGCTGCAATGTCAGTAAAAAAATGAGAATTCACTGTTCAGAATCAAGATACATTGCTTTTTCTTCTCTTACTATGACATGTTGCCCAGACAACAGGCTCCACTGCTTACTTGAAAATTTGAAAGGAAAAAACAGGTACAAAAGAACTTTCTGTACTTCCTAAAACTGCAAATATGCACAATGTCAATATGACTAGCCAGTTCTACGCTCTTGAAATATTTCCCTAAAAAAAAAAAAAAAAATGAAACTAAATTTCAATCTCCAGATCGCCACTTGAGAAGCATCACTGATGAGCCTGCATCGGAAGACGTGCTCTTGACCTCTCCTGGTTTTCACTGGTCTCCTACACATATGTCTCACTAAATATTCCAATGATATCTCCATATTGTCACTATTCCATTCCAGTGGTAAAAAATACAAGTCCCACTGCTTTGTAGAGTCTCTTTTGTGCTTTGAATGGCTACTTCCATGTGCTAAGGTGTCTTTTTGAAGGACTTCAGAATAGGATAGATGTTGTTGAAGGCATCATAGATCTCCTGTCTCACTTTTGCACCTGATGTTAGAATGTAAGAAGAAGAAGAAGAAGAAGGAGAAGGAGAAGGAGAAGGAGAAGGAGAAGGAGAAGGAGAAGGAGAAGGAGAAGGAGAAGGAGAAGAAGAAGAAGGAGGAGGAGAAGAAGAAGAAGGAGGAGGAGGAGAAGAAGAAGAAGAAGGAGGAGGAGAAGAAGAAGAAGAAGAAGAAGAGGAGGAAGAAGAAAAGATGAAAAAAGATGAAGATAAAGAACAAGGAAAAGAAAAGAAGTAGAAGAAGGAGAAGAAAAGAAAAAAAGAAGAAAAAGAGGAAAAAGTAGAAGAAGAAGAAGAAGAGCAAGAGGAAGAAGAAGAAGAAGAGGAAGAAGAAGAAGAAAAGAAGAAAAAAAAGATGAAGATAAAAAACAAGGAAAAGAAAAGAAGAAGTAGAAGAAGAAGAAGAAAAGAAAAAAGAAGAAAAAGAAGAAAAAGAAAAAGAAGAAAAAGAAGAAGAAGAAGAAGATGAAGAAGAAGAAGAAGAAAAAGAACAAGAAAAAGATGAAGATAAAGAACAAGAAATGGAAAAACAGAAGAGGAAGAAGAAGAAGAAGAAGAATAGGAAAAGAAGAAAAAGAAGAAAAAGAAGAGAAAGGGAAAGGGAAGGGGAATGGGAAGGGGAAGAGGAAGAAGAAGAAGGAAAAAAGAAAAGAAAATGGCATTCAATGTAATCATGTAATACAGTTGTATAAATTAGGAAAAAATAACCTACAATATTAAACATGGGATCTAAATACTGTATTTTGGAATGCTTCACTTTTAAGGTGAAGATGGGGGAACAAGTTTTGCTGTAGAAATCTAAGACCCTATCAGGTACGTATGTTCCTATTTCAATCACAATTTATAACAGGGTACAAGGTTTTTACATTAACTAATATTCTTCCATTATACATTAACCTACAATTTCATTAAAAGCATAATATAATTCATCTTTAACCTAAATCTATCTATCACAATAGATTTCATGCAGCCATACTAAAAGATTCACAATGAGTTATAAAATTCAGGGATGGGACAATACGTTCAACAAAAAAAATTAAGAAGACTCCTTCGTACATCTTAATTACTGAAAGAAATTGTAAAAAAACTGTCCCAAACAAATAAACATGTGGGTACCTAAATGATAAATCGAAATTATTAAAAATGGTAATATAGTTAATGATATGATGCTTGTACTGGGAAGCCTTTTTTTTTTAAACTGTCACTACCACCTTACCTGTCAATACCACCTTGCCGGACACGAAAATGAGAAGTACAATACGAGGTTTCACCATTCTGTAAATTAGGCCAGGAAACAGTTCTGGCTCATAACTAGATATGGATGAAAAAAAAAAAATCAACAACAAAAAATTGACAAAAACAATTACTGCAATTTGCAATTTAATGACCAATTTTTGCAAGTTACGAGTTCAAAAACTACATTGATATTTCAACTGACAGCTTCCACGTATTTCCTGTTCATATAAACTTTCTATGAATACCTAGATAGCAAACATATTCATGACCCAAGTAATACTGTAGTCCACAGATAGGAAAAGATGGATTATTTATTCTGTATGTATAAATTACATAATAACTAAACTAACTGTAAATAATAATGCATAACAGTAACAATTAAAAGTGAAGTTAAGTCCTCATGTTAGTCCTACTTATTGAGATAAAGGTATGGGTATGTACAGATAGCCAACCTAAATGCAAGCACCTGAAGGCATGACAATCAGTTCAGTTTTGTTTCTTATATGATGATATAAGTAAAATGTCCTCATGTAGGCTATTTCAAACTCTGTGTCAGCATTACCTTGAGAACTGTCCATGGGTTAGCACCAAACCTTCAAGACGGATGGGAAATTTGACATCACAGCTACCAACCATATTCTGGATTTTGAAATCCAAGAACTTTGCCTGGTGAAAAACAAGCAAGGTTTAAGCTTATTTAATTCACAATCAGAAAAAAAATTCAACAAATGTTGATAATGTCTTCTTTCACTATTGTCCATTACTGCAGAGACATCAAAATCAATATTACTATACTCTAGTTGTAATGTATTTGAAAACTGAAGGGTAGAAAAAGTTAAAAAAAAAAAAAAAACTGACAGTTTATGTCAAACCATGTTTTTTTTAATACATTAAAGAAATAAATTATATGTAGTAATTTGTTTACCCCTGAAGCACTTCTAGCTCAACCAATGTGTTAAGCTCTGAGGAACTTTTACATAAATGTTAAAATAAACTTCATGAATCTCTTCTACCAGCATGTTTACATCTTCTTTAGATAAAAAATAAATCAAGCCAATACTGGACAATTCAATTCACATAATCCTCATAATGCCTTCTAATTCCCAACTTACTGCAAAGCCTAACTTCTGCACAACTCTTGCATATTTCCTTGCTGCTAATCTGGAGTCATCTTCACTCTTAGCACCTGTACACACCATCTTCCCTGAGCTGAAGATTAGAGCTGTAGTTCTTGGTTCACGTATCCTCATGATAACAGCTGCAAATCTCTACCAAATGTGAAAAAAGATACAATTTTCACTAGTTTAGTTTTAATGAGCCTTTATATGACCTTAAACATATATTTATTACTGTTGCTACAGTTATCATGGGAGTAAAAAAGAAGAAGAAAAAAAACAAACATTAACTTTAAGCTAGTTATTTTACAGCAAGATATGAGACTTATGATTACTACCGATTCTAGCAGGTTATATATATATATATTTTTTTTTTTCTGTAGAACATTCTGTGGAACATTGGAAAAAGGAGAAAAGCTCTATAAATAATATCAGCACAGTCCATTTCAAATCATCTCGGTAAATCTCTTCTACCAACATGTTTACATCTTCCTTAGATTAATGTACAACTTTATTTTGCCGTACATGTATTTTCATCATAACAAAAAGCATATATGCTGGACAACATATTCTGCGTTTGAGAACTTGAATTGCAAATGCTACACCATTCCGGTAACTCTGTATCATTCATTTAATTTTGTTTGTAACTCAAAACAGCACATCTAAAAATGAGTCAACTGAATTTCATAGATCATACATTTTGTTTAATTTTGTACATATCCTTGGATCTCACCTTTGGGTTGTATTCTGCATTTCTTGCATGGAGAGCGATTTTCTTCAGTTCTAGTTTGCAGCTCAGATTAACAGTGGACACAATATTTCTGTTTTAAGATGGACGTAAAATAATGAGAGTGATAGAAAAGGGAAAGACACTGATACATGTATAATCAATTAATATGAAGAAATATACTGCTCTCAAATGCAGGGATCATATCTTCCTGTAAGAGATATAAAAACATATTCCTCCAAGGAACTTCACTAATAACTAGAAGAAATATTATGCATATCATGCATATCATTATTTCGAAGGACATTTTATCCAGATTATCAAAGAAAAAGGACATTAAACGCAGCAAAATCTTTGTGAAATATTTAAGAAACTTATGGTTATGGGAGTGTAAGATATTAGAATAACCTCCATTTTCCCTGTCTATTGCCTGCTTCATAGAACTTGCCTCTATGAATATTTATAAACATTACCAATTTCAATAATGTTGTCTGGCCATGATTTAGTTTCTGTATTCTTGTGTTGTAACTTGAAAAAGATGGATATTTAAAGGCAACCTCACCTGGTGCATTTTCGCAGCATGATTTCTTTAATTTTTCATCTCCTACAAAACATAAAACACTTCCTACACAACAAGCGCAGGAAATATGTTGCACTTTCATACATCACTGAACTCACTGTAGTTGAGGAACGATGCCAGAGGATTCACTGCTAGCTGGTGTAGCTGGTGTTAATGGAGCCATGGGGGAAGGTGGAATGAAGCTGCTTCCTGGGGCCAAGGAAGATACACTACCCACTGAACCAAACGAGGGTGTGCCAATAGAGGGAACAGAAAGGTAGGATTGAGACTGCTGGGAACTGAGCTGAGGGTAATGGCTCCTCTGTTGCCCTTCATCCTGATTTTCCTGTGAACCATGAGGCAAACGAAAGATAACAATGACAAATAAAGTGTCAAATAAACTTATTCCTGTTGATTTTTTTTTTTTTTTTTAAATAAAGAAAAAACAGTAATAATCTAGTTTAAGGGAAAGTCCACCCTGGTATTTAGTTGATTTGAATCAAAGGAGAAAAATGAGAAAAACATATCAGTGAGAGTTTCGAGCACAATCCGATAGGAAATAAGAAAGTTATGGATTTTTAAAGTGGCAAGCAATCAACCACAAATTGGTAACTCTGCGATCTATCTTGCGAGCTCCCCTCCCATTTTCGGCATGAAATTTGCGCAAAAATAAAAACATGCAAATGTTTTTGTTTATGTATTCTTTGGCCCATGAGCCTAGTGCTTTGGTGAAATTAAAAACATGTGAAATTCACCTTACTTGGCTGAGTGCAAAAAATTAATGGTATGAAAATTTCCACTCTGACAGTAAATGAAAATTACAGCAAAGAGGGAGGTAATTTACCAATTTGGATACTGGAATAACTTAACGCTTAGAACATCTATATCTTCAGGGATTTATAACAAATCATCCACATTGCATCATGATCACAAAAAAGACTGTACACAAAAATTACTAATTACAGTCTGGGTTTGCTCAGTAGCCTTTATAACGAGAAATGGCAAGGCACTGCTTCGGTATCGTCCAGTCCAACACTTCAATTCTCTAAGTCTGTTGCTGTGTCTTAGGGACCTATGTGTGGCATTGTGTGCTCTGAAGTTCGGGTAGCCAGTCATGAAACCTAGTGACGAGAGACTTGGCAAATTTCAGACAATTTCAATGCAAACTTCATTGGCGATAGATTTCATTTTATTTCCGCCAAAATTATTTTCATTGTCAGGTAAAGATTTAATTCGTCAAGTAAATCGTTTCACCTCTAGTTTTGTTAGCGGTTCATAATTCTTAAAGACAACCCGCCAAAATTATTTTCATGGTTAGGAAAAGAATTAATTTGTCAAGTAAATCGTTTCACCTCTGCTTTGTAAGTGGTTCATAATTCTTGACGACGACCCACCGAAATTATTTTCATTATTAGAAAAAGAATTAAATTGTCAAGTAAATAGTTTTGACTCAGTTTCGTTTCCTTTTTATAATGAAGACAGCCTGATATAAATTGATTATTGTTTGGTAAAGAAAGAATTTGTCTCGCGTCTATTTGGTTCACATTTTATCATTCTTGATGTAGCTACGCGCCTTGCATTTTTCTTTTTTCATTTGTGCATGTAGATCTACAAGCTTACCGAACAATGAACCAAACGTGGTTCAGCAAAAAAATTCCTGAACAGAACCTGAATATGGAGGACGAGTTAGACTTACAGCACTACTTTTTTTTACTAGTCTAGTTTATTTTCTGTCACTGACTCACAGAGGCTCAGTTGACAGTTGACATACAGACTATGACAGATTCATCCATTTAAATTTTAATGTCAAAACACAAGTCACAACATTCATTCATTCGCAACCTCTAAATTAACCCTATGCATTTGTACATCATATGTCACTTATTTAGTGTTAGACTATTTACATTGGTAGTAATGTGTTAGTGACTTTTTTTAGTGTCATTTGTGGCATAAGACATACGTCTACAATCGTATAGCCTAATACTAATAGTTGTACTTGTAAGTTGTAGGCGCACATTATTCTTCTTACGACTAGATCTAGTAAGTTGACTGTTACAGTTAGATTAAACTTTTCAAGAACTTATCTGACGAATGTCAGACTTGTCAGACAGCATACCTGCTGCTGGTTCTTGTGAATGGAGATGGGAACACTTTGACCAGGGTTGTACATGGTTGATTCTGGTCAATACTCTGTTGTCTTGATAGCTGATTCTTCTAGTTGGAGGCTCAGCTCAGTCGGGGCTAGGCTAATAAGGCTGCGCCGAGCGCGGTCGCCGCAGCGCAGGTGGCGATTTCAGATCTCGGTTGAAACTGTTCAGCTAGCACATTGTATCATAGTCCGACGCGTTCAAAATCGCGTCTTCCTTTGTCAACACTCAGGCTCAGCACCAGTCCAGAAAATGATAATCAGTATCTCGTCCAAAACTACCTGTTAACACACACCATAAACTTCTTACAAATTCGCAACTTGCGCAGATATTACTGGAGATAGTAATCCTGCTTTAATGAAAAAATCATTCCTTTCGCGTCGCGTTGCCTTTGGTCAGTCACGTCTGATACTATGCTATGGTCTGATTATCTTTCAAGTCAATTTTGTAACACAGAGCGCGTTAGAACAGTTCTAGCGCCCTCATCGTAAAAACTTTAACAATCATATCAGCTGCAAAGTTGATCATAAGCGAAGTGGACGTGATCTATTTTTCCGAATAAAAAAAATACTGAAAACAAGCCAGGATGTCGAAAGATAGAATACCAGTGTTTCCATCTCGCATGTAAGTTCAACATTTTGTCATTGTATTTTTATGCGGGAGTTCTTTCACTTCATTTTAAAAGTATTAACAGTTAGATTCATGTTGCATGTTGACCATGTTGATGAGTGTGATTGAGTCTGTTGTGCTAGAATGAGCCCGGTCGCTGGTTTGATCATATGACCGAGCCTGTCTCAGCTCACAGTGTCTGTAAGTGTATGGTGGTTGATCCAGTGTCCGAACACTTTTCAGAAAATCAACGATAGAAAATTAAACATCAAACGAATATCTGTCAAACTTACATAATGAATGCTCAAAGTCCTACAGAAAAAGAAGTTGATGGAATTTTAAAAAGAAAACCTAGATTTAATACGATATTCCATTCCGAGTGAACCCCTTCCCAACGACGCGGCGTTTTGGTCCCTTGAAAAAGGTACTGTATTTCCGAACGTGTGAAACCTATGGGAAAAAGACACACCTTTGTTTCAATAGTGTGGTTTTCATACGCGTAATCCCAAGCGTATGAAAACCCATTTTAGGTGCTTAACTGTACACGTTCAGTAATACAATCTGTTCGGAATTACAATCCTTGACTATAGTGTTAGGCTGAGCCAGCTGCTCTTGAGGCTGCCAGAGAGAGTGATGTGATACTGGGGTCGTTTCATCAAATCAACTCCAAACTCATACATGTCATACCGTAACTTTTGTCAGCGATTGGACTTGGAGCTCACAAGACCCTCCAGATGTATGGCACATGTGGCAAGGGGTCCTAAACTTAAAGCTATGCATGTCCTAAACTAGGCTAAAGTAGACATATGGTACTGGACTCTAATTCCGAACACTTTTCACAAAATCAACCATAGCAAATAAAATATTACATGAATATCTGTCAAACTTACATAATGATTGCTCAAAGTCCTACAGAAAAAGAAGTTAATGGAACTAAAGTTTAAAAGACAACGTAGGTTTAATACGATATTCCCTTCCGAGCGAACCCCTTCCCAACGACGCGGAGTTTTAGTCCCTTGAAAATGGTATTGTATTTCCGAACATGCCCCCTATGGGAGAAATTTCCTCATTATGCTCAGTCTAATCAACAAAAATATTACGCACACACTTTTTGTTATCACTCGTTGTTCGGCGGGTCGATCGCACGTTCTACACGAACATGTTTTATCGAGGGTTGCCAATATATTAACAACGGCCACTGCATTAATATCACTCTCTGTCTCTCTCTAAATGTTAGACAGGAACGAATCGGTTTTTAGGGTAAAGTTTCATTCAAAATAGAGATTTTCAGAATAAGGGATTTTTCATGGTTTCATGTAAAAATAAGATGTTATTTACGTTTTTTGCCTCATTTTATGATCTGCCTCCCATTGTTCTCTGTGTCAAATAGTGTGGAGAACATGCGCGTAGTCCCACGCGTATGAAAGCCATTTTAATGCGCCTAACTGTACACGTTTGGTAATACCATCCTGTTCGGAAATACAATCCTTGACTATAAATAACTGTCTGTTATGGGGAATAATTTCTTAAAACCATCCCCATAGACAGACGGTACGGCAGTATATATGGCACAACGCACAAGGGGTCCATTTCTCTGCATATGCAGGGGGATTATGTTTTGTCTCCGTTCTTTTAAAAAGAATATTTAAACCGCAAATTATAGACCTCAACTCATGATACAAATATCCACAATCAGTAGAGGCGCACGGCCGAAATTGGAGACTGTCTCCCATATTCGAGACTTAGCTTACAAAAGGACAAAAGAAACAACACCAACAAAGGAAAGAGGATTCTGATGGCGCATAAAGATAAAAACAAAATGATTCTAAATAATACAGTGATTTATTTTCAAGTACATTTTAACACTTCCGTAATGAAGATTTATTTCACAGTTTCATGGGATTCAAAAGAAATTAATGTGAGTGGTATGAGGTCCAAGAATGTAGGAGCTGATGCCAAAAGCCTACAGATCAAAGGACCAAAATTCCAAGAGACCGACAGCCAGGTCTCCCGGGCCTTCTGACAGTTTTTTTTTTTTTCAGGGTTCACTAGACGGATGGCCATTAAGAGACCAAAATTTTCCCTTTTATGTATGCCTATTTCTTTGTTTTATAGTTGATATGTAAATGATAAAGTGTCGTTGTTCACATGGGTCTGTAAATAAAAACTGTTTAATTTTCTGTGGGAGCAAATTATATTAATCTGGGTGCCATTGCATAAAGACTTACTATTATAGTAACTTTGCCATCAATGGTAACTACCATGGTAACGTTGCTCAAGAGCCAATCAAAATCCAGTATTCAATGAAAAGTTACTATAATAGCAAAGTTACTATAATAGCAAGTTTTATGCAACGGCACCCTGATGTATTTGTTAGGTGGTCAAAATGCCATAAGAACATAATTGTGCAAATATTTTAATATTAATATTGACAAAAACTGTTCAATAAAGGGAGGTGCTTGGAGATCAGGAAGTAAATTTTGTATAAATTTACAGATTTCATTTTTTCGCTGCCGATAGAGTAATTAATAGCTGATTTGTGATGGCATTCTAAAAAGATATGACAGGTTTGGAGTAGCGACAAGTCACTTGTTGTGGAAGTTCTTACTGGTCTTGGCAAAGACAGCTTTGTGACACACTTAGCGGAAAAGTTGAGCGACAGCGTGGAGATGTCTCTGATCTTGTACTTATGACAGTTTCGTGAAACAACCCCCTGATAATTGTGCATGCTGTGCTTCTATTCTGTTGTGTATTTTTTATTTATTTATTTTTAAATAGGGCCCTGACCACCATGAAGATCAGGCTGAAAGGTGCACAGAAGGGCCACAGTCTCCTCAAGAAAAAAGCAGATGCGCTCACTATGAAATTCAGACAAATACTTGGCAAAATTATTGAGGTGAGAATACTAATAGTGATACTGCATTTTTAAAATCTTTTTTGTATCACCCCATAGTAACAAGATACTTTACTTACATTTAATGTGATATATTGAGAACTATATAGTGGATCTTCAAGAGTCACCTGAACACACCCTTTTCTCATGAATTAGATTTTGTATACTGTATTTCTAATATTGAGTGACTATTGACATTTACTTATAGGCAATAACAAGTTTTCAAAAATACCCAAAGTCTCAAGTTTTGATGAATGGGGTATATGTATGTGTGTGACTGTGTGTTATTGTTGACATTTTGAGGTAGGCCTGTAAAAAGATATTTCAAATTGATTGATATTGGCCCAGGTTTGAATTTCAAGATTTTGTTCTTTCTTCATTGAACAAATGGAGAGTAGCTTGCAAATAAAATTGAGAGAACTTTGACAATTTGTATAGTGATTTAAAATCTCTTAAAAATAAAAACTTTTTTTGTTTTCACATTTTTCTCAAATATTCACGGGTCCATTTCTCTTATATTGTTTGCTTTTATAGAAATCATCTTGATGTGTGTCTGTGTGTCATTTGCCCATTAAGTTAACTTAGTTTTCAGGGTATAGATTCCCTTGAACATGCCTATTGGCTTATGTGCATGTACTTGCAAAGACATTTAGTCCCAGAAACTGTCATAGAATCATAGTGCAGTATGTGACTGAGGAGTATGAATGTTTGAGTACAATGTGGCTTGGTCTTCATCACACTGAGCTGGTGATGAGAATAAAGCTTACTTGAATGACTACATATATACAGGAAGTCTGACTGGAATCAGAACAAGAATTGAGAGGAAATAGAGATCCAGGATAGAGAGGAAATTCACTGCCATTCGCATGTATTGAGATAGAAGCATATCTTTCACTGTTGATAATGGCAGGAAGATGAAGTAAAATAATAGATGAAAGTATAGAAAGGAGAGGGTGAGAGGAAGGGAATCAAGTCTTATCAAGATTTAATATATAGTACATACACAGAATTTTTATTAATAGATGGATAGATTGAAATAATGAAAGGTATGAAAATGATATTGATTGATGGATAGATATATGGGCAGATAGAGATAGATATGTTTTGTTTGTGTGTGAATGAGATAGAGAGATAAATGTATATATGTACAAGCTGATTCATGATTATTGGCAAAGTATGGAAAATCATAAAAAGTAGGAGTATTGGTAAAACCATACATGTATGCAGTACATCATATTTACCCATGATGTTAATTTTAAATTTTAGTGAGAGATTACAGTAGAAGTTGTCATACTCTAAGATATAATTTCATAATTAATCTTTTAATTTATTCCTCATATTTTCATATTTTGCAGAACAAAACGTTAATGGGAGAAGCAATGAAGCTTGCTTCTCTGTCTCTTGCAGAAGCCAAGTTTGCAATGGGAGATATCAGGTAATTGTCCCCGCCGAACGAAGTTCGCGAGGGGACTATGAAACGGGCTCCGTACGTGTGTGCGTGTGTGTGTGTGTGTGTGTGTGTGTGTGTGTGTCCGTCCGTCCGTCCGTCCGTCTGTCCGTGTGTGCTCAAATGTTAGAAAATGCTACTTCTCCGTCATTTCTTGGCCGATTTTGATTCCGATTGTTTTATCTGATAGGGCTGGGTGGGGGCTTCCAAACTTCTACACAGAATTTTGAAATTCATTAATTATGCAAATTTATGCAAGTTTATTCAAAATCGACGAAAAATGCTACTTCTCCTCTATTTCACATCGGATTTTGATTCCGATTGTTTTATCTGATAGGGCTGGGTGGGGGCTTCCAAACTTCTACACAGAATTTTGAAATTCAATAATTATGCAAATTTATGCAAATTTATTCAAAATTGACGAAAAATGCTACTTCTCCTCTATTTCACATCGGATTTTGATTCCGATTGTTTTATCTGATAGGGCTGGGTGGGGGCTTCCAAACTTCTACACAGAATTTTGAAATTCATTAATTATGCAAATTTATGCAAATTTATTCAAAATTGACGAAAAATGCTACTTCTCCTCTATTTCACATCGGATTTTGATTCCGATTGTTTTATCTGATAGGGCTGGGTGGGGGCTTCCAAACTTCTACACAGAATTTTGAAATTCATTATTCATGCAAATTTATGCAAATTTATTCAAAATGGCTGAAGTTTCATAATGTTTTCATGTTTTATATTTCAGTTGTATACATGCATTGTTGGTATTCTCTTCTTTTGCATGCAGTAACATTATTATTTTATTCACTAAAGTTTTTCACTGAAGTTTTAAGGTTCAGGCTAGTTAATTTCCACAGATCTGCACTTCCGGCGGGGACATTTATTACGCATTGCGTAATTTACTCATTCACTTGTTGGAATAGCTTGTAGCCTTTATATACATGTAGAAGAGCTCACACTATTTCATCATTTTCTATACATGTATTTTGACATTTTTTAAATTTTGATTTGTATAGAACCTCTAATTACTAATGAAATTGTCTCGATATGATCCCTTTATGAGGACTTTCAGCCTTGAGCCCATCTGTTATTAAATGAGTTATGAAAATTGGAATTTAAAAAAGCATCAAAATAAACTGAAATGCTTTTTTATGTGTGTTTGGTTTGAATAATAGAATAATTGCATTTCTATGTGATCCTCAAAGAAAGAAAAGGGTTATCTTATCACATCATGCTAGGCAGGATGGCATATAAAGAGAAGAATTCCTAATACATGTACATGTACCATGAAGTATCATGAATTCTCCTTCTAGTGCCTTTCTTCAGTTTCACGAGTATCAAAGATTTATTATTTTCCAACTAGCTCTTTTCACTTGCTTGAAATAAGAATGGCAGATTTGTATTTGATTGAATAGGCTAGACTATAGGCCAATTAATCATGATTGAATTCATTTAAAATACAGTTTTCTTTTTCTCTTATTTCCAGTCACAATGTCCTTCAGAATGTAACCAAGGCACAGACCAAAGTGAGGTCTAAGAAAGAGAATGTAGCTGGTGTCAATCTACCAGTCTTTGAACACTATACAGATGGTGCAGACAGTGAGTAGAAATATGCATTTATTTGACTTGTTTTTAATTAGAAAATAAAATGTTTGATTTATGTCTGAAATATTATTCCTCGAAAAAGCATAGTGGAAGTTTCATGCAGAGATTATTGTATAGTGTTAGTGAATTACAAGAGAAATTTGCTTCTTTTGCATTTTGCAGTCTGTGTTGTAAATGCATGTGGCAGAAAAGTCCAAAATTGGATACAAATTTCATATATTTGATAAGTACTTCATGTTGTGTTTGTTTGTTTTGGGGTTATCTTGATATCACAAACATTTTTTTTTTAGTCATTTCTTATATATCATAATTGCTTTTCAGCATATGAACTGACTGGTCTTTCCCGTGGAGGGCAGCAGATTGACAGACTGAAGAAGAACTATGCCAAAGCTATCGAGCTCCTGGTGGAGCTAGCCTCCCTCCAAACCTCCTTCATTACCCTGGATGAAGTTATCAAGATCACCAACAGACGTGTTAATGCCATCGAACATGGTATGTAGGTGGGAGGTGATTTGACACTCACTCCTGGCAAACAGGGTTTGGGCTTAGGGTTTGATATGATGTTGGGTCCATGGTTAACATCAGGTTCAGTTAGTTTTAGGAATTGATTGCAGAGCAGTTTTTGCCAGAGCATTTCATACAATCAATGAGGATACACCATGAGGTGAAACAAGTTAGTAATAGAAATAGAAGGATTAGATTTAGAAGATGTTATGCTTGCCGAAACTACATCTATCAACATGGATCTTTATTGGTAGTTCTAAAACCTTACCTGTTTAATGCTTCCCTTTGTTAATATTGTTTTTCCATTCCTTTCTTCATTTCTTGTATTTGTAGTAATTATCTTCCTTTCTTCATCCTATAATATCTGCGCCTAGAGCACTCCACAGAGTGGATTGGGCGCAATATAAATCATATGAATTATTATTATTATAAGTCTGTGGATAGTTTATCTACTAAATCCTCTTGTAAACAGGAACACCCCGTGATATGAAGGGTAAACAAACTGACCATTTAGTGATCTGCTTGACTTGTATACTTTGTAAACAAGATGAAATAAAAAGAAAACATGATATATATTGGAGGATGACATCCACATTGATATATTGTGGGATAGGGCTCCTGACAAGGGTAATAGATACATGTATGTCAGTGAATGCTTTCAACCTGCAAAGGTCTTTGCTTCTCCCAAACCATTCTCCCCTTGATGCTGTAAGGCTACTTCCCTCATTTTGAATCAGTGATAGCAAGTTTCCGCTGATAACCCTGATTTACTCTACATTCTACTCTCGAGAGCTCTGTGATCAAGATTCTGACAAGGGGAAAATGATTTTCCTAATAAAACTTGCTCATCTGCCCTTGTTCTCCTATACAGTCATCATCCCACGCATAGAGAACACCATCTCCTACATCACCGGTGAACTTGACGAAAGAGAGAGGGAAGAATTCTACCGCCTCAAGAAGATCCAAGAGAAGAAGAAGATTATCAAGGCTAAGGAGGAGGAGAGGAGAAAGCAGAGACAAGCAAAGGGAGACTATGGTGACTCTAGGAATCTAATAGATGATGATGTAGATGAAGATTTATTGTTTGACTCATAGTGCAATCTTAATGATAGATAGTCATAGAGGGATAATATGTAGTAAAAAGAATATATATTAGTGCAGTTCATATGTGGATGTGAGTTATTTTTTATAATTAATTCCCTAAACATCTCATAAGCATGTACAGTAAGCCAGTTTTTTAGATAATGGCCCAGTTTGTACGCATACACACATCTGTTTTGCTGGATGCGCTACTTGTTTAACAGAAATCGTACTATGAAAGCGTATAAAGGTCAATTATACTTGGTACAAATGACCTTTATCTGCTCATGTGTGTGCAAATTGTGATTACAAGCTGGCTTATTAGGAGCAATATATTTAGATTTTTTTTCCTTCTTTTTTCCTTTTTTTTTTTTTTTCCTATTTTTTAAATCTCCACAAAAGGGATACCATATATCAGTAGCAAATGGTGCATTGTAGAATGTAGTAGTTCATGTATACTGATAGTTTATGGAATGAGGTTTAAAATTATAGTTTATGGAATGAGGTTTAAAATAGTTTATGGAATGAGGTTTAAAATGATAGTTTATGGAATGAGGTTTAAAATGATAGTTTATGGAATGAGGTTTAAAATAGTTTATGGAATGAGGTTTAAAATAGTTTATGGAATGAGGTTTAAAATAGTTTATGGAATGAGGTTTAAAATAGTTTATGGAATGAGGTTTAAAATAGTTTATGGAATGAGGTTTAAAATGATAGTTTATGGAATTAAATGTACAGGGGTATTCACTTTAGAGGGGACCAATCACCCAAAAAATATTTTGTGCTGTATGTTTGTTGCATCCTGGGGAGCGTTTCATGAAAGGAAGTTGTCGGATATTTCATCCGACAACTGTTATAAGCTACTGAAATCCTTGCATCTGATTGGCTGAGAGCAAATTTGTCGGATAAAATATCTGACAAGTCCTTTCATGAAACACCCCCCTGGTTTCCCATATTCAACATGTCAGCCTTGAATGTAACTTCTGTAAAAACATTTTGCAAGGCAGATACTAAAATGGCACACTAAGGGACATTTGACAAATTTTGAAAGTTTGAAGGCCTGTAGAAATTAAGTATTTAATTGAAGGGAGATATTTTGTTTTATTGTGAAGGGCATCACTGAAGTTCAAATTTGATAAAATTTGATTGCCGTGGTTGCCAACTAAAATTATAATCTATAAAATATTTGATGTCATGGACGTACAAAATGCCTACTGTTAACCGATCAGGCTCAAATGTAAATAAGACAACATAAATCTAATACATGTATTAGTACAACTATGAAGCAATACATGGAAAGCAACTTTCCTTTGGCCCTTTTTCATGAAACAATAACAAAATGACAAATAATATATTTGGTTTCAGTCATTCAAACGCAATGATTTCAGTAGCTTATCATTAAATATTGTAATAATTGTTTTGTCTCTGATACCCAGTTCTACAAAACAGGACTGAGGTTTTAACATAATGTTGACAAACCAAGTGTAGTGTACTCTCCTGGAAGATGTTGGACACTAGCCTCTAGGTCATAACCAGTTCAGTCTTTTACTAAGATTAGATTTCACTGTACATTCCAATATGGGCGAGACTGTAAGATTATGGTCTGGTCCCGCCTTTCTAATTATTACAAATTTTTGTTATGATAAGGTCACGACTTAACTTCATCTCTATGATAAATGCTCATCAGCATTAACAGTTTAGTTGGGTCAGGGTCTACAACATCAATAACCAACAGCTTTTCCACGGAAGCTGTGGAGTACTGATATTTGCATAGTTGGAGGTATAAATGAATTTATTGGAAAGGTGGGACCAGGCTTTCAGAACTTATTGTAAACATGTGGACATATATTGTGCATGCACATACATGTATGCTTATTAACATGTTTGTCATTATATCTTTTTTATTTGTTGATGGTGTTTATGGAATATCATGTACATGTATAAGAAAATATATGTGATAATATATGTAATGTTCAGTACTGGATGTTTAATTAACAGAGATGGCATTTACAGTGATATCTCTGTTAATATAATGGTTAAAAATATGAAAACAAAGTACATATTAGCTAGTTAATTAGAATGAGATGTGCTTCCCCTGTGAAATATCTTCATTATTTAGGGGACAATGACATTGATGCATGTAAAAGTTATGGGCTATATTTTAGAAGATTAAAATCTCTGTTGTATATTGAAATCAAGTGACAGTCCTTATAAAATGAGCAGGGTGCAATCATACCGTCTGTCACTCAGTTTCAAGTGATGAACATGAAATGATCAATGAAAAGAGAATGTTGGATTCACTCCTCTAACGTGTTATTACACATATTTATGGTACCTGATGAATAAAACAAGAAACTGCTCTTATATAAATATACATTTATAGTTTATTACAATATAAAGTATTATATGTACATCATTGTACATTTTATTATGCTTTTCATGCTACATGTACTTCAATTACAAATTCTATGTTAAGTGTCTATGTAAAGCATAAAAAACTGCTAAAATTGCACTACTTTTGTTTATTTCTCTGAAAACTGAAAAGTCAGCAATAAAGTGGATACATGTATATATACTACAATAAAGTTGTTTTTTTTCTGTTAGATGTTGCCCCCCCCCCCCCCACCTTGCATCCTTAGACAAATATTAAAATCATATAATACTGTGAAGTCATGTCATATACATCGTAATTGATTCATGGTTCAAATAATTGTAGTTTTAAATTACATTACATGGGCAATATATTACCTATTTATTTATATATTTAGTGACAGGAATGTATAGAGGACAATCTGACCCATTTGGACATGTTCAGAGACTTACAGAAATGTCCATTTACATACATGTATGTCGTCAATGGCAAGAAAACTTATTACATATTGACTTATTGACATTTCATAATTTTCAAGCAACCTTTAATGATGGTAAATTATGACTGTAAACTTTATTCCCTGAATTGAAGCTAAAAAAATTTTTTTTTGAATTCCTATATAATTTCAAGAAGTGATTTAGTGCGCAACAACATGAATCTTTGAAATGTATTAGATATGATACATCACTTCTAATACCCTTCTCAAAATATACATGACCTTTAAATGCTTACACTTGGAATTATTTCAGGCAGTCTACACACATAAGATCACTTCTCTTTAACACATGTACTGTTGCAAGAATAATACTTTCAAAACAGTTAATAAGGAAGACAGTTTCACCCAGCCAACAGTTTTAGAATTCCTAAGAGTACCCTTCCTATAAACCTGATATAAAACTAGTACATACATCATATTAAAATGTGAGTTTAAAAATTGTGGACGTTGTACACATTGATAAAACCTGAATAACACATTGCCTTTTTAACTGAGGCCTCACATTTCTTGTTTTATGTCGGCCTCTATTCATAACCATTCCAATCATTCCTAAAAAAGGATACACAAAAAGTTAAGCAAATAAAGAATGTTTCACTCTCTAAAACATAAATATAATAGCATTTGAGGTAATGTATTCTAGTAGCAGTACTTGATTAACAATATACCTGTAGCAATAAAACACTGAAATCGCATGGACGTAATTTCTTTTCTTTTGAAATGCAGATGTAAAGTACAATGCGTTGCGCCACACATACAATGTTTAAATGCTGTATTGTAGCATAAAATTTCTACAAATAACTGTTGAACATTATCCAGGCACTGTAACAAGGAAGTGTTGCTTGATTAGTTTGTCCTTGTGTCACCACTCTTCTCTTTGTACCATCTTCTCTGAGGTGAATGATTTCAGGGTAGATACATCCGATTACATCTTAGTCATCCTGAAAAAGAAAACAGAACAGTTGTCTAATAACACATAGTTAAACGGTTGACTATTGAACTGTCATTCCCTTAGGCTTAGAACAGATATAACCCAGTTCCCGAAAGCAACAGGGTAAAGGCTATATCAAAGTACAATGCAATTGTGTATGACCTGTGCACTTTCTCTTTCCTACTCACAAAATAATCTATACAAATCCAGTTAAAATAGTGGGGCAGATTTTTCTCCTTTCTTACTTGTATACCTATAATTCCTACTCGTCATGAATTAAAGAAGATTTATAGCTAACAAAATCATGTATTACATGAGGCATTTTTTAAGAGGTATTACAAGAATCATAAATATGTACCGGTATTTACTTTTTTGAATGTCACATCTCTTCCAAATTATTTAATATTGACTTACTGTACACACATTGAAAGAAATTTACTTGGAAGAAAGGAAAAGAACTGAGTATTGTCAAATGAGAAGTATTTCTAATCATGAAACTTTCACGAATGTTATGATTGGATCTTAATATATTGCAGGATGAAACTTTGGAAATGTTTCTAGTTTAAAAGCATTGCAAAATACTTACCCATTCATCATCCCCTGCTCCTTCATTCTCCTCCTGCCCTGGCTTGGGATTGGGTGGGTCATGTGACTTCACAGTCATGATCTTATCTGTCCACGACACCCCCACTTGACCCGACCCAGCCATGGTGGTCATCTCCATTGTGCTTGTGTCCAACTTCCCTACAGAATCTTATTCATTGTGGAAACAAGAAAGAATAATGATGCTAAATAAAATGGTTGTCAGAATTGTGATTTTTATGACATAAGTATAACATTAAAGATATCTCTTTCAGATGTTGGAAATTTGATAATCTCCATCTAGTCTCCGAATTTGTTTTGATAATTTTTTTTTTAACGATTGCTAAAACACATGAAAAAATAGGGTTAAAGGTCATGTAAAGTTTTGGTAAGACCTCAAAAACTGTTCGTCAGATTTCTTCAATTTTTTTTGATAAATAGCAAGATACTAGCAATACTAAGACACTGTGAAGATTTCGCCTCCTAAAGTTTAATATTAAACAAATAAGAGGCAAAAACTAATTTATGTGCCGGGACAGGCACGTAAAATCCCAACAAAGGCAGCATGTGCTATACACTGTACACACACGTGTAAAACCAATGATGAGTAGCTACACACAGTGCACACACGCTGTCTCTATGCGAAGCCCCAAGATTGCTGTGCGGGGAGCCGTCGGGGTGGAAGGGTCCTAGCATAATGGCAGTCATCAAGCATTCCTTACAGATATTTACACTGAAATTCACAAGAAATCATAGATGGAATACCAAATGATCTCTTACAGACATCTTTTGATACAAGGAGAACAACATGAGACTATATTTAACATGTTTCTTTCCAATTTCCTTTTTGCTACCAAACTGTACATGAGCTTTAAAATATACTATTTAGTTGCATAATATGACGAATGCAAATTCAGTGCTGGTCATGAACCAGATGTATATAGTTTTATGATGACCCTAAATCAGGTAAAGCTGATATAATACTTTGTTTTTAATGAAAGAGAATGAAATGAACACCACTATTTCAAAACTGAAAGGGCCGTATTTGGAAGCCTCAGGCGCTAGCCCATAAATATGTCCTTGCATGTTATTTAGATATGCAAACACAAAATATATATAAAGATACCTCTGTCTGCTAAAGATGTTTAGATTGATATTGTCTGCTGGCAGCCCGAAGAGCATTAAAGGGAAATCCAACCTTAAAGGGAAGCTTGAGTTCTGGGAAAGGTAAAAAATAATTTGTGAGCTTTCTCATTCTTATTATGTTAGTTACCTTACAGCATACACCAATTCTTATGTGCTATATACTCAACCTTTACCAATTGCTTTGAGACAGTTTCTTTTACAATTCAATCTCATGACCAGAACTCAACTTTATCTTTAATGGCAAGTTGTTCTGAAAGAAAGAGGAAAAATCAGAGAAGCAGATTGATGAAAGTTTGAACGAAATGGGACAAACAATAAAAAAGTTATAAATTTTGAAAAGTTATAATCACTATACATATGGGAATTTCAAATTGGCCAAATCAGTGATGTCACTGTGATGTAGTGGAGGACAACTCCCCCATTTGCTCCAACACACAAAATGACTAAGATGTAATTTTTTTTCAAAATGTATTACTCAGTAGGATCTTTTTCCTTTATGAGGACATGCTGTCTACAAATTTGACTACAATATATTTTGAGTACTGCCCTGAGGGAACAGGCACTTATAAGAAAAAAATCGCAAATTAGTGATATTTTAGTGTACCGCCAATATGACACAATCAACTTATCAAATTGCCAATTTAAGAATCAAATAGATTTAATGGCCTTATTTTTCAAACATCCATAACTTTCTTATTCCTTGCCTGATTTCTTTCAAACTTTCACCATCCTGCTTTTCTTCTTTTTCTGCTTTCACATAAATCATCTTATTACCAAGGAAGGATTACCCTTTAACTCTATGTAGGAGGATACAAATTACCACTCCTCTGGCTCTCAGCAGATGATACTCAGAATTATAACTCATTACAGTAGACTATCTTACAATAGAAAAATTCAGGGGTAGGGGTGTGAGTCCAACTTCCAAATGAAGAAAGGATTCTATGACACACAAATTCTTACCAATGAAAGGTCCATCTCCTTTAGTCCGGAGCTTGATGATGTCACCATCAATGAGTTCCAGATCTTCTAGCTCTTGCTCTGTCATCCAGAATGCTAGGCATCCCTCTGGGGTATGTCTCTGGGTCAGAGCAGTCAGAGATGGTTTGTTGACCAGTGTGGATAGCTGGGAATGTGTAAAGCGGTCTGTCTGCCCCTTGGCCTCTACCTCTTTAAAAGCAAACCAAACAGTCAATCAAAACTCATTGTCAGTGTGGTCAAATATTAAGGAAGATTTCCTTGGTTAAAATCAAGCTTGAAATAATTGCAATAATTATCACTGGATGAAAGGGTTGCAACAATATTGAGAGTGAGTGGATCATTTGTGAGGTAGTCTTCACACTGGTTGGGCCAATAATGAAAGGAAAGAAAGAAGTCTAGGATTAATTATAATTACTACAATTTCATGATACTGTGTAATATGATTACTCATGTACTCTCCCACATAAATGTGCAAATAAGATGGTGACTTTAAATTTGATACAAAGAGACTCTGCAATATTGTGGAAATGAAAACATTGCAAGGAAAGAAAATGAGAGAAATAATGCAAACAACTGACCGGTTGCAAGGAGGGGGAATGGTAGAGATAGAGAGGCAGAGAGAGGGGGGATGGGCAGAGGGAGACAGACAGATAGAGACAGATATAGACAGAGAAAAAAGGAGTGGGGGAAGGACAGAGCGAGGGATGAAGGGAGAGGGTAACAGAGAGAGATAAAGAGAGAGAGAGGCAGAGAGATGGAGATAGGGGAGAGAAGGGAAGGGATGGAGAGAGAAGAGAGAGGGGAAGAAGACACTTACTGTATGATGACATAAGATATCCAGTATTGACCTTCTGTGTTGCATCCATGTTGGGTTCAATCTCCTCACCTTTACTGTTGAATTGTCTTCTGTGAGCAATTTTCACTCTTACATGCAATACAAAGTAGCGACTCTGAAAACCAAAATAAATGATGCGCACTTATTCCACTTTCAATATAAAAGAATTCCCTATTATTAATGTGTTAATGTCATATGTTCGTTCTATCATGAGGGAAAATTAATAACAAAATTATAACATTCATAATGAATGCAACAATATTTTTGAGAATGCTTCATTCTGATGTATTATTTGTGCAAAAGCTAATGAAAGCTTCAACGACGTCCTTACCAATTTCATTTTCAAGGTCTTATTTACAAACTTCAATTTTAAACTAGAACAGTTTCTAATATATGTGAAAATTAAACACATCATTCCTATAAGCCATATTTGTTTGAACAGCTGAAATAAACAAGCATGATTCTATCATCACTATTTCAGATAATTATCTCAAAATGAAAGTTGGGACTACAAGTTTCTATCAACCTACAACCATCATTATAAAAATCAGAAGAGCATCCATTCTTCTTACTTTCTGTTGTTTAGAGTCTGTGATGACATGCTTGGATCTCGATTCAATCTTGCCTTCCAATAAAGCTCCAGAGCCACTGTAAGTTTGAAAATTAAAAAAAAAAATTCCAATTAAAAATACTTTAACAGTACATATATTTTAGTTTGATAATATTAAGATGATGTCCTCTACAAGTATAAACACATTTGTCTAGGGGCCTTAAATCAGATTCATAAGACAACACAATCATATAAATCCCCTGTATAAGTTCACTTAAAACTGAAATGTTTGAATTGGAAGGTCATTAATGTCATGAGATCAAAGTATGACTTTAGAATAGGATTTCCAAAAATTAAAATTATACACAAGGTTAAAGTGTTTTGAATTTCTTTTCTATAATCAAGATGGCTCAGCTAGGACTCATTTCACCCCCCTCCCCATGCCCAAACAACATGTCTGCATCTTCCTCCTACTGCACAGTGCCTGCCTATTAATATGTCGCTATAAAAACTCAAATATGGCTAAATAATAACACTACTAAAAAATATTTCTGTATTGAACATTCAACGATGAAAGAACGCACAAGCCTATATACAAAAATTATGCATGAGAGTACAAACACTGTAGACATATATATTCAATAGACCTGGGCCCTCTTGCATAAAAAGTTGCGATTAAACGCAACTCAAAAAATTAAACACAACTTGATTTTCAACCAATCAGGATCGCGTATTTGGGACTTGCGTTAAATTTTTTGAGTTGCGTTTAATCGCAACTTTTTATGCAAGAGGGCCTAGTTTACTAATGTATTTCAATTTTTGCATGTTTCTCTCTAGACCAAAAGCTTCAGTCTTTCTGTATCCTTGGTTGTTCCACTGAGACTACGTCTGGCTCCACTAACCTCCGTACATAGAGACTGAATGATCTTATATGCCGTAGTAGGGGGGCCTTGAGAAAAGTGTTGACATAGTGATGGTTCCATCATCCATGAGTGGCACTCACACTTATGTGAGGTTATTGGAGATAACCTCGCACTCTGTACCTTCATATTGTGAGCAATTGCCACCCATAGCAAGTGTGATACCTTGCATATATGTGTGCGGCAGAGGAGCAAGATCACAGACCAAAAACAGCCTGAAAAATTCACTTGATGAAGATGATAAAGATCCTATGATAGGATCTGGCATGAAATTAGATATTCTATCATTCTAAAATGTAGAAGGAAGTATTTTCTCAAAATTTTGCGGATTATATTGGTGTTTTTACCTCTTCAACTTAGAGGTCGTGACAGGCTGAAATTTACACAGCTCCATATAGTGATGGTCCCGTGAGTGCATGAGTGGTCTAAAAGGTATTAGATAGTTTTGGGAAGCCCTCAAAAACTTTTTGGGAGATTTCTTTGATTTTACTTAATAAATAGCAGGGTACTAACATAACTAAAAGATGCTGTGAAGTTTTTTCCTCCTCAAGTGAAATATTTATCGAATTAGAGGTGAAAAGAATAAAATTCCCTGGCCCAAAAAAGAGGGGATGTAAATTCGAACAACGGCCACACACATTACTCACACGAGGATTGCTGTGTGTTATAGAATACGCTACACATAGTGCGAAGCGCTGGGTTTATTGTGTGGGGAACCTTCGGGTGGATATGGTCTCAGCGTGAGGCAGTGAAAAGCCATTACCAAGCGTTTCTTACAGATATTTACACTAAAATTTGTTCGAAATCGTGAATGGAATGTTAAATAATCTCCTACATGTGCCTTATGATAAAAGGAGAATACTAAATAGTATGTGCCTATGTTAGATAAGTTTCTTGCCAGTATGATTTTTGCTACCGAGACTGTCTATGAGCTTTAATAAATGATTCTCCATAATTCTGTCTAGTCTAGTTTCTCTCCACAATCCTTAGTTACCAATCATTTAGTGCACCTGCTATTCACAATGGCATCTCTATGGATGGAATCCATTTTGCATAATTAGTTGTTGCTACATCGGGCAAGCCTCTGGCAAGCTTTTTTGAGTCGTCAGGGGAAACTTTTGTTCAAGAAGTATGCATAAAATTAGTAAACAGGTCTATTAACCAACACGATTTGATTAATGTCGGACTGCCCAAGTCCCTACCAGTACAAATTTTTATGACCAAGTTATTTGCCAAGTACATGTAATCGTTTCTTTAGATTATTTATTTAGAATCTACCATATTCACCTAGGCCCAACATATTACCTTTGAAACTGTTGTGGATTCCAGTTCCCAGACCAAGCCTGATTCTCTACTGGAACTGAACGAAGCGGCTTGTTGTCATAAATTCGAGACATCTTCAAAGCGGTTTGCACAGTCCAGTCACACAGTTTAAAAACAATAAAGCTGCTGCCCAGCAGTAATCAGTGGAACTACGCGCCCGCTGGAACAGGGGGATTTTTCCGAAGGTCCCCGTTAAAATCCAGGAGGAAGTAACCTCTATTCCATAAACATCTGTCATGGGGGCGTGGTCTCGGGAATCATTGCTCGGTGTGCATGGTGCGCGTGTGCATCATACTTTATTTGATAGTGGCCGCGGGGTGCATCCATGGGTGCATTTGTGAAAGGATGAATTAGGGTTCAGAATTGTAAACTGCACAGTGAAAGGAGAATGAAACCCTAAACTTGTATGCACTTTAACAGAAGCAGAAAAATCTTAGAAGCATATCACTGAAAGTTTGAGGAAAAACGGATGAAGAATAAAAAAGTATGATGAAGATTTTAAAAACCTAAAATCGCTAAATGAAATTGGCAATTATACTCATTATGCGTGCTAATAAGAAGCTATATGACGTTTTTGTGCTCTCTCTTTATAGGGAATAAATGAGAAAATTATCAGATTTCAGCTTTTAAACAAAGAAAATTGAATTATCAAGTAAATATCAACATTGTGCTTGAAATATATTGTGAGGAATAAATTTATGAACACCACCTGTAATACAGAAATTAAATTTTCTAAAATATATTCAAGGAAAGTGGATTTTTACATTATTTGTATAAGGCAATTGGAAAGTATAGCACACTTACATCACAGCATCTCATTAGCATAATGAGGACATTGCCAATTTCAGATCTCCATTCATTTAGCGATTTTAGGATTTCAAATATGCATAACCTTTTTTATTAGTAGTCCGTTTTTCCTCAACCTTTCACTGATATGCTTCTTTGATTTTTCTGCTTCTATTAAAATGCATTTATTTGGGGGGGGGGGGTATTCTCCTTGAAGACGGTTCCCCAATCATTGCTCTTCGAATTCAAAAGGACCTTTATACATGGCGTATGTTCAGAGCCAGACGGGCGTAACTCCCGGCGTAACTCATATCATTTAACTATGCATTTAACATACAAGGAACTTGTGGCTTACAACAAAGTGGTCAAAGTAGCCTTGGGCAACATATAATTCATTTAAATTTTAAGCTTAAAGATCAGTATACGGTACTTATTTTAATTCAGAGAAAAACAATTGACGGACTGAACTCATGTGCCAATTAGAAGTGTCATCATGCCTAGGCAGATACGCATACTTCCCTGATCTCAGGCAAAGGAGCCGGGCAAAAAAAACAAAAAAAACAAAAAACAAACATATGCCTTCCAGATGATCGATCCGTCGTGACATGAGCTATACAAAACATTTGACAAGGATCTATATCAACAAAAACAAATGCTAACTGCTATAGCCTATAGGCATGGTGGGGGGGGGGGGGGGGGGGGGGTAAGAGCAAAGGGAGAACAAAAATCTGATCTCCACAACTTTTAAGTGAATTGCAAGTACATGTAATGCATAAATTCTTTGTTCTTTGTTCTTTATTGCAACCTACACTTCATATTCGGGAATAATAATAATAATAATAATAATAATATAGATTATTTAAGACGCTAAAAACAAGGAGTACCATAGCGCTTACAAAAACATAGGAAAACAAAAAACACAAGCAGTTTTTAGTAAAGATGGAAAAAAAAAATTAAATTACTGGGGGAAAAGGTAAGTCTTGAGATTTCTTTTGAAAGTGGCAGAGTTGGTTATTTCCCGGATAGCGAAAGGGAAGCGAAGCTAGGCGCCAGAAAATCCACATATTTGGGCAGCGACTCGGATGTTCCCAGATAATTATGAAACTTCTGTGTGTAACTTCTGTGTGTAACTTCTGTATATTTTCTCTATAATTTTTTTTTTTTTAATTTGCTCACTCGCTTCGCCGCTGGCAAAAATTTAGAAATTGGAAAGTTTATATTCGGACAATAGGGGTCCCCCTTCGGCAAAGTGCTGCAGCCCCCTCCCTCTAGGATTTTCAAAGTACCGATATTCGGGCAACCACCACTTCACATTCGGGAAGCGAGGAGCCAGAATATCCTCATATTTGGGCAGCGAGGAGCCAGAATATCCACATATTTGGGCAGCGAGGTTCCCAGATAATTATGTAACTTCTGTACGGCCGCTTTCTTTACAGCAAGTTTTAAAAATTGTGCTCGCTCGCTTCGCTCGCTCGCAAAAATTTAGAAATGTAAAAGTTGATATTCGGTCAAAAGGTGTAAGCTCCTCCTTGTATGATCACTACATCTGTGATTTTCTTTTATTATTAAGTTGGGGGGGAGATTAGGGTGCAGCATTTTTGTCGGCAAATTTGGGTATCCCACCCCACCCCCCCCCCCATTCAAAATGTTCTAGCGACGCCCCTGCTTCGAATTCGCCACCACACCAACCGAAACATATTCAGTGCATCAACAACAACTTCGTCACCGCACCAACTTTAACTTCGTAACTTCGTCACCAGTAAACTTCAGCTTCGTTACTCACCAACACCAACTTCGTCACCGCACCAACACCAACTTCGTCATCACACTAACACCAACTTCGTCACAACACTAACACCAACTTCGTCACCATACCAACATCAACTTCGTCACCGCACCAACACCAACTTCGTCACCACACTAACACAATCTTCGTTACCGTACCAACATTAACTTCGTCACCTGACCAACATCAACTTCGTCACCACACCAACTCAAACTTCGTCACCGCACCAACACCAACTTCGTCACCACACCAACACAAACTTTGTCACATAATATAGGAGTTTGCTAAGTATCTGGGTTATGTGGTCGCCATGCTGCAATCTAGCTTTCATGTGTTAATTACACAAATACCTTGCAAGCTCCCATTTATACCTTGTCAAACAGGCGCAGATGGACAACGGGATGTGTTTACATAACCCCCGACAATATTATTTTGACTACTTTTGAGAAAGCAATACAACTTTCACAGTTTAATAACTTATTATTGAAATGATCATTTAATACCAAATTATACCCCAAGAAATTTACAATACTAAATATCTTACTATGTAGATTTGACCTGAATTGAATGAGACACTTTGGGTTAAGGTTGTAATGCCAAAAAACGGTTTTCTCTACATCCAGAGCAGTTTTGGGCCGCAATAAGATTGGTGTATGGCACTTTAGTGTATTTTTAACGGGGGCGTGTTACACCCCCTTCCCGATGGAAATTTTCGTCAGTATTTATATTTTTGTAATGTACACCCATACCTCTTCCTTCTGAAAAAATTTGGTTAATGGGCCTTAAGATGAAAAATTTGACCCAATTTTTAGGGGCCGACTAACAACCCATCCCGACAGAAAATTTTGTCATTTTTTGTGTTTTGGTAATATATAATCATACACCTTCCTTCTGACAAAGTTTGGTGCATAATTTACGTTAGAACTGGGGGCCCTTTTGGGGGTTATGAGGGCCAAACCCGGTGGCTTCGTTCAGGCTGTCAAGCTTTTTGTGAATTGACATGGATGGTCGAAGTAACTTTACCTCTGTTTACGGGGTAAAATCTCATATGTAAAATGGGGTGACTATTTCGGGACAAGCTCCCAGACTAAAAGTCCAACAAAGCTATGCCAGAGTAATCAGAAAAATCTTTTCCATAACATTAACAGAAAAATACCCAATGAAACTTATTAACAACTGTTAGGTTTAAAAAAATTTCTATTCTGAATTGTGTAACATCTGCAGATCACTTGAATACAATATTCTAGACATGTCCATAATAACATTTACCTCCTTCCTAACAAGACATCATGACGCTAATAATTTTGTAATTCTTCTCTTCTGTTTATTTTCTCTATTTAATTCACTCCTGATCCATATTGTTTCCTACTTTATTTATTGTGTAAAACTGCCCCATTTCAATTGCATTTCAGCTTTATAATTTTGTCTTCTAAAATGGTCATTATGCTTGCCCTTTACCGTTGATCAGTATATCGTCATTCCTTTGTACTCTGCATCATTTTATCAGCAACCAATTTATGTTAATTACATACCTATCTTACTATCATTCATTGCTCAGTATAATTCAAAGAAACCTTTATTCAATGACTATTTGACATAAGCCTATCATGAACAAATATCAACACTCTGGTTTCTAAAGTTTGACAGTTCATTATCATAATTACAGTGACAGTTCAATTTTGTCATCGTAATGTACTAAATCAAATAAAAAGTAAGCAAATAGACCAGGGGGGAGTTATGGGGGTTCCAGTTCCCCCCATAATTCTCTGACAAGCAACAAAAAAAAAAAAAAAAAAAAAAAAAAGGTTTTCGTTAAAAAAAAAATCGCAAAAAGGGGGTCCACAATACATACTTTTCTTTCAAAAGGGGGGGGGGGGGCACGGGCCAGATGTGCCCCCCTCCTAAATCCGCCACTGAAATAGACCACCTCACTGCCTGAATATGAGGTGAGGGTTGTCAGAATATTGTAAATTGCAGCCCCCAGCCCTCGCCTCCTGTGTTATTTGTAATAAGCGATGGATTCGTTTCATGGTACAAAGTATAAAAGTCATTACTATTTATTGATTGTGTAAATATTCAATTCCCCATTAATCATACTTTACTCCTATCCACTATCATAAATAATTGTTTTCCAGGTATTGTTCCTAATTTTTTAAATCATTTTTGTCGCTGATAATAGCAGCATGTGAGTATGAAATATTCAATTTGTCTTTTACATTGTGTCTAGGTATGTGTAGATTGAATAAATAGACTTAATGAGACATTACCAAGCTACCAAGCAGGCATTATGAGGATCATCACTTTTTCAGGAGTGAAATCGTACATAGTGTCTGAAGCAATTCCATTCTCAATATCTAACACATATGTACTTGAGATTGAAGAAAAAAAATGTGCATGAAAACACCCATTTTCTCATCAGAAACGAGTCTAGTATATTGCAATATTGTTACACGTCTTCTATAGCTGCACAAACGAATGAATACATATCATATCAATAACTCCTCTAAGCATATCGTATTCAATATCAGCAAGTTAGTATTGCTAGTACTCTTTGACAAAAGATAAAATCACTAGGAAAGATTAAAACCGAATTTTTGTGATACAGGTTTATACATAACAAATTGATAAAGCATAATGATCAGGCGTCTCTCATGGGACTGAATAGTGAAATCCATTATCTGGATATCATAATAAACCCGTGTATATTTGAACTGAAGTGTCTATAATATTTTAGTTCAAACTTAAAAGAAAGAAAATAATAAACGGTTGCAATGCAACTGAAATTAGTCTACACATATGCATTGTATGACAAGGACATGCCTATAGTTTTTTTCCATTCAAGTAATTGCCACGGTCAATAAATCAGTACGAATCCTTACAATGCGTAGAATATGATTTTAAACAGGATGACCAAATAAAAAGCTTAAAGTGCAGTTAATTTGACTTTAAATGTATGACACTTGTAGAAGGACGAGACTGATATAATCTCAAATCGTTATCAAGAAAATGTTCATAAAACATCTCATAAAGTAAAATTTTATGTTCATCATGTTATTAAGCAGCCTCATGGTAGTACTATTTCAGTGGCAGATCTAGGATTTTTTGTAACAGAGAGTGTGCCCCTCGAGCGCTAAACATTCTAAATGAATGCTAGTGCAAGTTATAAACACCTCTGCCTTAGATGGATTCGCCACTGATCTGTTCTGAGAAATTTATCCCTTGCTTTTTACAAGTCTGATCCCGCTCCCCAGTGCTCGATATTAACGCATGTAGATGGTCATATTTTTCTGTGTCATTTTGTAAATTTATTTATTAATTTTGAGCAGTAGGCCTACAAGGAAGGCACATTGTATGATATCTTCTCTCTCTCTCTCTCTCTCTCTCTCTCTTTTTTTTTTGGGGGGGGGGGTAGCCAAAAACCTTTTTAAACGCCCCATCACTGAAATCACTCTGGACAATTAAGGCACGCTAGCAAGTAATCTTCCAGAACGCAAACCCATTGCCTTATTCTTCAGTGGGGTACGTACCCACCGTTCTCCACTTTTCGTATATGAAACATCACTATTTGATAAACAATTAGTCTTTGAATTAAAATAAAATAATATTTTCACCTTTGTCTTTTTTTCGAGGAGGAAGCGTTTTATTTCAGCCCTCATTTCCTCGTTTTCCGTAAGCTTATTTTCTTGAGACCTGAAGATGTTTAATGTAGGAAAGACTCGAGTGAGTATAAGCAGTCCAATTGCATTCGCAACACTCGGTACATCTGCTATTTCCTTGGTAATAACCATATGGTGAAGCACGAACATGGCAAATAACGACAGAAAAGTGATCATTGCCACGATTTTGGTAACTTCTACATAGATTGGTTTATATATTTCTATGTATTTCAAAAACAACTTCCATGAGACATGAGGTATATTGTTCTGATCTGCACTCTTTGATGGAGTTTGCTTTTCAATCGAAATAGCTACCTCTATGAATGTGCGAAGACGAGTCTTGTAATCGTCATAATATTGGATGAATATCTGCAGGACAAATGCTACAAATATTGTGGTTGCATAAAACGCCCCTTGTACTGCGTTGTAGTTAATCAAAAGACCAATGGTAGTTAAAGCAGCGATATCCACCAAATATGCGATGAACAGATTTGCAAGAAGATTCGTGTAGACCATCAAGGAGCAGCATATTAGGAATTTACAAAAACCCTTTACTGAAGGAAACATACTGGTAGTATTTTGAAACACAATAATACCCCATAAAGGCAGGTCATGGATACTTTTAATGGCAAATGTGTCTTTCATAATCAACGGTTGATAGGGAACATGTAAAAATGGTACTGCATAGAAAAGTAATAATATGAAAAATGGAAAAATGAGAAATATAGAGCTCAAGCCATGCTGTGAAAGAAATGTAATCCACAATGAAGGAAAGAAAAGTGTTTGGAAGCGACGGAGGTTGTAACGACAAAACTTGTTTAGCTCCGAACCAGAAGATTCTACTGGTGGCGGAGGATTTAAAGAGCCATACAGGTGATGCAGGATAGTCGTTTTGGTCCTCGGTATTGTCCAAAATAATCGGATGAAATTAACAATGTCTCCTCCGCTACTGGTACAGCATTCTTTAGAAGACAATATCGAGAAAGCTGCTATGGCTATCCAAAGGCAAAGGGTCATCATCACAACGAATGCCACAATAAGTACTGTATCAAACGAGGAAAAGTTATGAAAAAATGTTTCATTCAAACGACGAATGAAAACTTCCCCCTCTAAACATATATACGCTGCCCAACGAATGTGTGGTACTAGAGTCAGCAAAATACCATAGAACATATTTCTGAGCAAAATAACATATTCTCTGTTACTCGAAGAATGGAAGAGGAAATGATGAAATCCAAGTGGTATGTCTGTCTTAGTTTCAACAAACTCTTCGTTATCCACATCCTGGAAAGAATCTTTGTTATCCACATCCTGGAAAGAATCTTTGTTATCCGCAACATTCACAACCAGTGGTGGGTGTTTTCTGGTAAATTTTATGAGGATAAGAGGAGAGAATCCCGCGATGAAAAATGCGATTAACCGTAAAACATTAATCCACCATTCTTTTTCAACGTATTCTGACACACCATACATCCAACACTGATATATTGTATCCATGGTTCGAGCGTCAGTGATGTCAGTACGTATTGGTTTCTTCTCGATGCATATTTTATATTTTTGCTTTTTGTAGCCTTTTTCCTCTGCCTCGGACCTTGATATGGCAGCGTCTGCGATGCTTTTGAGGTAATCAATGAGCATTATTTCTTTATTTTCATCAGATTCTTTCCTGAAGCAGTGATGAAACGACAACGGAACATTAACGTCCATAGCATGAACACCAGGACTGAGAGTTCCAAGAGAAAGATACACAAAGTCATATTGAAGAGTCAGTAAGTAAAACCCTTTTCCATCCAGGGCCATTATGAAAGTGAATGGTTCAATTGCATTGTCACTCTCATACAAAGTGGTAATATTTTCAATATGAAAATGAAAATATATAAATGCACCGTTATCAAGCAATAGCTGTGAAAGTACGTGCAGTTCTTCTGGATCATCAAACGGTAAAAGCTGGCAATCACTTCCTTTGTTCGATGCATTCGCACTCTTTGAAATTGTCTGTTCTTCACAAACCCTCTCCTCATGCTCCTTGTTATGAATTGTGCCTTTCAGATTTTCTGTAGCATTTTCGACCTGATTTGCATGTTTTCTTCCCATACATGGCATGAGCATAAAGAATACGATGATAAAAATAACTCCTTTCTCCATTCTCATCTGGTTTCGTAACGAAAATCCAGGAGTTGGGGTCAACGTGTATTTCTGTAACTCCTCCCAAACGACGTTCGTGCAAGCAGTTTAAATTTGAATTATGACGGTATCAATATTTGATCCATCTACGTCAACATACGATGAGGAGGGTTTTACACCCCCTCCATTCAAATCAAATAAAATGTCTGCCGTAACCTATTCCTGACATTCGTAACAGAACGGAGAGAGAGAGAGAAATGTACCAGGACCAACACCAGCACTGCCACTGTATCTACTTTTCATGATCTGTAAATTACACCCACGACACCATGGGTCTAAGGGTCATATTTTTCATTAACCCAATATGACTATGACATGAGAGTGTGTACATTTTTAAGAATCGGTCTGAAAAGCGTTCGAAAAGGGGATAGGGGTGATAAAGCCAAGTAGGCTTATACAGAAATGCAGACAGCAAATTCTTAATGTGAATATGCATGTAACCCCCTCCAAAAAGTAATAATAGCACTTTATGTTTTCAACAGTAGGCGGTGGCGTAGCGTGGGTCAATCCATTGAGGGGTTACCGATGTCATTGGAGGGGGCAGTGACGTTTAAGGGAAATAGCGACCGGAGGCAAGCACTGAAATAGCGCCCTGGGCCCCTGTCGAAACATCTCAACCTATATTCAAGATATAATGTAGCCGAGCTACATGAAAAATTTGGGATGCATCTTATATCATGAAAGGGGGGGGGGGGATCTTTCACAAAATATATGTAAAATGCAAACCGGTCGAGTATTGTTCTGATTGTAGACACTATTTTTCATTTTTTTGTAATAACCTTAAAACATTTCTTAGCACTTTATGCTAGATTGGGTAGTAAGACTAGACAGGGTCCTAAACTAACCTATGCGAAGGCGACAGATCTTTAGAAATTTTAGCCCTTGTATGAATTGTATTTTCGATTCACTTTACCTACAATAAGGGCGCAAAACTGTCCAAATACACTATAATCTCATGGGAACAAGACAATCAAGCATTAAAAAAGTCCCAATCTACACGAGGTCACAAAGCGACCGGACAGAAAATAGTATTTTTCGCCCTCTATACATCATGTACATTGTATATATTTTGATGATCTTTACCTCGGAATGGGGGCGCAAAATCAAACAAGAGGGAAAAGACCAATCACCTTCACACCCCCTCCCTTCCGACCGTAGCTATACGACACTGCTATTACATGAACATATTATTTATAACTTAATGCAACTGAATATAACAAAGAATGAATCATTATCTTTGTCTGCATTATTTACGATAAAAATATCATGTTTTCAAACATAACATCATGTTATAATTACAATTACCTGATTACAATAAACTTGTCATCGCGTCCACTGTAACTTCGTCACCACACCGACTGCGACTTCGTCATCGCACGAACTATTTCGTCAATGTACCCACCGCGTAACTTTGTAGTCGCATGCATCAACCTCAAGTGTTTGCACTGCACCAGTTACAAAATTCGTCAAGACACCAATTACAATTTTTCTTCATAGCACCAACAATCTCAACTCTCTCGCCAATAAGACCAAATTTCCTCACCGCGACTACGCAATTTTGTTATCACATTTTAAACTTTTGTTACTTTAAGTTGGTTTTGAGCGATCTTGCTTAACACAAAGCGTTCCCTTCATTGCAGGGGCCAATGGGGCAGAGGGCTGCAACCCCCCCCCCCCCCCCCCACACACACACACATTTAAACTTTGTTTTTTAGTAGGCGAGTTTCATAAATGCTAATGTTGTAGACGCATGTACTTGCGCAGGATGCTCGGTCGCACCTCTGCCCCTTTCCACTTTCAAAAACACTCTTCAGCCCCTGCAACCATTGTCATCACCAGTAGTAATACATTAATTTTCATTTATTGTAAATAGAAAGGCATGACATGAGTTTTTTAAAGGTAGGTATGGGGTATCGTCACTCATTGAAAATTTTGATTTTATTTGTCTTCCTACACTTAAATACTAAAATTCAAACGTTCAGTGATCTTTTGATAATTCACATTTTGTCCAAATGTGGGTTAATTTTTTTTTTTTTTTTTTACTAGTTTCCGTTTCCCTTTTAAATAATTTTTTATTTATTGCATTCAAACTTTAAAAAAAAAGTTTCATTTTAAAATGTTGTCTAAAAAGCGGTACTAACATGTATCGATGAATTTGCTTTGATTGAATTCTTTGTCTTTGATACCACCCTTTATGATTTTCAGTTTTATCCGCTATGGTATATTTCCTCTAGTCTTCAACATTTTGGCACTCATGACCTAAGACATGTAAGAGTCCAGACTTATGGCTTGATGTTTATCTAATTATGCGACAAAGAATGTTATGACAATTAAAGATGTTCTTTCTCATAAAGTTTTTGCTAAATGTCGATACATGTTGTAGTTGTTCTGTCAAGATGATAACAGTAGACTTCCACGTATAATATAATGATTCATCATCTCTCCATCCACATTGTTTTGTTCGTTCGACGATTTAAAAAAAAAATGGTTTCGTTTTTAAGGGTCATAATTCAATCCAGGTAACAGAAAATGAGAGGTAAAGAGAATCTCTTTTTATCTTCTGGTCAACAGGCCAAATCGAATGTCATTATAATATTTTGTTCAGTTTGATCTAAGAGATTTGAACTTGATTAAGCCACTCGCTCTCCATCACCTCTCCTAGGGTAAGCCTTGTCTTCGGGGAAATGGTCAACATGCTTCTGATCAGATCCCGACATTCATCTCTCACGGTTGTACTTTGGCTGGCGTCAAAGTGTGCTCCTGAGTACTGCTGGTGTAGAATCTTCTTGATGTTCTTAACATCGTCTCCGAAGGGCATGCACCCGACCACCAGGATGTAGATGACCACACCCAATGCCCAGACGTCACTCTGAAAGGGACAATAAGGAACGGAGCGGATGATCTCCGGAGCAGCATAAGCGGCAGATCCACAGAATGTCTTGCTGAGGCTACCCTTCCCAACTGATCGCACGAATCCGAAGTCGGTGAGCTTGATGTTGTTACAGCGATCCAGCAGAAGATTTTCACATTTTACATCGCGATGTGCCACGTCCATTTCATGCATATACAGAAGGGCTCTTCCGGTCTGTAGAGACCATTTCCTCGCAAGAACTTCGGGGACGGCACCCTTGGTGACCGTACGGATATATTCCAAGACATCACCCGATTCCGCAAACTCTAAAATCATATAGACTTTTTGATTCTCTTCGAACCACTCATAGGTGCGGAGAACATTAGGATGCTGAAGCTGACGAATGACGGCCAGCTCTCTAGGGAGAAATTTGTCCTGGTAATCTCGTGGTGCTCGTCTTCTATCAATGATTTTCACGGCGACTCTCTTGCGAGTTATCTTGTGCACCGCCATTCGTACTTTTGAGTAACTACCGGAGCCGAGTTTGTGTGCCAGACAATATCCACGACTGAGCATCACAGTGCCATCATTAACAGCATTGTTCAGAGGAGCTCGTTCTGGTGTGACGGTTCTTGCTGGTTGGGATGTTGGACTTTTACCCATAGATCGGATTTTCAAACCGATGGCTTTAACTGAACTCTGCATTGTGAACTCTGCACCTTTTTCTTTGATATGATCAATGTTCGAAATCTTACTCTCCCCAGATATCAGACCCTTTTCTGATTAGGTTATCTTATATTCTTTAACTTTATGATTCAGCCAGGTTAAGTCAATCAATATACTTTGATTATACAATATGCCGTTACTAGTGTGACTGTAGGAAATACAATGTTACGTCATAATGGTAATTGCGCGTCACCATTTCTGATGCGCTCTCGCGCCTGGAGAATATAGGTTACATCCATGGGGTCATGACAGTAGTTTCGCGTAGCGGCGCGCTAGCTATAGCTAGCCAGTCGGCTTGCATTGATGATGATGTCATAATGATGATTGCGCGTATCCATTTGTGGTGCCTCTGGGCCCCATCTTACAAAGAATTGCAATCAATCTCAAAATGGCAATAGCCAATCAAGATCATCGTAGCATGCACATATTGTTCAACATAGCCACTATCAACCAATCAGAATCGTTGTTTGAAACTTGTGATCAATCACAACTTTTTGTAAGATGGGGCCCTGATCTCGCTCCTAACTTGCGTTTAAACGCAACTCAGGAAAATCAAACGCAACTTTATTTTTAGCCAATCAGAAGTGCGCATTAAGGACTTGCGTTTGATTTTTAGGAGTTGCGATTAAACGCAAGTTTTGTGCAACGGGCCCCTGATCCTGTTGATAATTTAGGTCACATCCATGGGGTCATACCTTTGCGCAGCCAGTCAGTTTGCAAAAGTATACATTGTTACGTCATAAAGCTGTTCGCGCGTTACGATTTTGCGACGCGCTCTGGATTCCGGAAATGATATAGGTCACATCCACGGGGTCATATCATATACTAATATCCGCGTAGCCAGTTTACGACCATGAGTACGACAGCTTGGGCCTGGGGGATCGGAGATGCTGAATGTGAAATGAAGTGGCAAAAATTAGCATTTTTACTGTAAATTTAGTTTATGCTAATTTCTATGATGGTATTGATAATATGCCTATGATATTTAACGATAATGATTCTACTCATTATAATTCTCGAAAAAGATAATAGGGACTTCAACAATAGTTGCCATTTCTCCTAGGAAAATAATTTTGGTATTCAGAAAAAGAAAATCCATCAGGAAAGACAAATCACATGTCCATAGTTAATTATAAAGAGCAAAAAAAGAACAATTCTAAGTCCTGATTTCCATGAATCGGAAGTGGGGTAAAACATTTGAAATATTGTAAGTTCTAAATAGATCTATGTCATGATAATACAGTATAAAAAAATGCAAACCCGTCGCCTGATTTTGCTAACTGTGGTGACGAAGATATAGTTGATGTAACGACGAGTTTGGTTTAATGATGATAACATGGCGTGATGTCAGTTGGAGATAGAGGGAGAGATATGGGCAGGGAAATCTTTGGTGTATTGTTTTCATAGTCGTATGGACACATTTTCGCGAGGGGATGACACCTTTTGCCTGAATATCAACTTTCCAGTTTCTAATTTTTGCGAGCGGGCGAAGAGAGCCAGTAAAAATTTTGACACTTTTTAGAGTGAAAATGACAAAAAATTCCATATTCGGGCATATCACTACCCAAATATGAGGAAACTGGGGCACCTCACTGTCCGAATATGAGGTGGTGGTTGCCCAAATCATGATATCGGCAATTTCAAAATTCTCGCTGGCTGCAGCCCCTAATCCCCCGCCTCGTACGCCTATGGTTGTTTTGTTTTATTTTATCTAGTTTAGTTTAGTTTTTTTTTTAATGAGTTCTATGGACATCAGTAAGATAAAAAGCGCCCATTCGGAAAAGCTCAAAAACATGTGAAAGTAAAAGATGATCCCAAGACGCGAATATACGACTTGCAACAACATGGCCTTGCTCGAGCCTCCTGCGCTAATGACCATCCATTTTCTTTGTTTACGTCATGCGTCATGCGCAAAAGCCGGTCTAAGTGAGGCGCTTGCGCGTTGCCATACGTACTTTTCATTCATAAAATTGGTAATGTTTACATATTCGCATAAGTTGCAGCCAAAGGAAAGCACCGTCGTAAAAGTAGTTATCACAGTCGAGAAATTCTCAGGACTCAGTACTATCAAGCTAACAACCACCCATCTTAAAAAGACAGAAAAGCTAGAAGAAGAAAAAAAAACAGCCATTCTTTCAAATACACAGAGCTGAAATAAAAAAGTTGAAAAAGATATATATTATCAGACAAATATATGTGAATAGATCAATATGTTATCACCACAAACTAACTTGGAAAGTAACCCTTCGACGCCAGATCAGGCAAAGAGCATGGCAGGCACGACGTCGGTTCGTCGAGTTATCAATGAGGAAGTCATGTTAAACAAGAAGGGGTATACCTTGGGGTTGATGTTAGGGGAGGGGTCGTATGCCGCCGTCTATTCCTGCCAATTGAACAACAACCGAGGAAAGTGTGCCATTAAAATCGTCAATAGGAAGAAGGCGCCCAAAGATTTTTTGGAGAAGTTTCTTCCGCGAGAAATCAAAATCTTGGGTCAAGTACAGCATAGAAATATTGTCAAATGTTTTGAAATATTTGATACTGGTAACAAGGTAAGTCATTCCATGCGTTCATCATTCGTGACTAGGCCCTAGATGAGGCCAAGTTGTCCAACGTTTTATTTCTTTCGGGGGGAGGGTGACGGGGAGGGGGATACTATTTGACTGATCTCGATTTAAAAGTCCTTTGTAAATCGTCATGACTTCTTTACATAAAATGGATTTGCAAGATACAGGTTAAACTAATACAGCCGATCTGAGAACCTGATCGGCAAAAATATTTAAGCCCGAAAGTATGCCTACAAAGTGGTTTACTTATTAGTCTGGATGAAATACATGAGCCAAATAAATTTCCATGATTTTAAATCACTTTATACTTAAACAAAATTCCATTTTTAAAATCTCTTAGGTTTACATGGTGCTGGAGTTAGCTGGACACGGTGATATGTTGGACTATATTAAACTCCGCCGGTCATTGACTGAAGAAAAGGCGCGGTCATTCTTTAGTCAAATGGTGGATGGTGTTGCATATCTCCATAGTATGAATGCAGTACACAGGTCAGTAATATATTGAGACATCTTTAAAATCTGTCCTGAAGACTTGAAGTAATGAGCACCAATCTATAAAAAAAAAAAAAAAAAAAATCGTCAAGATTAAATTGTAAAAAGGTGATTGGTGGAGGAATCACGACGACGATGATGATGGGTGATGATGGAAAAAAATGTATGATACATGTACGTATATTCAATGAAGTAAATGTTCCAATTATAATTATATCGATAGCGATGAATGATAGCGAAATGGTTGGTGACAACAGAGGAAAATGATTAAGGTTCGTTGTGAGTTTTATTTATCTCATTGAAACTAAAATTCTAACTCTGATACCTGTGCGAATAACCGTGAACACTGTTCATCTTTGTTAGCTTTACGCTCTCTTCATAATGATGCCAATTTGCCCCCTCTCTTTTCAGTGATAGTAGTGCTCTCGAAGAAGTTATTCATCTGCACATCTCTATTTGTCGATTTGTGTCGTCATTGTGTCGATTCGGGATCATAATTATAACGATCATAATTATCCATGCAAAAGCAAACGCAGAACCTAACCTCCCTGCTCCTTTAACAAAATCGACTTTTTATATTTTATCCTTTATCACACTTTTCACATTCTTCCTTATTTATGTACCTGTGTCACAGGTGAGAATCCTGCGTATTTACAAAAATACTTCCATGAATTTGATAGTATACATTTTACGTACTCACAATGTAAGTAATGTTTAGGGGATATTAAGTCAAATATTCATACTTGGAATTAAAGGGACTTGAAGTGTGAAAACATTCTACTGGACGCATCAAATACCATCAAAATATCCGACTTTGGATTCGCACGCTTCATGGAGCCACAGGATCTTAGCAAGACCTACTGCGGCAGTGCTGCTTATGCTGCCCCGGAAATATTGAAGGGAAGTATGTATAATGGTAAGGGAACTCTCTAAAATCATCACAACCCCCTCTTCTTTTCTAACATTACTATATTTAAAATCCAAAATAAAGTTTCAAGCACAGACCTTTTCAAATTTCCCATAATCTACAGGAGATAATTTGTTCAAAAATGTTTAATCGCCATATCATATTTCTAAGTTATTATAAGAATCTTATCGTCCTGCATATTATTATTGCAATTGTAATGTAATCTATTATCTACATAGTATGATATTACCCCATGTTGATGGAAATGTACCAATGGTTTATAAATACTCATACACAAATATATATAAATATCATAACATTTTCTTAAATATGAGGCAAGACAATTTAAATAAGTTATGAATTCTGTGTTTTCTGATAATTATGATTCTAAAAAATAGAAATAAGTTAATTTGTGGTCCCCCAAATTCGTGTGTTATGGTCTTTTGTTTAGCTTATGTTCAATACTAGTCAAATTCTAGTAGCTGTCGAATTAATATGTGTCAAAAGAGTAAAATGAATTGAAATATACACATATAAATTCAGGTAAAGCATACGACGTGTGGAGCCTGGGAATCATTCTCTATATCATGGTGTGTGGAACAATGCCCTTCGATGATTCTAACATCAAACGGATGATCAAAGACCAAATGGATCAACGACTCTGCTTCACAAAGAAGAAAGAACTCACGCTACTCTTTAAAGATATCATTCTGGCTGTTCTTCAACCAGCGGCAGAGAGGAGGTGAGAGAAAGCGAGAGAAAGAGAGAGAGAGAGGGAGGGGAGAGAGAGAGAGAGAGAGAGAAGGGAGATTTTAAGCAATAAGAGAAATAGGGGGAGACATAGAGATAGAAAGACACAGAAAGATATACAAGCGGAAACGTGAGATGGCGATGAGATCAAATGTGATACAAAGAAAATGTTTTTGTCTATAGACCTGTAAGAAGTGGAAAGTTGCAATATGTCAAAATGCTAATACTCTAATTTAAAAAAAGCTTGATATATATTCACTAATATAAACAATCCTTCCAATAAATCTGGTAATATAAAGTTGTGTAATTTTTGGTTGTTTTAAAAAATCAATTCGCAGACTTAAAGTGCACGAGATCCCAAACCATCCATGGATGCAAGACGGATGCAACTTCAAGCAAGTCCCAACCGCAAGCAAAGCTGGCACATCACGCCATTCAAACGCCTCTTCCAACCGTGGAAGTCCTCCTGCACACCCCCCGACTCCTACCCCTGCAACAAGCAACCTGGTGGAAAGTAACCGCATCAGCGGTAACAACAACGCAACGACGAGATCAACGCCACCGCTGCGAGAAGACAGATCTACCGAATCCACCAGCCGCTTCACGCAGAATTTGACAAGACGCAGCAAGAAAATCGAGCCCGGTGCATCCGCCGTGGCGTCTGCGAGTCAAGACAGTATGCATTCACCTATGCCTTCAAGAACCACTGATGTCGGGAGGAACACTCAGAGGGATGGTCCTCGAGGACGGGCTAGACAAAAAACCACCACCAGACAAACTCGAAATGCACCTTGATCCAACCACCTGCACACTTAGTCTTGTAAAATTTAAATTTAGAATGAAAATGGCCTATTCAAAGTCACTCCTCAACTTTGGCACAACCAAATTATTTTTCTGTATCAAAAATTAAGTTATCATATAATTCCTTGTACATTCAATCGAAATAGGCCACATTTTTATTCATGCATGCCATTTCTTCAGGCAGAATATCGCCCACTTCCAAAATGTATCTAGTATGTTCTGTCTGTCTGTTCATTTTAGCCATAGAAAATGCAAGCACTGAGAGGCACAAGTGATAATTTTTAGAAGTCAAAGTAATAAAAAATAGAAAATTGATTCACCTCCTACCAAGAATTATGAAATATGGAGGACATATTACCGCTGAATCAACTATGTTTATGTTCCTGGAACACTAATCATGTTCCCCTATTTATAGGTTATAAATACAGTTACAGTGTAAATAAAAGATATTTATGACAAATTATTTTCAAATAATGCTCATGTGTTCTTTGTCTGTCTCTTGCTACCCTCACAAAACCCGAACATCTCAACAGAAACTACCAAATATAAAAAGATTCTTTACATGCTTTGAAATATGTTTTATTTCACCCTGCACACACTCACACTTGATAGATATTTCAGAAATAAACTTCACTGATCTGCAATTACATTCCATAATTTGATATAGGTAATCCAAGCAGCTATGAAAGCAATATATACATAGATATTTTTTCAAACAAATTCTGTAAGACATGCATAAAGACAAGCAGCAAAAGAGATGAGCTGAACAAATATAACAATAGACTGAGCACTGAGCTGGATTTAAACAATTATACACTCTATGCATAAAAAGTTTGAAATTTTTTATCATCTGTGAGTTGAAGAAATATATATATTAGGCATGTGTGTCCATCCATGGAGGGTGTGTGAGGACTACTCATTTATTCCCATTCAAAGACATATTTTGTTATAATACATTTTTTGTACTAAAAATTAAGAAAATTTCAGCACTGTGGATCAGAGCGCAAGAGGCATTTTGCTTCCTCTTTTTTTTTCTTGAAACTTTACTGAATGGTGCAATACAGTGAAAACAGAGTTTTTTTTTCCCTACTTGCTCCCTACATATTTAAATAGAACCATACATTTTTATGAATATCTTTAAAACAACAATGGTCTCCTAAATACTAACAAAGCCCTCAAAAAGATAAATGTATATCAGAAGAATTTTTAAAAGTGAGTGGATAACTACTTCACATATTGAAACAAACCGTCATTCTAATAAATGCCTTTACGAAACAGAAACATATTTCATTTAATGCTGTTTAACAGAAAAAGAATAAAGATAAAATCTAATAAAAAATGAGTTGCACGTTGTGCATATTATATATTATTTTCAACCAACCACCAAAGCAAATTCTCCCATAACGAGTTGAGACATCACACCCACTATTAGAAATAAATCCATTTACATAATACTTTAAATATCTACAAAAATAGTGTAATACTGCATGTTTTCAAGGTAAAAACTAGATTGAAAATACATTGTCATTATTTCCATTTACATATTTACATGTTCAATAGGACAGTCATGCATAATTTGATAAATACATACAAATAAATTTTTAAAGAGACTTGTAGAACTCTTAATCTAATACAAGACCTGGACGGACATGAAATGATTGCTAAATCTAAAGCAGCCATATACAGTACCTCTCTAAGAAAAGTTGATCTAACACGACCTGGACGGATTTATAAACAACAACTGAAAGAAACCACACAAAGAAAAGCTGAAATAAAAAGAATGTAGAAATATTGATTTACACTACATAGAATACTGCTCTTTGGTATTTGATCACATCTAACAAAACGATTGATCTTCTGTACCTGAGTACTTGACCATCAGCACAATAACCTGTCATCTCACATGAATTGGAGAAATGATGCGACAATCAAAATGATTCTTTCGTTTTCTTCTGTTTCCTGTATGGTTTACAAATCAATGATAAATGCTTTCCTCTATTTACACTTACTGGTCAAATATGGTGAGTTTATTCCCCCTCCCATTATCAATATTTAACATTCAATTTGATACTGAACCAACCATCTAACAAGATGCTGGTTGCATTCTAGGCAATAGCTGAATATACAACCAAAGTGATTCCTAACCTCTTACAACTATTTTTACACAAAAGGGAAAATGGTACCATATCTACAGACTTTAAAATGTATTTCTTAAGCTTCGTTCACATATGCCACAGTAAACCTTGGAGTTTTTTTAAGTGTAAAGCACTTCACATTTGTGTATCTAATATAAACAGATAAGTGAGTACACATAGGACCTTTACTGTGCACAGCTACTTTTTTTGTCATCCCCACTTGCCATTCATATACATGTAAAAAAATCTGTGGCATATGTGAATGAGAAATTACATTAGAGTTCGATCTACAGACACATGTGGAAGAATGATTCTTCTCATAGCCAGAGGAATGGAAGAAGTGAGCCCCATTATCTACTATCTTGGTGTCTTGTCTGTTGTACGTCGCCGTGGTGACGATGGAAGGGGTGATCTATTGGGAGAAATGGCACCTTTCTTCTGACCTTTGCTTGGCTGTAAAATTTGGAAGTCAAACAGTGAGAGAGAGAGAGAAATGGAGAGAAGAGAGAATTTTAACCTTATTATATGTCTCCATTCAGAGGCTTTTCAAATTAAGAGAAAGCCTGAGAATCATTTATGTAGTTTAAAGGGGAGATTAGGGATCAGAAGTAACACTATAAGTGTAATTATGCTTCTACTGTGCTTTTAGCATGGCTGCACCAAAGACACATATTTAGTAGAGGTGAAAACTAGCATTGGTGTACATATTGCAGGTGGACCACTACTCCAGATTTTCAGTCTTTTCACAAAGTGCAGTTTCCTTTAACAGATAAGTTTTGACAAATTAAATCTACTCAAAACAAGAACTTAATTCCCATACATAATTATTTAGATGCTTCCTCTCAAATGAGCAACATTGCCTTTGCCCTGCAACCTGCAGCTCTAACAGACATCTTCCCTATGGCTGTGGTATTAGTTTCACATTCACACATATTCTTTTCTCTGACATGATAAAACCTGTGACAATACTAAAAGCTTACCTTTGTTGAGACTTCCTTGATAGGTGAAGGTGCTCTGTTGTTCCTGGGAGGTGGAGGTCCATACAGGTAGGAATTATTGGCTAGAGCTGACTTGCTGTACTCCATGGCTGGTGTCTCCAATCTCTCTGGGGTACTCACCTAGTAATAGATCAGAGGTCAAATTGTTATGAATAATAATAATAATAATAATACAATACATTTATTAGGCGCTTAATACGGATGTTCCTAAGCGCACGGTTTACCGGAAAATTAAGATTAAATCCAAAATAATACAAAAATACAAAAATTATTAGAAATGGTAGTTACAATGGTAGTTACAATGGCAACACTAGTAGCCACCATCTAAGAGTCCATGAAAATGCACAATGTCTATGTTTTCAGGACAAGTTTCACCCCACAAATACAATTATAGTTTCATAATCTATTATCTTAGTGACATAATATGAGCATGTAACTGAAGATTACAGCCCAAATCAACTTTCTATATATTAGCCAATCTGGACAGAGGTTCTCACTCAAACTAAATATGGGATGGATCTTGGTGAAATAATTCTTAAAGTTGTTAATAATAACTGTATCTTGCCTTAATATCTTCCACACAAATTGCATTTTTTTTTAAATTCACTATTGGTGGAAATAATAATTTTCAACCAAGCATCGTTGGTCACTGAAACATGTACATCTATTTAGGACATTCTGGAGAATAAATATGATTTCTTCCAATACCCTTACAAAATCTACTCACCCTATAGACAGGTAAGGCTCTGAACACTGCTCCAAGACTCATTTCTCCCGTCTTGAAGCTCTTGAGATGGTCGTTGTAGAAGTGAGGTTTCTGAAGTGCTTCAAAGAACTTCTTGTCTTCCGGCTCCAGCTTCTTGCTTCTGGTTTGTTGGTAAGCTGAACGACGAAATGGCTTCCATCTGTATCAACAAAAAGATGAAATGAAGTTCAGTTCAGGTGTTACAGTATCTATTTGAAATCAGCTGGAATCTGGCAATTTAAGATGTAGAAGATGAAGTAATGTCAAAAGTCAGCATATGATACAAATTTGATTTTTTGGGAAAAAAAACATAGTTTCTTTATACACCATTGCAAGAGATTTCAAGTCAATGAAAGAAATGAATCATAGGTCTGAATATAAAATTTGAAAAGTTAAGCCAAAAGAGAAAATAAAGAGATTTTACCACTTCATATTTTAAATCAAAACAGAAAGTATTGCTTTTAAAACAGCATACAAATTGTTCTTTAATTTTCCATACCTTACACAGACAACATTAAAAAATATTACTACAATACACAGGAACAAAGTTGATTTTCTAATAGTCTCTTTATGTTTGCCAACTTTACACTTACTTGTCACTGTCAAAGATGAGAGGATACTCATAGCTCTGAGTGTTCTGCTTCTTCTTTTCACTCTCCCTCTTGGGTGGTAACAAGGGCCTCTCAGCAATGTCATAGGGCAAGACTGGCTCACTGGAGCTCTCTGCACTGGGGTAGTTCCAGGGTCGATGCTGACCAAAGAAACCCATGAAGTGACTCCTCTGTGGGGCGTCGGCATACCACACCCTAAGAAAGTGTAACAAAGAAACAAGGGGTCAACGTGATGTGATGTCTCTGAGTATTAAGTTCCTACTAAACTATAGAGCAATATACACTTTCCATTGTGATTTGCTTTTAATATGTAAATGAGAGACTTGCTTGTCATGAATTCAGTGATAGCACATCTTCTTTTAAATATCCCTCTCTTTGTAACAATCACTCTTTTAGTCAACTGGTGTGTTAAGAGAGAACTCAGGAATGATTATGATTCTTTGGCACATTTGGGACAAATAAGAGAATTACCACCTTTCATTCTTTATGAATCTGTCGAGCAAATGAAACAGAATTTATCTGATCACTTTTGTATGACAAAAGTGAAAAAAGTGCAAGTATAATAGCTTTGTTTTTGTTATACATACCTTACTGAACCATCTGTTGATCCTGATAAAATAACTTTCATTCTATCCACATAGATCAGACTGACAATCTTACTAAGGTGGGCTCTCCAACTGATCAACTGCTGCACTGCTCCCTGTTCATTCATAAAGAAGATGAAACAGAAATTAAAAAAAACAACTCCTTGTAAATACACAACAGACATGCACTCCCATTATTGTTGTAATTACAGTGCACATGTCACAACATGCAAAACTGTCTAAATATTTGGTTTAAACAGATTCCCCCAAATTTCATATCCTCATCATCGCACTATTCAATATGTAAATAAATATAATATAGAAACATGAAAATAGCTTCATTTGAACACTAAAAAGTGTTGAATAAACAATGAAATACTGTGAATAAAGGAACCTGATTAATGTGATATTCCTGAACTTACATGTTCATCGTTCAGGGGATCCTCCAAGAGCTCAGCAACATTCCACATTGTTATGTAACCCTCTGTCATTAGAAATGATAAATCAGGAGAATGAGAAATTTATCATTTAACAAATGAGAAATTAAACAATTACTTTGAATCTATAAATGTTCACATATCAACTATCATGTATTGTAATGGCAAGTTTCACATTAATAGTGAAACAAAGATTTCATAATTTGCATAAAGGGAGCTTTCAAATGATATCTCATAAACAAAGTAAACTGTTGACAAGGGTAAAAAGATGAAAAAAAAAACAGCAAAATAAACCGTTTCCACCTCTAAGGTATGATAAACATTCCACATTCAAAGTTTAACAAAGACTTTTACAACAAGGGTACATGAACAACAGGTGTAAGATTGTCTTTAATAATCATTAGGCTTAATAATCATCATATCAAATGTCATTCTCAGTGGTCAAAGGATGAATATCTCATATATGACTTACTCATGTCTCCAGTGATGATCATATTACAGTCTTCATCAGAACAGATAGATGTCACAGGAGATCCTTGTCTCTTTGTCATCGGGCTCAGCATTCTCACAACCTCTCCCTGTAATCATACATAAGAAAAGGAAATAATATAATGAGACAAATACATTGTTAACACTACTGTCAATAACACAAGGAAAACTGACATCAAATAATCCTGTTTTACTTCCATTCAATATATACCATCAAATGTCAGAGTAATCAGAAGATCGAAATACATAAAAGTAGACAATCCCTACATTTCACTACAATGCACACAAACGATACAAAATCTTGTAAGAAAGACATGATGATTACCTCCATAGTCCAGAACCTGATGAAGGAATCAGCATGGACGGAAACAAGGACAGGATCATACTCTGTGACCAGCATCTTGGTGTTAGGGTCCTGCTCACTTTCAGGCTTAGATCCCAACCTCTCCATCTCCTGATCTTCCATTTTCTCTTCTTCTTTCTCTCCATCTTGAATGACAGTCTCCATGTCTTCAGCTTCTCCTTCCCTTGGGCTTGCTGCATCCTGTTCCATCCCTTCTTCATCTTCATCCTACCAAAAGAAGAATAGACAGAGGAAAAATATGATCTATATTGAACATATTCAGATTGTAGAGGCACATGCAATAACCAAATGGTTAAAAGTAGATTGAAATTGTTTCAAGTGATGACCCAAAATCAATCTGAAATGTCATGGACAACAATGGAGCCAATAAAATAAACTTCAAATGAAAAATTTCTTTAAAAATATACATACATGTATGACTGCTAAACATACTTAGAAAGTGTAAAAAAATAAAGAGAAATAAATTTCTCTTGTAACTCATAAAAGATAACCATTTCACATGATACTTTCTAATATATTGTTATTCCATTATATTGATATTCCAACAATATGATGGTAATTTATGCACAATTTCACTATTTTCACTTGAAAATGATGAAGAATACATCTACATCTGCTATTGAAATAAAGACTCAAATGCAGATTATATAAACTGATAAAATATGAAATTCAAAGCAAAATGGCAAAGCTGACCTTTTCTTTTTGAAGTAATGATGATGCATCTGAGTCTTCATCACCCTCTTTTATCTCATCAAGCTCTGAACCAGGGGTCATTGAGCCTTCCTGTCTCACTGTCAGTTTCCTAGGACAAGAATAAAACAAAATTTGAGTACAAAATTTCTCTGACCAAAAAAGGCAGATTAATGAATATTACACGGTGATGTTAGTGTGAAACTGTTGAGTGCATATTCACTGAATCACAAATACACTGTTAATTGTGTATTCTGTTAATTTCTGCAGTTCATATCTCTTGACTGTATTTCAACAAGCCACTCATTTGTTTGAGAGAGAACTCCTGTTCTGTACACCCCTTCACTACATTAGACAATACTTTTTGGTCCAGACTTACATTATCAAAGTAGTGCTAGATAACAAGGAAAAATGAACTTCATATATCTTTAATCAAAACAAAGGAAATCAATGTTAATGATTTTAAATCATATTAAGAAGTACAACAGAACTGGGACAAGAACCATACACTATCTTTTTAGAAAGGTTCATCACATAGGGAATCAGTATGACTCACTTAATAAAAGCAGGATCTGGTCTCCTTGTCCTATGAATAAGAAACATCATCATGTAGACCTTATGAGGATTAGGACTCTTCAATCTACTACTCTCATCTTCAGGTCCAGGAGGCAATGGAGGCATCTCAAATCTAGAAAACAAACAAACAAACAGACCAAAAAAAAATGACATTTAAGACCAACATTAATACATACATTGAATCTCACAATGAAAGAAAGCCTTTCTTGATCAGATATCCTTAAACACAAAGATCAATTTGAGGGGCCCCCACAACCTCATAATTGAAAGCCAAGAGGACAAACAAGTCTTCCCAAGGAGGGTCTCTATTTAAAATGATGTCAACGAGACAGCTCATAGAAAGATAGTTCCATTACATCGATGACTTACCACCCCATTAGGCTTTGTGAATGCTGTGCTTATATCAGGGCATAATCACAAAGATGGGAGATTTGAACCCAAAACCTTGAGATAAGGAATCATGAGGACAAACCACCATTTCCCCTTGCCCCTACTTACATGTTATCAATGGCACCTCTTGAGACATCCCATAGAAGGATATTCCCATTAGAGCATCCAGTAGCCAGCACATCTGGCTTCATGAAGGCTGTGCATGTCATCTCATAGAACTGAAGAATGTCATCCTGGAAAAAAGAGGGTGAAAGAATTATAATTGAAGGGAAGTTTTAGAAATTGGGAAGAAAATAAGATGCTGTTTCAATAAGGTAGTATTTGAAGGGTACAACTTGTAAATATGGCTCCATGCAAAATCAATATTAGGGAGTAATTTTCAAGTAATTGTCAAAAACAAAGATATTTGATAGATCTCTTTCTGAAGCAATAGTCCAAATTTCAGTTCATTAGTGTTTAGAGTGTCCAGCCCTGCATGTACTGATGTATTGTACCTACCTATGTATTTAGAATTCAAAATATATCTTGAATCTAGAACATATTTGCTGAGTGTCAATTTTTGGAGGGTTCTGTAAAATAATACCATAGAGCCATTTGTTTTGAAGCATATATTATGTAAACTAAATCTTAAAATATGTTTTTAAGTGAACCTTCAACAAAGATAATAAAATGTCTTAACTCTGTAGGCTATTGTACCCACCTCCCTAGCCATGTTTGTGACCTGGGCGACTGTGTGACCAATGGAAGGGAGAGGTGCTGCCTTGTTGAAGGGGCTTACACTTCCACCACCCCTAGCACTGCTGCTTCCACTGCTAGCGGTGGGGCTATTGGGTAGGATCAGACTCTCTGGTAGCTGGGTGTAGCCAGAGAACTCGGCAAACAAGACCAGGTCCCCATGATCAGCAGGGTCCTGAATGCAATGAACCGATATGGGTCAAACTGCTTAAGTACATGTAGATGTAAGAATTCATACTGCTGAAACACTTGTTACATATGCAGACAGATTCTTAGTTACAGTATGATCATGAGCAGGTAAAAGGACATTCAGGAGATGTTATGTAATCATTGTTCACATATGCACCAACAAAACATTTCTTAATATACCAATATAGACAGAAGTATTCCTTTTCAATTGGGAAACAAAAATTAGCATCTTTAACACTTACGTTTAGAATGATTATTTGAAAACTGATTAGGTACAATACCCTACATTACACCAATATTGATCACCCATACTCTCCTTAATTCTAGCACTATCTACACATTTTTTATTCACCAGCGTGCACAAAAACTATATAAGTTTTTCTTTTTCTCTAAAGTGGTCCCTCTGACTCTAACGAAGTCTAAATTGTTTCATCAGTTTCTACTTTCCAACATGTCTATCATGATCTCTTGCCTTCTCTCTACTCCTGCTTCTTCCAAACTTCTCCCCATGCACTCACCTCTAGTAGCTTGAGTTTATTGTTCCAGCCCAGCACAGCTAAGCAGCGGTGAGGTTTGGGGTCATCAAACTTCTGGACTTCACAATACAGCATAGAAGCAATGGACACATCCTCCTCCTTCTCACTATCTGACCAATGGATCCAGGATCGGATTTCTTGACCACTTCCAAAATCCCAAACTTTGATGGAACCTTCAACAAACATTGAAAGAAGCAGTATGATGTAACTGGAGGTCTGTACAATAGAGGATTTGAATGAAATGTTTTGCTCATACACACTGACAATCACTCATTCTGTTTTTAATCATTGGGCTGTAGGTTAGACTCTTTGTTTATTCAGCTATAAAAACATTTTGCTTGAAACAAAAATGGAGGATCAGTTTTGTAATGATTACATATATCTCAATCTTACAGCCATAGTTTCACTAAACGGATCTTATGATCAGCTGTTCAGATGTCGGCCTATCTTTCATACTATGTCCAATTAAATGCATAGCTCTACACTGAGAAGGACCATTTATTTTCCAATTAAGCGAAAAAAGTAACACTGATTAGAAAGGCTCTCAATGGAGCACAGCCATTATTAGGGGAATCTTTAAAATAATTTCACAGAAAACATGGTTTTAACCTTAATGTAAAACTTCACTCATAAATTAGTTCTTTATCAAGCTAACCGTGAAACATCACTTCCTACCTTCCATTTTACTAGGGAAAAATTGTCACTCATTTCTAAAAGATTGATGAAGTGAAAATTTTCTAGAATAATCAGGAGTTTCCCTACCATCTATTGCACCAGATGCAAGTCTATATCCTGTTGTGTCGATGGCAAGGGCTGTGACTTCAGTACTCGGTCCATGTGAACCAGTCACATGATATACTGCTTTACCAGATTCTAGTTCCCAAACCTGAAAAGAAAGGTTTAGTGTAGGACTAATGTCGATACTTTTAACAAAAACTCTGACATTGCATTGAAAGAAGAAATAAACAAACATGCTTTTATAATCAAACTAAAAATCAATGCATTTATCAAATCAATATTGGTCTCTTGCATAGAGTAACAAAGTGATGACATCACATAATGTTAACATTATGGATATGTGCACTATGGATTAGATTTGTGCACTGAAAATATCATATGGAGTTACATTAATGCCACTCTTTGATACTCTTAAGTATTCATATAACACTCTTGGTTCATGTCACTTCACTATTACACTAGCTTTATTCAAGCTGCTATATAGCTCTTGAGTAACAAACCAAAACACAGAGTGAAGGCCACTGCTGCAATACACACACATACCATCTAAAAATGAACCATATTAAAATTGACAAACACATTCTCACTTCTTGTCCAAGTTCTTACCTTGATAATAGATTCTGTACAGACAGAAACAACCTGATTGAGCTCATCATTACACAGTACATGACTGATGGGCCTGTCATGGGTATGGGGTACCTGCATCGTATCTTGTACCGTTCTTGTTAGGGGCCACACATCAAGTACACTAGAACCTGGGGGTTGAGAATTGGAAAGATTAAAATGCATCAATAAAGGCTGTACAAAAAATTCTTCAAAGTAAAAGTTCAAGACAGTGCCAACACAGTCTTTTAACAAAATCTAGGAAAAAAACAAGGCAGTTGCAGAGTATGGCCAACAATGTAGCATTAAGTTTAATATTGCCCTCCTTGAGCCACTGCTGAACTTACTGAAGCTACAATATAACTTTGCTTTCTTTGAACATGTATCTATTTGTGGACGATAATATTTTATGTAATAAAATGGTGGCAGCAGTGGGATATCTTACAGGTTAGAACTGCATTTCTATATATGCCGACTCTTTTGTTTTAAAAATTAATCAAGACAATAATCAAAGAGAGAAAGGATACCCACAATGCAGGCTCTTTATAGCAACTAGGATATGAAAGCCTGATGTATCACATACTCAAGCACTTACCTGTCATGAGTCTCTCATGTTTCTCATCAAACACCATGCAGTGAATCCTCTTCTCACCAGGCCTGTCCTCATTGTCAGTAAAAACCTGCAAGCTGGTCAAAGTGTGAATGTCCCATATCCTGAATACCTGTGCACAAAGATATATACAATATAAAATAATCAATAATAACACATGGAATTGACCACTGTTACAGAATAAAATCACGCCATGCTGACTGTCCAATATTGTTTCCTCATGAATCATCAGCTGCAAAAATAATAACTATTAAAAAGTATTCTAATTTAAACAAATTTCAGAATAGAAGAAACTTGAAGTATCATCTTTACAATAAAATATTTATCAAACACCTGCAAATAAACCATCAAACTCTCATTCTAAGAGTTTGTATTCCTGGAAAGCACAGTTCTCTTTGAATTTCATCTACTGTAGATATGTTTTGCTTATTTGACCTTAAAGGCACCCTCTAGCAGCTGCAAAGAAAGAAGAAGCACTGAGAGAAATGAAACCACTATTTTCCTAACTGTGGGCCCTCTTGCATAAAAAGTTGCGATTAAACGCAACTCAAAAAATTAAACGCAAATCCCAAATACACAATCCTAATTGGTTGAAAATCGAGTTGCATTTAATTTTTTGAGTTGCGTTTAATCACAACTTTTTATCCAAGAGGGCCCAGTTCAGGTATCTAAATATTTACCCTAGCTGTTGATAAACTAATGACATGTTGATCCTTCTCATTAACTGCTACATCAATGATGGTGAAGAGATGACCGATCATCTTGCCCGTTGGTCTTGAGAAGATATGAGGATGCCAGATACGGACAATCTTGTCATTGCCTCCAGTTGCGATGATGTTGGCTCTCGAACAGAAGGCAAAGGAGTTGACTCCCTTAGGGATACTGATGGACTTGAATGGTCTGTAAACAGAGGGAGTTAATATCAAAAGGATTTGAGTAAAACATTTCTAAATTTCTTTTCAGATGGAATTAAACTATCCTGTTGATCTGAACCAAATATTCATCAGATTGATGTCCCCAACACAGAAACTTCTCCAGAATTTGCTATCAAAAGTTATTTTAAAAATGAAAAAATTAATTTAAATAGAACAGGTTAACTACATCAAATAAAATCCAGTTTATAGTCCCTGTAGATAGCCAAATCATTTTGTAGATGTTTAAATCAAGGCCGTAACATTTTTTCCAAATCAACAGAATTTTCAAGGATTTTTATGAATAACATGCAATGAAAAAGAATAAAATATATCTCACTGAAATTTTATTTATTTATTTCTAAAGCAAGATGTCTTTGTCACAATACTCCAAGTCCCTAAAACACCCTCCAAACAGACTAGACTATAGATGAGTGTAATGTAATATCACATTCCAAGACTGAATACTGGAAATGGGTTTGACTACTACAGGAAAGACTGCCCTCTACTTACTGATTATCTGTAATTCTATCAACCGACTCCAGTACAAATGATGTATTGCTGCTTGGTGAACAGGATGCAAAGCATCTTAACTCAGGGAAGTATTTGATCTTCAACACCCAGTTGTCATGAAATTTCCTCTTTACAATGGGACTGTGAGAAAAAAATTGATTCAAAGAAATAATGTGTTAAATACAGGGAAAAATCATAAGTACAAAAAAATTAATTTCCAGAAAAAGTAAATATCATATAAAATAAAAAATGATGGGTGATAGCCACAGAGGTTTGAAATATATTTCAAATTACAAGATATTGCAGTATTTTCCTTCAATTTTGACTAATTTCAGTATATAATAAGGGAAAAAATTATTAAACAACCTTTTAAAAGCATTATCAAAGCTTTTACATACACTTGGCAAATGAATAGTGATACTTTTAAAGAAACAACATATTCATTTTAGATATGCTAACATGATCAGTTCTAAGAGGAAACAAGACATATCAACAGATTCACATACTTGAATATATTTAGGAGAAAAATGTGATTTTATCAGAAAGTTCTAACAGATGGGAATGGTTAAGAATTGAGCAACTCTAAGAACAGAAAAGTGAAGTTTAACAAATCCCTGGTATAAACTTACTAGGTAAGAGTAGCAGGTTCAATGATGAGATTCTGGTTGCGTTTGTCCACCTTAGCATGCTTGGTATTGAGATCCTTAGCAGCTATGGTAAGAAGGCTGATGGAGCCTTGGTCATCACCAAACACAAGGGTATCCTCATGAAGGTTTTGGGCATGAGGGACCCAGGCAAGACATTGGACTGAGTTGTCGGTGGGCTTGATGCAAAAGATGCTCTATATTGTTCATAATCAGAAAGGAATAAAATGAAAATCATTGTCAATGAATTGAATACTGAACTGAAGTTACCAACCACATTAAGGCTATATTCTTGTAGAGGTTTTGAAAATGGGAGACATATGCAAGAAATTGGTCTTAGTTGTCAATGGGATTGCTCTGTGTTATTGATATCAAAATGATGCCAGTTTAATAAAATCATTAACAAATGAATTGAATTGGATCAAATAAATATCACTTTACCTGAAGGGAGTCCTCATGAAGATTATGGGCATGGGAAACATCAGAAAGACATTGAACTGAATTGCCAGTGGGCTTCATGCAACAGATTTTCTGTACTATTCCAAATTAATTAAAGCACTGACCAATAAACTTATTGGAGATTGTTTTACTTTCATAGTGACTTGCGATGGGTCTTATCCCCAGTTATATCAGGCATAATATTTAACAGGTTAAGATCATCATGAACCACAATTAAAGCTATTCTTGTGGAGGCCTTGGGCATGGAGAACAAGCACAAAATATTGAACAGAGTTGTTGATTCGGTTGATGCAAAGGATGCTCTGTATCATCCACAATCAGAAAAACTCAGGCAATTATGAATGAAATAGGCAGCTGGTAAGTCACCATTTGCGATAGTAAACAGGTAAATGCACCTGCACTGTCCCCTCTCCCTATCCAGTTTTCATTATGTCAGTTAATTAATAATGGAAATCCCGCAATGACTACATCAGTTAAACCTCAAAAAAGCAGCAGGTGTACAGGATGCTTCCATTCCAGATTAAAAGTGATAAGGACATGATACGTAATTAAATATCGTGTTTGTTGTGTGGAGATTTACAAGATTTGTGACCCACAATGACACCTAGGCAAATATTTTGTGGCCGTGTTTGGCATTAGCTTTCATGCAAATTGTGAATTCAATTCATGAAAATTGTTGTGATGAAGGGGAGGTTCCAAAGAATAAAGAAAAAAAGGGATAAAGTATAAAGATATAAGAAGAAGGGAAGATTAAAAGGGGGACAAGGGGAGAGAGCTTTTCGTCATGACAAAAAAAAAAAAAAAAAAAAAAAAAAAAAACAGGTCTTGTCAAGTGTCAATGCATGAAAGTCTCACCTACAGCTTTTTAAATCACCTTCAGATTTCAAAATCTTCTCTGAAATCTAAAAAAAGCTTATCAAAGTTCTTATTTGCTTCTCCCTGTTTTGATACAATGGCCTATTATGTATCCAACGTTCTTTTAAGCCCTTCCTTACACTTACAAATCTTACTCCCTTACAAGCCCATTTAAATCCTCTCTTTGTTAGCTCACTTTACAATCTTACTCTATTTTTAGGATTCTAAATCCCATTTGTTTGTTCTCCCATCAACAATGCAAACAGTGGCGGCTCATATATCAGGATACATACAACATCTCTAGCACCAATCTCTTCATATTCTGTCACTTTGACACAATTTCTTGGGATTCTACTTTTATCCATGCAACTTACCTTTATCTACTCATACTGTCCAGTTTCATAGATAATAATTACTCAAAAAAGAATTAATCTGAAATTTCCTTTGATTTTAAAATTTCCTTTCAACATCAACATTTCTTTCCAAATTTCTTGCATGGCCTTAATAAATCATCAATAAGAACACGCTGTATTTTAGATATCATTCTAATGTCCAAACTCTTTAATCAAGAATGGTACAAATACATGTATATATTACCATGTGAACAATCCTATCTTACCTGGTTCTTTCCTTTAGCTCTGTGATCCCAAACACAAATACTGCGTTCTGTACAGCAGGCGATCCTACGCAGACTTGGCAAATAGTCTACCCCTGTCACCCAGCATGTCTCCTACAAGGGTGCACAAACAGACAAGATATGAAAGAGAAAATAAAAGGCCATGACAACTGCAATAAATCCACCTTAAAATACAAAATGTCAACCCTTTGCCTTCCTTAGGTGATTTAGACTGCCAAAGTTTATACATTGTATGTAACATTTTAGAAAAAGCAAAGCTTGTTTTCTTCTTTAAATAAATATCAGGTTTATGAATTATGTCATTCCATATAATGGAACAATGTCTGTATCAATAAGATTAACAAAAAGATCACAATGATAGGACACTTGTCTCATAAAATGGTATTCTTTATGCATGTTTGTACCCTTAGTATTTGTAGCATGGTCAGAGTTAAAGAGGACTTGGAGCACTGTGATTTCTATAACAAATACAGTTAATAATGAAAGGCTAATGTAGTCAACATGCCAGAAAGACCTACTAACAATAAATGTCACAAGCAAATCAATTTAATCATTTTAGAGACATTTAAATGTATATATGTATACTGGTAATATAATGGATACTACACTTGTCTAACCCATATCTTTTTGTCCCATCTTCCAAGGCTTGTTTGCAACATCATTCTATTCAGCCATTCTTTTTCAAAAAGTTCAGGAAAACAACTTGTAAGATTCAGTTCATCCTTTTGTGTACAGAAGACATGTATCGTGGAAGGCATGAAAATCAATACTTAAGATAAGTGTTAACATCTGGCCTGACAACTTCCCTATTGTCATGAAATCTTAGTAAATAGTATTTAGGATTGAATGGGGACTTGTAAAACAGACTCGTCACAAAGGTTATTATTCAGTATACCACAATTACTTTGTACATCCTTTACAAAAACATGTAGATAGACGTGCACAAGTTATATCATGTCTCTTGTTTTTATAAAGTTTTAATAACATAGGTTAATATGTATATATGATATTCTCATCTGCAGGCCGGTAGAAAGTATGTTAGGAGGATGGAAATACCTTTAGCTTTAATTATGGCAGCATAACAAATAACAGGAATTATGAACAATCAACAAAAGCTTCTTCTTAACAATGACTTTAACACTTACAGTACCATCACAATTTAAGCTGTTGTCACATGTTTCCCATCAATTGGTAAATTTTTTATCACTTATCAGGTCATTTTTATCTTGGACATTTCACAATAAGAGCATACCCATTACTTGATGTCTAATTTCATAAATGACCAATTCTGTTTTACATTTAGTACAGTAATAGTATTAGGAGTTAATTACCTTGAAATATAGAGAACAAAACTTCTTCTGCAATAATAAATCCACACCACATGTACATTGCACCTCAACTATAATTGATTGAAGTTTTAGTCAGCTTTGATCACATTTCTTGGTAATGAAAATATAATGCCATTTGTGGCTGACATCAATTAAGAATTTGAGCCTGATCGGTTAGTCACGGACGGACATTTGACAAATTTTGAAAGTTTGAAGGCCTGTAAAAAATAAGTTATGAGATGTGTTGAGCTGTTTTATGTTTCATTGTGAAGGGTACCACTGAAGGTGCTAAATGATGATAAAATTTGGTTGCCATGGTCACCTGCTAAAAATAGAATCCATTAAATATTCAATGTCACGGACGGACAAGATAAAAATAGGTTTCTTGACTTATCGGTAATCTTTTGTCTTTTTTATCTAAACAAACTGTCACTGACAAATTTGTTTAACTGCAAATGTTAGTCAAGTAAATTGACTTCCCTGTCACTTACATAGAATTTTAAAGCAAGCTGTAACTTTTGCTAGAGGTCCGAAAACTTTTTGTCACAGACGGACATTTGGGCGTCACGGACGGACATTTTGAGCGTCACGGACGGACATTCACTTAAAAACTGCATGTGTTCCTATCTAAAATCATGCATACGTACTTCGCGCTTTCTACTTTTTGTTTGAAATTGATTTTATTCCACTATTAAGCAAAACTTAGCTTGAAAAACTTAGTTTTTAATTGGAATCTATGTCTATGTATTGTAGTGTACATATGTACAAGTGCATGTACTCATGTAGTGTACAACTGTACATGTACAATATATGCTACAGACCAAAATGAACATGTTGAGAAGCATGTGATGTAAGCTTTCAAAATATAACCTCTACATTACAGTCATGTAGGTGGACTGAAATCAAACATCAATATTTAGTATTTTAATTTACTTTACAGCTCAAGTCATATATTTTGTTTCAAACATAGAGGTAATGTAGAAATAGGATTATGTGTGATTGATCATTATCAATTTATCATACATAAGAAATGAAATTTCTCATTTGGCTTACAACATCACATACCAGTACTCTTTATAACATCTCATATTTTTCAATAGTTCTCTTTAAGAGGGTGAAAACCAAATCATGAAATGCAGATCATTGTCTAAATCTTTCTCATACCATAGTTTACTTTTTCAGTAATGTCTCTATCACTTTAAGAGCAATGTTAGCTTTCTTGACAAAGGCCCTAATGGCAAAAGTTGAGTGTGTAAAGCCCATACAGAGCCTAATTATGTCATGTTAGTTGAGGGATTGCCCAACATGACTAGTGTAAGTCATATATTATAACTTTCTGACCCCCTTCCCCATAAAAAACTGTTTCAGGGTTGATGCAACCAATTCAATTATGAGCATTTAAAATTATATAGTGTCTAAAAAGGTTTCTTCTTATGTTATACATGTATGATTACATAATTTTAAAAAAAATTGTTGGCTGTGTATGATCCTGAACTACAAAGAATCGCTATCTGTCTCAAATGTTACAACTAATTATGATACATGAGATAAAAATTGTGACATATAAAACAAACTTAAGGTACATGATTAATATGATAACATGATGTACATTTAAAAAAAACCCAATTAAACGAGAGACATTTTATGGGAATGGGGGTCAACAAAAAGAGCATTTAGCCTTATAAAACGTTGACCCCTTAGATAAATCATAAAGCATTCTTACAAAATAGAGTCCAAACGTGGCTCTTGCGGTCTGATACACATCTGAACTCCAATGTCTATCATTTTCAAAGACAACTTGTAATTCAATTTGAATATTGACCAAGCTTCGGTATTAATGTTGAATCTAAAAATGACCAAAAATATACAATAATAGCAATAATGATATTAATAAATAAGTAAGGAAATAAGTATTCATCTTCTGTAAACACTTGATGGATGTCTTTTGCAGACTGACAATGCAGGCTGGCTCCCATTAGAGCCATAGCAAAATCATTAGGATTTTATGACATTTATTAGCTTGAAAAAGAAAAAAATTGGGGTGGGGTGGGGGGCAATTTTTTCATTCATATAGGGGATCACAATACCATATACAGTCCAACCTGCTTTAGCGACCACCTGTATAGAAAGACTACCTGTCTATATAGACCACAGTTTTTGTTTCCCTTTAAAACTGTTTCTCATTAAATCATGTATTAAGGAACCTGTAAGTAAAGACCACCCGCTCGTAAAGACAGCTTTTCTTGTCTGTCTTGATTGGTCCTTATAGACAGGTTTCACTGTATGTGATATTTTGGATGAAATATGTTCCATGAACCAATAAACAATAAAACAATTCATTGAATTTGAAATCTCACAGCATTTACAATTTCAGTATATTGCATTGTCCGTCCGTGACAATTTTCAAATTCGTTTTTAGTATATGTATATTTAATTGATCAAGGTTTTATTCATACATGGTATAGGTCTCTAGCTAGTGAGATAGCTCAGCATGGTTTTTGTTTTCATTTTTGCCCCACCAATGGAAAAAAAAAAACTTTTACAAAGTTTTTCTGTCACGGACGGACAAATTTGCATCAAGATGTGAGTGACCATGCGACACAACCATTTCTGTACAAATATTTTCAAATATTTTTTGGTTTTCAATGGAATGGTGTTTGATCTATAATTATTTGCTAACAAAACTCAAGAAAGTTTAGAGAGTGTTAAACTAGGACCAAATCAATCTTTCTAGAAAATGTCCGTCCATGACATTAGTGTTCATCACCCCTGTTGAAAAATGGGCCAATCCAATGACATTCCCGACCTTGTCAATTAAACAAATGTGAATTTTAGTAAATTTAGATATTAGTGATAAAACTGAAAGTGATTTCATCATAAAAATCTGAAAATTAAATTTTCACCCTAATGCTCACTCTTAACCGATCAGGCTCATTTACAATTCCTCTGTAGACAACTGTATTGTTATTTGACATGGTTAATTGAACTTAAATGACAAAAGGAAGAAGGGGGGGGGGGGGAGAAGAAAATAAGATGAAAAATAACCAAGCAAACAGTCACATGTCTGCAAGCAAACTACATGTAAAGGCCTTTCTTGGCAGAAACATATCTTCAGTCTGTTTTTAAACATTTGAACAGGGCCGATGGTTCTGTCATTTTTGCCAAGCATGAGAGTATTTGCAGTAGGGATTACAATAGTCTCAAGTAAGAGGTAGAGAAGGTCCCTTTCCTCTATCTTTAGGCTGCATAGTGTTTAAAATATTTACATTAGACAGGCAAGAATGTCATTGCAGTGGTATTTTTATAGCAGTCAGACATTTATAACTTTTAGGGATGCAGTTTGAAACACAAAATATTGTTTTACTCTTTGTTTTAATGCTTTTTATAAGAAAAGACTTCTGGAACATGGACAAAAATGTGACAATCGATGATACAGAAATTATTTACACTAGGTGACTCTGCTGATAACCTTGGAAAATCACTGGCATGTACATGATCAATATGTATGAATTCACAGTAAATTGTATATTTTTAAACTGTTATGTAGGAGAACAATCTGAAAATGGGCATTTTACACAGAAATGTGACTATACAACAAAGATTCCCTCTATATAATTAAGTAACCAGCATTGATAAAATGACAGTAATTAACAACATGCCCATAACAAAACACCACCTGAATTGACTAATTAAAAGCAGTTTACACCCACCCTTAATCAAATATCCCTTTAAGCATAGGAGGGTAAAGATATTGAGCCAATAAATCATCACCATACATCAATATACTCACATTGACATCACAGCAGGCTTGTAATCTCAGTGTCTGTGTGAGATGAAAAGATGAAGAAAACATCATTTATTGTACTTTTTACCATTTGGGAGTACATACAGTATGTTCCCATGATCAAATAATATTCACAATGACTCAATTACTTCATTTACAACACCTCTTCTTTTCTTTCCTTATAAGAAGCATTTTCCCCCTTGAATTATTCACTCAATGTAAGAGAATAACATTCTGTTGAAAGAAATTTGTTGAATATCATCTGAAATACAGCAGAGTCATCCTTCAGTCATCAAAACATTGGTAGGAATGGAGGGAAACTTATCTTCTCTCAGAAATAAAATTCTAAATTTAGACTGTCTCAGATTCGACCTCAATTACTTACACGAATACCGGTAAATTAAAAGATTACGATATCCAAGTTAAACTTTCAAGACAGATAAGGAGGAAACCTTTTTAATACAAATAAAGCATTTTTGTAACCAGAATGTTATCGTACAAGATCTCTACAAGGGTTGGGTTTATTTTATAAGCTGTAAGTATTTCTATTGAATCTCCAATGTTATACAATACTACAAGGCTTCATTTAGTTTCTGGATTCTCAATCCTTGACCAACAAGATGGCTACACATACCTTACAGTTCCATACTGATATGACACCTTTTTGAGATGCTGCTAGATACACATCTACTTGAGGCACGCATATTGCAGCATGGATTACATCTCTTCTCTTCTTGTCACCTAATAAGATATAAAATATAAATATTAAGTACTGAACATAATGACCCACAGATTTTCTACAATTCATTTGATTAAATTACTCTTAGACACACACATAAAGTGAAGAGAGCTGATTACTATAGAGTAAGACAAGACTGACCTTCCAAACTATTTTCAGACCAGCCTGGATGTAACCATATAAATGATTCTCATATATAACACTTACAAATTTGTAAAGAATGACAGCAAATCATTATAATCATCATGGCTTTTTCTTTCAAAGTAAATCATCAAATAATGTAATTTTGACCTGATTGTCAAGTTTTCTTGACTTTTTAAAGTTTCTGAGTTGCTGCATATTAGTTTACCTGCTGCCTCTCCAACTCGCTGCTTCTTTGAGACTGTGAAGACACTGATGTCTTCACTTAGCATAGGCTCAGGGTCATCTGTAGAAGACTGGAAGTATCCAAAAATCTGAAAACAAAGAAGGGAGGGGAAACATTTAATGTACGTCAACTTTTGATAATAGTACAGAACAATCGTAATGCTCATGACAATATACTCAAGCATATTACCCATCATACTTTAATCTGCAATTTTAATGTCACAGACTTTGGTAAGAATATAGAATTTACAGTATTAGCATATCTCAGTTATTCCTTAAAATGTGACTGGTAAGTTATCATATCCCATAGAATTTCATCTAGAATTTTTAAAAATATTTTGCTCCACTTCTTCTGAGCATGTTTACTTAAAAAAAGATTTTGACATCTGCAATAATTGAAAGATATATATTGATTCTGTATTCTATTTCTTGTATTTTTTTCAATAAATGAATGAAAGAACTTTATTATTACTATATTTCATCAAAATATGATACACAATGAAATTGCTATACAATTCTATAGCTATACATATCTATAGAACAAACACAACATATCAAATGTAGAAAGTCAAGAACAGATAAAATCATAATCTATGTAAGCATCAACTTGTCCATAAGACATTATTCTTTATTCAAAGTATTAATTTTGATCAATGAGGTTGCTAGCAGTCTTATATCAAAAAGGTGCTTTCAATTTGAATTTTCAAATTCACTTTCTTTATCTCACTCTCTCCCACTCTCTATTTAAAATGTCCTGGTGTCTTAATTGTTTCCATTAAGAACAATAAATGCATCCAATCGTTATTGTTCATTCTCCCCGTAGTCCTTCCATCATTGTTTCTAGCTACCTTTGTATCACAAAAACACAATATCCTTGAAAAGGTGAATTCATTGATTTACATGTACCTCGCTCCAATCAACCTTTGCATCTGGATTGTTGCTGATTTTTCTGAAGATAGATTTGAGATCACTGCTCCGGATGTCTGGGCCAAACAATGCTTGAATCGAATCACAGAATGTGTCAAACCTCAGGTTTTCTGAACAATGATACAGTAAAAATACATAAATATTGAGTGACAATTTCTAGAATACACTGCAAAGTCTGGAACAATTAAGACGACAAGTGTTGGGATGGTAAATAATAAACATACACAGAAAATGAGTAAGTGAATCAGTGTATATTAACAACAAATATATAGTATATGCTTTTAAATTCTAAATTGCAACACTTAAAGCTATGGTGACCAGGCTAGAACTTGAAGAGATATGAATATGCAAAATAAGATTTCCCATTGACCTGCATAAAATGTACACTAACATAATCCAAGCCCATAATTAAAAAAAAAACACTAACCCATAAATGATGTTGATTTGGGAAACCATAATATATTTGAATACTAGATTTAAAGGTAATAAACAGTAGTGGTAGCAAAATGAAAGTTGGCATGAAACTGCTCAAAAACAGTCTCATATTGTTCGGCTTGCATAAAAAGATACATGAGTGAGATAATCCGGTATTCTATTCATGATTTCCGGTGATTTTCAGTAAAATAATTCAAATGATCGAATATCAATGGTTACCTTATACCCTCGCTAAGGACCACCTACCCCGACGCTCCCGGCTCAATGGCGCACAGCAGTTCGCACACACTGTTTACACGTGTGTGAACTGTCAACGCGGTACCGCGCTTGTAATTCGATGTTTATTTTGGGGGATATTTTGGCCATTTCTAAACCATTTTTCTTCAAAAAAACGTCACCTATGTTCGAAATTAATCATTTCACAACAGTATATGTAGTAATTTCCATTCCAGCTGACAAAGTAGTTAAATATCCAAAGCGCCACCTTTCCCACTACTGTACGATACCTTTAAGTTTTGTGATTTTATGCTAACTTCCTTATTCATGTTATTTTTCATTGTTTTGTGAAAAATCAGATGGAATCATCAAAATATGGCTGCTATATCACACAAATATTTCTTAACTAATATAACATGACAAGAAAATCTGGCGCTAATGTACTTTCGTATCCATGCGCATTGGGTACCCTACCCCTACCCCTAACCCTAACCCTAGGCTAGGGTTAGGGGTAGGGGTAGGGGTAGGGTATGGATACGAAAGTGCATTAGTGCCGAAAATCTTACATGGACAATTTACTAAATGTCAAAACAAGCATACTAAGCTGCATATTATATAAAATGAATTTCCCATTAAAAAAAAAACCCATAAAGACTCCACAAGCCTGAAAAAATATTAAACTTAATGAAAAAAAAGGGGGGAAAGAATCAGAAAAAGGACAAATATAATATTTAACTTGATTGCATGTATTGTAACGAGGGAAAATAAATCCTATGCAAAATTTAATTGATATGTTAAACAGTTATTAACAAATCAGCCCACCCCACCAGTTGTTGTTGTCTTTCATATGGGTCTGTTTCACACCCCACCAGGAGCCGAAATGGATGAACTGGTTTGTAGTGAGTACGGAACCTACCATTGATTGCCTGCCGACGCTCCTCCGCACTCGCTTCGCTGTCCTGCTGGGTTAAACGGGCAATTAGTTCCTCAAATTGTTCCAACTTTTGTCGAAAAGTATTGGTGGTGTAGGGCCTTGGAAGACCACCAGACGATTTCTCAGCTGCCTTGGACGTCATATCTTCCTAAGATTGCATCAGGTTACATAATTCCATGATCATCATCGCATGGATTTGAGCAAAATATGAAAAATAAAACACCTGCTGGGTTCTCCTCAAACACCAAGGTCCATTCTCAACAGGAGGAATTGTTTTTCTGTCGTAAAAACTTTCCTAGTATTTTGTCCGCTTCCGAATAAAACGATGACTTACAGATCCTTATATTCCAATGATGAACATAATAATTTCCTTCCTTTCCAAACAAACAAGCTTTAACACTGCGAAAAGTGAAATATTTATATTCCCCCTGCTTGCCATACAAACATGGTTATTTTGCATTGACGACCTAACTGGGTTATTCGGTGCCGGTGCAGGGGTGCACAGTGTCGTCTGCGCTCTCAAGCAATATGAATACCATTACATACCGGAGGGAACGAATCGACCCATGGGCGACCTCAGATAGCGTGTAGTCACTATGGTAATCACCGGGTCGGTGGCCCTCGCTCTAAGCAGTGAAGTGGATCTTGTAACAAAGGCAAACAATGATCGTTTCACGCAATGTTATAGACGGATATAGGGCGATCGATATTTACTATTAGACTTTAATCTCTATGATATCAATACCCCTGCTGGCGCGATCATTGGAAAGGGAAATACCTTATGATATTATGTGAACTTGAAGGAATCTTTGATCAACGTGTTGTCTGTTTTTATGCAGTTCTTTTGAGTTTTGATAACTCTTTATAAGTCCTCTCTTTTAATGGCATATTTACACGATCTCATGGCCCTCTTGCATAAAAAGTTGCGATTAAACGCAACTCAAAAAATTAAACGCAAGTCCCAAATACGCGATCCTGATTGGTTGAAAATCAAGTTGCGATTAAACGCAACTTTTTATGCAATAGGGCCCATAGCTTATAAATCAAATGTACATGTTTTTGTTATTTGAAGCTATTGGCCTCTGACATGTTAATTGTCAACCTTGGTACATCATGTAACCAGGCTTTATCCATTGTTATAGATATACAAGGACTGTTAAAAAACAATACAATCCACCCTGTGCGGTTCCTTTGGTTTGTTATTCCCTCCTGGCAAATTTTCAATGGGATGGCAACATTGTTTTTTTATACCATCAAGTCATGAAAAGAAGGATTTCTAGTAATTTGTAAAAACATATTTCAGCAAGGTTCATTGTTAGCTGGACTTGCGGTCTTCTAAGCTATTTGCCCAACATAGCATTAATTAATGTACATCAACTGAATATTGAAGCAAGAATGATGATGACCCCCCCCCCCATCAATCTTAAGGAAAGCAAGGTTAACTAAGCCACAAATATGTATATGAAGGGGAAATTCATTAACAACTCTGACAGATGTAGATTTGAACAAATTGTTTCATCAAAAGCTAATCATACAAAATAATCTAACATGTAAAAAGTTTGTAGGAAATTTGGAGTTTTATTTACACAATGCTCTAAAAATAGTCAAAAGGGGCACATTTCCTTTCAAAAATTATTCTCTTTTGATCAGTTTAAGATAGATTTATGAAGATTCTATTGTTTTTTATTTGAAAATTTAAATAGTACCTGTAAGAAACACACAGAGGCAAGTAACTTTAAAAAAAAAGAATGAAACGAGAATGATTTCTAGAAGTTGAAGTCTTTCTGGTCGTATATCCATGATATATTTATTGTTGAAATAAGGCTATTAAATTTATTGTCTAATCATCAAAATACACTGTTGTGTGTGTATACATATACTATCTATTTGCATATCTGTGAATTTTCATGTATATCTGTGCCATTTGATGACTGAAAGGAGATGACATAGAATCATTAATATTCTCAGACATGCTAGATAATCCTTGTTTTGTGATAATAACATTATTTTTTTCTTTCTGGTATACAAGTTGAAACTCATCATCACCACAATGTCTAGTTTATTACACATATCTCCATTTGGAATGAAGACTACATTGTTCAGGCAGATTAGTACAAATACCCCTCCCCCTCAAAACATAAACAAACAAAGACAAGAAAGAAAAGAAAGAAAATTCTAAAAAAAGGCAACCCCCCCCAAAAAAAAAAAAAAAAATACTGATCAGAAACAAAAAGAAAACACAGGCTACAAATTCTGTTGAGTTCTATACAATCAAATATCATTTATTCATAAAATTGCTTGCAATACTACCCTCAAAATGATCTATGTGATCTTGATATATTTGTACATTGTCTACTGAGTATAAAATGGTTGTTAGGTTTTTCCTTGTGATGTGCAATAAACTAAAGCTATACACTGACACAGGTTCAATCAGTCTGGAATACTTGCAAACATAGAGAATGTGATCCACTCACATAATCACATTTAGTTCAATATTTGTCCTGATTATGTAAAAGCTGACCTTATGCAATCTTTTAATTTATAAGGTGTAATTCTTCTGTTGAAAAATTCTTGTAATAGGTTGATCTAAACAGAATTTACCTTATAAAATAGCAAAAATCTTTTTTGAAATGGGATGGAGTCAGAGTACCAGATCACCATCAGTTTGTTTTATGAACATCTATTCTGATAATTTTTGTCAGCAAACATACTTTAAATGTATTTATTGATTGAATGACCTAGATGTTAGTTGATTCTCTCTTTCAAAACATTCAGCCTATCTGAAACATTCAACAAAAATCTGAACTAGACATACCACATAAATCTCTCCATTTAAATAAAGACCAGCATTAAAATACATCTCCAACACCATCAATTCATCCTATTATCCAACCCAACATTGTATTGTTTGAAATTATAATCAATCGATGAAAGCTTGATATGAAAATCAAATAAAAATCAAGTTAGAAATAAACTGAACCTGGAGAAGTGCAAGTGTTAGAGGAAATAAGGCACACAAGCCTTTGGCTAAAAGAAATCTATCGTGTTACTTCTGAATTAAACAGAACACAAGGTTACTGCTACAGGGTGTCAAAAACATATCAATTTTTTATTTAATTCTTGCAACTCAACAACCAGCTTTCTCCATCTGAAATAGGGGGAAAAAAATCCACTCGCATATGCAATATAAACACAAACACAATATTTCCAATGATCTCCATAAGTTCTCGCAGATAACCGGATGCCTATAATGAATGTAATCCTGTATGGTACAAAGATATTCTCCACTTGACTTTCGAGAAAATCTCATCGATTTCTCTACATAATTTTGCTACCATGCAATCATGTTGCAGCAAACTATCAAAATCTGTTTCAGAGGAAGTGTACATGCATCCACTAAAAAACTATATTTCTAATTTCAGTATTTTATAGTCAATACAGTGTCTATACTATGATTAGCAAATCACGCCTACTCCTTATTTCAATGACCTGTAGTAGTGGTGTTGTATGTACTATTTAATACAAAATTTCATTTGCAAAACTAGTATGATTGTGAATAAAATTATGAGCATACTGCGAAACAGCATGTAAAATAATCAAGTTAAGTACATGTACATCAGCACTTACAGTGATTGTGCTGTATTGTATTTCTCAACACATTTTGAAGCATTGGCTTTAAACATTCAAACTCAAGACAAGCAATTTTCAAAAGGACATGTTTGAAACTATTAAACATAGTATCAAAAACAGATGCAAAATGAATAAGTGCAACATTAACAGAGAAAATATAAATATTCAAAACAAAAAATATTTAGAAAATGACCACACTGATCATATCAAACATATTAAGGAGATCTTTACCATTTTACACATTTAGCAGCAATGATAAAGATCTTTTAAACTTTTCTGTCTGTCAAGAGCAGTAGTGTGGTTAAGTCAACATTCATTCACAGAAGTACAAATTAATTCAATTTTAAGCACATTTCTAGAACAAAATCCTAGGAATTGTTAACATAAAATGACTCTTTGAAAATGTTACACAAACTGCAAAAAAATACAAGAAAAAAATAAATAATACATACAAATTCATTTCAATAAATCAACAATTCACAAAATGGCTCCTGGAGATCAGGTTGGTCCAAGTCAAATTATTGTAATGTACACAATGTGAATTCTTTTTAAATTTACGCAATGGTATTTATACTGGAAAATGAAAAAAAAAAAAAAAAAAAGGCGACTTATATTGTGATTAGAACTGTGAGCTGTGTAATGGATAATAATCTTAATGAAAGTCTTCTCTGCATAAATACTCCCAGCAGTTGGTCTCCTCAATTTAAACACAGATAACAAATAACCTGACATCGTACTAAGGGTGATTAAATCATATCAACAGTGCCCTCTTTCTTGGCTCAAGATGAAATGCGGATACAGGGATTGTGGACAAAATTCTTGTTAATCTCAGACGTACAACTAAATGAAGGAGGTTATTTGAAAAAAATCCTTTAAAAAAAACAAATATTCATTGGTTTTCTAAATACTGGAAAGTACCAATAAAGGCTCCAAATGAATGTGTAAGCAATGGTGAAAGACCTCACTGTTAATTGTGACCTAGCCAACAAGGTTACTTGCCTACATTTTTGGTTTTTGCCAATCCTCCATTGGAAGTGATTTTTTTTTTCTTCAAAATTCAAATAACTTGAAAAATCAATAAAAAAAATAAAATAAAAATAAACCCAGACTATCCACCTTTATATCATAGCTAAAAATGTGAGATTTCCTGGTCTCTTGATGTAAATGTTTGCTCATTCTTCTTCCACTAACTCTTTCAAATAGATTATCATCAAAAACACAATGCAACACTAATACTTCAAAACACAGGTATCTAGAATATGAAATTTTAAAGTGATTTGGTAACTTTGTAGAGGCTTGATAAAATCTGAGCTGCCTGGCCTTTCATGCTATCAGTGTATGTAGTATGGTGTAAAACTGAAGCCCAGGAAAAAAAAAAAGCACTTCAAAATCATCATGTGCTTCACAAAAGTAAACATATGCAAGTGACCAGAAATGCCAGACTCATTTTCCCCATAGACTCAGTGTTAGACTAAAGCGTATGGCCATACGCTTTCGTAAATGGGAGTATTCAGTCATAGATATCTTAATAATAACATTATATATTTGATAACCTTTCTATGCCTGGCTATTTATTTATCCTTCTGAACATTATTATACAAGACAGATATCAAAATTCAATAATTTATTAAATCAAGCCTCCACAAAGTTACCAAATCCCTTCAAGAACTATCCAACTCTTGATGATTTGCAGTGTCATATGTAAACCTGTTGGCTGGCCAACTCATCTGTAAATGGGAACACAAGGTTAGATGTGCAGAAGTAGAAGACAAGGCCAAAGGCGATGGAGATCGGGAGAGCAGGAAGGGCCTTCTTGAAAATGGCCAGAAGAATGAGTGTTAAGCATAGTCCCTGGATAAGGAAGAAACAAATGAATGATGAGAAATTATCGATAAGAAAAACTAAATATGCTGATTTATAGATTTGCTACTCTGGATACCAAAACATAAACATACAAAATGCCAAATGTTTACTTCAATCTGCCACAATTGAAGTCAGGTGAATAATATTCTCATTCATTAATCAAATGAATGGTATCAAGGTGGAAGTACGGCCAAAACAAAAGTCAGGAAAAACATAACATGATAAGAAATGCATTAGAACAATGGCCTTGTAAAATTCAGTTACACTTTTAATAGGAAAATACAGTTTTCAAAAGAGTTGAGGGTTGTTCATTCTCGTCATTATATACACTAGCTGCAGTACAGGTACTGTGACAGAAAAGAAGAAATGAGTAAGAATGGTAACAATTACTTAGAATAACTTACAATGAGAATTGCTACAAAGCAGGCCACAGTGGTAGTCCAGTCTCCTGATGCTGATGCCTTCCCAACCAACACACTGTAGAAAATGAAATCTCCCAGACCCAACTTAACACCACCTGTAATTTACAAAATAAATATATGTGAGTAAAATGTTGGATTTTTTTTTAAATTGCTAATATGACTAACACTAATGATTATAGACTCTGAGCAGCATCACAAAATTTTCTTCATCAGGAATAAGTCAATAGTCACAAATGGATTATTGCAGTCATATAATGTTTAATTACACAGTATATACACAATAGGCAAGCGGAACATGGTACATGTATCATATCACTCACCAAATCACAAACGTTTTTTTCATGAACACTAAAATTCAGCTATTTCAATAAAAAACAGCACAAAACATATCTAATTCAAGGAAATATCTGAATATTTTGAGAAGTTTATGGAATCGGAAATCAAAAGCTTTCAATCAAGATACTTTGCAAGGCATACAATATATCATTTTCTGCTCAATTATATACATATTAGTTGAATAAAAGAATATATGCATGAAGTTGCCTAGTATATTGTCTTGGTTTCTTCAGTCTTTATATCCCCTTTTATCTCCCCCTTTTAACTATCAAAGTTGATTTCCTAGTTTAAATTATCTGAGCCTTCTACTAGCAAATGTGTTCATCATGACTCACAGATTTCAGGAAGGGATCGTTCATAACCTATTTATCTAGTTAACCACATACACTTATAGGATCAAGTTTATTCTTCATGTGGATATTTTTGTGTTTTAATCAGGTCCTTTAACTGTGATTCCAACTGCTAGCACGGTTCATGTTTAACTACATAGTATAACACTCAAAAATGGATGATACATAATAAGCATGTACAGATACCATTCCTATGATTATGTGCGATTATTCATGTAAAAAACAATTAAAACACCATTATTTTTTCATGGTGGATAAAATAATCTGGGATAAAATTCATGACATGTAGTAAATTCCTAAAATCACAAACAATATTTTCAAGAACATCAAATTGATATCAGTTTCTCTCTGTAGGTTTTGAAGTTTCATTGGTGAGTATATTCACAAGTGACAGCTTTTGGTAGCCTTTTGATAAAAGAATATATCATTAGCCTTTCAACAGACAGCACAAGAGGGAGTTAACAAAAGCTTTACAAACTGACATCACTGTTCAAACTTTAGCAATATTTTACTGCAGTATAAATTCTGAACTCACGTTCTTCCTCTTCTTCTTCATCAACTGGAGGCTGTCTATTATTTTGAGCATTGTTCTGCCTCAAAGCTCTGACTGCTGCTCTCCTATCTTCAGATGTCACGCTGGAGTTTGCGCTTCTCTCAAGATCCCTCTCTCTCCTCTCAGTAAACACGGTATCGAAGCCGCCATTTGCACTCTCTTCTTCACCCTGACCTGTTTGATCAGCTTGACCACCTGCAAGTAGAATAAAATGTTATAAATCACTGTCTTAATTTCCTTCACGAAGAATGAAATATAAATATAAAACTATAAATATATATTATCTTAAACATTTTTGTCTTCAATCTGTTAAGTAGAATTAAATATTTCTCTAAAGCATGAGTTTGGAATATTATCACAGCAAGTTTTAAGCTTTTGCTAAACGTAACGATACACAACAAATGATAAATATATTGATGATAATCATTTGTTTAAATTTTTTTCTGCTTTTTCACCCATCAATTCAGAGAAATAAAAAACGATATAATAAAAAGTCCTTTGTGTGTATTGTTTTTCTATACTGCCACAATGATCTTGCAAAGGTACACAAGGAGTGAATACTCTTTAATGCTTCATCTTAAAGTTTTTGTTAACTAAAAGTTTTCCCTTTTCATTTACTTACCAGTTGCATTTTCTTCTACTGCTGGTTCCTCTTTTTCTTTTGATTTGGGTTGAGTTGAGTCGACATCTGCCATTCCTACCAACCAGACCATCGTAGCTGTTTAGATGAAAAGACCATGATGATTAGTGAAACAGTAAATATGGAGAGTCTATTTTAATGAGAGTATTCATCTTTTTACTGTATAAGCATTGTGAAATTATGTATCACCAACACTGCACCAGGCAAAAGAGAAGTTAATATCTATATAGTACCATGTTGATACTTCACATAAAAATAGAAGAGAGAGCGAAATAGAGATAAGACAGATAGACAGAGAAAGAGCAAGACAGGGAAAGGCAAAAAGAGACAGGCAGATAAAAGCTGAAAATTTCCATATAAAAGAGAACCAAAAAGTTCTCACCAAGTTTCACACAATTTATGCTTTATATTACATTTTTCATATTACCAACCACTTACCGCAAAAGGGGAGGGGAAAGATCGGGTATCGTTAAAATAACCATTCCTTTCTTTCAAATAACATTCTAATATTACAAGTCAAAGCATACAATACATGCTATCAACAGTAATTTGCATAGAGGCTTCTGCAATATGTATTAAAGTACATCTTACATGAATAGATGAGTGCAGGGAAGATCTGTTCATCTCTTTCCTGTGCAGTCTCAACCAGCATTCTGAGAGGACCCTTGGGGCATAGCACAGCAAACAAATCTAGAAGAAGAAAAAACAAAAACAAAAACAAAAACAAAAAATAATCTCAATAAGTCTTCTCAATGTCTTCCAAAATATTTCATGAGGATAACTTGAAAGTGAAACTTGAATAGCTGTCCAACTATATTTCTTTTATATTCAACTCCACATTGTGTTTGGGTTTTTTTTTAATGAAAAATTAAGTTATTTCATTTTCTTAACATACTGAATGATTTGATATCTTTCATCTAATCTTATGATACATCATGAATTATTCTGATCAAGATGGCTACAAGTCAAGTAAAATCTGAGACAAAGGATAATGAAAACAACATGCACAATAGTGGGGAAGGGGGATGATATGACGCAAGCAACATGTAAAAAGAGACAAAACAATTGTATCACGTGATTTGGATTTGACCATCTCAGGTCGCATCCAGATGACCTCTAATAGAAACTCACCATAAACAGCAATGGCCGCCAGAATGGTCCAGAGGGTCCACTCTGGGAGGTATTTGATAAAGATGAGAGCCATGAGGGCCGAGATGACGATGAGGTAGAGTTGCTGGAGACGTAGTGGCCCCTTCCAATGGATGCTCACCATACCCACCATGCCAAAGTTCCACATGATAACTGCTATGGTGAAATAGTCCATGGGGATGTTGTAGGTAACCAGCAATTCTCTGTGTGATAAAATGAGTTATGTCATGTGATATGCCTGTACCACCTGATACATCTCTATATAACCTCCATGATACATCTAATTAACACGTTTGAGACAATTGACCACATTTTGTGGTTTGGCTCCATAACTTTTGATTCAGAGCTCTAAAAAATATACGCATGCATGAGAAGAAAGAGCAAAATTTTCTGCACACACTAATATGTCCATTTTTGTTGCATGATCATATTGCGTGTGATGCCAGGAGTTTTTTAAATGAAAATAAGCTTTAAAATCCTTACATTGGCAACACATTGAGAGATTTAAAATCAGTGCTTTTATCCAAATTGGCAATTTTAAAAACTTTTCGACAAAATTATTTAGCACAAAACTATTTAGCACAAAAGAAAAAAAAAATGTTGCCAATTTGATAAACAAAATGTGATCAATTTAGCCCTTGAATAATTCCTGTCATGAAAGGGTTAAAGACATATTATTATATATATATATATATATCAAAAGTTGGTTCAATTGAATATTTGGATGGTTTGGGTGTCTTAAATTTCTTCCCTCCTATCTGTATTCTTTTTATTTGGTTTATATTTTTATATTTTTTCTTTTCATCATTTAGTGTCAAGACCAATGTAATAGGCATATTGTTATTGCATATTGCAACATATTTTCCTTTCACGATAACAAATAGAACTTCTCTTAATTTGACAATAACAATTCTATGTGATGCAGTAAACCACCTAAAAAGAAAGCTGCAGCAAAATACATCAGATGCAAATTGGCACATCACTTATCTCTCTATACTTACAAGAACATCAGTGAGTACCATAAGGGCCTATGCAATGCAGCTATTTTCTTTTAACTGACACAATGCCTATCATTTTTCATTTCTTTAAATTTTGCTGCAGTATTTCCTCTAAAGCAGTTTACCTTTATAAGAACAAGGCTTTAGTCTGGAATTTACAGGTGATTCAATACAATTTAAATCAGAAAGTGATAATACATTTTTAAATATATATATATACTCACTGTAAATAAAAGAATGTGAAGAAAAACAGAAGAAGAAGTGATGATATGACTAACCAACCATGGATAACCTGTTTGAAAAAAATAAAATTAAATACAAAATCAGACAGGCAGATATGATACACAGACAAAATATATTTGGTCTTCTTTCTTTTTCTCTCAAATATATCTTTTTCTCTCAAATATATAATGCTTTCACAATAACTTTGGCAATGGCTTTCCTTTTTGTTAGAGTCAATTATCCAAAAAACATTCCTCTACAAAGGTCTTGATTGATTGATTAATTGATCTCCTTTACTTTCATGCGCAGAGGGAGCATTAGTCATATTCTGTCCATGGAAAGGCAAAACCTTATCACTGAAACATTACATTTGATAAATGATACTGGAGTCATAGATTGAATGTAAAAGGAAACATATCTGACAATCTCATATTATTTATCCATTCATTTTTAGTTAACTTTTGTAAATTAAGAGGAAGCAATGAAACAATATTTAATATGGGGAAATATGTTCTATGGACGAGGGGGTAGAGAGGATGATGTGAAGTGTGTTTCAGGTAACATATGTTTCTTTTATAACAACCGTGGTTAATAAACTGTGATTAATAACATGCTCAATGACACAATCAATCTGTCATTGTAATCTTAAAAACATTTCACACCAATCTCAATCACTAAACAGAATGTGCAACAAACAAGTATTGTTCATGGAAGAATCAATAAATTCATGACCTTGCATTTTGAATATATATCTGATTTACTCTAGTATGAATGACTGTGTAACCTATCAGTATTGATTTTCCAAAATCAATGAAATCTTGTTTACTTCAAGATCTTAACATTTTGAAGGTATCTGATTTAAATGTCAGTGGTATCAGCATTCATGTTTACGTGTATAATGAATAGAGAGAAATATCATTATACATGACTGTAGACATGAATGCGTGTATAATGAATAGAGAGAAATATCATTTGAGACACAGAGATACAGAGAAAATTGAATATGACAAAAGAAAGCTACGGAAATAGCAGGTAAGGAAGAAATAACAATAGAGGGAGACAGATATAGAGAAAAATCAAAAGGGCGACAGAGAGAGATAGAGACTCAAAGAGATAAAGAGATGCGGTGACTGACAGAACAGTACATAATAGAACCTGTAATGTCTTGAAATGAAAATTTAAAAAGATCAAGTTGCACGAAAAGTTCAATTCCATCAACGGCATTCACTATCTTCACAGAATTTACTTGCCTTATAGCATCTGTATTTGTAGAGAACAACAAGGAATATTGTCATGACAAGAACAATGCCGATGATGATAAGAGCATTTGCCAAGGCATTCCAGGCTTTGGTTCCAGCCTGCTCAGACTTCTCATGGAAAGGGGTGTAAATCCTGGAATGGAATATAAAAAATATATATACATATATATCAATGAGGCTATTTATTCTCATCATTCACAGACATTTCAAATATAAGGAGAATTTGTACTTGTTTTGGGAAAATGATGTAAAGGTTCTCTTCAATACATTTTATCATTCGTTCATCTTTTTATGTAAGTTTCTAAAAAGAACATTTTCCCCCTAGTCAATTCCACTGCCACATATACAGACAAGATGCACTGACTAACATTATTTGGAAATATTCCTACCCTCATCTGATGCTTTGTATCGAATTAATTACATTAATTATAATTAAATTACATTCTCATGTTCACCCATGGTGCCTGTGACTCCAAACATGGCATTAGTTCATATTGCCCCTGTGAACTCAAACTACATCTACCGAGTTAATAATAATAGCCAGGCCTTATGGCAGTAATTTTGGTTTATTATGTATGATGTCATTGCCAATGTACTCCAGCTTTAATCATCTATGTAATCCATGTCTTGAACATTCGATGCTGATATAGCCCCTCCTGACTCAGCATTTTGGGACGAAGAAAGCATATTTTACATGTTATTGCTGCCATGAAATATATGCTAAAGACAAATGGCTCAAAATTTTAAATCAAATTTCTGATGACCTTTTGTTCCCTTTTGCATGTAAACATTCACACACAAAGCAGAGGGATAAAGAGAAGTACCTAATTATGTAAAAGGATATTGTCATATTCATCCAGTCATGCCAACCATAATATGGGGAGTCATTTTAACATTCCCACCTTGTTTAAGGTACACTGTATGGCATTGATTCCATGCTACAGTCTGCCTTGGAATCTAAAATTTACTGAGATATAAATCATATTTCAACTCCTGAAGTGGTCAACTTTCCTCCAAACAAAATTTTAAAAAGTGGCTTCTGCAACTCAGTATAATAGATTCAGGGAATTTCTGTTAGTTGATTTAGAGCCAAGGACTGCATTTCCTACAATAGAATGTTATCATGGGAAACAATCATTTTATAAATCCAGAGATTTTGTTTGCTTGCTATTGTACACAAAATATACAAATCCTCCCTTTTCTCACAAAACACAACATAAAAACCCTTCAGATCCTTAGCAACATCAAGTGTCTTTAAATTTAATGAATGGAAGGTGTGTTGATGCCAGGAGTACATACTAAGCTGAGCAGTAATCCATATATCCCTCCCTGACTATTTTGAGACAGAGGGGCCAATATGATATGAAAGGTTTCAGTTCAACCTAGTCTCAATATTCTATGATTTCCAGCATTAATTTCTTTAGCACAAAAGTTTGCTGAATGCGAATGCACTTACACAAGAACCAAAAATCTTTCATTGCTTTTTTTTAATGTTTTAAGTCTTTGATTATTATCTGTTTACCATGTATTCCCTGACATGAAATAAAGAAACTTCCAACTCACAAGTAAACATCACCAGACTCTGTGTAGAAAGAAACAGTGGAGATAGTTGCCACGACAACCAACATACAGAGGGAGACAGGCACAAATAGCATGATGACGTGCTTGGCCCCATACTTGAGCATCTCATCCTCTTCTTCCTCCTCCATTGGGGGAGGGTTTCTCTCCCGCTGACGCTCCCGGTTGGCTGACCTGTTGCTTGCATTGGCCTGAGTAATCAAGGATAGAATGAAAGAAAAGAAGGAAAATGACAGAAAGGTATCCTTATCACTTTAATCTTAATGATCTAATTGAAAATATGACTACTGTCAAACTTTTGATCATAATTAATCAACGGTGAAGTCATTTCTTTTATCATCATTATCACTACCAAAATGGAGATTATACATTTGCAAATTTTTGAATGAAATATGAAGACATGTACTTAGCACACTCATGACATGAATGAAATAAAAAAATCTTTAAATGGTATGAAAGAAAAATGGTATGGAAGAGTAAAAAATGTGAACAGCGAACAATTATTTCCAACAACATACCATAAATCATGCACCTCTATGACAAATAGTTGTGGTACACTCCAAAGTCTTTTAAAGAGCAAACTAGAAGAATATGAGCATGTCTACAACCCTGTAGACCTAATCTCTTTATTAATGGACAAGGAAGTACCACTGATTAATGGTTTCCTGCAAACCTGAAAAATGTAGGCTGTAGCTATGCTTTGTTGATAAACACTTTCATACTACTTCCATGTGCAGTAAATGTCAGGAAAATATGATAGATTCAATGAAACTCGAGTCATGATATCCAAACATAATTTATTCTTGTCTCTCATGCTGTTTCGACCAATATCAAAGTATGTAATTTGCAATACAAGTTTTAATCCCTAGTGCAAAAACAACACTGAAACACTCCCAACCCATCCCCCACCCCTCTCCCCTCCTTCCTTAAAGGGCAATCCAACCTTGGTAATAAGATGATATGTGTGAAAGCAGAAAAATAAGAAAAACAGGATGGTGAAAGTTTGAAAGAAATCGGACAAGGACTAAGAAAGTTATGGATGCTTGAAAAATGAGATCACCACATGTATGCGAATCTCAAATTGGCAATTTGGTGAGTAGATTGTGACATTTTTGTGGACAACTCTCCCATTTGTCGTACACAAAAATATCATTAATTTAATATAATTAATTTTAATTCGAGGCGCTTTTACCCTCGGGGCAGTACTAAAAATATATTGGAGATATCATATTGTTATAGGTCCTCATGAAAGAAAAAGATCCTACTGAGTAATTCATTTTGAAAAAAGTGACATTTTAGTCATTTTGTGTGTTGGAGTGAATGGGGGAGTTGTCCACAGCTACATCACAGTGACATTACCTATTCAGCCAATTTGAAATTCCCATATGTGTAGTGATTACAACTTTCAAAAATTCATAACTTTCTTATTGCTTGTCCGATTTCGTTCAAACTTTCACCAATCTGCTTCTCTGATTTTTCCTCTTTCTTTCAAAGCAACTTGTTATTTGGGTTGGATTTCCCTTTAAAAAAAACTTGTTTGATTCAGTATGTTACTACTAGATGATACCAATGACTTCACAGAATATTATACAATGAAAATATGTAATATTTCTCTGCTTATATTCTCACACTGCATGCAGTTCAAAGATTTAAAGGACTGCTGGAAACTACGATCAACATCAACATTAGTACAATTTGATACATGTAAAATGAAATGCTTCATTACAAAATAATTTCTACATAAATAATCCAGGGCTTGAACTAAAAGGCGCCTGGCACTCCTGGGCGCCCAAAATCTTTGCACGGATCCCCCGAATTTCATAATTTTTAACATGGGCTTTTTCAAAATATGCATGTGGGGCTTATGCATACAGACCTTAGGAAGTCAAATCTAGATACCCTAAGGGTTAGTGTGGAGCCCTGTATACATAATCTTTCAAACTTTATCCAAAGAAATTTCATACTACAGAAATTGTGATGACTAGTGCCTGTATGGTAAGTAAGCCTTCAAACAAATGTCCTAGTTATCTTGAAGTCTTATGTGACAATGAAAATTAGTTTTACTATTTCGTTCAAATAAGAGTAAAAGCTACATGTCTTGTGTATGAATGTGAAATTGAATCCATTGTCCACTGTCAGTTTAGAGCCAGAAGGGCATTAACTACCTACCTACATATCATACTACTTAATGCTCTCTTGCTCTCAATATACAATAGCATAGCTTCATATTTGAAGATAAATTTGTAGGGTCAAAGAAAGATTCCAAATCCTGGCATGTTAGGTATAAACTCATTGTTCATTAATGCTATACATTCAAATTAAAAAAACAAACAAACAAGACATTATTCAGTATGAACAGAAAGGCAGAAAGGTGTCAATATTGGGAATGTGATGAGTTTATATCCTTCTGACTCTAAGCATGTGATATATTTTGGCAAACTTACTCTGCGTCTGTTCCTGTGGAAAGATGCCTCTGACCTGGACCGTTCAGGGTTTATAAGAAGCACTGCACACTCATCAATCTCAACGTCACTATCCTGTGTATCACTCATTGCTTTTTGTTCTTATCTTCAGTTCAATAAGAATTTTTTTAAAAGAAAGTATTCATGTACAATGCCCTGAGAAAACAAGTGTCTTATTTGATACTATTTGAAGTTAGCATTGTCATCAAAGACCTCCTGATGCATTCCTCATCTTGGCAAGATACATGTATGTTTGATTAAAATGATCCGTCTACACACTTCCTTGACTTCAGTCTTCAATTAGACCTTAAAAATCTGGAATTGGTAAATGAAAGCAAAAGGTAATCACTCTGCATATCTGCAGCTCACCAATGACCAATCAAATAAAAGCAACAGCAAAGTCACATGTAAAGTCATGGATTGTATTTCCGAACAGCATTGTATTACCGAAGTTGTCAATTGACACATAGTTACTGTGAATTATGAATCTTTCATATTTTAAATGGGTGCACGCATAATGTACTATCCCATCATTTGACACCACATTGTACCCAATGCCATTATCACAAACATGCAGTACCAGTATGTTTGCCCAATTTGAACGTAAATGTATGAAGTTACATGATAAAATGACTGTTTAGGCATTGTATGTACACGTTCAGTCCAGACAATGCACATGAATGCCGCATAGGATCACAGTGCTAAAAAAGGCAGCTCCCATAACGTAATACCATTCAGTCAGCTAGAAAGCAAATCTAGAGATTATAAATCATGTAGAATATGGTGCAACTTCCTACTCATGCACACATTATGCAGGCCTATACAAGTGTTTTCCGTTTACAAGACCACTTTGCTGATACGATACACTGACGTGGATCAAACTTGACAACGATAAAACATCCATAAATCATACAGCATTTTATCAATTGTGTTGTGTCTATGTGTCAACCTACAATGCAGACAATAGCTCGATCCAAAGTCCACCTGAATGCAAAAATTGCACATATACAATATGCATGCATTAATGAATTACAAGATATCAAAATCTGAAAAGTATCAGCGAGTCAATGATACATAGTGCTGTAATTCAAGAATCTCTTTCTCCACAGCAACTTGAGCCTAGAATCCACAGGTTACCAGTGCATATATCATGTAGTCCAAGGTATACACATTTGTAAAAGCACTCAAGGTACAAGAATTCAACAATTTCACAAGAGATTCACCCTCTAAATCTGGAAGAAGTGACCACGCAAGTTCAGACCACACCCGCCAAACACTGGATAATTTAGCAATATATTAATGATCCTTCCTCTGATCAGTGGGATATTACTTGTCACATGCTGATGTGGACTTGACGAGGACTTGATGAGGACACACCCACTTGCCAGTCATTGTAGACTTCACTTTCTGTTGAAGACATAATCTATTTATTGAGCTTTGGAGCACCATAATCCAATGACAGGTCCTTTATATATGTCGGGCTGCCGCTTTCCACGTTGCACATAATGCTTAATAGAGAATCCCAAAACAAAAGAGCACTGGTAGAATTCATCATAGCAACACAGCTGTCATTGAATCAGCAGTACCAACTACAACTAACACCAAATACTACCTCAAGTTAGTTCTTGCTGTCATGTGCAATTACAGAGTGAACTTTGAATTCGTAGTGGGGCACCTTGAGTTTCTGAGGCCATATGCATTCTATACAAATACATCCACTGTAGCAGTCTACACGTTCATTCAAATTATATGACAGAAGTGATATTTTGTGCAATAAAATGGTTGTAATGTGTACAGTAGAAAGACCTCACAGTTGAATGCACTGCATTTGCATGTACATAAAAATACATTTTGTACTATTGTAGCTGTTCAGGTCTACAATGTATACTGGATCCGGTTAACAGCTTGTGTCAATAGAAGTATTTGTGTGCAATGTTTATTCAAGATTACAAGTTAATGGATAATGAATCCTAAAAACATGTACAAGGAGGTTGGGCATCTTTCTTGCTACAAATGAACATGTAGGCCTAACTTACCACATATTCCTAAATTATACACAGGCCTAGCCAACGCTACGCTAGCAGAACATCTGATATCTTTATCTTCTTGCGAGCAAAGTTTATTTTGTGCATAGTGCATTCATTTTTACTTAATCAACTCACACAAAGACCTTACCACAACATAAAATCAAGAATGGTATTTTTATGGCATATATTTTGTTCTTTAAAAAACATTCAAATACATCCTTCCCAGCTTGCGAGATGCTTAGAAAAAAAAATTATGTACATGTACGAAAGTAGAAATATACAAATGTGCCAAATGAGTTATGTACATTATAAACCATCTTGGGGATCAATATTTATCAAATGACTCATCATTATGCAGAAAAAACACTGGAAAATATCTGATTTTGAATTTACATCAACTGATGGCCTCCAACATGTTACACTCTGGTGTACCATCAATGGGTGGCCTTGATGAATGATAGTAAATTACACATCCAGGGTAGGTACATGTAGATCATAAACCTATAAATAATTTACATAATTAAATCTACATAAATGCTTCTGACAACAATGCAGAATGCTGTAAGAATTTAACACTGGCGCCCTACACTTATGTTAAGTACTGCACATAGCCAACAGCTATAAAATGCTGACAAATTGATATACATGTACAAGTGCAAATGTGACTGTGCAGTAATGAAGACAGTTTTCACATGTTAGCAATGATACCTAATATATCTTGGGCTGCAATATCTATGAAAAATATCTTGGAAACCAGTGACACCCAGTGACATCAGAAAATAAAAGATTATTAAAGGAACCAAATAGATCTTCAATAAAATAATATCCAGAATTAATTCCAGCAATCTGGGGCGGTATTCTGAAAACTATGTTAACTTCTATGTTAAGTCACAAAGTTAACATACCTTTAACATACTTCTAAACCGGTGTTCTGAAAACTATATTAAGGGTATATTATCTCTTTTGAGGTTACGCCCGGGACACGCCCTTTATCATTGATACTCCAATTATAATTACTGTTAAAATGTATTATAAAACGGGTTCAAGAATGTGGCCATCCTGATTGGTCAAATAACATCACGTTACCGTGCAAAAAAAAAGTACTAACGCAAGGTGAGGGGACTAACGCACCGCTAATCCGGATCAAACACTAAGATTGTAAGAAAGCACTACAATTGTAGACCCGTTTTATAAAACGATTAATACATGGTTGTGAGTTCGTGCGTTAGTGAGATCCAGCAACACGCAGGTTATCATCGTGGTGTCTAACACACTCGGCTACGCCTTGTGCGTTAGTACACCATGATAAAAACGTTTGTGTTGCCAGATCGCACTAACGCACTCCCAACCATGTGTTAATAGTATAATAGCCAATCATGCTTGTTTGATCACGCCTACAGGTATGTTAAAATATGGCGCGCATTTACTGAGTTATTTAATACGTACTTGCGAAAGTGTCCCTAAAAAGTTACTTTTTCCTTTCTTTTTTGTTTTCTACGTTCGTTTCAAGTTTAAAGGTTCCCTTTTATGGAATTACAAAAGAACTTCCATTAGTAGACTTTTCTACTGTGAATCCAGATCTGTCAACCATTTTACCTGAATTCCATTTATTAATCTGTAAACTTGAAAATAAAAAAATAATTGGGAACGCCCCTAAAATTTTTGGAAAATCGGTCCAGCGATCAATGACGTCATGTGAAGTCACACTCAGAATGCTTGACTCCACGTAAGCTGAAAGTGTGTGTGTAGGCTATTGAACTTCCTGTAGATCCTAGCTTCGACTTCGTGCCATTGCAGCCCTTCATTTTAGTTTTTAAAAATCCTATATCAACGATGGCATCTTCTTCAGACAGCGAAGACACCTATTCGGGATCAGATATATCTGATTTGGAGAACCAAGAAGAAATAAAAGAGGAATTAGGGTCACGGCCGTATATGTTTGAACCAGACATGTCGGATTCTGGCCAAGATTCTGATTATATGACAGAGACGTCCCTGATTTCAATAACGGAGAAGATATCGACGGGAGACTTGGGAATTATAACTAGTAATTCCCTTTGAATAATTAGATTGCCGAATAAATTTTAATTTACGCATATCCACGAATTATGAATCTTGTTTGCGCTTGCGAAATGCCCCAGTCCTGATGAGGCTGAGCTAATAGCTGATCGAGGCAGTGAGCTCGACGTGTGCAGGTGTACACGCCGCTCCGTTCGGTCCTTCGCCTGCTGACCCTGCCTAGGCTTGGGCAGGGTTTTACTGGTGCATGGGGTGGTAGCGTTTTGTTTCTAGTAAATTCTAACAGTGACATCCAGAAAACTCTTAGCTCTCCTGTTATCTTGCTTGTTTTCATTGTGCTGCTATGAATAACAAGTACCGGTAGACTAAGTTAGTGTAGGTACAGTGATAGTTGATCAATAGATATATGATCAATAGATACCGTAGATCAAGTTTGATTTTGGGGATGGCATCTTGCTTCAGGGATGGCCTCTTCTTGATGCCAAACGCCGCATGCAGCCCCGTACTATCGAGGAAGTCCTCCGCACAAAAGTGCTCGGAACACACGACACTGCGGTCACTCGGCCCTTCCAATGGACGCGAGTTTGTTTCACTTTTGAGGTCCATTTTCTTCTAATATTTGGGTCTTTGGGGAATAAATGTAGACTTACACCCTCCTTTGTGATGTTGCTGCAACCTGCAACGACACAGAGTTGCGGCATACTTCGCTTTAGAGGTGGTTTTCGAAGTGGTATACAAGTTAGTTTGCACGCGTGATATATGCAAGATATTGTAAACAAGAACCGGCAATGTCGGTTTGTGACGTCACACGTCAATCATGCTCGAAGAACGAGAATTCGGGGTTTAAAAGGGGGCGGAGCTTAGCAGACTCTTTTAGGCCTGAATACCAGGGGAAAATATTATTTAAAAAATATTCAGATACGTATTCATTGCAAACGGATGTCATTTTTCAATTTAGATGAGTATCATGTACAAAATACCAAGAATTAGAATTTCATAGAAGGGAACCTTTAAAAGTTATAGATTCGCAGAATGATTATGATAGTTTTCACAGAAACCAGATCAGGAAAAACACAGAAAAGAAAATGTCTTCTGGATTTCATGTATAAATAGACTGATGTATCATAGTTAAAAGACCCCTAGACCAATGTTATGTTTTATGTTAACTTCTGTAATATCTTTAGGTTAAAAGAAGTTTCAGAATACCAAAGCAATGTTAACTACTATGTTAAGTCCACGCATGAGGCTTGCCTAAAGATATGTGTATGCATGCTGCATCTTCCCACAAAAAAACTCTGTTAACATAGTTTTGGACTTACCATAGTTTTCGGAATACTGATTGTGTTAGCTAATATACTTTTCACGCTAAAATAGCTTTCAGAATAATAATAATAATAATAATAGTAATAACAGCTGTTTCTTATATAGCACCTTACCAGTTACAATGTAACCGACCAAAGCGCTTACAGCATTATTATCCCGGTCACATTATAAAGTGATGAAGTGAGTCTTTTATCCCACAAATAATCACAGCCCTGGAAAAAATTATTAGGCCAAGCTCCCATGACAGTGGTATTTAATTGTATACAAAGTAACAAAAATGTACTTTTTTGTATTGCATGTGTTGAATGAATAACGTATCAAAGGAATTGTTCCTTGCTACTGTATTATGGTACTTTATTTCCTTCTTACTACAGAAATAACATTATCTGTAACCTTTTTTTTCCGTGATAATTTTTGTCAATAGCTTTATATACAAAGGAGAAGCTACACACATGTTGGAATGAAGTCATGGGATAACAAATATACATTTGTCTATGTAAAATACTATCACTAGATATGTCTGAATTATGCCTACATTTTCCCTGACATTTCTTACAATTTAGACTAAAGGCATTTCTTTGAATTTAAAAAGGGATGAAGGACATTGTGCCCTCTGTTTTAAGCCCTAAGCTTTCTATGGTACAGTGCTGAAGATGATTAAACACTGCCTACTTATCTTCATTAGAGGGCTCACTTGCCTCATATGAAAGTGAAGAATCATCAATCTCTGCCACATGGATATATATAACTCTAATTCCGGCGTTTAGGGGAATCCTTTTATCTCAGCCTATTGTTATCATTCGCCTTAACACACGGTTGCTTTCGCCGTAACGTCGAATTTCTATTGTGACGGAATAAACCGCATTGATAGGATTCCCCCTAACGTAGGAAATAATCAGTGTATATATATATATATATATATATATATACACACATGTATAGCAGTGTATGCACAGCTCTATGCGAGCAGTTGATGCAGCCGCACAACCAAAATCGAGAGCTCTACGCAGTGTGTACGCACAGAGAAAGTACATTGAAAAACTGAGAAATATTCCACAAAAAGAAGAGTTTCAGTGTCATAAAATTGGAAAGATTTTGTTATTCAGTCTCCTCCTCAATGTGTTTTATGTACGTATTGACTTGCTTTGTCATTTGGCAAGTAGCATCCCTTGATTTTCAACAAAACCAAACCAATTTTATACTCATGCAAACACAGTATGAGGGACACCCTGTAATGTGTAAGATCCCAGTGTACTGCTAAGCAAAAGATATGTGATTTGATTTCTGATTAAGAAAAGACATTACACTGATTATCACATTAAATCGCCTTTATACATGTAATTCATAAGGATAAACTTGTTTGCTTGTTTGTGCAGTTACTTTGTGGAAAAGACTTCACAGTGCTGAATTATGTGATTCTAAATGCGTGAAATTATATTGAACTGGTACAGCGTCGGTATTTCTCTGCAAGCCCTAACATGGCAACTGGTCACATCAATCTTTAATAGAGGGCGTTGCTTTATCCACTGGTAGAGATCGATGTGAAAAATCAATGAGTGTTATTATCAGTTTGGATATTGATATTCATTAGATCAGAAGTATTTCTGCTGGGGGAGAGGGAGGGGTGCCTTCTGTGCCCTCTCATCCCCCCCCCCCCCAATAAACCCAATCTGTCTCACCTTTAAGCATGTACAAAGAAAAAATGTGCTCAAATTTCTTTTTGCATGCCTCTTGCAAAGACATTAATCCACACAAGCATAATATGTGGAAAGTGTGAGAACATAACCCCCTTTTCTTCAGATTATCGGAAAATTGGGGTAAAAAAGGGTGGGCTTTTCTTCCCCTTCAACTTGTGCCTCCTCCCCCCCCCCCCACCCCCATGCATGTACATGACAGTGCACCTTCACAAATACTGTACACATCTCATAAAAAAAAACAATTTCTAGATGTTCAAAATGGCATATTCAAAATCAAAGCATATTGAAAATTGATCTTCAACTCTTTTGAGCATTTTCAAATATATTATGCATGTAGATATGCATACACACTCAATTAAAATGTCAACATCTTCAGCATGTTACAAACCTTCATTAAACAATAAAACATGGAAATATACTGATGTTTCATTACAGAGATGAAGCCAATCATTGAAAAATTGACATCTAGGTGATATCACGATTCATGTTTATTTTATTCTATTAACCTTGAATAAAGTCCTTTTATGTATGCCATTCAATACATGTGAGCAAAATTTGAAGAAGTTTGAACATAGACACAAATTTTAAGATACACTGTACACCAAAAAATGTGGGTGGAAATAAAAAGGAATAAAGAAAATTCTGACAAAATTAAAGGTGTACTTGAAGTATAGCCCATGTAATAATCAATGTAACAAAATCAATATCAAGTAACTTGAGTTATAAACCTTTGCTTTCAGATAAATGAAAAAAAAATTTGTTATGCCATTTCTTTTTAATCGAATTGAATGACAAGCATTCTTGGATTATCAGAAGCAAGTCAGAGTGATATGCAATAAAATGTTTTTTTGTAGAGGAAATGAAAAAAGTTGTCATGCATACAAATCCCCAACTTAATATATAGGCACTGTCCTTGTGAACTCAACTTTTCAATTTTGCAATAATGTGGTAATCAAATACATGACAAAGTGGAGAGTTTGTGATCAACAACAATGTATCGAATATAATAGTCTGCAATTTGAGCTGATACTCCAGGATATGAGATATTTATTTCTTAAGGATTTGCCTTGAATAGTGACTAAAATATTAACTAAAATATTCAATGCTATAAACTAGGTGCAGGAGTCTTTCAAGGATCTTTGTTCAATATCAAATGTTACTTTTTTTCAGGTAGCAGCCTGTCTTGGATGATTTGCAAAGTTATAAAAAAAAATGTTGTTTGTTAATCCTGTCATATCTCTGAAACAGCATCAACAGTATGTCCAGGATGAGACTTGCAGAGAAGTTTACCTATCATCTGTAAAACTTACTTCACTACACCAGTTCAGATTATTTCCAACTCAGACTAAGTTCTGTAAAACTTATTTTGCCAACATCTTTCATAATGTTCAGTGGAATGGAAATAATTCGCCTAATAGTTGGTTGTTTGGCTGCAGCTGTTGGTATTCCTGGCAACATAACAATCATTGCTGTATTCACAAGACAAGGTATCAAGAATGCTACAGATGTCACTTTCATTGCCCTTGCCATTGTTGATCTCACTGCCAGTATCATCAATGGCATGAAGATTCCCATGGTTTTCTTTCACAATGATCATCCGTGGGCATGTTATGTGGAGATCATTGGAGGAAGGTCTGCACTCTATGCCGGACTGTTTTTGACGATCTGGATTGCTGTTTACCGCTACCAGGCTGTGTGTAAGCCATTTGATACACGAATTGGAAGACGAACTGCCATCTTGATCTCGGTCGGTAGTGCAATCACTGCCTTCAGTCTCCACGTCCCCTTTTTCTTCATCACAACAGCGGCAAATTTTCTGGGATTGTACGTATGCAGTGTCTACGGCAATATATCCTGGGGACGTGACGTCTATGCCAAGGCCCAAGCCATTGTATTCTGTGTCTCTGCCCTGGCCATAACTGTTTTGTATCTTCTCATTTACAAGTTCATTCGAACTCATCAAATTATTCGTAATCAAATGACAAATGGCAATGGGTTTGGTGTTCCCAAAAGTGGTAAACAGCCAGATGTCACTGAATCAATGACAGAGTTTGTCACGTCAGTAAGTGCCAATGTGTCAAGGATGGATGTTGCCTTGTCCATTGCTGCAGAGTCTGAGGGTATCAGCAAGCAGGAAGCTCATGCTACTTCACTGGACAAGCTGTCAGGTGAAACAAGATCAATCCATCAACCAACCAAGGATAAGACAAAGCAATCATCAAAGAAGTCTCCACATGGACACTCTGACCACAAGACAACTCGAGTGGTTATCATCATTACAGTTGTATTTTTTCTTTTGTGGTTCCCTAGCATTGTGCTTGATCAAATTCCTAGAAATCAAAGGACTAAGCTCAGATATTTTTCATATCTTCTCTATCAACTTAAGTACATCAATAACATCATCAATGTCTTTGTCTATTTGTTTGCATACCTACGTTTTAGGCAAACCTGCTGCCAAATATTCGCTTGTCTCAATAATTAATAAGCTAACATGCTTTGAAAAGAAAATGTTTCAAAATACAGTTTGTAAATCTAATCAATTAAAGGCAATTTAACTCTTGAGTTTGGTTGTGAACTTAGCAATTAAACACACAAGCTACAGTACATGTACTTTTCGTAAAATGAAGTGTGTACACTATTATATCATTTTATTTGAGATTGCCTTAGAAGCAGAGATAGCATACACTAGTAGTACACTGTAACATAACAAGTAAACATCTCCCTTACTTGATAAATGAAAACTATTTTTAAAATGTAAGATGGGATTATTTACAAACTAATGGTACATGTACATGTATATTGTATATGTGATGTAAAACCAAATGATAAAATTTACTTTCTATGATAAAGATCAATCACACATAATCCTACATATTCAAGTTCAAGTTCAAGTAATGGTTTATTTGAGATAAAATTCAATACATGACTGGCAGCTCATGGGCTGAAATTAGCATGTTTACATTGCAGAAATACATAAAAATTGATCATAGACAAAAATAACATGAAATAAGAATGACAATATACATAACAAAATAAGTACATAAAAAAACATGAATATAAATCAGAATATTAAAATTGGACTGAAATTAAAACTGACACAGAGATTATAAAACAATAATAATTTCCATTCTGTAAAATTTTTAAGGAGAAATATAATGAACATTACTGGGAATTGAGTAGATCTATGAAATGTGGTATTGCACTCTTTCTGAATCGAACCGTTTTGCATTTGAACTGTGCAAAATTTGATACATGTCTTAAAGAAATGGAAACATTTTTCTTTTTTGGTAACCAGTCTTTACATTGTGTGCTATGTAATAGAGATTTAGCAAACTCAATACATATTTTTTTTGGCCTATTTCTAACCTCTATGTTTGAAACAAAATATGACTTTGAGCTGTAAAGTAAATTAATATACTAAATATGGACGTTTAAATTTAGGTCAACCTAAAGGGCTATATTTTGAAAGCTCAAATTCTATTCAACATGTTCCTTTTGGTCTACAGCTTCTATTGTACATGTACATGCACTTGTACATTTGGTACAGGCATCGCTTTTGACCTAGATTTCACTTAAAAACTAAGTTTTTCAAGCTAAGTTTTGCTTAAATCTATGAAATAAAATCAATTTCAAACAAAAAGTAGAAAGCAAGTAGTATCCATGTTCGATTTTAGATAGGAAACATTCAGTATTTATCAATGTCCGTCCTGGACAAAAAGTTTTTGGACCTCTAGCAGAAGTTACAGCTGACTTTAAAATTCTATTTATATGATAAAGAAGTCAATTTCCTTGACCTAACTTTTGCAGTCAAAAGAAATTGTGTCAGTTTGCTTAGATAGAAAAGACATAAGACTACCAATAAGTTAAGAAACCCATTTCTATCTCGTCCATCTGTGACATTGAATATTTAATGGATTCTAATTTTAGTAGGCAACCAGGGCAACCAAATTTTATCAACATTTTAACGCCTTCAGTGGTACCCTTCACAATGAAACAAAACAGCTCAACAAATTTCATTACTTATTTTTACAGGTCTTCCAACTTTCAAAATTTGTCAAATGACCGTCCATGACAGACCGATAAGGCTCATGTGGACAATTGTGGACACAACTGGAAAGGCCACCCTGGTATTAAGTTGATTAGAATAACAGAATAAAAATGAGAGAAATAGATTAGTGAAAGTTTGAGCAAAACCCGATAAGAAATAACAAAGTTATGAAATTTTGAAGTTGTAATCAATCAAACACAAATTGGCCACTATGTGATTATCTTAGCTCGATCCTCTCACACTTGCTCAGTACAGAAAATTTCATAAATTTTCATTTTCTTAGTTTTTGATGCAGGAATAAATTTGTTTCATACAGGTTTTGTGTAAAAACATATGAGCAATGATAAAATATCGAAGGTGCATGTATGATTAAATATATTCTTTAGAGGAAATGGAAATTGATGATTTTTGGGGTACAGGGCAAATGGAAGAGGAGCTCACAAGATACATTAAGGAGTTGTCAATTTGTGTTTGATTGATTACAACTTCAAAAATCCACAACTTTCTTACATCTTATTGGATTTTGCTCAAACCTTCTTTAATTTTTCTGCTTCTTTTAAAACCAACTTGTATTCAAGGTGGACATTCCCTTTAACGACAAGACTTGCTCTTTCAGAAGAGATCTTTTTCAAATATCGCAGAGTTTGGAACATGTTATTATATAAATACGAAAATAATAACTAAAAGATTTACAGTTCACATTCACTGAAAAATTGATTCCTCTACCAAGGTTGAGAGGCGGCATCAAAGCTCGGATTTCAGAGTGAGGCCGCTGTCGCCTTGGGCAAGATCGAGCAATAATAACTGATGATAACTGGAGCAGTAATTCAGGTCTAATCTCTTGCGTTGCGTAACACTCTATTTCTTTAAAAATTCTTTTGTGACTTCAGTTCTGTGATAACTCTTTGTATTGACCAAACATGTTTCTTCTTGTATCTGCCCTACTTCTATTAAAAGATTTACCAATCTTAATAGAAGGCAGGAACTTGGTTTTTACTTCTTACTTGGATTCTATCTCTGCAGCAGCATCTAAATGTACAGTACCGGATAATTTTAAGAGATGGCTAAACCAGTCGAATTAGTTTGTACTAGATCAAGTTCTGTACATGTACAGTGTTGTATGCAGGCAATCAAGCTCTGCCAACATCTTTCAAAATGTTTAGTGGAATGGAAATAATTTGCCTGTTAGTTGGTTGTTTGGCTGCTGTTGTTGGTATTCCTAGCAACATAACAATCATTGCCGTCTTCATTAGACAAGGTATCAAGAATGCTACAGATGTCACTTTCATTGCCCTTGCCATTGTCGATCTCATTGCCTGTATCATCAGTGGCATGAAGATTCCCATAAACTTCTATGGCAATGATCATCCTTGGCATTGTTACGTAGAGATCATTGGAGGAAGGTCCGCACTCTATGCCGGACTGTTTTTGACGATCTGGATTGCTGTTTACCGCTACAAGGCTGTGTGTAAGCCATTTGACAGACAATTTGGACGGCAGGCTGCCATCTTGATCTCTGTCAGTTGCACAGTCATCGGCTTCGGGATTCATGTCCCTGTCTTCTTCATAACAACATCAAAGAGGTTGGAAGGGACGAAATATGGATGCAACATATATGGTAAAGTACACTGGGGACGTGATGTCTATGCTAAGTCCCAAGCTACTGTATTCTGTGTTTCTGCCCTGACTATTACTGTTTTGTATCTTCTCATTTACAAGTTTATTCGAGCTCATCAGATATTTCGCAATCAAATGATAAAAGGCTGTGGGCTTGGTGTACCAGCAAGTTGCAGACATGCAGAATCAACAGCAGAGTTCGGCACGTCAGTCAGTGCCAATGTGTCAAGGATGGATGTTACCTTGTCCATTGCTGCAGAGTCTGAGGGTATCAGCAAGCAGGAAGCTCATGCCTCCTCACTTGACAAGGTGTCAGGTGAAATAAGATCTATCTCTCATCCAGCCAATGACAAAATAAAGCAATCATCAAAGAAGCTTCAAAACCAACCATCTGATCACAAGACAACACAAGTGGTCATCATCATAACTGTTACATTCTTTTTCTTCTGGTTCCCTAGCATTGTGCTTGATCAGCTCCCTGAAAATTACATAATCTGGTTCCTTCCAGACCCCCTCAGGAGAGAATTTTTCATTTACGTTTTCTATCAAGCAAAATATATTAATAACATCATCAATGTCTTTGTTTATTTGTTTGCATATCGGCGCTTTAGGCAAACCTGCTGTCTAACATTCACTTGTCGCAATACTAGTAATTAATCATTAATCTAACCTGCTTTAGAAAGAAAATATATCAGAACAAAGTTTGTAAATCTATCCAAATATAGGCAATTTAACTCCAAGTTGGGCTGCAAATTTTGCAATCAAACAAGCAAGCTACGTGTACTTTTCTTAAAATGGAATATGTAGACTATTATTTCATTTTAATTGAGATTGCATTAAAAGTAGAGACAGTATACACTGGTACTATTTATTACACAATAACAAGTAAACATCTCCCCTATTTGATAAATGAAAAATGTAAAAGAAATCCATTTTGTCAAAATGGGAAAATGGGTACATGTATGTTGCAGCATAGATTATGATAGTGATAAGAATGTATAATTGCTCCTCTTGAAATACTTGCAGCCTTTTTCCACATTTTCAAGAATGTGGGTTGCTTTAAAAGGTCAAGTTCTTGGAAGGTGTGAGCTTTCTTATTAGGTGGTCTGACATAGAAAGATCACCTCTTTATTTTATCAAAATTTTCTTTCATCTTTTTATTTTCATTTATTTCTTTCTATTCCTTCCACCCACTTTTTTGGGCAGACGATAACTCAAAATCGCCTCAGTCAATTTTCTTCAAATTTTCGTCAGTCATCAGGCCCTATGAGATCAAGTTCCAGAAATTTTTCAAGGTCATCAAGTTATCATAACGTCATCAAGGCGCCATTTTGTGAAAATTCTCGACTTACCATAATGCCTCGCGCGGGCATCAAACTTTCAAATTCGCGCATGCGCCAAAGGGCAATATAATGTAAAAAGTGTTAAAAACATGCCTACAAATGTATCTGGAATCCACCATAGCTCGTCAGAATGGCTGTTGACCCCCAAATTTTATTACATATTCTGAAAGCCTGTAAGTTGTAGATTTATATTCATGCATAATTTTGGCCAAAAAAATGTGACGTCATCATATCTGCATATCAACTCAAAAAAATGATTTTGAAAAAATGACGTCATAATTTTTGGTATTTGTTTGACAATATTTCACTAATAGGTGATCGATTTTCTTCCAATTTTTGATGTAGTAGCTGAAACAATTCTCTACAAGATCAGTCTTCTCCATTTTTCATTTAGACAAAGGCATCATGGCGTAATTTTGCGATTAAAGGAGGCATGTCAATTTTTCACATTTTGCGTGTATTCTCTATGGGAGATGACTTTTTCTGAAATCTTGATTCTACATTCCAGTCTTCTTTGAGCAGTATCTCAGTTGTTTTCAGTCTATTTTCTTCCAAATTTTAGTATGTTATAGCTGAGACTATGGGCTATCTGAAGTATGACCTCCAATTTTTGATCAGATGTCGGGATCATGCCCATTTCTAAACTACAAAATGTGATTTGACAATCCCGTTTTCCGTTTGCATGTTATCTTTATGGGAAGTATTTTGGTGTATTGGTAAAGCACTCGCCTCCCATTCCGGTGACCCGGTGATCCGGTGTTCAATCCCAAGTGGGTCCATTTTTTTTTCTTTCCTTTTGCCTTTCATTTTACCATCTTCTTCGACCATTATAACATATATAATCACAAACAATGCAACTGCCTTATTTTGCATGTTATGTCTATGGGAAAGTAGGGTGCAGTAGTTTGTGTACAACCCTATGGCAAATCTGATTCCCTGTTGTGTATTAAAGCTATGGGGTTAATCTCCGATGTATCCTGCAATATCAAATCGTCCGATTTGTTATCACGATTTCTCAAAATCGGCTCAGTCAGTTTTCTTCAAATTTTCGTCAGTCATCAGTCTGAAGTTCCCGCATCTTACTAAAAGTCATTAGGTTATCATGACATCATCCAGGCACTATTTGTGAAAATCAACTTATGGTCATACGTTCTTAACAAAATGTCATTTCTCTTTCATATTTGGCATGATTAAGGTCAATGTCATTCCGGTCAGTCATTCTGTTAACCGCGTGTGTATGCATACGTCCACACGTCAGTGCACACGCAAAATTTAGAAATGCTCTAAATCATCCCAAATTCATTTTGCACATGTTTATGCCTTTTCAAACACTTTTCAAAAAATCACCCGGTAAATTGAACCTGATGGGGCACTATTCCACTTAAATAGGTAATAGGGGAATTGAAGATACTAGGACAAGTTTGAAATCATCACAATCGTGAATATAATCATTATCATCAATCATCATCCTATGAGAGTCATCTTTCAAATTACCATTTTGTAATTCATCTTTATGAACATTATCATAATCATGACCGGTTACTAACATAAATTTTTATAGAAAATTGACAGACCACCTAATTCGTCTTCAGTGATGAATTAAAGTTCTAGTTCATTTTATGTCAGTTTGGAAGAAGATCATAGTAGAATTGTGCCCTGAAAAGGATTGCTCTTCAAATGCTCTCGTATTCTATATGGAATTTGATGAAAAATAGCTGAAGTGTTTGGGCCGAGCATTCGCGCCACACAGCCATATGTTGTGAAGTTCCACAGATCCATTTCTGTGTGCAGTGCATATGCTTTTCAGCACGATTGGATCAATTTCTGATCATTATGATGATTTCAAAACATCACAGTATTCACCAATTCTTATGTAGACATTATCAACCTTTCCAAATTGCTTTGAGAAAGTTTCTTTCACAATGTAATCGCATGACCAGAACTCATTTTTATCTTTAAGTCTTAGTAGTTAATGTGCATACATATATCAGGTCTTTTCCTACTATGAAAAGCAACTTGAGGATGCGAAAGAAATGACATAAATAATTTTGCTTATAAAGGGAAAGAGAATAAAGAGGTAAAAAAACTTATATTTGAAAATCAAATGAAAAATAGGTGACACGACATTTGCTCCTGCGACGTTTGCTCCTCCGTCCATATCTCGAAAGGTCAAAGGTTAAGGTCAAGGTCATGATTTGGTTTTTTGTTCAGGACAATGTGAAGATTAGGATTAGGGTTAGGGTTAGGGTTAGGGTTAGGTTTAGGTTTAGGATTAACATGGCAAAGTTAGACCGGAGCAAATGTCGCAGGAGCAAATGTCATGGAACCAAAAAATAATGGTTTTCATTTGGGAAGTATAAAAAGAATCTGGACCACATTTTCACCACATGTATACAAAATGCAACAGAATGAGCACAAGAAGATGCAAATAAAAAAATATGTAATGAAAATATTTAGACTTTATGCAAAACAATTTGTGAAAAATATTCATAATAATGAAAACTTCAATACGTTAATTTCTCAAGAATTCCATAGGGAAAAAATGAAGAAATAGAGAGGGGAAAAAAAAGATATCAAGCCTTTTCTTTCCACAAAATTGGAATTATTAAAAATTCCCTTTACATCTTTCTTTCATCAGTAGAATGATAAAACAATAGGCCCAATTCGTTTCGGTTCACAATTCGGGCCCTGCACGTAACCATTGGGAATCGGAATCATTTTCTTGAACCAATGCTCCAGAAAATAAAGAAAGAAAGGTCGAAAAATTTCACTCAGAGCTAAAAGATGTTGCTAGATTTTTCACATTTTACCCTTGTGAAAATGCTTTTTAACATCTGTATTCCCTTAAAACATTTTCATTTGGTTGTTAAGGATAAATTACTGTACATGAATTTATCAGTTCTTTCTTGGCTGCAGAATATTGAATTTACAACTTTGAAAACATCTACATTACTGATATCAAAATGTGCATGTGAAAGTGGACTGAATAATTCTTGTACATATAGCAATAAAGGTGGAAAAAAGTCTCTAGTCAAATTTCCTATAAAATGCATATTCTTGATCAAAATATTTAATTTGGCAGTCAAGTAATATTTCCTAGGATAATTTATTAGTCCTTTCTTGGCTCCAAATATTTGATTTGAAAAATCTCTAATCTACTATGGCAATTAGAGTGAAAATCAAGCAGATAGGTTAGAAAACTTGCTAAAATTTCACATTTTAAACATGTGATATCTCCTTGAAACATGCATATTCCCCTTTAACTTGAGTATCTTGACTATTTATATATTCAAGTTTCTTGGGAATAGGAATGTTAACTGGATAATTCAAATACATGTGTAAAATGAGATATTCTAGCAATACAGGATTGCTTTTAAATTATGTTTGTTTATTCCTGTTTTTGAAACGGTTCTCTGGAGCTCGACCGGCCCGAGGCAATCGGGGTCCAATTTAAAAAAACAAAAAACAGATATGACTCAGGCCTAATTAACAAGCATTCAGGCCAGTCAGAAGCAGATGATAAGTAATCGGGTTCTGCCAACCCATCTTTAGGACAGGAATGAAAAGTTTTATCTCTATCAATCCACAAGAAACAAGTGAATGAGTAAATTACGCAATGCGTAATAAATGTCCTAAGGGAAGTGCAGATCTGTGGAAATTAACTAGCCTAAACCTTAAAACTTCAGTGAAAAACTTTAGTGAATAAAATAATGTTACTGCATGCAAAAGAAGAGAATACCAACAATGCATGTATACAACTGAAATATAAAACATGAAAACATTATGAACCTTCAGCCATTTTGAATAAATTTGCATAAATTTGCATGAATAATGAATTTCAAAATTCTGTGTAGAAGTTTGGAAGCCCCCACCCAGCCCTATCAGATAAAACAATCGGAATCAAAATCCGATGTGAAATACAGGAGAAATAGCATTTTTCGTCAATTTTGAATAAATTTACATAAATTTGCATAATTAATGAATTTCAAAATTCTGTGTAGAAGTATGGAAGCCCCCACCCAGCCCTATCAGATAAAACAATCGGAATCAAAATCCGATGTGAAATAGAGAAGTAGCATTTTTCGTCAATTTTGAATAAATTTGCATAAATTTGCATAATTAATGAATTTCAAAATTCTGTGTAGAAGTTTGGAGCCCCCACCCAGCCCTATCAGATAAAACAATCGGAATCAAAATCCGATGTGAAATAGAGAAGTAGCATTTTTCGTCAATTTTGAATAAATTTGCATAAATTTGCATAATTAATGAATTTCAAAATTCTGTGTAGAAGTTTGGAAGCCCCCACCCAGCCCTATCAGATAAAACAATCGGAATCAAAATCCAATGTGAAATAGAGAAGTAGCATTTTTCGTCACTTTTGAATAAATTTGCATGAATTTGCATAATTAATGAATTTCACGATTCTGTGTAGAAGTTTGGAAGCCCTCACCAAGCCCTATCAGATAAAACAATCAGAATCAAAATCGGCCAAGAAATGACGGAGAAGTAGCATTTTCTAACATTTGAGCACACACGGACAGACGGACGGACAGACGGACACACACACACACACACACGCACACACGAACGGAGCCAGTTTCATAGTCCCCTCGCGAACTTCTTTCGGCGGGGACAATTACAAAATATATGTAGCAACAATCTAGGGTGAAGTCAATATTTTAATCAATTTCCAACAATGTGGCAAGTTGCAACCTTTAATATAACATGGAGAATATGACTGACGTTAATGCACAGAAATGGATAAATCTAAAACTAAAAAACAGAGATTTTCCCACCAGTTTTTCTCCAATATTACAAAATATTAAAGGTCATATTCAGAATTGATTTTCAATGAAATGTATTGGAAAATTAACTTTGGACAATGTAAGATCATATTCCGGATATAATGTTTTTTCAATGGATTCTACCTTCCTTCCGGGTATGAGTTTTTAATGGATTTTCTTCAGTACTGACAGAACATTTAGGGTGAAATTGTAATGAATAACTGATTAGACCCAAAACTGAAAGAGATGAGATATTTTTCCCATTAATTTTTCTTCAATATTACAAAATATCAAAGGTCATACTTAGAATTAATTTTCAATGAAATGTCTTGCAAAAGTAACTTTTGACAATGTAAGATCATATTCCGGATATAATGGGGTTTTTTTAATGTTTCTACCTTCAAAACTGACTAAAGAAATAAAGATGATATTCCGGGTATGAGTTTTTAATGGATTTTTCTTCCGTAGTGACAAAACATTTAGGGTGATACCGTAATGATTAATTGATTACATCCAAAACTAAAGGAGGAGATAAGAGATTTTTCCATTAGTTTCTCTCCAATATTACAAAATGTTAAAGGTCATATTTAGAATTTATTTTCAATGAAATGTCTTGCAAAATTAACTTCTGACAATGTAAGATCATATTCCGGATATAATGGGTTTTTTTTAATGTTTCTACCTTCAAAACTGACTAAAGAAATAAAGATGATATTCCGGGATGAGTTTTTAATGGATTTTTCTTTAGTACTGACTAGACATTTAGGGTGATACTATAAATAATAGAGCAATCCATTAAAAACTCATCAATATTTCCTTCAATATTGACCAAAACATGTTTCTTCTTGTATCTTCCCTACTTCTAAAGATTTACCAATTTAGAAGGCAGGAACTTAGTTTTTACTTCTTACTTGGATTCAATGTTTTAATCTCTGCAGCATCTAATTGTACAGTGTGTACAGTATGAGATAATTTTAAGAGATTGCTGAAACAGTTGAATTAGTTTGTACTAGATCAAGTTCTGTACATGTACAGTGTTGTATGCAGGCAATCAAGCTCTGCCAACATCTTTCATAATGTTTAGTGGAATGGAAATAATTCGCATGATAGTTGCTTGTTTGGCTGCTGTTGTCGGTATTCCTGGCAATATAACAATCATTACTGTCCTCATAAGACAAGGTGTCAAGAATGCTACAGATGTCACTTTCATTGCCCTTGCCGTTGTCGATCTCATTGCCTGTATCATCAATGGCATGAAGATTCCCATAAACTTCTATGGCAATGATCATCCTTGGCATTGTTATGTAGAGACCGTTGGAACAAGGACTCCGCTCTATGCCGGACTCTTTTTGACGATTTGGATTGCTGTTTACCGCTACAAGGCTGTGTGTAAGCCATTTGACGGACAATTTGGACAGCGGGCTGCCACCTTGATCTCTGTTGTTTGCACAATCATTGGCTTCGGGATTCATGTCCCCTTCTTCTTCATAGCAACACCAAAAAGGTTGGAAGGGACGAAATATGGATGCAACATATATGGTAAAGTACCTTGGGTACGTGATGTCTATGCTAAGTCCCAAGCTATTGTATTCTGTGTTTCTGCCCTGACCATTACTGTTTTGTATCTTCTCATTTACAAGTTTATTCGAGCTCATCAGATTATTCGCAATCAAATGATAAAAGGCTGTGGGCTTGGTGTTCCGGGAAGTTGCAGACATGCAGAATCAACGACAAAGTTCGTCACGTCAGTAAGTGCCAATGTGTCAAGGATGGATGTTACCTTGTCCACTGCGGCAGAGTCTGAGGGTATCAGCAAGCAGGAAGCTCATGCCTCTTCACTTGACAAGGTGTCAGGTGAAATAAAATCTATCTCTCATCCAGCCAATGACAATATAAAGCAATCATCAAAAAAGCTTCAACACCAACCATCTGATCACAAGACAACACAAGTGGTCATCATCATTACTGTTATATTTTTTTTCTTCTGGTTCCCCAGCATTGTGCTTGATCAGCTCCCTGAAAATTACGTAATCTGGTTCCTTCCAGACCCCCTCAGGAGAGAATTTTTCATTTATATTTTCTATCAAACAAAATATATTAATAACATCATCAATGTCTTTGTTTATTTGTTTGCATATCGGCGCTTCAGGCAAACCTGCTGCCTAATATTCACTTGTCGCAATACTAGTAATTAATCATTAATCTAACAAGCTACAGAAAGAAAATGTATGAGATTAAAGTTTGTAAATCTCTTCAAATAAAGGCAATTTTACTCTGAGTTGGGCTGTGAACTTAGCAATCAAATAAGCAAGCTACATGTACTTTTCTTAAAATTAAGTGTGTAGACTATTATTTAATTTTATTAGGTGGTCTGTCGTAATCGACAGATCACCTCTTAATTTCGTCAGAATCTTCTTTATTATTTATTTTTATTTCTTCCTCCCAACATTTTCGTGTCCAAAATATCTCAAAATCCCCAAATTCAATTATCTTCAAATTTTCGTCAGTCATTAGGCCCTATGAGATCAAGTTCCACGAAACTTTTCAAGGTCATCAGGTCATCATGACATCATCCAGGCGCCATTTTGTGAAAATCAAGTCACTGTCATATCTTCATAATGGAAAGTCACTTTTCATTCAAATTTGGCATGATGAAAGTTAATTTCATATCATTAAACTCACAGGTACGAGTACGTCCGCGCGCAAAAATGAAAAATGCTCAAAATCGTCTCAAATTCATTTTGCACATATTTCAACTCATTTTGAGCCTTTCAAAAATTTCCGCACGTGCACGTCCACACTAGCGTTTTTAGGCGTGCAGCGCATACAGAACCTAGAGATGCCTTTTTTTTGCATGGATCTGCTTCATAACACTTTTCTTAGTATATCTGACCAGTTCCAGACTTTTCGGACTTCAAATGAGGTCATACGTGCCCTTACAATGTAAAAATCCGTGCACATCAAAAATCAAATTTCTGTGTGCATGTGCAAATTTTTTTTTTTTTTTTAATATCGATATAGCTCTTTAGGATGTCGGTCAACCCCCATTTTTAGCATTTTTCGAAAGGGTAGGAGATGTAGATATCATTTCATGCCTCATTAAGGTCTCAATTATGTTTTAAAGTCATGTCGGTATCGAAACTCAGAATTTTGTTGTTTTTTTTCCTTCTAATTTTGGGTATATTTTACCATCGACTTTGACCTCTATCTCCCTTGTTTTTGGTCAAATTTGTCCCAGATTTTGATATGTTATAGCTGAGAGTATATTCTTTCTTCTCAGTTGCCACCATTTTCAGTTTCGACATCAGGATCACATTCAAATTTTAAGTTCAACGTAACCACGTAAAGTCTATCAGAATTTTAGGTATTTGTGTGTTATGTCTATGGAAGATGATTTTTTTTTCTAATAATAATCTACATGACAGTGTTCTTTGAGCAGTATCTCAGTTGTTTTCGCTCCATTATCTCCAAGATTTTAGTAGTTATAGCTGAGAGTGTACTCTATCTTTTCAGTTATCACCATTTTCTATTTTGATGTCGGGATCACATTAAAGGGTACCAATCACCAAAAAATATTTTACTCTGTATGTTTAGGTTCCATGTCATTCTACCATATTCCAAACATGGGCTTCGAATATCACTTCTATAAAGAGATATTACAAGTTTAATTATACTCTCTATAAGCATAAAAGCAACTCGTGAGTAGACTACTCAACGCACCCGTACGCGCTCGCCAAGATAAGGGCTCGCGTGGAACCCAACTCGGAGGTTCGGTTCCGCGCAAGCACCTTCATATTATCCTTTATTTCCTTCACACTCCTAAACTGCCGACCTATAGAATTTCAGATAAAGTTCTTTGAGATTAATTTTATACTTCCTAGCAGTATACAAATTCTTTTTTTCATGTGGTTGGTACACTTTAAAATTTCAAGTGCAACGTAACCATGCAAAATCTCTCTCTACTGGACATTCAGCTTTACGTCTTTATGTCTATGGGGAAATATTTTGGTATAGCGCAATGACATTTGCCTGCCATTTCTGTGGTACGAGTTCAAATCCGGGTAGCGCGATGATTTCTTTTTCCTTTTTTGCATTCTTTTTCAGTGGTCTGTCATGGATAGATCTACCAAATATCTAGCCTTTGGGGGCGATATTCCACTTATACAGTCGGCAAATTGAAAATACATGTAGTGGGATATGGTGTATTTGTAGTTTTCATTCCTTCCCCCCACTTTTTGTGTCCACGATTTCTCTAAATCTTGAAAGAAATCGGGAAAGTCAATTTTCTTCAAATTGTCATCAGTCATTAGGCTCTGTGAGATGAAGTTCCAATAAGGTTCTAAAGGTCATCAGGTCATCATGACGTCATCCAGGGCCCATTTTGTGAAATCAACTTGTTGTTATATCTCGCAAACGAAAAGGCAATTCTACTTCATACTTGGCAAAATTAAAGTTCATTTTATGCTAAAAAATTTCACATTCATAAATGTGCACAAGTACGTATACGTTCGCGCGTGTCCACAATTCAAAAATGCACCAAATCGTCCAAAATTAATTTTGCACATGTTTTATGCCATTTAAAGCACTTTTCCAAAAATCGCCCAGCGAATTAAACCTGAAGGGGCTCTATTCCACTTAAATAGGGGAACTGAAGATACTACAATGTAGGACAAGTTTGAAATCATCACAATCATGAAGATAAACAGTATTATCAACGTTATCATCCTATGAGAGTCATCTTTCACATTATCATTTTGTCACTCGTCTTCATCAACATTATCATAATCATGATCGATTATTAACATTTATAGAAAATTGACAGACCACCCATGACAAATTATTTTATTTATTTATTTCCACCATAAAAACATATTACAAAAAATCAATACAAATCAGTATAATAAATAATTGTGGCAGGATCATGGAAAGCACAAATAGGCTTGTCAAAAATGACCACTTCATACAGAGTACATAAAAACAAAATTATAAGAAATGATAGAATATCAAGTGTACAGAAGTTCATAACACTAAAGAAAGGAAAGAAGAATTTAGTCGGGGAAACATATACAATGATCTAGTACATTTAACAATGTGAATCAAGAAGATGTCGCTTATACATGTAAGATCGTTTAAATTGTTTTACAGTCTTACTATTCTTAAATTTAGTTGGGAGGCTGTTCCAAAGGATTGGGCCATTATAAAAGATTGAATTTTGTGTTAGCGATGTGCGATTGAAAGGAAGATGGATATTTTGAGCATTCCTAGTATTGTAATTGTGAATGAAACAATTTAGAGTAAAATAGTCATTATAAACCAAAGGGAGAAGGTTGTTAGATAGTTTGAACATGAAAATTGCGGTATCTAGAGTTAATAATTCATGGATAGGTAGGATTTGCATTTTCTTAAATAAGGGCAAACTGGATGAAAGATACGGGGAATGTGTGATAAGGCGAATTCCACGTTTCTATAATTTATGAATTCGTTCAATATTTCTTTTAGAAGTAAAACCCCAAACAATATTACAATAGTTTATATGGGAAGAAACAAGAGAATGGTACAACATTTTCAAAACAGTTTGTGGCAAGAATTGCAATCTATACAAAATCCCAATATTTTTAGCTAAGGTGTTACATATATAATTTACATGGTGGTTCCAAGATAGTTTTTCATCAACAATTACTCCTAGAAATTTAGCATTAGATTCTCGACTTATTTCTTTATTTCTGTAGTATAAATCTAGATTAGAAGGAATTGTAGTTTTAGTACCAAACATAATATAATTAGTTTTATCAATATTTAAAATTAACTTGTTGGATTTCATCCAGTTACTTATTCTATTCAATTGGGTATTTACAAAATCAAATAAAATTGAAGGATCAGGACCTTTACAAACAACACTGGTATCGTCTGCAAATAATATATAACACAAATTTTGGGTTGAGTATGGCAAGTCATTAATATAAATCAAAAACAAAAGGGGACCAAGAATAGATCCTTGTGGTATTCCACAACTAATTGTTTTTACTTGGGATTCAACTCCATTAATTACTGTTAATTGTTTATGATTAATTAGGTAACTTGATAATAACTGTAAAGGTCTACCCCTAATACCATAATAATACATTTTTTGTAATAAAATTGAATGATTTATGACATCAAATGCCTTTCTTAGGTCTACAAATATAGTAAGAGCATATTCCTTATTATTAATTGCTTGGTTTATACTATTGATTAGATCCAGTATTGCTGTAGCTGTGGTATGTCCCTGTCTAAATCCAAATTGGTTATTAATGAGAATATTATGTATTTCAATGAAATTTATGAGTCTATTGTAAATACATTTTTCTAATATTTTAGAAAATATGGTTAAGACTGAAATTGGTATATAATTATTAAACATCGTTACGTTTACCCTTTATGTAGATTGGAGTTACTCGTTATGTAGATTGGAGTTACTCGAGCTATTTTCATTTTGGATGGAAATGTGCCATTTGATAAACATTCATTGAATATAAAACTTAACGGTTCACTGATCAGATGAATTAAATTTCTAGTTTGAGATTGCATTAGATGTAGAGATAGTATACATCGGTACTATAACACAATAACAAGTATACATGTAAAGAATGTAAAAGAAAATAATTTTGTCAAAATAAAAAAGAAAATTGCATGTTGTACCGTAGATTATGATAGAAATAAGAATGAATAATTGCTCCACTTGAAATACAAGCAGCTCTTTCTTTCCACATTTCCAAGAATTAGGGTTGTTAAGAGAAGGTTGAGTTCTAGGAAAGGTAAAAAAATCCAATGGGGGCATGTCTCATTGAGACCTGTACATCATCTGCATAAATCACTTTCCGAAAAGCACCCTAAATGGGGATTGCAGTAGGAGTAGTTTTGATGACCTAAACGGGGAAACCCTTCTAACATCTCTGACTTTTATACTCTTAACAGCGATTTTATATCTTGCGTGGTATTTTACATCCTATTTGAGGATTACATCATCATTATAGACCTATTAATTTTTCGATACCTTTAAAACAATCTGCGTTGTATACATGTACTTCATTCATTTGTTGTTTTATCTAGGTTGTAGATTCTCCGTACGTTACACCCATAATAATTCTTTTAGTTCGATAAAAACATTCTCCGTTGTATACTTCAATTCAATTGTTGTTTTTATTTGGGTAGTATATACTCTATAAGTTACAACCCAAATAATTTTTCAATACGTTTAAACCATTTTGAGTTGTATACTTTATTCATTTGCCATTTTATTTGGGTTGTAGATTCTCTGTATGTTATGCCCCAAATCAATTTTTTTTATTTGATAAAAACATTCTGCATATATATATATATATATATATATGGGTAAAGTTATTTGGGGTTAATTTCATACACTCTAACTGTATAGAAAACTGCTCATATGGAACTCAACTCGAGTTGAGTTTATGCTGTCCTTTATTTTCTTTAAACTCCTTAACTGTTAAAATGTAGAATGCTGGGTAAAGTTATTTGGGGTTAACTTTTGTACATTCTAACTGTATACAAATCATTTTTCCTGGCCTCAGAGACCCTTTAATATAACGTGGACAATATGACTGATGTTAATGCATAGAAATGCTTAAATCTAAAACTTAAACAGGAGATTAGAGATTTTCCTGTTAGTTTTTCTCCAATATTACAAATTATATACCTTACTTTAAGAATCTTTCCTAATCCTGTCATCTGATTGGTTGAAAGTGAAGTCGTGTTTTTAACCATGCCCGCAAAAATGAAATGTGCCCACGGGCATAGTTAAATTTTGCTGCGATCCCCATTGGTTTACGTGCAAAAAATTATTTTGTGTGAGCGTGAGCGCAGATACCATAATCGCAGCATGATTTGATTGCTGAATTTATTTTACTTGCACAGAAGACCGGCGATCTGCTATCTCGATTTATCTCTGATTTTTTAGTTTATTAACAGTTTGATGATGATTTTCAAATGTGAGGACCCCGTGACTGGTAAGTCGCACATGTATTCTTTGACTCTTACCTAGCTTTGTTCGGTGTAACTGCTTCAATATTCCAGGCATAGTTGTTTCTACTGGCTCTTGGGGACCTTACATTCTTCTATGACCCCTCGGCGAGCCTCGGGATCATAGTAGGATGTAAGGTCCCCTTGAGCCTATATAAACAACTATGCTTCTCATAGCAGTCAATATATCTATAATATTAAATGTCATATCTAGAATTAATTTTCAATGTCTTGCAAAATTAACTTTTGACAATGTAAGATCATATTCCAGATATGTTTTTTCAATGGATTCTACCTTCATTCCAGGTATGAGTTTTTTAATGGATTTTTTTCTTCAGTCGTGACAAAACATTTAGGGTGATACTGTAATGATTAATTGATTACATCCCAAAATAAAAGAGGAGATGTGAGATTTTCCCATTAGTTTTTCTCCAATATTACAAAATATCAGAGGTCATATTTATAATTAATTTTCAATGAAATGTCTTGCAAAATTAACTTTGGACTATGTAAGATCATACTGCGGATACAATTTTTTAAAAAATGATTCTACCTTCAAAAGTGATTGAAGTATTAAAGATGATATTCCGGATGGGAGTCTTTAATGGCTTTTTCTTCAGTATTGACAAAACATTTAGGGTGATACTGTAAATACATGTAGAAGAGCAATCCATTAAAAAGTCATCAATATTGACCAAAAGTTGTTTCTTCTTGTATCTTCCCTACTTCTAAAAATTAGAAGGCAAAAATTTAGAAGGCAGAGACTTAATTTTTACTTCTTACTTGGATTCACTGTTGCAATCTCTGCAGCATCTAATTGTACAGTGTGTGCAGTACCAGATGATTTTTTAGAGATTGCTAAAATAGTTGGATTAGTTCCTACACAGATCAAGTTCTCTACATGTATATAGAATAGGCAATCAAGATCTGATAACATCTTTCATAATGTTCAGTGGAATGGAAATAATTTGCATGTTAGTTGCTTGTTTGGCTGCAGTTGTTGGTATTCCTGGCAACATAACTGTTTTGTATACATTTTGTATGCTCATTTACAAGTTCATTCGAGCTCATCAAATTATTCGCAATCAAATGAAAAAAGGCTTTGGGCTTGGTGTTCCAGCAAGTTGTTGACATGCAGAAGTCACTGAGTCAAGGAGTTTGTCACTTCAGTAAGTGCCAATGTGTCAAGGATGGATGTTACCTTGTCCATTGCGGCAGAGTCTGAGGGTATCAGCAAGCAGGAAGCTCATGCCTCTTTACTTGACAAGGTGTCAGGTGAAATAAAATCTATCTCTCATCCAGCCAATGACAAAATAAAGCAATCATCAAAGAAGCTTCAAAACCAACCATCTGATCACAAGACAACACAGGTGGTCATCATCATAACTGTTACATTTTTTTTTTCTTCTGGTTCCCTAGCATTGCGCTTGATCAGCTCCCTGAAAATTACATAATCTGTTTCCTTCCAGACCCCCTCAGGAGAGAATTTTACATATATGTTTTCCATCAAGCAAAATATATTGATAACATCATCAATGTCTTTGTCTATTTGTTTGCATATTGGTGATTTCAGCAAACCTGCTGCCTAACATTCACTTGTCCCAATAATTAATTTACTTTGTAAGAATACTTGTATAAAAAATACATGTATGCCTAAAATTAAAGGGCAATCCTACCTTTGTAACATTTTGATTTATGTTAAAGCAGAAAAATCAGAGAAGCAGTTTGGTCAAAGTTTGAACCAAATCAGACAAGCAATAAGAAAGTTATGATTTTTAAAAATTTGTGATCACTATACATATGGGAATTTAAAATTGGCTGAATCGGTATGGGTACTGTGCTGTAGCAGCGGTGAACTTTCCCATTTGCTCCAACACACAAAATGACTAAAATGTCAATTTTTAAAAAAAATGTATAACTCATAAGGATCTCTTTCTTTTTTTGAGGAACTGTAACTATATGCTATCTAGTATCTACAATGTAAAATATATTTTGAGTACTGTCCCAAGGGAAAGGGTGCTCAGGAGAAAACTGGAATTTAATGACCATGAATATGTCCTGAGTCATCACGGGTTTTTCAAAACCCGGGTTTGACTCGAAAATTTCGGGCGGGGACCGGGTACCCGAATGGGAATTCTCCACAACAGAAAATTTGAGTGTATGTAGTGACGGGAGTCAAGGTAAAATTGCTAAACTAAAATGCAGCGTAGAGGACAGTTACTAAATCCAAATTGATAAAACAATGCTTTTCCCCAGATAAATAACACTTTGGAATAAAAATAAAACATTAAGAAGTACAGCCAAAGGTCTCTTCATGCCCTAAAAGTGAGGGCTGAAAGAGGAAATCAAGCTTTGTGGTACCGTGCACATTCAAAAATGAAGTCCGAATGTGAGTCACCTATGCCCAGTGCGCAGAAATACAGCCCTAGACCGTAATACACACAGACGAGGGTCGAAAATAACTGACGGATCACAGTAAGCTTAAAACAACTAATACCACGTAAGCGACAACAAAAATACAAAATTACCGTAAAACAATTCTTTTCTAAGGCAAAAAATAGTATGGGTATCCATAATATCTCAAAGAAAAAAAGATGTTGAAGGATTAGGAGTGCACTTCATATCGAGATTAGGCAGCCATATTTGACATTGGTCTGCTTAGCAAGACCGCAGATGGCAGCAGAGAGGAAAGTTGTGGCCAATTACCTGATCTAGTGCCCACATTTATTTTCCTCTCTGCTGCCATCTGCGGTCTTGCTAAGCAGAACAATGTCAAATACAGCTGCCAAATCTCGATAAGAAGTGCACTCGTAATCCTCCAACATCTTTTTTTCTTTGAGATATTATGGATACCCATACTATTTTTTGCCAAAGAAAAGAATTGTTTTACGGTAATTTTGAATTTTTGTTGTTGCTTACGTGGTATTTCTAGTTGTTTCCAAGCTTACTTTGACACGATAACATCAGTTATATTCGACCCTCGTCTGTGTGTATTACGGTATATGGCTGTATTCGAGCGCACCGAGCACTGCTGACTCCCATTCTGACTTCATTTCTGAACGCGCACGGTACCGCCTAGCTTGAATCTTCCTCGCAGCTCTTAATTTTTTTAGAGTCATGAAAAGACCTATCGTCGTCTGAAATGATTTCCATTTATTACTGCAGCAAATATAATTGGATTACATTGAAATTGCATGTTTAAAACTCTAAATTGCAATATATTAGTGCTAAAATTAGTTTGGAAATACCCGAAATCCGAAAATGCAAACCTGGGTTTCGGCATGACGGGCGAGGACCGGGCGGAGAACCGTTTCGACTCAGGCCTAGACTCACAATCGATTCACCAAATTGCCAATTTGAGATTCACATAGATGTAGTAATCTCATTTTTCAAAAATTCATAACTCTCTTATTCTTTGTCCGATTTCTTTTAAACTTTCACCTTTCTGTTTCTATTATTTTTCTCCTTTCACACAAATCAATTTTTACAAATGTTGTATTGCCCTATTGGGAAAGGGTGATTATATAGCACATAAGAATTGGTGTAAGCTGTAAGGTTTTGGAATCACAAAAATTATAAGAAATTGACTCAATCCTGCTGAGATTCACATGCACTGCAAACAGAAATATGTATATGGGACTACACACAAATGTTTGGCCCGAACATTTCAGCTGTTTCTTGTCATATTTTGAATGTGAGGACATCTGAAGAGCAATCCTTTTCAGGTGACATATCAACTATGATAATCTTCCAAACTAACATAATAAGAATGAGAAAGCTCACAAATTATTTTTACCTTTCCCAGAACTCAAGCTTCCCTTTACGGTAATTACATAGATCTGCATCCCATTTGCATACAGGTACATCAACAAGCTGTTAATGTCATCAAATGTGGATAAAAAGATGACCCAAAAATAATAAATAAATTAATAAAAGTGAAATATTTCTCCCTAAAATCAAATATGGACAATATTACGGCAAAATATTGGAAATTTTATTTGAATTATTGTTTATAAACAGTTGGTATACACAATACCAAAAGCTGGTAACTGAAATAATAATAATAATAATAATAATAATAATAATAATAATAATAATCCTTTAAAGTCCACTCCAAATTTTATTAAGTTAAACCGAAATGGAAATTCTTTTTGCCCAATTGATCGTGAGCCCGGCAGCCACTGAGCAGCGCCAGATCGACGTTGCTCTATCCCTTATTGTTGAACGCCAAACAAGGTAGCAGCAACTCCCATCTTTTAATGTCTTTTGGTATGACGCGGCCGGGGTTCGAACCCACGACCTCCCGGTTGTGAGGCGGACGCTCTACTGACTGAGCCAACACACCGGTCTAATCTAATATAAAATAATATTGCAGTAACTCTTGTTTGTAAAAAGGGCAAAACCTAGAATGTACCACAAAATACTGTGTATAAGGCGCACTTTTGGGGGGCAAAAAAAACCTCCAAATTTAGGATGCGCCTTATACACAGAGACAGCCAATTCCAGATGTCACTTTATGTTTTCCATTTGAAACTAAGCAGGTCTGTTCTAGATGTGAGTAAAGTTAATGCATTCTAATAGGCAGTAACTTTTGCAAGAAATTAATCTTTTGTTGAAAATTATATTTTTACTAGGTAAAATCCCACAAAAACATTCTTATCACATCTACACTTTATTCATAATGTACTGTATATAAGCATCCTCATTTCCATGCATTTAAAAAAAACGAAAAAAAATTTCAAACTTTGTATCTCGGTGTAGTTTGTAGTCTGGTGCAGTCTTTAAATGGATTAAAATTTGTCATCAATTGTGTTGTTTTGGGGGGGGGGTTTTGGGGGTTTTTTGGTGTCATTTTATTTTAATACTTTAAAATAATTTTCTAATATCAAATTGATTTCTAAAAATTGTGAATATGGTTAGATAGTTACTGCTGAAAAATTTATGGCAATTATTTTAATGTTAGGTAATAGATATGAAGAATTACCATATAAATCGATTATGATACTTTTAATATTTTATTTCTTTTTTGGGGGGGTGATGAATTTAGAAAGGAATTGTCCTTTTCTACCTTCAATTTTTAATATATTTGTAAAGATCAATCCCCCTTTTGTTGCTCTGATGTGAAAATGAATCCAACAACTTATCAATTTTTAACAATTTAACCATTAAAAAAATAAAAAGATAATCAAATATATTTCTGGAGTTCCTTCAGAGGCAGTTGGAGAAATCATTTTAGCAGAATCCTTTTTTTTTTTCTTTAAAAAAAAAAAAAAAATCAGAGTCGGGGTGCACCTTATATATAGGTGCACCTTATATATAGGTGCAGCTTATATGAGGCATTTTACAATATGTGTCATGTATGAATTCATTCTAAAATAAAATTGTACAATTTCCCCCCTTTTGTTTGTAATTATATTTCTAAAGGTAAGCTCCATTAGGTAATGTTATTGCTTAAAATTACTTTGTATGCTTCATCAAGTTCATTATGTTTTGTCTTAAATTACTTTGTATTAGGCTTTGCTTTGTAATTGTACTTTAAGAATCTAAATTTGTAGGTTCTTTTAAATTGTTATCATTTGATGTCCATTATATTATGATCACGATATGACTTTTCATATTCTGAGATATTACTGTGTAAAGTGCTTAAAAACCTGAAGTATTAACCAAAAAAAAAATATAGTATAGTAAAAAAAAAAAAAAGTTATCTGTTATCATTACTTGTTGTTTGTAAAGTATAGGTTGCTGTTATACTCATACCTTAGTCACATCGCCATAGAGACTCCAAACCGACCCTAAACCGACCGATTCTTGACCATCGGGGATAATTTCATTTTTTTGTTTGGTCTGTCGGTCTTGTTGGTGTGACTAAGTATCAACCGATAAATGTAGCTTTTACCAGTCACTTTCCTTGAATTGAAGTTATTTCTGTGATATACATGTATATAAAGGAAGAACATTTGTGTGTATATATCATGCACAAGTATGAATTTGTATATTTATTGTGCAATTTCTCCTTTTGTGATGCTTGTAAAGTTTATCTCGATGTCACATTCAACCAGTAATTTGTCATTTTTTATGAATTTTAGTTATTGCAGTGATACACATGTACATATAGCAACTAAACATGCATAACGCTACAGTATATAAAGATTACATACTTGAACATTGGGAAATGGCCAATACATGTATGTAGAGGATAGGAAGCAGAAATCTTTGTAAACAAAATATATTTTCAAATGTATATTTTGACAACCTTTAAAAAGTTGATCAATGGATATGACAGATAGAAATGACCGCCCCCCCAAAAAAAAAACAATATATATATTCTACTGTTTTGAAGATAATGAATACTTCCACGTATGGGACTGAAGGAAGTGTGTGTACAAAACCAAAAGTTACCCTTACCCTTCGTTGAACATAAGTGCCTTGAGGATCTGCGTTGACACTCGTACCATAGCTAGGATTATTTGATCCTTCTACCTGGATAGGTCTTCTAGCATTCGAAGCAACATCTGATGGTGCGGCAAGAACTTCAGACGACATTGTTTCACTTGCTGCCTGCTCCTCCTCCGTGTCTATCATTAATCGTGTGTTTTCTGTGGAATTATCTTCGTCCTGGTCCCACACACCCATAAGGGAGCTGGAAAGAAGGGAGAGAAAAGGCTACGTCACCAGAATAAATGACAAGTAGGCTGCATAGAGCGGCTACGAGGAGGATGTACGTGCTTGTGTGATTAGACGTCACAAAATCAGTGACTTCCGCCTCCTGAGTAATTGAATGAAATGTATGTAGGCTCTTCTACATGGTATAGGTAGTCTTTACCCAAGGCACATACTCCATATTCTAATGAGTACTAAAAAGTTATAGTGCAATGAATGTATTTAGTAAATGTCGTGCAGAATGGTATAAAGATAAAACGTAAAATGAAGTACATGTACTTTCAGCTAAAAAAAAAATTTGCCTAAATTTGATAAAAGTTCTTTTAACACGAAAAGCGATTTCATAATCTTTTTTTTAACCCATTTTTTTTTTCTTACTACAAAATGGAAGCAATTGTATTTCCTTATATTTATTTTTGTTGAATTATTAAACAAAATAAAATCATCAATAAAATAAGATACATTTGTAAGAGCGGAGTTAGTAAAACATACATGTCAGGTTAGTTGAAATGTTGCAGTTTTCTTGTACATTTCATGACATGTTAACACTGAGGGGTAGGTACATTACACGTACATTAATACTTGTAACTATCATAATCCAGGAATGATGTTTAAATTTGAAAGGATCTTAAAAAGTGTTTTTAATATATCATTTAACTATTTTCTTCACAATAATTTCATAGTTTCAGAATACATGTATACAAGGTTCCAGTAATGAACTACAAAATAAAACAATGTCTGCATTTTGTATTAAAAGCTTGCATATTGGTGACTACATGTATGGGGTTTAGCTGGAAAAACTGATTGTGGGGATTAAATAAAACATGTTCCACTTCCTAGAAAATCATATATTCATACAGCATTTTAGATTTGGGTATTTTGTATATATGTTTCTATTCCTTTGTAGAAACAAAAGTCATGTAGCCGCAATGTACAACATGAGTAGAATTGCTTATTTTTCTTAAAATATAAATAATTACATGTATATAAATTTGCAAGTGTATTTTCTAGTCACATATATGAATGTCCAAAAATATTTCCTGACTTTGTTAGATTGTGTAATGTATTAGAAAGTAGTTAAAAAATTTTCACTCCTTCAACTTTGATTTTTCATTACCTTCAGCACAGGTGTTCACACTTTCCTGCTTAACATAAGGTTTGCACAAGTTTTGAAAGAAAAGATGAATGTCTCATATTGTAATGATCTCTGTTTGGTTTGGTTTGATGGTTTATTTTACCATACTGCTAAGAAAGCACATACATGTATGCTCTGTTGTAACATGGTAAGAAGCATAAGGTTATTTTTTTCTCATGTTCTGTGTTAACTAATTTAACCACCATGAACAATAATCAGATATCTATCATACAATAAAAAGGCTAAATCAAATCGTTAGATGACATGAAATGATTGAATATAATGATGTACATGTATACATGTGTATATATATATATATATATATTCCTAGGTGCAGCCTCCTCGCCAGTACATAACACCCTTGGTTTTGATACCAAGGGTGTGAGGAGTTTCAGAAAAGAGAAACCATGTGTAGATCCCCCTAACAAGGGCACCACAAGGGTAATAAATCAGTCAATACCTACTTTCATCTCCAAAGTTGTTTTGGTCCTCCCAAACCACCTCCCTGGGATGTCATACGGCTATATTTCACTCAATATCGACCAATAAATGTGTCAGTGCATACTTTCAACCTGCAAAATTGCTTTGGTCCTCTCAGATCACTCCCATGGGATTCGGTAAAGCCTTATTTCTGTCAATTTGAACCATATGTGAACTTTTTTCTGCCGAGAAGCCTGCCTAGGTGTACGTATACAGATATCATGTGTACACTGTACATTACAGTATGTATCTGCCAAATGAAGAACAGTGCTTCAACTTATCATACCTAAATAACTATCGAAAGGCCTAGTCACACATTTTCAATAAATGCACCAATAAAATAAACTTGTAAAACTTGTAATTTGTACATTTTGTTCTCCCAACTCTGTGTGTACATGTAGTAAGAGCAGGGGTTATCCAGTGATGCAGGTCACACCACACCAATGATATGAATAAGCCTCCATGAATGTAAAAACTATAGTTGAAGGGAAATCAAACCTTTGTAATAATTTGACTTGTGTGAAAGCAGAATTGGGGAAAGTTGCAATAACATCAAACAACAATAAGATTATGAATTTTAAAAGTTGCAATCAACATACATATAGGAATTTCAAAGTGGCCGTATTGGTATGGTCACTGTGATGTAGCAGCAGTCGACTTCCCCATTCGTTCCAATACACAAAAAGACTAAAATGTCAATTTTTCAAAATGTATAACTAATAAGGATCTTTTTCTTTTTCTTTTTGGAGGACTTATAACAATATGCTACAGGGAAAACTCAACATAATAAGGTTGGCTATAACAAGGTAACAGTTATAATGAGGATATTGTCACGGTCCCAATTATAGCAAGCGTGAACCTTTATAGCAAGGTCGGCTATAGCTAGATATCGGCTATATATAACAATCTACATCCCATGCCTCTGAAACAAAGAAAAAGATAAATAATCATTCCTGTTTAAACACTGTGCCTCAAATGGACAAAAATCATTCAGCTGGAGAATGCATTCACTGCACACACAAATACGAGCATAGTAAAGATATATCAGGACATTTGGGCAGCTGTGGACGATCGCAATGTGGGTGCGTTTTTTTTATTCGTACCACAGCACAGCAATCCTGGCCCCCAAAACATGAATGAGACTTCTTTTTTTCACACCATGAGTGTGCACTTTTCTGACATACACAGTATCCTTAGCTTTCATCAACAACGGTTGCATACAGTATACGGACATTCATGAGCTTACAAGTGTGACAGTATTCAGTAATTTACAACTTAGCATCAGAAAATAATGCTTTTAACATATTTTCCGATAAAGATTTGATATTTTATTATCTAATTCAGAGGATTAACATATTATTAATGCCTTCATACATGTAGCTATCAAATGAGTACAGTATATAAGCAGCAGCAGAACTCTTTACCTTCATTATTAATGTACATGGAAAATCTAGTCCAGTATGTACATTTTTATGTATGTTCTGATATAACAAGATAACGGCTATAACAAGGAAAATTCTTCGGTCCTGACGGCCTCGTTATCTCGAGTTTCCCCTGTATCTACAATATATTTTTAGTACTGCCCCAAGGGAAAAGGTGCTCAGAAGAAAACCAGAATTTAATGATATTTTGGTGTATGACAAATGGGAGAGTTGACCGGGAATACAACAAAATTGCCAATTAGAGATTCACAGAGATGTAGTAATCTCATTTTTCAAACATTCATTACTTTTTTATTGTTTTTCTGATTTCTTTCAAGCTTTCACCATCCTATTTTTCTTATTTTTCTGCTTTTACACTAATCAGCTTTTTTCAAAGGTTGGATTGCCCTTGTCAGATAAAAATGTACTTGCATGTATAGTTATTGGAAAGATGGGAACAGGACTCAAAGGGTACCAAAGTAATAGTAAGCTCAAGAAAGACGGCATTGAAGAATAAAGATTTAAGAGATTTCTTTTTTCCCCCCGATTATTCACCTTTCTGTTCATTAATCAGACTCATATCGAAACATCACTAAATTACCTGCACAGCACAATGCAATCTGTCAAATTACAAGTGGCATACATATATCAAAATATTGTTTATATGAATTCAAATTCTATCATAGTATTTACAAGTTTAGATGACATGAAGCAATTTAACAATTCAACCTTGCTGTCCAATACATGTAGGTGAAACAAAGAGCGTTTGACCTGGGTATAGTACTAATTCTATGACTCTCAGTAGAAAGTGAAAGTGCATGTGCATGAATGTTACTAGTACGATTCTAGGACAACTACCCCCCCCCCTGGACAACTACCCCCCCCCCCCCCCGGACAACTACCCCCTGGACAACTACCCCCCTAGGAAAATTACCCAACAGGGCAACTACACCCCAGGACAACTACCCCCGAGACAATTACCCCCAGGAAAATTACTCCCCATGCAATGACAATTACCCCCCAAGGATGATACCCCCTGACAATGATCCAAAGGATATTCACCCCCTCATCCCCCCCCCCCCATGACGATACCCCCAACATTTGATCCCCAGGACAACTACCCCCCCCCCCCCCTCGAACAACTACCTCCAGAATCGCGGGGGGGGGGGGTAGTTATCAGGGGGGGTAATTGTCCAAGGGGTTATTTGTCCAGGGGGCAATTGTCCGGGTGGTAGTTGTCCAGATACGTACTAGTACAGGTGTACATGTTTAATTGAGGTACATGTACAATATACTGTAGGTGTTTTTCATTTTAAAATGCATATGATGGGTTAGTAGTGTAGTCTCACACCAAGTCACAAACACACACACCATCACTCAAAATTATTTCCAGCAAGCATGCCAATGAACTCCATAAAACAAAATAACATTACAGATACCAGGTGACAAGTTATATCTCTCTGAAATTGTGGAGTTATTCATTCAACTAAATTTAAGGGGAAGTCCGGTCCAAGAATTACTTCATTTTAATAGAAGCAGAAAATCAGACAAACAGAGGAACAAGGCAAAGGCCAAGCATTGTCTCACCTGCATCTCGCTATGTGAATAAGAATGTGAACTTTGGTCTGGCAGCTTTTTTATATTAAGCAACAATGATGATGTTACATAGATTTTATCTCCGGAAAATGAGACAATGCTGTTAATATTTATTTCTTTAAAACTTTACTCTTACTCAAGTGTATTATGTGTTCAGTGGCTTTCAATGAAGTTTATTGACCTTTTGACCTTTGACCTATTTTAAAAACTTGACCTGTGCCTTCAAGGGATGTAACTGTGGTATGAATCTGGTGATCATACCTTCAAGTACTAAAAGTTATTACATGTAGTGATTTTCACGGAAAGTTCATTGACCTCTTGACCTTTGTTTCTTCGTCAGATTTAGCACATTTTCAAACTTGATCTGTGCCTTTAAGAGATGTACAGTACCTGTGGTATGAATTTGATGGTTCTATCTCAAATCAATAGAAAGTTATTGCAATTAAAATGCTTTTTACAGAAAGTCCACTGACCTTTTGATCTTTGACCTTGGTCAGATTTGACTCATTTTCAGCCTTGACCTGCCCCTTTAAGAGATCTGTCCCTGTGGTATGAATTTGGTGATTCTACCTCAAATCCATAGAAAGTTAATGCAATTACAGCATGGCTGTTGATGCTGCTGTCAACAACACCAACAACGAAAATATTGACGCCTATAGTTTCGCTCCACTATGCAGGCGAAACAAAAAAAGTTTGAGGAAAATCAGACAAATCATAAGAAATTATGAATTTTTTTCTGATAACATGAAAAATAAGGTAAAAGTGAAGAAGAAAAAAAATGAAAAATCACTAGACAAATTGGCAACTTAGTCACAAGTTTTTGACGTCATTCCCTCACAACTCACAAATGTTTTTGTTTATATTCAATATTGATTATACAATTCTCAAATTTTGTCCCAGAATATGATAAACACATAATTTGAACCAAGTTGTATTTATAGTAATATGTTTTTATATACGTTGAGCCCTTGAAAATTTAACCCCCCCCCCCCCCCCCCCGTTCCATTTTTTGGTTCACTTGAACACTCCTCACAACACATGGAACAACCCAACTTCTCCAAATGAAAGATAAGCCAGTGGCAGCTGCTGGGCTGGCATCACATTGTTTTTGCTGATGCTTCATACAACAGTCTACTGACTTCACTCTCATTTCATCTATCTTTAGGTAAAAAAAAAAAAAAAAAAAAAAAAAATCTCCTTTATTAATATTTTTAAAATTTTATATATATATATATATATATATATATATTGTATTAAAAGTTCATATTTCATGATTTTTGCAGAAAATTATTTACTCTGTACTAGTACATACATGTACATGCAGAATCCAAAAACATATTGATATAAAATCATTAACTATAACTTGGTTCAAGTAATGAGGAAATCATATTCTTGGACAAAAATTAAAAATTTGTATTATCGATGTAAACCAATTACTTGGTAAGTTGTGAAGGAATGACATCACAAACTCACTACCAAGTTGCCAATATGTCTAGTAATTTTCAAAGTTTTTCTGTCATTAAAAAATTCATAACTTTCTTTAATTAGTTGTCTGTTTTTTTCAAACTTCTTTTTATATCTGTTGGACTCTTTAAAAGCTATGGTCAACCAATGGAACAAGTAGGGGACTGCCACAGTCGACTCTTGGCACATGTACAGTGTACATGTACATGTATGTATAATATACTCCAAACAATGGGTGATTTCAAGTTTGGTGTTGGTGTTGGTGTTAGTGTTGAGAGCATGAATTGGGCTGCTGATTCTAGTCCCAACACCCAATTTGGGTTTATAAAAATAATACCAATCACATTATTGATAGCTCAACACCTAGTGAAGTCAATCCCAGCACCAGCTTCATTTCAGGTTCAGTGTTGTGGCTGGTGCTAGTTTCGCCCCAACACCAACACCAGCTTTCAACACCGAACTTGAAATCACCCAATGTGGCAGTCCAGGGTTTTGATCCATGGTGAATAAAGAGGGAAACCAAGTTATTCTTCAATGGAACTTCCCCTTTAAACATCATACCCATTAGAATCATTAATAATGTAAGATAATTTTTCTTACAAGTGTAGATGATTCAGATGCAAGTAGCAGCATCAAACATCATGTTTAAATAGAGTACATGTAGGAAACATAAAATAGCATCTTTGCTGAAATTGTCAAAATTTACTAAATTATTGTAGCACTAACATATTCTAATACCAGGCACAGTCCGACAGATGCACTGTAATAATTTAAGGAGTGGAGTCCTATTCCATTCATTCACATATTTTCAATTATTACAAGCTAACTATTTATACATGTTTATGTTTATGTACATGTACATGTACATTTACAGCAACAGAAAAAAATTTAAGACCAAGAAAGGTTGTAATGTTATTTCTGTGGTACATGTACACATGTAAGAAGGAAATAAAAATATTATAATAGTGCAAATATATAATTGCTGTAATATTTTAATAATTTGAGGAAGTATAAAGAAAAATATATTTGTTACTTTGTACGCATAATTAATACTCCTACACGTATGAAAGCAGCTTGGTCTAATCATTTTCTAGGGCTGTTTATAAAGTTCCAGACATGAACAGAATTGCTGAATGTTAATGAATGGAATAATTAATAAAGCTTTCCAACTTTTTTGACACTTTATAAGTGTACATAATCATGCACCAACTGTACTTTTGGACATTTAAATTTATTTGATTGAATATTTTGCTTGGTAACTGGAACTGCAAATCAAAAACAGAAGCCTACATGTACATTATAGATGCTGCTGATACCAACATTTTAGTGCTGCGTGCAAACTGTAAAGCATTTGTACTAGAAGGTCATTCAAAAATTTATATTCATTATGCACTCACATAAGTCACAAACAGAATGACAAAGCTACATGGGACTGCTTTATAGTTTATACCCTCATCATTAGATATAAAATTAACAAATTTCTTTGTTGGATTTAGCAGGATTTTTTTTTTTTCTTCTTCTTATTTGAAGAATATCTGACCTACAATAATGAAAGAGAGCTTATGAAGAATCTACACGTACTAACTGATGACACAAATAAATAAAGCTTTTAAAAAAAATGTCAGTAAGAAAAGAATCAAACCTTAAAAGTATATCAATTAGTAAAATGTAGTAGAAGAGAAGCAGTGTGAAGGTGTATATTGATTATGATAGATGGTGCATTGGTTAATACAAGGATGTAGAGACATTACCTCTTGTATTACACTATTGTATAAGAGAAATCAAATGTCCAAATACTTGCAGCTGGATGCCTCTGAAATAAAAACATATTTTTAATTTTTTCTCTCTAAATGCAAGAAACAAATGACACGTACACAACACGTAAATGTAGACAAGAGACTTTAGACGGTAAGTCACTGCAATATCTACAGTACATGAAGTCCACTGAAATTCTTTCTATTTTTTGTAACTAGAAAATGAATTGGAATATGAGGAAACAATCAATTTCTAAAAAATTTAAATAGTACATTATAATTGGTGAGGTTTAAGAATGATCAAAATAATAGTAAACTGACTCAATTTTATTCAAAATCATGTACAGCAAAAAAGGAGATGTGGGTACAGATCTGTGGCATCAGAATATGGTCCAAGGTCTCAACTTTTATTTGGAATAACAACATTTCAAGAGGAATGTTTTTCACTGGACACATGTACATGTATGCAGGACGGACATCAAACAGTGTTGATGACGCCTTGCTAAATCTACAATAGTCTATGCTATTAAAAAAAGGAAGCGAGAAGAATAAATTTACCTGGAGTCGATTAGTTAAAAACAATCAATTTGGCAAATAAAAAAAATTACGAGACCCCTTGTAGTGACTAGTGAGTTTCATGCTTTTACCCCCCCCCCCTCCCCTCCCCCATCTACAGTATATACTATGGCTATGTAGGATTGGTATGCACACTCGTAGGTCAGAAAGGACCAGCAATTGGTGAATACACATTCTAACGTTACACCATGTACACTGCAACAAAACAATTAGACATCAAATACATGAGACTGAAAAGGTAAAAGTTAGAATCTCACTTTCCTGCAAGTTATCTCAGAAAGCTCCCCTTCTTTGGTGACCAGCTAACCATTAATTCAGGAAATTTGGAATTTTAAGCATCAAATTTTGCCTTCATATATTTTTTATACGATCAAGTGATCTCTCTGTGTGCAGCCCTCTCTGTGTGGAGAGAGGAAATCTGCATTTGTTTATTGTTGTATACAGTAGTACAGCAATTGGGGGTAGCAGTTATGTGTTTTCACCAGTGCCATCCATACATATGGAACCATCACTATGTGGGGCTGTGTCAATTTCAGCAGTGGTTGCGACCTCTAAGTTGAAGAGGTGAAAACACCAATATAATGGGCAAAATTTTGAGAAAACACTTCCTTCTATATTTTTAGGATGATACTATTGATAGAAAAGTTGATTTCATGCTAAATTCTTCAATAGGATCTTTATCACCTTGATCAAGTGAAATTTTCAGGCTGTTTTTCTACGGTGATCTTGCTCTTTCAAAACACACGAGATGTATGTGCTGTCAATTACACACTCTATGGGAGGCAATTCTCTGTGGTATGAAGGTATGGAGAGCGAGGTTACCTATAATCTTGCATATATGCCATAGTGGCCAAATTCTGTGTATGGATGGCTCCGGTTTTCTCTGGTATTCTCCTAACTCCAGGGAGCTCCACCACCACCACCGTTAAGCACCTCCACCACTGTTAAGGGTGGAGCTCCAGGTACAAATAACCAAAATCTTCCTCGCCCATTAGTTTGGTCGATCGCATCACTTTATTTCAGCAGGTAAGATGAAAATTTGTACTTACATTTCAGGAGAAATACTATAACTATCAGTCCGTCATTTTGATTTCATGATTTGACAATTATTTTGATGAAAAAAAATGGAATTTCCGAACCGAACCGATCTTTCCCCGTACTGTAACATCGATTCAAATGACTCGATCGCACGGTGCGATCACATCATTTGAATTGACGGTACAGTACGGGGGAAGATCGGCTCAGTGAGGAACTAATGGGCGAGGAAGATTTTGGTTAGTTGTACCTGGAGCTCCCTGGAGTTAGTTTTCACCAGGACCATATTAGTTTAGTAGTATGGGGTTATATTATAACCTCGCATATAGGATGAGTGGGTAGGCACAGATCTACCGTCTGTATGGGGAGGGTTGACAAATACATGTAGGGTTCATTTTTTTTTTATAATCAAGAACTCTCCATACTCAGTATATCGGACAGACGGGTATGTGCTGCTTTGACGACCCCCTTTTTCAACGGCCGATCGCTGTTTTCAAGATACTCAAATTTCCATAAACTGCCGTTGTTCTCACCCTTCTCAAGCATTCTCAAGATACCCGGCTGGAACAAGAGCGCTCCGTTTCCCCTGGCGCGCCCTGTTACCTAGCTCTGTGTACCTTCGTCCATTCACTTGCGTGCGCAAGTGCATGTACATGTATGCATGCACTATAGAATCCCCATACTAAGTGCTGTAGTTCCTTAGACCATATTTTTTCGCTCAACTGGGTAAAGATCCACCGTTCCAAAGACCCTGTTTTTCGCTTCTAGTCGGTTCCTTAGACCCCCGTTTCGAAAAAAATTTGAATGCTCCCCAGGGCTTCTGTCTGTCTTGCACTGGAGGAGAGCCTCAAAAGTCAAAAGTCAAAAAATGGCAAACCCGGAGAATACTGTGTGTGACAATACACCAGACGTGCGTCTCTCGACAGAATAAACATGATAAACCATATTGTCACACACACAGTATTGAATACAGGCATATGGTGGTTGATCCAGTGTCCGAACACTTTTCAGAAAATCAACGATAGAAAATTAAATATCAAACAAATATCTGTCAAACTTACATAATGAATGCTCAAAGTCCTACAGAAAAAGAAGTTGATGGAATTTTAAAAAGACAACCTAGATTTAATACGATATTCCCTTCCGAGTGAACCCCTTCCCAACGACGCGGCATTTTGGTCCTTTGAAAAAGGTACTGTATTTCCCACTTATACATGTACAAGCTTATCTGAAGATAACCTTGTACTCAGACTAGCTCTTTTATGGGTGAATAGGCTTCAATAGCTATTGTGTGTATCAGCAGGCCCGTTTCCAGGCTAGATCATTCATACAGGAGAGGAAAATAATTATTTAAAATTTCACTTTCAATTCTGAATCCCCTAATTTGTGGCATAGTAAGAGTGGAAGAGTCCATGAATCAGGTAATCTAGCAAATTTAAGAAAATTAAATCTTGCTTAGAGCAATTTGTCGTCTGTTTTTGACTGCTGCAACAGTGAATGTTGGACACAGTCCCACATAGGCAAGGGCCCATGTGTGTGCATTTCCGAACGTGTGAAACCTATGGGGAAAAGACACAACCTTTGTTTCAATAGTGTGGTTTTCATACGCGTAATGCCAAGCGTATGAAAACCCATTTTAGGCCCTTAACTGTACACGTTCGGTAATACAATCTGTTTGGAATTACAATCCTTGACTATAGTCATGATAGTCTATATGGTGGTTGATCCAGTGTCCGAACACTTTTCAGAAAATCAACGATAGAAAATTAAATATCAAACGAATATCTTTCAAACTTACATAATGAATGCTCAAAGTCCTACAGAAAAAGAAGTTGATGGAATTTTAAAAAGACAACCTAGATTTAATACGATATTCCCTTCCGAGTGAACCCCTTCCCAACGACGCGGCGTTTTGGTCCCTTGAAAAAGGTACCGTAATTCCGAACGTGTGAAACCTATGGGAAAAAGACACACGTTTGTATCAATAGTGTGGTTTTCATACGCGTAATCCCAAGCGTATGAAAACCCATTTTAGGCGCTTGACTTTACACGTACGGTAATACAATCTGTTCGGAATTATAATCCTCGACTATACTACCATGACTAGATCATGTCAGCACGCACGTCTGGTCCCCTATTCTCCGGGTTTTCCCCAAAAATGTTATAAAACTCCTCCAAACAGACAGATTTTTCTGTCTATCAAGTCATCAGATGCACTACTCAACTTCTTAAAGAAAGATCCAACATTCAACACAGCACAGCAGCATCCAATTCAACACTCACTGGCAAGCCAATACAAATAGGCTACACTGCACTGGCATCAAGCTAGTAGGCAATTGACTATTGTACGCCCTGCCTCCTGCAAAAAAAATAGATTCTACGTTAAGCATCCCCATGGAAATTTTACAGGAAAACGGAAAACGCCAAATCTATACTTACATTTTTCACGCAACATGCATTTCCCCTCTTTCTCTAATGTAAATCTGGTTGCATTCGTTCACGAAATTTAAAAGGTGTGCTTCCGGATATAAGTTACATGTATAACTTTCCTTCAGCTCGCCATTTACAAAACAATCACATATACGCAAGTCACGTGATGATTCATGGTGTAAATTAAAACGTATGGTATGGTGCAGTGAGAATAATTACCGGTATATCGAGATCCCGATCAAGATGTGGTGCGTGAGAGTGATTGATTTTATTCGCCAAGCCTCCAACATACAACAATAAAAAGAATATACCAGATCAAAATTAAAATTAAGTAAAGCTTGAACAAGATAACCCACGAAAGCTCGAGAGCTTATTTCCAGTGGGGTCTCCCAACGTACAAAATTAATAAGCTAAAATTGTATTATTTACAGACTGAGAAGGAAAAAAAATTAAGATAATAATAATAATGATAATATTGTATCAACAACATTAATGATAATAATTTTAATGATAATAATAATGATAATAATGATAATGATAATAATAATAATAATGAGAAGAAGAAGAAGGAGAAGAAGAAGAAGAAGAAGAAGAAGAAGAAGAAGAAGAAGAAGAAGAAGAAGAAGAAGAAGAAGAAGAAGAAGAAGAAGAAGAAGAAGAAGAAGAAGAAGAAGAAGAAGAAGAAGAAGAAGAAGAAGAAGAGGAGGAGGAGGAGGAAGCGGAGGAGGAGGAGGAGGAGAGGGAGGAGGAGGAGGAGGAGGAGGAGGAGGAGCAAAAAGAACAATAAAGAATATGTTGAATCTCTGAAACGCGTACAAAAACAAAAGTATACAAAATTAGACAGTATGAACCTGGCAGAGAAAAGAAAATGCAGTGTATTCAGGCTATAAATGTCTTTCGCTTCTCTCTCAAGTGATAGGTATTTCCTTAATTTAATGAGCAAAGTTTTCTATTTCCTTCAGGGGTGTCAATCCGTGTTCATGATGAGGGGGGGGGGGTGACCGGCGAGGGGGAAGGTGTGGGAGGGGGTCCCATACCAGGGACTTTTTCAACTTTTTCTGTCTATAAAACTTGCATTTATAGAGCATTCGCCAAAATGGTTTTTAATGAAAAGAAGCAATGCATGGATCTAAGCCAGTGGACAGGGCCCTTAATTGAGAATAACAATGCGAGTGAACAAATTTTCTTCGATATTTTAGCATTGAAATTATGGCATTTCTTATTTCCTTACTAGCTTCTAATCGTCAAAAAGAATATGATGGAAGTTCAAGATCAAACTAATTTGAGTTTAGATAATTATTAGTTTTAAGTTAATGTATCATAATTCTTGTTATTTTATCCAAAAATATTGGGGGGATGATAATACAGGCCGATGATCCCCCCACCTCAAACTTTGGGGGGATATATCCCCCCCCCCCCCCATCCCCACCCCCGGATCGACACCCATGATTTCCTATATCATTAGGAAGGGAATTCCAATGTTTTATGGCAATGTAATAAAACGAATTTCCAATACTACCTACTCTTTCTGCAAATCAGGCCCGTAACTAGGGGGGGGGGTCATTGGGTTTGAACGAACCCCCCCCCCTCCCTTGGCGAGCAGAGGTCCGTTTGCAAAAAAAAAAAAAAAAAAAAAAGATAAATAAAAGCATAAAGAAGCGAGATGATGGAAATGGAAAATAACGTAATAAAATATCGGTCTTTCCGTCTATTTTAATACATTTTATTTCGATTTTGTCCCGCAACTTCCTAATCTGGACAACCTATAATAAATCAATGTTGTCTTTCATTTTCGAATTTTGTACACAAAGCCATGTTGCAATTGATTTTTTCAAAGCGTCCTTCAAAGAATTATTCAAGTTCGTTTGTAGTAGGTTCATGGCAGGCCTGTAACAGTGGCGGATCTACGGGGGGGGGTTTAGAGGGTTTAAACCCCCCCCCCCCCCTTGGGCTGCCAAGTAAACATTTAATGTGCATAGAAAAACAAAAAAGAGAAAAAATAGAGCATGCAAGTATGCTTAAAATCGCAAGCTGGCAACCCTAAAAATGAAAAATCTCCCTACTGTGAGAGGGGGTATCCCCCCTCCCACACCCTCCCCCCTCGCTCGCTTCGCTCGCTCGGGCTCGGTCGCTACGCTCCCTCGCAATACCCAGCTCAGCCCCTCAACCCCCCCCCCCTTGGAAAAAAGCTAGATCCGCCCCTGCGTAAGGGGGAGGGGGTTCAGAGGGTTCGAACACCCTCCCCCCCCCCCCCCCACAAGCTGGTGAGCAGAAATCTGCTTGAACGACAACAAAAAAGAATCATCAGGCGAAAAAAAAAATCCAAAGTGACATCAATATAGTAATGTTTAGGTTAAAACATTTTAAAACATTTCCATACCAACTGGCTTAGATAGGGGAGGGGTGCACAAGGGGGTCACATGAAAGGGGAGAGAGGAAAGAAAGTAGAAAATAATGTGAGATAATAGGGTTTCCAGTCAACTTGAACACTTTTTTATTTGCTTTTGTCCTGCAACTTCATAATATTGCACCGTTAAGGCCTAGTCCATTTACGTCTTTGGCCATTCATTTTCGGAATTTATTTTTCACTTTGCAATCGATTTTGTCAAAGACTGAAAGAATTCAAAAAGTTATTCAAAATCGTCACCCGCTCGTTGTAAGGGCTTATCTATGTGACGAATTTGAATGACCATTTCTTGAAATCGACTTCCCAAAGATGGTTTTGATGATACAATTTTGTAGCGGATTGCCAGGTTGGACGAATTCGAATGAAATCTGACGAAAATGAATGGAGATATGTTGAAGTTGATTGACCATTGAACCTGTTGAATGACATTTTAATTATTAAACTATCTTTGATATCTGACATTTGGATGATTATTAATTCCAATCAGCCTATAGAATGAAAGTGAAGTGCTCAATGATGCATTTTGATATTTAAAAAGTGTTAGATTGGACAGGAAATCCTGCATGCAGGAGATAGATTACTTAAAACACCATACAAAGATAACGTGGGAAGATAAGCAGTGATAAGCATAATAACACTAAAATGAAATCTGTGGTAATGGAATATTAATAGTGAAATATAGAAACCATACTGGAAAAGAGAAAGAGGGGTATTTAATGTGTCTGTTCACTTCAAAATGGAAAATTTTCCCGCTCTCAAGTTACATGGAACGGGTCCGCTCGCTATATTAAGAACCTCTACTCATAGAAAACCGCTATTCATTTAGCACGGGCTATGAATAGCGGTCCCTATGAGTAGTTATGAATAGTGGTCCTTATGAATGGATGTCCTTATGGATAGCGAGGAAATTTGCCTATGGTTTTGCTCGCTATTCCGAAGGACCGCTATTCGTACAAAACCGCTATTCATTTAATCACGCGTTATGGTTAGCGGTCCTTATGAATAAGTGGTCCTTATGAATAGCGGTCCTTATGACTAGCGAGGTTACCCTACATGGAATACTCCTGACGGACCCGGTGTAGTCATTGAGGCCCTTAAATTATGGCACTCTAATACAGCCTGTTCAAACGGAGTGCCATGAGAGTATTTTATAAAACATCGACTTATTGGAAACTAGAATCAAAAATAACAAATTAACAAGATGCCCCGCAATATAACACTTGGGGTGTTTGGAAATAATATTTGGGAGATAGTAAAGTGCTTTTTCCGTCGCTCGCTTCGCTCAATCACAAAACTTTGAAACGAGATAGTTTCAGGCAGCGAGGACCACGAATATTTCCATAGTATGTTATTGTAATATGTCCATGAATATTCAATGTTATGACAATTTTCGGGTATGTCGCTGCCTTATCGCCATGGCGCCCAGATATTAGGGTTACCTTACTCTCCATTTATTTATATGAATGATATCTGTGACACATCTAACATACTACAATATATATTATTTGCAGATGACACCAGTCTGTTCTTGAACGATAGTAATTAGAAATTTGATTTTTAATTTCAGTAGAGAAATAATCAAAGTCAATTTATGGCTAATTTCTAATACGTTAATTCTAAATATAAATAAAACCCATTACATGATTTTTTTTTTTCAAACAAGTCGATTGATTATAATAATATAGTTGTTTCTTTGAATAATTATATTTTTGATCGCTGCTCTTCTTTAAAATTTTTGGGTGTGACTGTTGATAGTAAGTTATCCTTTAATGAGCACATTGATGTCATCTGCACAAAAATGTCTAAAAGTATAGGTATTCTAAATAAGTTAAAGCATTTTCCACAGAACATACTCAAAATGATATATAATTCCATTATCTCACCTTATTTTCAATACTGTAATCTTGCCTGGAGTTCCTCGACCACATATTCAATGCTACGTTTATACAGATTACAAAAAGGGCAGTAAGAATCATTTCGCATGCCAATTTTCTTGCCCATACAAAGCCGTTGTTTAATCACCTGAATATGTTGAATATATTTGATCTTTCTTATTATGAAATTGCAAATTTTATGTACTTGTGTTATAGAAACTATATACCAAACAGTATTTCAGAATTTTTTTTGTCATAATGCCGATATACATTCCTATAATACACGTGGATCTTCTAACTTCCATTTGCCTAAAATACGCACCTCGCTAGCAAAGAATTGTATTTTTTTGAAAGGGCCCATAATCTGGAACAGCTTACCATTGTATATTAAATCTAGTCCATCACTTAATGTTTTTAAAAGGAGATATAAAACCCTATTACTTAGTAGATATGTTAACAATGTTTGATCAGGTCTCGATTTGTTTTGTTTTGTTTGTTTTTTTTGTCTTTGTCTTTATTAATGTAAGTTGTTTTTTTTCTTTTGTTTGTCGTTAATCTTATCAGTTTCTATATGCTTATACTGTTGTTTTTTTCAATCTGGTCTTGTTTAACTCTCATCTTATCCTAATTTCAGATTTTCAGTTTCAGTTTTTTGTTAAGGTGGCAGCACTAAAAAGGCATTACCTTTCTAGCTGTCTCCTCATTCTCGTAAATACTCTCTTTCCCCTATAATTTCTCCAGATTACCTTTGTGATGTATATTATATTTTATGATTATCTTTGTAATATATGTTATTTTGACTTTATATGTATGCTATATTGTATGTTATTTTATGTCAATGTTTTTTTATGATGAATGAAATAAATTCGACAATCAATCAATCAATCAATCTATCAATCATATTGAAATGAGCAACAACAAATTAAAGTGCATTTTTTCTTCGCTCGCTCGCCAATCTTATAATGAGATAGTTTCAGGCAACGACTCGAGGCCCTTGAATATTTCCATAGGATGTTATTGCAATATTCAGGTACGTCGCTGCCATATCGCCATGGCACCCGAATACTTGTTAGGGTCCACTTTCTATATTGAAATGAGTAACAGCTAAGTAAGGAACATTTTCCTAGCTCTCTTCGCTCGCTCGCAAACCTCATCAACAAGATAGTTTCATGCAGCGAGGTCCATGAATATTCAATATGACAACTTTCCGGGCACGTCACTGCCCTGTCGCCATGGCACCCAGATATTGGGGTTACCTTTCTATAAAAGAACAACAGCAAAGTGCCCCCCCCCCTCTTTCGCTTCACTTCCTAAAAACGTTAACAAATATGAATGCTTCCCGGCAACAAGATGACCGGAGATGTAGCTTTACATTTCATTGCTCGCTTTGATCCGCAGTATTTGGAATCCTACACAGTGGTAGTATATGTTCGGGGTCTTCACATCGGGCTTCACATTTGACCCACCCCTGTCAAATAATTCTGACTACATTCGTGCCCATACCCTTGGAGGGGGCATGTCTCATGACCCCCCCCCCCCCCCCACCCGCCACCCTTACTCGGTCGCTTCGCTCCCTCAGCCTGAAAGGTCCACTTTTTCCAATGCTGAACCCCCCCCCCCTCCCTCCCTCCCGCAAAAATCCTATAGTTACGGGCCTGACACTGGTTTCTTCAAAAGTCACAAAGTTGATTTTAATCGCAAATTTATGTACTTTTTTCCTCAAACAGAATTATAAGTTTGGGAAAATCCACACTAATCGAACGTGACAAGACACATTTTTGACAGCTTTAATAATGTCGAAAGCAAAGAGGTAACCACTGTATTGGGAATTCATTAGGGGCAGGATGGGACACATTTATTTTCTTATGATTTTACACCATTTTTAGTTAAAGAGTTCGAGTTTAATAAATAGATATCTGTCGTTATAGCTGTTATACTACTTGCAGGCAGGGGCGGCGCTACAGGGGGGCAGGGGGCGGCGGCCCCACTACAAAAAAAAAAGAGGAAGAAGGGGGGAAAAGGAGAAAGAGAAGGGAAAATGGAGAAGAGAAGGCTAGGCCATGCAATTATGACATAACTGTTATAGTCCTATTTGTTATTTCAAGACCCTCGACGTGCGACGTTGCTATACGCGTCATTTTGCCCCCCCCCCCCCCGCCGCCCCTGCTTGCAGGTTAGAACATCTTTTGGTATAGGCTTACAGAAGTGTGCCATCATCAATTCATGTCAAATTTACAGTACAATCTTGAGTATTGTAACTTTCTTGGGGTGCAATTTGATGTCAAATGATCATTTCAATAATAAGCTAATAAATTATGAAAATTGTATTGCTTTCTCAAAAGTATAGTCAAATTATATTTTCAGGATTATGTAAACACACCCATTGTCCATCTGCACCTGTTTGACAAGACATAACAGAGGAGCAGTGACGTATCTAGGTGTTCTGGAGCCCGGGGCAAACTATCAAATCTGCCCCCCTCCCCCATGCCCAAACTCAGATCAATGAGCGTTTTTAATTTAAAAATGATGGAACTACGTGACAATGAGTTTTGATGCACATAACCCGGGGTTGTTCGCCCAAATTTAATGAAATATACTGTATAAGCGAGGGAGCAACGCGGCGAGCGGCAGATTTTTTTTTTTCTTCTTCTTCTTTCTTTTCACTCCTCAAATTGAAATTTCTTATGTATTTCCCCCAACCCCCCCCCCCAAAAAAAAAAAATCTAAGGGAATACAGCGACCTAGCGACAGATTTTTTTTCTTCAAATTTTGAACGTTCCTATTTTGGGGGCGCAAAATAAATGAAAACCCTGAAGGAATATATTTGAGAAATTTAGCTAGGCAGTTACAAGGCAATTTTATGATTTCTTTCGAATATTCAATACTTTGAAAGAGCTTTTTATGCACATAAAATTAATATCCCACCTGGGGGCGCAAAATTTAACAAGCTCCTGCCTTATGCGGGGGGGGGGGGAGGGGGGCAAAGCAACTATATAGAGTCAATTAATGGTCAAAACTTTAAAAACGCCATTAGGGGCGCGAAATAGCTAGAGCCCGAACATAATTATGCGAGGGAGCAAAGCGACCGAGCTTTAGAACATTTTTGGCATTTCAAACCCTATAAAACACCATTTCTTACGCATTTCGTCCTTGACTAGGCGCATATGACCCTCAAAGACCATAAATTTTTTTGTATTTCTCCCCCTTTTCTTTCTCTCTTTTGCGTTGTTTGCACTCCCTTTAAGTGCCCCCTCTGCCCCTTCCCACGCCACTGTAGAGGAGCTTGTTAAGTATCTTGGTTATGTGGCTGCATGATGCTGAAATCTACCATTCATTCGTTAATTACACAAATACCTTGCAAGGTCACTGTTATACCTTGTCAAACAGATGGACTATGGGTGTGTTTACATAATCCTGCATGACAATATCATTTGACTACTTTTGAGAAAGCAATACAATTTTCACAATTTAATAACTTATTATTGCATTTTGGGCAGCAAAGCTTGGTTTAGGGTCACTTTGGTGTTTTTTCAGGGGCGTGTTACACCCCCTTCCGGATGGAAATTTTTGTCAGTTTTTATATTTTTGTTATGTACACTGCCCATACCTCTTCCTTCTGATGAATATTGGTCCATGGGCCTTAAGGGGGAAAAATTTCCCCCAATTTTTAGGGGCCGTCTGACAACCCATCCCGACGGAAAATTTTGTCAGTTTTTGTGTTTTGGTAATATTACACTGTAAAAAATTTTGCCGTTTTTTCACGGGAAATTTCCTGGCAGTCAGGATGCCGGGAATGCCCGTTTTTCCACAGTACATGTAAAATAACAGATTTTCGTGTTGTTGTTGTTTTTTTTTTTGGGGGGGGGGGGTTTGGTTTTTTGTTTTTGTTTGTTAAATAGTAGAAACTTTAATTTCTAACAGGATAATCTATGTAACTTAAAACGAAACCATGGAAACGATTTGTAATGTAACAGGGTAACTTGTGAAAATATGAGAAAATGGTTTTTTAAACAGTATGTTATGTCGAGCAATTGTAAATATATGCTGATTTCCGGTAAACCAACAAACTTGATGTTGTTTTACAGGAAAAAGACTGTAAAATTGAAATAACGGCAATAACTTGTAGTTCCTAGAGTCAGAAAGTATGTAGTTTTACAATTATTTTTTACAGTGTAATCTTTTCTATTTTAACTTATTCTATTCCCTATCTTAATCTACCCTATCCTAGACCTGTCCTATCCAGTTAGTTCAAGCTAGTGCAATCTCTTATATATACCCCTTATAGTTTTTTCTGCCTTTGGTGACAGTTAGTATCGAGCAACCCCAAACCATACGCTACTAAAAATTCATGAATATTCATTTAAGTGTTTTCCCCAATATTAGGTAATTTAACAGGGTAACTTGTTAAAATATGAGAAAATGGTTTTTTAAACAGTGTTTTATGTCGGGCGATAGTAAATATATGCTGATTTCCGGTAAACCAACAAACTTGCTGCTGTTTTACAGGAAAAAGACTGTAAAATTGAAATAACGTACGGCAATAACTTGTAATTTCAAGGGCCAGAAAACCTGTAGTTTTACAGTTATTTTTTACAGTGTAGTCATACACCTTCCTAATTCTGACAAACTTTGGCGCATATGTTAGATGGGTTGAAATCGACGCGACATGGGGGCCCTTGGTGGGGGGGGGGGGGGGGGGCTCTGGGGGCTAAACCCGGCGGCTTTGTTCTAGTTGTTGACAAGCTTTCTGTGAATGACATGGATGGCCTAAGTTACCATATGGGGTCAAATCTCATAAGTAAAATCGGTGGACTATTTCGGGACAGGCTCCTGGCCTAATCTCACATTCTTCTTGGTTCATTACTCATTCTCGTGTTTTACAATTTGACACTATATTTTTAACCAGTTTAACAAATTTTTAACCAATGCACCAATATTCAACCAATTTTACTAATAAAAAAACGAGGGGATAATAATTTTAGTTTTTATCTTGCGATCAACATTTTACTCTGATCTTCTCTCCATTCATGCCTCTCGTTGTGCATTATTGATCACCATAGCTTCAGATACTATACTGTGTACATACAAAAAAAAATCTGTGTTCTTCAACCCATTCACGATTTGATACTTTCCTGTTTATATTGCAGAGTTCCCTATTTGTATGGGAAAGATTCATTTTCACTTCTTATTTCATATTTATACTCTCTTAAAAGTAAGGAGCGACAGAGTTTTCAAAATGGCAGATGAACCCTTTTTAAACATGCTTTATTGTGTTCATCTAACATTTTGAAAATGCTATCACTTCTCAGACCTTTAATTTAGTGTTGATTTAAGACTTCACTTTTTTCAGTTTATCGAAATAAAATATTTGGAATGTTTTAGTTATTTAGCTGTTTATACAGAGCATCTACATTCACTATCATAGAAGAATGTTTTCTTTTTTCGTTTGTGATTTTTCTTATTTTTTTATACTTTCTTCCACTTATACCCTTTCGCTAATAGTTAAACTCATACAAACAAAACGACAGCATGGACCACATCATATTGATGTCAAAAACGTTTATTTTTTCTTCAAACCTCATGGTTTTACATTATCTCGAGTCTAATGTCATATCAGCTTCAGATAAATATTCTCTCTTGGAATATTTTGTTTCTTTTGATACAGCTCTTATTTTCAACGTGTTTTTTTTTTCCCTTCTTCTTCAAAATAAATCATTCAATTCATTTCATTTTCAAGAAAATTCTGCAACAGGTGTTCATTTATGTATGTATTGACACATTTCGATTACATATGTCTTTATATACAGACGTATACGTACGTATACATACATTCAATACTTAAAGCTAAAAAATGACGTGCAATAGAAAAACATTTCACAAACTGCATTGAAAATAAGTACATAGGCCTATATCTCTCCAAGTGCCTCAAGATGCACAGTATTCACCTACTACATCCATCCGGCAGCGTGCGGTTGATGTCGGGAAAGCTATGGACCACTTTCACACCAAAAAGGCAACTCGACTGACATTCAAGTATGAGTAAACCCATGCATTTCTATTAAAACAACCCCAATTTGGTATACTCAGCAATTCATAATTTTCATCATCATAAAGAAACATGTGGACTTTGCAAATGATGTTCCATTGTGTCTTTAGATTTATTTCCAAAGTAGTCGAAGGAACTGGAACCAGAAAAGGCAGCATGGGCTGCCGCGCTATTCGATATTGATGAAAGACGGAAGTGATTAGTGTTATATTTCAAATGATTGATATACCATTGTAATTTTAGGTGGTACATTTATCATATAAACTTTTTTTTTCAAACATCATTTCTTACACATGGAAGGCTCACACAAAAAGTAAAATGTCGATACCGAAATTTAACTTAGTGTTTCAACTTACAGGAAACCCTTCTGAATTTCTTACATTTTAACCAATATCTAAAGGGCAATCCAACCTTTGTAGTAATTTGATTTCTGTGAAAGCAGGAAAACCAGAGAAGCAGATTGGTGAAAGTTTGAACGAAATAGGACAAGCAATAAGGAAGTTAAGATTTTTTTTAATATTCATGTGAGAATTTCAAATTGGCTGCATCGGTATTCACTTTGATGTAGCGACGGTCAATTTTTCCATTCGCTCCAACACACAAAATTACTAAAAAGTAATTTTTTCAAAATTTATAACTCGGGATATGATCTTTTCCTTTTTTTTTTTTGTTGGGGGGGGGGGGGGAGACCTATAACAATATGCTATCTACAAATTACAATACATCTTGAGTACTGCCCAGAAGGAAAAGGCGCTTATGAGAAAACCGGAATTTCATGATATTTTGGTGTACGACAAATGGGAGAGTTGACCGTCGCAATCAATTCACCAAATTGACAATTTGAGATTCACGTAGATGTAGTGATCTTATTTTTCAAAGATTCGTATTTTTCTTATTCTTTGTCCGATTTCTTTCAAACTTTCAACAACCTGTATCTCTTACTTTTTTCCTTCCACACCGTGAAATCAGCTTATTACAAAGGTTGGATCGCCCTTAGAAAAACGTGTTTAGTTCTTTGCGATGAAATTTTGGGGTATACACAAGTTCAGATTCATACACTTTAAATCAACTTTTCAACATTTGTACTGATTTTTCTAATGTGGAATATTCAGGCAGGAAAAATATTTGTATTATAACAATTTTTGTTTACATAATTTATGACCACATGACCACATGGTCGGTGAGAGGGAAGAGGGAAGAGGAAAGAGAAAAGTAAAAAGAGAAAAGAGAAAGGAGAAGGAAAAAAGAAAAGAAAAAAGAAAAGGGAAAAGGAAAGGAAAAAGAAAATCAGAAAGAGAAGAGGGAAAGGAAAAGGGAAGGAAAGAAAAAAGTAAAAACTGGCCATTTTTTCGCTCTCTTCGCTCGCTCGCAAAAAAACTGGAAAGTTAACATTCGGGTAAAAGGGCGTCCCCTTCGGCAATGGGCAGTCATGTTGATGTTTCTTGTAGTTTCAAAGTAATCTGAAAAATATATTTTACTAAGGGCCTACTAATTAAATAATCTTTCATTTTCAACAGTAACTTAGATAACGCATACACTATAGAAGAGTCATCAGAGCCTGTCATAACAATGACGTACTACAGCAAATGGAATAGATTTGTCATGGATATACATCCATTCATATTATCATAATATATTCATACATTCGTAATATTTGTAACCTCTACAGAAAAGAGATGACAAAACAACTTAATTTTCAACATTCAACTGTCCAGTTTTTTAAACTGTCAAGTATACAGTCAAGTGAGATCCACATCACTTGAGTAACTTGGTGATAAGACAAGCAATATATACAACAACAAAAAATACGTTTTTCATTCAGGCTACGTCCCTCATTTTCGACGTCGTCACAATTTACATTGGATAATGAGAGTCCACCTGCCGGCATGATAGCCCTTTCCTTTCCTTTCTGGAGTATCTCTCAGTAGATTCTTCATGCTAGTATCATACTAGTTTCTCGGATTGTATAAAATTTCTCTCTGGTTTGTCTATAGGGGGTTCGTTGATCACTGCACTCACAGTTTTAAGGTGCCCCGGTGACAATGCAGACGCGTCCGCTCCCACAGCGTCACCGGATGACGGCAAACGTTTGGGCGCCGTTCCACTTTCGTCACCACACATGGCACCCACGGTACTTTGTGCGGACCCTGCCACTGGCTCGGTGACCCAATCCTTGGCCCAGTCTTTGTATGTCTGCCAATAGTTCGCCTCATCTGCAGCGTCAACATCGAATCCAGCTTTACTACTACTCCTCCTGAAGTTAATGACATACGTCAAAATCAATTAACCGAGACCTATATACACTTGTCGAGGTTGTGTCCCCCCCCCCCCTTTTTTTTTTTTACAGTATGAACACATTTTAAAATAAATTACTTTACATACCATAGTTCTCCTCATGAAGCTCAACGATCAATCTGACTAGATACCAAATCAGTTGACCGAAAGTTCTCTAGATCGAAGGTTTAGGTCTTGTGAACATTCCGACAAGACAAGTGATCAGAAAGTTCAGGAGACCATATTCCTTGGCCTACTAGAATTTTGGCCTCGTGAGCTTTTAATGTGCTGGCCTACTTGACTGTGGTTCACAAATATATGTGCCTCTCACACTGGACAACAAATTACACTGAGATATGACATTTCTTTCAACTAAATGATATTGCTGGACAGTCATAAAATGTGAGCAGTATACCACTACATCTATACTGAAAATGTATTCTTCGATTAATGTATACAATGTATATGAGCTCATGGCTATGTCATGCAGGTTAAAGATTACAGCAATTAAATGTACAGTTAACAGGCTGCTTCAAACCCCAACCATTATCTTATTTGTACCTATTCTTCGCGCAATATAATGTGACCAAAATGAGTACAATGACGAGTAAAGCAGCTAGTGCCGTACAGATGTAGATCGTCAGCTCCATCTCTCTGGCAGTCATTTGACCTGCAAAAGGTGACAAAAGAAGAGCAAAAGTACAATCAAGAGAAGACACGACATGAAAGCAAATGACTGATAATAGCTAATGGTATACAGGGGCGTCGATCCTGGGGGGTGGGTGGGCAGTGGCCCCCAAGAAAATATTGGGGGCAAAAATATCGTTTCGCCCCCCCCCCCCCTCCGTAAATCTGGAGGTGGAAATAAAATAAGAATAATGCAAACTCGGGAAATGAAACCTTTCAAATAATTAAATACAAAAGGTATGAGATTTCAATTATTTTGCCGCTTGCTTCGCGCGCAAATTCTCTAATTTCCCCTGCTTCCAAAGGCGGTCCCCACTTTTTCAAGTCCGGCAAAAGTGCCCTTTTTATTTCTGAAAAAATGCCCCTCTCTCTCTGATAAGTGCCCTTCTTCCTCCTTCTGATAAGTGCCCTTCTTCCTCCTTCTAATAAATGCCGCTTTTCAAATATAATTGCCGGCTTATCTATCTATTAAGTGCCCTTTTCTCCTTCTGATAAGTGCAATTTTACTTCGGATAGGAGCCCTTTTTTCTTTAAGTGACCTTTCCCCTTCTGATAAGTTCCCTTTTTCAAAACTGATACGTGCCCCCTTTTTACCTCTTATAAGTGCCCCTTTCCACTTCTGATAAGCGCCCATTTCTCTTCTGATAAATGCTCCCATTTACCTATATTTCACACTGGTTCTAACAAAAAGAGCCATAGCTATATATAGCTATATATCTATAGCTTCAAAGAATCGGTGTGGCTTTAGTAACAGGTACCCATATTACTACAACTACAATGTAAAGCAGTGGAGCTGAAGGCAAGAGGGACATAATGCATATCCCCCCCCCCCCCGAGCGAAGGATTTCTCATTCCGCTGACTCGAATGTGCCCATAATTTTTTTTAGCAAGTAAGGGCAATATTTTCTGAAAATTCCCCCAAAACTCGCTCGATACGCTCGCCAGCTCTTAAAATATATAATGAAATCAAGCATATCTCATAAAGTATGTTGATATCGATGTAATCCTAAAGAAAAACGACAGGATTAATGCACGAATTAAAAGATCATTCAACATTCAGCGTTAGATAAAAGTCTGACAATTTTTGCTCGCTCTCTTTGTTCGCTCGCACATGGATCATTAGACCATCACACACAACTCTTAATTAGGAAAGTTGATAATGTATTAATCATGTTAATTAGACTGTGGGGTAAAACCAATATCACAAAATTGTTCTTTTTTCGCATTATACTCACCCCTCGTAGGTGCCCCCTTTTTCCATAAAATTTCCCTTTTTTGCTGGTGCCCCCCCCCCCCAACTTTGAAAGACGCTCCTCCGCCCCTGCCTACCTTATGTAACCCTGAAGAAGCTGGTAATTAAGAGGCGTTAAAAACCATGGAGGGTACTGTATACCGGGGTAACCTCGCTAGTCATAAGGACAGCTATTCATTAAGGACCACTTAGTCATAAGGACTGCTATCCATAACGCGTGACTAAATGAATAGCGGTTTTCTATGAATAGCGGTCCTTCTAAATAGCGAGAAAACCATACACAATTTACCTCGCTATTCATAAGGACCACTATGCATAACTATTCATAAGGACCGCTATTCATAACGCATGTTAAATGAATAGCGGCTTTCTATGAATAGCGGTCCGTATAAATAGCGAGCGGACCCGTGTATACCTCCATTGCCCCTAATCCGAAAAACGGATCGACGCCACTGGTGGTATAATTATATTCATAATGATGTTCAAAGAGGATCTGACTTTGAATAAAAGTCTGTGAGAGAATCTGACTTTAAATAAAAGAGATAATCATATCGCGATGAGAATGATTATTCCTATTCACATTTTGGTTTTGGAATGATATGCGCAATAAGTCATTGGAGTTGTTACCTACAAGTAAATTAAAAGTAATAGACATAGCCTACCTCTGCCTGGGTTTACTCCGGATGTCGAGGATGTCGAAGTTCTTGTTGTAAGCTCATCAACGGAATACGTCCTGAGTGTCCTTTCTGTCGATGCCGTTGTCAAGATATCTGCCTCGATATCTGGTAAATCCGTGCCATAAACATCTGGGATCTCTGTGGCGTAGTCAGAAAACAGTCCCAAGTCTGGAATTTCAGTTTCTACCTCTACAGGCCATGTCAACCTCGTTCTGTCACCCTCTGTCGTTCTTCTCCCGGTTTCGACAATGACTTCTTCATCCGGGGAGTCCGCAGAAGCAAACGACGAATATCCGTCATAGTCATTGAAGACTCTGAATCCGAAGTTATCTTCTGATGATTCGCTGACCGATGTATTCTCTGCGAAGTCTTGGTGGAACACTTCTGATGAAGATGCTATCAGAGTGAAATTGTATGCCAGTCGGAATCCTGTGTGACTATGATCTGGAATGTCTCCCGATATAAACTTTATGGTCACATCACGCGACGGTGGTATAGTCACAGACCAGTCGTCATCAGAGCAAAATCGTTTGTTCAAAACCTCATCTTTGAAGAGAGTTATTTGTACATGTGTATCAGACAGAAGACATCTCCTTCTGTTGCTCACCCTGAATCCATCAAGGTCAAAAGACAGAAACCGAAGATTCACATATTCGCCAGGCCTTGCTGATAAAGTCCATACACATTCCAAGTTAGGTGGATATGGAATATGGAAACTCTCTGAAGGCAAGATTCCTGACCCTTCGCCAATCATAAACTCACAGTTTGTCGGTTCCGTAGGTTCTGCAGAAGGCCTGATCCATGAAATGTTGGTATATAGGTTTTCGCACAAACATGGAAATTGTAGATCAGTAATACTGCCATTAAAAGTTGAATCAATGGACATGAACGCTGCACAGAACCCCCGTCCAACACTCAATTCTGAGTAAAATTCGACTTTGATAAAACCTGCCTCGGATACAAATAGGTTTTGTCCGTAATTGCTGCAGATGAAAGTGGAATCACCAGAAATTTCGACTTTGATATATGCAGAACGAGCATCACATTTGCCATCGATCATCGGTGCACCCAAATCAATATCCAGTATTTTCAATGCTATTTGATAATCAGGAAGAGAAGACGCAATCTTCCAAGTACAATTCGTTTTAGTTTGTAACTCTTCAGGATAGAATGCAGACGAAAAATATCCAAACTCAGATTGCAAACTTCCACCACATTTGTCGGAGCCTGCATCTTCACATGAAAGATCCATTGTTACTTCTTCGACTTCTGGTGATGATGTCGACATTTGCGATTGTGGAAGTAGTTGTTCTTCGGTAGTCATGAACGGTCCAACTCTGTAAGCTGGAAAAGGAGTCAGACCTTCAGGTAGAACTCTGAACTGTTGACCCTCAACACTGGATCGTTTAAGGTTATAGAAGGCCTGAAAGCCTCTGCCGTATCCACTTTCACTGTAAAACTCTATTTCAACCGAGTTTGACTGAATCACCAACTGCTCATTTTCGGTTTCGATACCGCATAGAATCTGCTCCTCTCCAGAAACGCAATCACGGATTCGAATGAAAGTATCGGCGTCACTGCATGGTGGATATGTTCCGGGTGCCTCACCAAGGTCGAAATCTAAGAAATTTAAATTAATCATTACATTTTCCTGCGCACGTACAATCCACATGCAGCGTGAACCTGCAGGATATCGTCCAGGGAACAATGGTGATGCAATCCATCCACTCTCCATCTCAGCTTCTGTGAACCACTCCAACCAGATTCCGTCTACTGTGCATTTGCTCATGAGGGCCGGCAGGCGAACATTGCCCAAAATAGTGAGGCTCTCTAGATATTCTGTTGCATTGCAACTGCCAGCATCGCCTGTAGCAAGGTGAGATCGAAATCGAGGTATTTTGAATGTTTCATACATAGCGTAAAAGCCTTGTCCTTGTCCTAGTCTTCCATCGATACCTATCTTTAGTCTATTGCTTGAAGATTTAAAAAGCTGGTTTTCAAGAGTACCACAGAGGTCGACCGCATCTGCAACGAAATCATTGACTGTTACAAAGGAATAAGCTTTATCACATGGATCTACCTGGGCAGAGTCAAGCGAAAAGTTTCGAAATCGGAGCATTATAAAACGAGAAGGATCTGTCGATATATACCAACAAGTGGAGTAGTTAGCTGGGTAATCATTGGGATAACGAAACGTAGAAAATGTTCCATTATCCTCTGTGAATACATATGGACAATCAGCAAAGGCTAAAGAAGCATCAGTTAACTTTGTAGACGGGACGGTTGGTTCTGTAGAAAGTGCGACAGCTTCGTCGATGTCAAAATCCCCTCGAAAATGATCACCTCCGTCAGCAAATGGTGTTGTTGCATGTGATGTCGTCAACAATGCTGTATTTGAAGCCTCCATTCCACTTCCATCATCATCATCATCATCAAAGGAATCAAGAAACGGAGAGTTTTTGAAAAGATTCTTAATAAAATTCGATGGACCTGACATTATATGCCAGCAAGTAGTGTAGTTAACTGGGCTAACAATTGAATAATCAAGCGTCGTAAAGTTTCCAGAGTCCTTCATAAATAAAAATTCACAATCAGCAAAGACTGTTGAAGCAGTAGCTAACATTAAGGACGAGAAGGGCAATTCTGATGAAAGCCAAAATACATCGTCAGTATTGTTCTCATGATCGAATGATGTGTACACTGCCTCCACTCCATTTCCAACATTACCTGCCTTAGGATCAAAGATTATAATCATCTTACTGCCTGTCGATGTTATGTTAGGTGGTGGTAAACTACCACAGAATATCTGTTGCTTGTCACCTAACGCGGATAGCATGATGATAAGAATGGGCGTGGTTTCAATACAGGTGGAAGGGGGCGTGTACCCAAAATCAATATCGACGAATTCAAGGTTAATCGCCTTCCCCTGCCCAACAGTGATGTCCCAGATCATACGCATACTTGGAAAATGACTCGGGTAACCTAGAGTGGCAAGGTGTCCGCGTTCATCTGTTAGAGAGTATATCAATGTGTTTTTAAGCAACATGTGTGACAATTCACTACCACCCATATTGATATCGGGAACTACAACACTTATCTCTGCAGTGAAATCGCGCCGAGTGCCTGCAGAAGGGTGATAATTGAGCTCTATGCGAACAGGGGATGTGAAACGAGTTTCCATTAAATGAAACGAGCATAGAAAGGTCTCATTGATATTGCCATCCGGTTTCCATATACGGAGAGTAATGAATGCATTTTCATTGCTGCAATTAGTAACAAAGGGGTCAGATAGGTCGACATCGAGAAATGATAACATCAGTTCTTCGTTCACGCCTGGTAAAAACGTCAGTGAACAGCTCTCATTATTGCTAAACGAAATATTCTTGGACTTTATACTCATTCCGTCGATATCAAAGCACTGTTCGGCGCTCATACCAGACCACTTTTCAATTATGTCGTAGCTCGCATTTGAAAGTTCTGGAATGCCCAATCCACTGCCGACGTCTTCGACATAATCGTAAGCTACCTCTACAAAAGATTCGTCAATGGCCTGATACCACAGTGCCCATGCTATCTGGGAACTTCGTCGAGTATATACATCGATAGAAACTTTGTTGCTAAGGGTTGTAAATGTCAATGCTGCTAACTGTACCGATTTCACTTCACAAAACGCAGTCTCCTTAGGTTGAGAATCTGGTAGGAATTCTGTAAAGACAATACGTGTCCCGTTTGGAAGACAGGCATTGCCAGCACTGTCAGCAGGAGCCAAACTGGAATCGTTATATTTTAGGACGACCAAAGCAATAGTTACGATGAAGTCATGTGGTGCAGATATGTACCATCTGCAAGACACCGATTCCTCCATTTGATAATAAAGCAATATATCGGAGGTATAATTCAGTTGATGTTCACATACATTGCCATTCTTTATGGTATGTTCCATCAATACCCCTGTCTGGTTTCCATTTGATGCACTCCGTATAGAGATGTGGTGAGCATTATTCTGTGAGCCATGAACATCAGTCCTGTCGTCAGCCGTAGTGCGGGGGTTTTCGCCAACATCCCCTTAAACATTTAAATAGAAGAAAAGGGGCATACTTAGAACGGCAATTACTGGAAAGACAAATTTCAGTAATTTATTCAATTACAAAGCAGCATCTGTAATAGATTATGCAATTACTATAAATAGTAAACAAATTGATGTCGTACCCTTTCTTTTCAGATTGCTACCATGCTCCACGCTTTCGCAAATATTTAATACAGGGCACATGACTGTATCTTTTTTATGATAGTCATTTTTTGCAAAAAAAAAAATCGTTTCTTATAAGTACACCGCAATTTACATCTAAGAAAAGAAAAGGTGGCATAAGGATATAAAAAATTTTCAATCTTTAATGTTTGTTCAAGCGTTTAATCTAGATATTTAATTTTCCCATTTCCTGCTCCACAAAATAATGTGCCTTTTGTCAACCGCCTCTTCCCAGATTTTTAAAAACGTCCTTTTCCCAGCCCCCACCCCCTACCGGAGCCAGTAGACTGGTTTTCTTGCTGAAATATATTGATATATATATTTGAAAATATTTCAATACTCCTTTAGGATCAAAGACGCTATGAATTAAATTCAATTTATTGACAAGCTCCACTCTTCACTCGTCAGTAATTTTGATGGCTAATGTTTACCTTGTCAGACATTATGCTATGGATATTTATTGGTTTCCTCGTCAATCGTTCAAAATCCCCCCCCCAAAAAAAAAAAAACAGACTTGGTAACAATAAATATTACTTGTGATCAAGAACGAACAGGATTTTATAATTTATCTATTAATAAAATTCACATAATTGGGAAGAACTTACCTCGTAAGTTAATAAACGGTGGCAAATCTTCAAGTTTCCGAGTATTCTGGTCCAGATATGACGTCCCCTGTATTGTGAAAAAAAGTTGATATTGTTAGATAAGAATATCATTTCATCTCGGCTACAGCGTAAAATATACAGCGGTAGTCTGGGGTATACTCAGCCCTTCAGATTTTGTTTTGATCCTCAATCAATTTCCCTGCAATCTTAGGAATCCTTGTGTTCCTAAATAGTACTTAGTACTTTACAAGAAAAGTTTTATTGAGTTTTGTCTTGACTTGCAAAGGGATGGGGGGGGGGGTGTTTACGCCAGCTCCGCAACATGCTGGATCCCCCTCCAGCTGATATCTCTGCATGGCAAACATCTAACCCGTAATTCTATACTACAGTCATGTTCAGTCTATTCCACTCAAAGCAAACATATACAAAATACAAATGGTTAGCATCATTTCAAAATGCCATTTTACTATTGGTAATACTTGAGGTGAATATGCAGTGATGAAAAAAGCAGATGTAGCCCTATACCTTGTTTGTTTGGTCTTTGGTTTTGTGTTGGTTTTGTGTTTGTGTGTGTGTGTTTTTTGTTGTTGTTTTTGGGGGTCTTTTTTTTGGGGGGGGGGTTGCGTAAATGGGTATGAACTAAGGGCATAAAAGATAAAGGAACAATAATTTTCCTCAGGAGCACTCATTATGCGTGAATGGAATTTTTACTTGTAAGGGGCACGTTTTTGTCCCAGGAGGGCCCCTTTCTTTAAAAAAAAAATGGAGCATTAGATCCCTGCCTCTCCTCCCTCCCCCCCCCCCTTTGCCTCAGGTTCCGCCACTGCAGTCAATGAGATGAATATAACCAAAATGGGACTTCTAGATGTTTCATTGATTCTATACACTATAACCCATTCCATGGAATACAGTCTTGAACTTGCAGACAAATGCAATGATTAATATTTTAGAAGGGGAGGGGAGGGGAAGGTGACAAACATATTGAACGGAAACATGGAACCAATGTCTCCAATGGGACATTTGATGGCCTATTTCCAGTCTCAGGCGATTACTGCCTCGAATGTACCATCTGGTGACAAAAACAGTTTATTTACTTATAGATGTACAAGGTAAGTGTAAGCCTGCGTATTGCTGTACTTGAATCTGAATTCCTGCAATAGGTTTTGTGTGCATTAACCTGGATCAGTCCAGAATGGGGCGCCGAAATTTGCTCCTGCGACATTTGCTCCACAGTCCATATCTCGAAAGGTCAAAGGTTAAGGTCAAGGTCATGATTTTTGGGGTTTTTTTTGTTTGTTTGTTTTTTTTGTTCAGGACAATGTGAAGATTAGAATTAGGGTTAGGGTAGGTTTAGGTATAGGTTTCGGATTAGTATGGCAAAGTTAGACCGGAGCAATTGTCGCATGAGCAAATGTCGTACATCCTCCAGGATAGATCATACATGATAGGGAAAATAATTACGTGAATACTTCATTTTCATCTTGGAAACCACAAATTTGTAGCAGAGTAAAGTTGAAGAGTCCCTGAATCAGGAAATCGAGCAAAATATGTGGTAAATTAAACCCTGCTTATACATTGATTTTGGTCTTCCTTTTACACTATACAGTGGGTCCAAGAAAAAAGTTAACAGTCAGAAAAAGTCTCCCCAAATAAATATTTCAAAATATTTGAAGCAAAATTTCAAACTTGTGGATAGCGTATGGTCTCGTTTATTAAATGACACCTAAATATCTGGCGTTATTTTACGCCCGAGTGAGCAAAGGCCACTTTTGTAATAAGATGCATTTCCAGACTTGACAAGAATTGGTCTTATAGTTCTGGCTGGTATCGGCAAAGTTGAGAGTCATGTAAAGGCTTAGAAATGTTCTTATTTCGATTTGTAACGGACAATTTATGAAAGAACAAGTTTTGCTCTCTGTGTACGTACGTAACTCATCAACATTATTATTGAGCAATTAACTACTTTATTGAATGTTTTGAAATATTTATTGCGGCGAGTTATAATTCAAGCTGGCTTTCTGAATCAACCATAAAGTTTTTATCAGGACATACAGAAAACAAAGCATATTCTTTCCTAAATTGCATTTTAATTATAAGAATATGAAATTTTCTAAGCCTCTTAAAGACTTTCAACTTTGCCGATAACAGCGAGAACAAATACCATTTTTTGTCAATCATGGATTCATGCATTTACACCATTTCACACCAATGGTTTTTGCTCATTCAAGCGTAAAATATTTGGATCTTGATATGGATCTGGATGTGTACGACGTAGGGCCCTGCTGGACATAAACAAGCCGGATGTTTTTGTGTCATTTGATAGGAGAGTTACAGGGGGTGTTGATCCGTGTTCATGATTGGAGGGGGGGGGGGGTGACCGGAGAGGGAGCGAAGCGACCGAGCGGGGGAGGGTGTGGGAGGGGGCCCTCCCACACCAGGGCCTTTTTTCAGAAATCTGTCTATAAAACTTACATTTTGGAGCATCCCAGAAAGAAGGAATGCACGGATTTACGCCAATGGACGGAACCCCTTAATTGAGAATAACAATGCGAGGGAACGAATTTTCTTCGATATTTTCGCATTGAAATTATGGCATTTCTTATTTCCTTACATCAAATCATTAAAGAATGTGATGGTATTTCAAGATCAAACATAATGAGTTTGGATAATTATTAGTTTTAAAGGGGCAGTAAACTGGTAGAACTTGAACAGCGCCATCTCACAGTGATAGCTAAATTATAATTTGAAAATTAATTGCATTCTATTTTTAATTTTGACCAACAGCTTGTTTGGATAATAGGCAAATTTTATATTTCAAACTATTATTTTTGACTTGGCATTGTGGAAAATTGCCTGCAGGTATACATTCTAAGCTTTTACAAACTAGAATGGGGCATGATTGAAAATGAGAGGCACAGACACTTATCAAATCCTGATGAAAGATGGCGTTATTTAGAAGCTTCGGTTTACTGTCACTTTAAGCTAATGTATCATAATTCTTATTTATTTTATCCAAAAATATGGGGGGAGGGTGATAATACAGGCCATCCCCCACCTCAAATTTGGGGGGGGGGGGAGATATATACCCCCATCCCCCCGGGATCGACACCCATGCTAAGTTATCCATAGGTTTGAAAATTTCATAAACATATTTTGAAATGTTCATTTGGGGAGACTTTTTTCTAACTGTCAACTATTAACGGTTCACAAATTTGTTAACACCAGCCAGAACAAATGCCAATTCTTGTCAAGTCTGGATTTTGCACTTTTTCGCAAAAGTAGCTTTTGCTCACTCGAATTTAAAATATCGCCAGGTTTATTTGGTGTCATTTGATACAAGAGACTGTAAGATATCCACAGGTATAACAATTTCCTACAAATATTTTGAAATAAATAGTTGCGGGAGACTTTTTCTGACTGTTAACTTTTTTTAGGGGGGGGGGGGCGCACTGTACAGTGTGCAGGCTGCAGCGGTAAATGTTCGACATAATTAAGTCCCACACAGTATTTGGGGCCTATGATTACATTTAATCATAGCTGCGTTAAAAAACTGGGAATATAGAATAATGTTATATAGCCTAAATCTCATAATTTTGTGTTTAAAAAATATCATTAGCGTCGTCAACTTGTTCTTATTTATGGGATAAAATATACATTAATTTTGGGCCATTCTTAGTCACGTGTGTTGCCAAAAACAGGGAATTGGGTTATTGTGAGCCCTATGATTTGAATAACCTTCCAAGTGTGATGGTTATTCCTGTACATATACAGCAAATACAGACATAGGTACATGGATTAAATAACAAAAAAGGTTAACGGTAATACCTGTTCTACGTCAGAGGTTGAAAAATTCAGGTCACTTGTGTGACCTCGCACAGAAGCAGGTTTTTTAAACTCACATTTCATCTTCAAATCTCTCTGAATTTTCAAAAGCTTCAATGCTCATATTTATAGTAAGTATATTTCACGGTACTATTTCTTTAATAGAAAAAGGCATTAATTCTGTTGAAAGTTGCATTAGATTTTTGTTATGTAATATTTTGTATCATGATGTATGGTCACGTGTGTGACATGCCATATAGGTAATGTGTACTGATTTGGTGAACTATTGAAAAATCATATTTAGTATTTTTAATTCATTTTGCAAAAGCTCTATAAGCCTTTGCCTATGTAGGACTGTATCAAACATTCACTGTTGCAGTAGTCAAAAAACAGACTACAAGGGAACTTGACCTTTTAGTTAAGATTCTCGCTGCATTAAAAAAAAAAAAAAAAAAAAAAAAAAAACAGATTACAAAATTGCTCTAAGCAAGATTTAATTTTTCTTAAATTTGCTAGATTACCTGATTCATGGACTCTTCACCTCTTACTTTGCTACAAATTTGAGGTTTCAGAGTTGAAAGTGAAATTTTAAATAATTATTTTCCTCTCATGTATGAATGATCTAGAATGGACCATAGCCTGCTAATACACACAAAACCTATTGAAGCCTATTCACCCTTATAAGCTATTGTGGAGTACAAGCTTATCTTCAGATAAGCTTGTACATGATTGTATAAGTGAGGTTATAGATAAACATCACTTATACAATATACAAGCGTATTCAGATAAATATAGATGTTGATGGATATTACATATAGGCGGAATGGTGGATCCTGGGGCCCGGGGCGGAGCATATATACTGGCCCCTCTAAAAGAAAAAAAAAAGGAATGTGGGGGAACATCCTCCCGTTAAGCGAGTCTGGGAATGTTGACTGGACCCTTGAAATTCAGGATCGTGGGGGAGGGGGAGGGGTGCGGTGGTAATTAATTTTGGGGGAATGAAAAAAAAAAATAGCCCCTCTTTATGTGATTATTACCTCACATAGAAGTGGGTATTTCAACCTCCAAATGGGCCATTCTTTGTAAAGTGAAACTTTTTTTGAAAAAAATGAAGTTCATTCTTGCTGTTTGAATTTGAAGAGTAATGTCTAAGGTTACATGGAGCACATTTTTTTTTTAATTGAAGACCCAATTATGCTAGTTTGCATACAATTACATTAGCATAAATTGAAATATTAAATAATAGTCATCTCTCAGTATGAGCTTTAATAGTTGTATCTCTTCCCTCTCCTCTAATTAAACAAATTGATTGTTGACTGGTGCACTGATGCACATACACTACATGTATACATGCAGCATTCTCTACTGCTGATCTCCGGCAAAAGCGGAGGAGGAAGAAGAGGAAGAGGAAGAGGAAGAGGAAGAGGAAGAGGAAGAAGAGGAAGAGGAAGAAGAAGAAGAAGAAGAAGAAGAAGAAGAAGAAGAAGAAGAAGAAGAAGAAGAAGAAGAAGAAGAAGAAGAAGAAGAAGAAGAAGAAGAAGTTGCCACTATATACACTCTAAAAACAAGTGTTAAAATATGGATAACATATTTTTAACACTTCAACGCATTAATACATGTACTTTACAAATCAGTTTTTTACCCTTGTCACCCCTGTCGTAACCTCTGATTGGATAGTTGTCATGTGATATGTGGGGGTTTGGTCAGTGACTATTATTGTGGTCAGATTTGGTCAAGATGGGACATAGCCTTGTAGAACTAGATTAAGTTAAGTACAAATACCCTTTTGTTTTTGATTAACATCACAACGCGTTTACAACACCATTTTTTGCCATCAGTTATTAACACCTTAACATGTTAATTTTGTTAATTTTGCTGATTTTAACACGTTACAGTGTTAATAATTGCTATAAAAAATGGTGTTGTAAACGCGTTGTGGTGTTAATCAAAAACAAAAAGGTATTTGTACTTAACTTAATCTAGTTCTACAAGGCTATGTCCCATCTTGACCAAACCTGACCACAATTGTTGTCACTGACCCACTTATAAATCTACAAGCTTATCTGAAGATAACTGACCAAGCCCCCACATACCACATGACAACTATCCAATCAGAGGTCAGAAAGGGGTGACAAGGGTAAAAAACTGATTTTGTAAAGTACATGTATTAATGCGTTGAAGTGTTAAAAATATGTTATCCATATGTTAACACTTGTTTTTAGAGTGTAGTGAAATCATACCCTTTCTAAGTCCTTTTGCAAGTAATTAAGTTGAAGGAAAAAGAAAAATTGGCTATGCATTATGTAATAATTAACATGCATGCTATAACCTCGCACATGTGTGAGTGATCAACATCCAACATCACCACAGTCAATTCATTACAAAAAAGTAACATTCATATCACTTTCTAACAAAATATAACATGAAAGAATTACATAATTATTTAGCAAAAGGTCTTTTTACCTGATGCACCTAATTATTATGATGATCAACATTACCATTTGTATTATTTTATTATGATTAACATGTCATGGCGTCTTTACAATTAAGAATAATCAAGTTTGTTACAGTTCAAGAGCTTACCAGTTGGGCGAGCTCCTCCCCAACAGAGAAGGCGCCATGTCGGATTGGTGTCGTAGAACACTTGCTGTGTGACGAAACAAAGACTACTAAAAACAGCAAGATGTTGATGAACAACATTTTCAAAGTTACATAGGATCAAGAACGACGATCAGTGGATGATATCCAGACTTAGTATCATCATGTTTTGACGTATTTTCTTTGTAGAAAGATGGTAATTTTGTATAATTTACACTAATATCAGCCTGTTGTCTTCGACTATATCTGCAATTTATGATGACCTTCTTCACCGTTCGAAAAACACGCGCGCAAACATTTTTCGTACTTCGATGGTGATGTGAGATGGGACCGGAATGCGGGGTCGTCAACTGATCTGACAATTGGGTATTGGTTCACTTTCATTAATCCAGGTGCATGGTCAGAAATTGAAAGGCATTCCTCAACACTGTGATGCAAATTAGTTATGCGCTTTGTTCTGCTTATTATTGTGTTAGTTTTTGGCTCCACTTTCTTCTGGCAAGCAGTCTGTTCCAAAAGATTCAACTAGCATACTGCTATCAGTTATGGTTGATCACGTCATGTAGTATATAGTTCATGGAAGGAAATTCTGTCGGGTTTTCTTGAATCCAGGGGCTGACGGTTTAAAAAAGAATGCGGGAGAGCACAGTAAAAACTTCATTTTGTCAATAGAATATGGGAACTTCTGAAATTAAAGTCCATTCGCCCCAAGGGTACGAGGCGGAGAGGGGGGGGGGGTGGGGGCGGTGCAGTCCCCTGATGATTTTTTAAATTCTGATATTCGGCCAACCACCGCCTCATATTAGGCAGCAATTAGGTCCCGAATATCCTCATGATTATTCGGGCAGTGTCATCCCAGTAAACCGACAACCCACAAGACCGACAAAAAAAAAAAAAAAAATAGGCATACATCATGATAAGAAAATGTAGAAAATAAGAAAGTTGAAAGAGGTCCACAAGACCAATGGGCCATGAGACCGACAGCCCACAATTCCGACAGTCCACTACACGGACCAAATAAAGAAATATGCCTACATAAGGGAAGATAAGGAAAAAATGTCAGTCTCATGGGCCGTTTGTCTAGTGAACCCTCTAAAAATTGGCTGTAAGGCCTACAAGACCGACAATGTCGAAAAATGTCGGTTTAGTGCGCTGTCGGTGTAGTGAATCCTCACATAAGTTGTCAGAACGCCCAATTTTTCGGTCTAGTGGGCTGTCGGTCCCTTGGTCTTTGGTCTAGTGGACTATCCAATGAATCATCGGACCTGAATCCCCCAAGAGCACGTTCAAACAGGGGGTTTGCAGTTCACCGGCTTCTTGTGCAGGGTTTACGCCACTAGACTATATTATCATACGTAGGCTACCAGGGGCGTAGATACGGGGGTGCACGTGCCCCTCCCCTTTGGATTGGCGAAAAAAAATAAAAGGATAAAACGAGAGAAAGAGGAAGTAGCAACAGGAGATGGGTATATAACGTTAAAAGGAGATGAAAGTTATGGCCTCCTCCCACACACCGCAATGAATCGGTGCATGCTGGCCTTGCACATTTCATCCAATGTAGGAACAGCCCCCCACACACACACGCCCCTCCCCACTTGACGGGCCAAACTACGCCACCGGTTGTGTTTATAATACCAAATTTTTCATTAGCGTTGTGTAATCATGGTTGGGAATACATAGAAACTGACATCGACTACACTGACTAAACCATAATTTATGCCTGAACATCGAGTAAAATGATCATTTCGATGTCCAATTCTGTTTACTCTTCCAGTCAACCATTTTTCGCGTATTGATATCACAGTGACATGTTTGCTCTATTGATAGTTGGATTATAATATCCAAAATCTAATGCCAATTACAATATTAGGCTTTTTCTAGAAGAAGTTCTTTCTTCACTGTTTTAATTTACGGGGAAAAGCATAACAAATAAAATAAACAAACAAAATGAAATAATGTTTTAAAAAATGGAATAGATAGTATAGGCCCTATCAAAATCCTAAAAATAATTCAGAAGCCCATTCAACTAAACTTAAAATTTCCATCAAAAAATTCATAATGTATATTTTGTTTTATATAGTAATGATCCTGATACGAAGTTTTCTATATAATGACGATTAAAAAAATAATCAAAAAAATAATGATAATAATTTAAACAAATAATAATAACACCAACAACAAAGGTTGTGGGGCCTTCCCCCCCCCCCCACTTTTTCGAGTACTCAAAAAGTGCCCTTTTTATTTCTGAAAATGCCCCTTTTTCTCTGTTAAGTGCCCTTTTTACTACTAAAAGTGCCCCTTTTCAAATCTGAAAATTGCCACATTATCTCTCTAATAAGTATTCTTTTCTCCTTCTGATAGGTGCCCTTTTCCAATCTAAAAATTGCCCCTTTTTCTCTCTAATATATGCCTTTTTCTCCTTTGATAAGTGCATTCTTATTTCTGATATGCCCCTTTTCCCTTCTAATAAGTGCCCATTTTCCCCTTCTGATAAGTGCCCCTTCTTTACTTCTGATAAGTGCCCCCTCTTTACTCCTGATAATTGCCCCGTCTTTACTTCTGATAAGTGCCCTTTTACTCTTCTCATAAGTTTCCAACTTTTTTTTTTCCAAAAGAGCCATATCTAGCTTCAAAGAATGGTGCGGCTCTGTGTAGTAACATGTACCCATATATACAACTACAATGTAAGGCAGCGGAGCTGGAGGCAAGAGGGGCACAATGCCCCCCCCCCCCCCCCAGCAAAGGATTTCTCATTCCGCTCGCTCGAAAATGCCCATAATTTACACCAAGTAACGGAAATATTTTCTGGAAATGTCCCCTATAACTCGCTCGCTACGCTCGCTCGCTCTTACAGTATATAATGAAATCAAGCAGATCGCATACATATGTTGTATATCTGTGTAATCCTAAAGAAAATGAGGGTTAATGTACAAAATAATTTTTAAAAAACATTCGACATTCCCCCAAAATGAATTTGCTCTTGTCATTTTCATTATATCGCTGTAAATAATGCATAACTCAGGGACTTCACTCGCTCCCACGTGAATCGTTAGACCATTACACACAACTGCTTACTGCATGGGGAAGCTGAAATAATGTTCAGAACCACAATAAAAAGGAAGGTGATGCTTGATAATGATTATATTAATTAGATTGTAGGGTAATACCATTGTCACAAAATGATCCCCTTTTCGCTTCATGTTCACCCTCTGTAGGTGCCCCTCCCCCCAAAAGTGCCCTTTTTGCTAGTGCCCCCACCCTTTGAAATACGCGGTGGTGGTGGTGGTAGTATAGTAGAAGCAGCAGCAGCAATTTTTTTTATAGCGCCTCATTTTCCACTGGATAGGGGGTATAGTGTACGCCTATTGGAAGGGGGCAAGGGGGCAATTTGCCCCCCACCCCCTTGAATGATTTCCAACCATGAAAATGAAATGATAACTGATATTTTAATCACTATGAAGAAATTAATTCAAAATTAAACAGTAACCTAGTTGCTCTTGAAACTTCATTAAAAAAAGAAGTTTTTTCAAGAATATTCTTGCTCGGCGATGCGTTGTTTTTATTGGTACTTGTTATAATGGCAATCAGTCAAATTTAACTATTATAACCAACAAATTTTAATTATATTATGAGTTTTGTTTGATTTCTCTCTTAATTTTTTCCCATTATTATTATTTTTGTTTTTGTTGTTGTAATTATTATCATTATTATACACAAAGAGATATATAGTATCATTCCAGGTTACCGAATCCTGCCCGTTCTAAATTGGCACCGTCCTGACAAACCTGCTCGTGTTTGTGCGAAGGTTTCTCGGAAACAAGTTTCCTATCTCTTGGGTGCAGACAGGGGGCTCCCTTTGGCATACCTCAATATCTCGAAAGAAAGATAAAACCAGTCTTGGTTTGAAATCAAAGAAAAATATCCCGAGGAAATTCGTTTGACGCGACATTGCTTTATCAAAAAAGTATAATATTATATACAGTTGCATATAATGAAAGTGACAAAACCATGCAATACTGTTTCCCCGACTGTTTCTTTGAATGCGATTTTGATTACTGAGACACAATAATTTTATTTATATACTCATAATTGCTGTATCATGCACTGCTCGTTCCCACTATTTTTAAAGACTATTCATAAATCTTATTACTCTTTGGAAACTCACAAGCGTAGCTTTATCCTTAAGCTCAAGCTCCTCAATATTTCACTTTTATTCTAGCCCAGTCTTTTCAATAAATACTGCATGCAAACGTATAGACATGTGGTACTCACCTTCTTTTATTTTCTCTGACAATATATTTCATGTTTGTGTGTACCATTTACCCTGTTTGTACCATTTATATTGTTTTTACCATTATTTTATACTGTAAAAGCACTGTAAATATGAAATATGAAACAATAAACTGAAACTGAAACTGAAACTGAATATGCTTTTGATATATCTCCCCCTTTTTTTCTTCAAATGTATCAACCGACAAAGAAGGAGCACACAAAATATGGGCTGTTCATGAAGTGCGATTAGTGAAAACAAAAACAAAACAAATCAAACAAATATAATTCATACTAAATAAGAATTATATTCCATGTGATACGCCTATATTGTAGATTACTTATAATCAGATATATACATATATGCAGGGTGTGTGTGGGTGTGCGCGTATGTGTGTGTGCGTGTGTGTGGGTGTGTGTGTGTGTGTGTTGAATGAATTCTATTATACTTTTTGGACCTTATTGGGGGGACTCTTGGTTGAAGTTTTAAATGAAGCATATGATAGGGGTACATTAGCAACTTCACAAAAGCAAGGTGTATAATTACGTTATTAGAAAAAGAAGGTAAAAATCCATTATATGTCCAAAATTATAGACCAATCACGCTTTTAAATGTTGATTATAAAATACTCTCAAAGGTATTAGCAAAAAGATTGAAAGATGTACTAAATGAGACAATTCACAATGATCAAGTAGGTTACGTCAAAAATAGGAATATAGGAGAAGGTGTGAGATTGATAGACGATATTTTATTTCAAGCCTCTCATGAAAATAGTGGATATTTGATCACGGTGGATTTCGAAAAGGCTTTTGACTCTATTTCTCATGACTTTTTATTCAAGGTTCTTAAATTATTTGGATTTGGTCATTCATTTTGTTCGTGGGTTCGTGTATTATACACAGATATTACCAGTTGTATTATGAATGGGGGGTATTCCACTGGTTATTTCAACATAAAACGAGGAGTAAGACAGGGGGATCCCCTTTCCCCATATTTGTTTTTGCTTTGTATAGAAACACTTGCTTTGGCAATAAGGAGAGACATTACCATTGAAGGAGTTCAGTTTGGAAAACATGCAATTAAACAAATATTATATGCAGATGATATATCCCTGTTTGTGAAAAATACAAATTCTATAAAACGGCTTCAATATCTTTTTGAAGAATTCGAGAAAGTAAGTGGTCTTAAGGTGAACAAAGGGAAAACGAACTTTTTGTGGATGGGCAAAGATAGTGATAGACCCCAAATTCCCTTGTTCGGAAATTTAGTCCAGCAAATTAAAATTTTAGGTGTTTATTTCTCTATGATTGTGATTATAAAAGAGGATTTGAATTTCAAAGAAATACTTAGTAAAATAAAAAGAATCTTGGGATGGTGGAAACAAAGGGATCTCACACTTATGGGTAAAATACACTTGTTAAAAACATATGCATTATCAAAATTAAATTATGTCTCGTCACTTATAGTGGTTCCGCAGTGGTTGTTTGCTGAGGTGGAAAAAATTACTTTTGAATTTTTGTGGTCAGGTAAAGACCGCATAAAAAGAAGTACAATGTATCAGGACTACTCGCATGGAGGGTTAAGAATGATGAATTTTAAATTGTTTGTAAAGGCACAGCGTTTGATGTGGCTGAAACATTTATTATATGGAGAAAGGGATGCTGGATGGAAATTGTATTTTGACTTTTGTTTCAGAACAGTTGGTGGGAGATTTCTGTTCTTATGCGACTTTGACACTTCTAAATTAACATTAAAAATACCACAATTTTATTCAGAAATGCTGAAGGCTTGGCAAGATATGAGGAAATATAGATACTCTGAAGGGGAGGTTAATCCGGTTATATTTAATAATCATAATATTTGTATAAGAGGTAAAATGATCTGTGATATTGATCTATTTAATAAAGGCATACGCACTGTAAATCACATTTTTGACAATGGGCATATAAAGCCTGTGGTTTATTTTCAAAATCTTGGGATTAATGCAAATCAATTGCTCCAGATAATTGATATTGCTCATGCCATACCAACTAGTTGGAAAAATGCTACTCCTTCGGTCAAATTTATGAAAATTGATTTTGTTGACTTTAATATAAACATGAATATTGCTGGGCAGGAAACAACTTTTCAGGTAGTTAAATCTAGAACTATTTATAACTGTTTTATCAACAATTTACGTGAATCGTATAACTTAACAGTAAAGGATGGTCACAGCAATTTCAACTTTACAGATAAAGAAATATGTACTTTTTTCATCCGAGCAAGGAACACAACTCTCATTAGAAAACAAAGGGAATTTCAATTTATACTTTTACATGGAGCTATATATACAAAAGAACATTTGATGAGGTTTGGGTTTGTGAGGGACAATTATTGCTCATTTTGTTATAAGGAGATTGAGTCTTACTTTCATATATTTCTGAACTGTGCGAAAGTGAAACCGTTATGGCAATTTTGTATTGAATATTTTGGCTTGGCTGAATTAAAAGATATGAATTGGGGGGATATATACATGGGATTACCTGGTAATTCAAATAGAAATAAATGTGTAAATTCTTTGGTCATGTTTATTAAATATGCAATTTTCCATTCTAGGGCTCAAGGCCAGGTTCCTTCATCTACAAAAATACAAAAATATATAGCTGATTGTATAGAGGAAGAAAAAAATCTAGCAACGAAGGCAGGGAAGTTACATTTACACTTACAGAAATGGGAAGAACTGAAAGTGAATAAGGATGTGAATGTGAGCAGGTATGATGTGTCTAGTGTTGTGCGTGTGTAAACCTTGGTATGATTGTTGGATGTTAGTGAGTGTGAATGTGAATGTTGTGAAGGGGGGGGGGGGGGGGGCGGGGGTTAAGTAGTGAAAGGGGTAACAAGGTATACCGATGAAGGGTTTATATAAAAATATGCATTATGTTACTTTTCATGAATGATCATTTTCCCCTTCTCTTGGGTAAATTGTTAAATGCACATCTTATTATTTATGATATGAATATAACATGAAGAATTGTATTTCATTTAATTATACCGTAATTATACACTTTTGTTTACCCCTTTATTCATTTAAAGGAGATCTTTATATGAACTAGGAAAATAACAAAAAAGAAAAGAACATTAACATATTTTGAATGAAAGATCATTTGCATTGAATATTATACATTGTGGGACATAGGGAGGGGGTATAGGGCGTACGTTAGTGTTTGTCAATATATTATTTACTTAGTGATTTCATTCCAACATTCTTCCATGCTTGTCTTGTGAATAATTTAACACTATGGTATGAAAACGAAATGAAGATTTGTATTTGTTTGAAATTATTTACATTTATTTTATGTAATGATCTATTTTGAATGAAATCTCTAATAAAATATTTTGAAAAAAAAAAAAAGTGTGTGTGTGTGATTATGTGAAAAGGGAAAGAAATAAAAATGGAAAGAAAAAAAAAATGGTAATTGGGTTTTTACAGACGTATCAATTAGATATGATTATTTACGTCTGGGGACCGACCTTTAACGTCACCATCCGAAAGACGTGACTCAGTCTCGAACCTGGGTCCGCTGAATCAGTTTATAAGGATTATAGTAGCACGTACAACGCTCAGTTGTCTTGTTAAGTAGATTTTTTGAAGCTAAAATAATTAAGGAATCAAAAAACAGTGCTAATATTGAGGCACGTATACAAGCAAAACAGAAATGAAATGAAATCTGAAATATCTCCAAACATACAAATCAATAGTTTTATGCATGAATTAATAATGAAAGCCGGACAGGGGCAGTGGAGCGTCTTTCAAAGTGGTGGGAGAGGGGAACCAGCCAAAAGGGGCACTTTTATGGGAAAAAGAGGCACCTACAAAGGGAGAACACAAAGCGGAAAAAAAGACCATTTTGTGACTTTGGTATTACCCTACTGTCGCATTTATACGTTATCAAGCATCATCTTCATTTTTACTGTTACTTTCTTTACGTAGTTCTGGATACTGCTTCAGCTTCCCAAATTAGCACTTTTGTGTAATGATCTAATGAATTATGTGCTAGCGAGATTTTTTTCTGTATTATTGCTGAAGGCCTTGGGTTGTGCATTATTTACAATGATATAATGAAAATGACAACAGCACTATAATTTTGATGCAAAGTCGAATGATCTTTAATTCGTACATTAACCTGTCGTTTTTCTTGAAGATTACATCAATATCACCGTACTTATAGGCGATCTGCTTGATTTCATAATTAGGTGTATATAAGAGCAGCAAGCTTTGGGGAAATTTTCAGAAAAAATATTGCCCTTATAGTTGTATTTATTGGCATATTCAAGCGAGCAGAGTGAGAATTTTGTTTTGCTTCGGGGGAGGAGGATGGGCATTTGTACATCTCTTGCCTCCAGCTCCATTCCCTTATACATTATAGTTATAGAAAGGGGTACCGGTTAAGAGCCGCGCCGATTCTTTGAAGCTATGGCTCTTTTGTAAGAAACAAGGCACTCTAAAAAAGGATAGGTCAAAAGAACAATGTGTTGATGAATATGTGTCCGACCAAAAAATTGGTCAAAATCAACCAAAATTTTGGTACATTTTAACCAATAATTTGGTAATGTTGACCATCATATTGGTCAATCTTCACCAATATTTTTGGTCGGACACATATTCACCTACACATTGGTTATTTTGACCAATCCTTTTTTAGAGTGTGGGAATACAGGAAAAAGGGGACACATATCAGAAGATGACAGGGCACTTATTAGATAGGAAAAGAGGAAATTATTAAAAGGGGAAAAAGAGGCAATCATTAGAAGGAAAGAGGAGGCAGAAGTAAAATGGGAACTTATAACACATCTCAAGGGATATGGAGATTTTCATCAATTATTGTTCCTCGCCTATGGAACTCTCTCCGTGAAGTTGACAGTCTAGTCTAGAACACTTCAAATCTTGCCTCAAAACATACCTATTTCAGCAGGTGTGTAAGTAATGACTTTATTGGAGGAGCCTGCGCCTTTCAATGTTGTTAACAGAAACATGGCGCCATGCAAATGCTGTGAATCATCATCATCATCATCATCAACTTTTCCGAAGGAGAAAAGGGGCACTTATCAATCAAAAGCGGAAAAGGGGCAATTATAAGAAAGAAAAGGGGGACACTTATCGGAAGTAAACATGGCACTTACTTATCACTTATCAGGAGAAAAAGGCACTATGATTAGAAAGAGAATGGGGATTTTATCAGATTTGAAAACGCGGGGGCATTTACGAGGGGGAGAAAATGGGAAATCATGGAAAAGGGAAAAGGGAAAAGGGAACTTATTAGAAAGGAAAGTGGCACTTTTAGTAATAGAAAAGGGTACTTATAAGAGAGAAAGGGGGCATTTTCAGAAAAGAAAAGGGGGTACTTTTGGGCACTTGAAAAAGTGGGGGCACTGTGCCCCCGCCCCCTTCCCAAACCCCGAGAGCACCGCGCGCCGCCTCTGAATGAAAGCTCTCCAAAAAAAATTTAATCAAAAGGACACACTTTAAGACTGACCAGGGTTTGTGCCTGCAAACCAGTCAGCGTTGGAGACTTGGAGTTATATAAATCCAGTCTAAGCCTGCTCTTTAATCCGGAGTTTTAGAAAATCACATTCTGACCTCCGGTTGAACTTAAACTCAGGTCTAAGAATGGTTAAATTTTGTACAGAAATTAGATGGACTCACGGTTTATGGGCCCCAGTTTAACTTAGACTGGAGTTTAAATAGACCGGTTCTGTAATGTATACAAATTTATGCACATTTCTTCTCTGAGCACCTAGTGACGAGCTATTCCATCAACCTGCTTTTTATAAATGAGCCTCAATGCTTGGAATCCAGTTTGCATACATTACTTGTTGCTATGTCCGGCAAGCTTTCAGGTTGTCAAGAACAACCTTTGTTTGAAAGGTATGTATAAAATTTGCATACATTACCGAAGCGGTCTATTCGGAGTTCAGAATACGGGCCATCGGCCTATTATTTTAGAATGTATGTTGGCCTACATGACATATTGAAAGTCGTTATTATTTTTCAACCGATCTATAACCACTTACACATGCTTAGCAGTTCTGAGAAATATAGTTATAATGAAGTTATATTCAGTATACTGATAACATGAAAACCAGATTGAGTTATCTTGCATGCTTATCTCACTCTTTTCATTTAAGAACAAAATAGTTCTTATTAGCTGTTAATGTTGTTGTGTTTTTTGTATCCACTTTCCTACATTTTACTTCCTACTGAATTTTGTTTTGCTATTTTGGGGGTTACCAATATGATTGACTTTGATTTGTCACCAATTCAAACAAGGACACATATTTACATTTCATTGGATGTGCCGCCCCCCCCCCCCCCCCCCCCCCCTCCCCCAACACTTCAATGCCTTTTCCAAGAAGGTAGGGGGTCAGAAAACATGCTCGGTACAGAGTGACCCTTTGAAACAATTGACCTACTTTTAATGAGTCGGATGACGAGTATAAGATGTCTCGTCTTTTTTGTTTAATCAAGGAGTTATCACAGAACTCCTTGGTTTAATTTGTTATTTGCATATCAATCTATTTTCTAAAATTCTCTAAAGCAGGAAAACCCCTGAAATATGGAAGTTACAAAAATAATTATGTATGAATGGTATCCATGCATGTAGCTTCATGGTCAAACCATTTCCCTGGTCAAACCACGCTTTACTCGATTTGCTTTACTACAGAATCAGCTGGTTCGCGTTCGCGAGGAGTGTTGTGGGCGTGGGAATAATCAGAGATAAATAAATCATTCAGCCAATCGTAGCCAAACAAAGGTCTGGCCTGTCCTATCTAATTTAAATACGCCAATCAATGGGCTTCCCGCTCCGCGTCCCTCTATGACCGTTACGCCTGCGCAGCTTTGTGGGCAATTTGAATGACTCCGATCCTGCACGAGAACCGTCAATCGAAACTGTCAACTTTGTTTCCTTGTTTTCCATCTTTTATCGAATACAGTAGGTAAGACTGAATCAATCAATTACAAATTACTCTCGAGAATTTTTTTCTTAGCAGTGTTCTGTTAATACCCTTCACTATAAACGAATTTAACAGATATGAGTTTAAAATGTCTTCGTTCACTTATGAAAATGAAACAAGACTTTTTCAGCCATCGCTGAGTCAGTGAGTGTTCTCCGTTACGCGTTCACGGGGAAACGGTCGGGGGAAATGCATTCAGTGGGCTGCAGGACTCAGTTTTCCGAAAATTCTGACGTTTTGACTTTTAACAGTTCTTAGATCTACTGTTGCACAGAGTGCACTATGATCTTTTAATAATTTAGATTTATCTTAAGTTAAGCATTGCTTTTGATAAAATGTGGGAAGTGGTAGATTATTCATTATAAATATAAGAATAACTGAGTGAGAGTATTATTAGAATCACGATCAGTGACAGAAAACAGACTGTCGGGTTAAAAGGGCAATCCAACCTTGGTAATAAGATGATTTGTATGAAAGCAGAAAAATAAGAAAAACAGGATGGTGAAAGATTGAAAGAAATCGGACAAGGAGAAGGACTAAGAAAGTTATGGATGTTTGAAAAATCAGATCATTACATCTATGCGAATCTCAAATTGGCAATTTGGTGAGTCAATTGTGACATTTTTGTGGACAACTCTCCCATATGTCGTACACAAAAATATCATTAATTTGCGGTTTTCTTCGAGGCGCTTTTACCCTCGGGGCAGTACTCAAAATATATTGGAGATAGCATATTGTTATAGGCTAGGTCCTCATGAATGAAAAGATCCTACTGAGTAATGCATTTTGAAAAAAAGTGACATTTTAGTCATTTTGTGTGTTGGAGCGAATGGGGGAGTTGTCCACAGCTACATCACAGTGACATTACCTATTCGGCCAATTTGAAATTCCCATATGCATAGATCTAGTGATTACAACTTTCAAAAAATCATAACTTTCTTATTACTTGTCCAATTTCGTTCAAACTTTCACCAATCTGCTTCTCTGATTTTTCCTCTTTCTTTCAAAGCAACTTGCTATTAAGGTTGGATTTCCCTTTAAACTCATGGCAGCGCCGTCGACGTCGGTGTGTGCAATATGTTCAACTACAAGATTTTTCGGGAACGGAAAAGGGCCCCAGACCCGGCGGCGGTTTGGCTGCTTGAGCTGGCCTGACTCTGAGGCTTGGGCTGTACTGTGTGTTTAATGTTACTTAGTCTAGATCTATGTGTATGTCGGTTTTAGACTTCCAAGGCCTTCCAAATCAAGTTTCAGGTTAATTTGTAGACCAAAAATTCTGTCTCTGTTCGTTAGCTCTTCACTCTAAAGTAGAGGCAAGAGCTAACATCAACGAACAAGAGACAGAATTTTCAGTCTAGGTAATTTGTAATTGTACCATTTGGGAGAAGTGAGAGGGTGTGAAGAAGCTGAATCATTAAATGATTACTACTGGAAAAATGCAGTTACTTCTGCAGTCAAGTTTTCAGGTCTATCTTCTCCTTTCTACACTTTTATCTCTCTAACTGTAGTGTTACTGTTGTCTGTGTTCTGTGCCAATAGGGTGGAATATGTTAGGATGGTGGGTTGCATTTCCGGACACTTAACAAAAATTAGCCTGTCAAATTGTGTAGTTGTGTATTTTTACAATATACTGGAGAGATTTTGGCTCAGAAAATTGAAATGTTGATATTTCCACTGTCTCTAAGTATCTTGCTAATTTTTTCAGGAAATCTCACTGACACATAGACTACAGGAGATAGTAAAGATAACATCGGGTCAGAATTGAAACAACTCCAGATTTTGCAATTTTTTCTCTCAAAATACCCCATTTGAGGACACCAAAAGTGTGACATGCTCTGAGTGCATAGAATGAATGGGTAATTATTGTACAAATTTTAAACAATACTCTACATTTTTTTCAATTCTTTTTCCTTGCAAGGGTCCATATTAAAGTTTAGATGCAAAAACAATTATTAAAAATTGCGTCTAATGCCAAGAAATGACCAGTTTTTAAAACGTAAACGTTTTTACTCTTGGTGTCCACCCTATATTAGAGAAACGAACGTTACACCACAATGTTGAATGAGGACCAAAGAAGTATCCAGGATGAATGAAACTTTTCCAGTTTGAAGAACTATGAATAATAAAAGTATGAAAGCTCATAGACAGTCTCGGAAGCAAAAATCATACTGGCAAGAAACTTATCTGAAATAGTCACATACTATTCTCTTTTTATCATAAGACACATGTACGAGATTATTTAACATTCCATTCACGATTTCGAACAAATTTTAGTGTAAATATCTGTAAGAAACGCTTGGTAACGGCTTTTCACTGCCTCACGCTAAGACCATATCCACCCGAAGTTTCCCCGCACAATAAACCAGCGCTTCGCACTATGTGTAGCGTATTCTACACACACAGCAATCCTCATGTAAGTAGTGTGTGTGTGGCCGTTGTTTGAATTTACATCCCCTCTTTTTTGGGCCAGGGATTTTTATTACTTTTCACCTCTCAATCGATAAATATTTCACTAGAGGAGGTTAAAACTTCACAGCATCTTAGTTATGTTAGTACCCTGCTGTTTATTAAGTAAAATCAAAGAAATCTCACGAAAAGTTTTTGAGGGCTTCCCAAAACTATCTGTTACCTTTAACAAGAATGCAACTTGAATATTACAAATCTGTAAAAGCTGCTGCCTGCTAAACATATTAAATTTGTTGGTGTCCATGCCATCACACGCATTTATAGGGATTTTGTAGTGGCCATAGTTACATGTACATCAGTATATGTAGTTGCATTCTGCTAAATGTTGTGTATTGGTAATAACCTAAACTAGTCTAAGTCCCAAACATGAAAAAAGAAATGAAAAAAGATATGTAGGAAGATTACAGCAGCTAATTTAATGTTTGGTGTCCACCCTTAGACCTCCGAGTAATGCGCTTACACGAATTTGATAGATAACAGAAATATTGCTCCTATGTGCACATAAACTGTATTTTTTAAAAAGCTAATACCTATATGTGATTAATATATACGCAAAAAAAGCATTTAGCTCACCTTGCCTCAAGAAAAAAACGATATTTGAAATTTCATGTAACATTCATACTGTGGACACCACACATCATGCATACAAATATCCATGGGAATGCATGCTTAACAAGGAGTTACATGTAGGTTCAAACTTTACAGACTGTCTCCAACTGTTGAGTCAAGCACAAGTAAAGCACTTAAGGGTTTATGGTTGATGTTACATTTGAATGTGTAAAAGTTCTTTCTTAGGAATTAATTTTTATGTATAATGTCACACTTTCATTACCCAGTATTATAAAACTACACAGGTTCAACTTAAGTTCAAGCAGAAGCTGCAGAAATTTTGGAACTATTCTAATTTTTTGTGAATAATCAAAGAAATCAAAGAAAAAGGAAACACAACACTGTCTTCTTGCCAATGCCATTCAGTGCAGTAATATTTTTTCAATGACTAAAAATAAAGTGAGGTCAATTTTTTTTATTTAGTGGTTGGCAAAAGCTCTTACATCCATATTACAACATGATGTAAAAACACAGACATTATTTGTGGATCTACATGTAGATCAAACAACATTTTAAACCTGACACTGAAAATACAGCCATATCAATTATCATGCCATATGATTTCCTTTCCTTTGTTTTGAAAAGAATTGAAAAACTGCTGGTAAATGTAGCTGCATTTCAGAGATTTTTGCTTCTACATGTATGAGTATGTATCCTCATGATGAGTTTGTAAACATAAGGGATTGTCTATTTATTTAATTCAAGTCACTAACAACATTAACGGGCCCCAAACTTTCAACAGAAAAAAATATAGATCCACATGTGACATGTACATGTAGTTTTATAATACTGTATAAGCCATAAATTTCGCGGCCATAAATTTTCACGAATAGGACTAACCCGACTATTTTGCGAGTGGTTGAATTCGCGGTCGGAAAATTCTCAAATCTACAAACAGCGGTGATGATGTACTTTTGCAAAGCGAAGTGGTGAATTTCTGACCAGGGCCCTCTTGCATAAAAAGTTGTGATTAAACGCAAGTACGCAACTCAAAAAATTTAACGCAACTCAAAAAATTTAACGCAAGTCCCAAATACGCGATCCTGATTGGTTGAAAATCAAGTTGCGTTTAATTTTTCAGTTGCGTTTAATCGCAACTTTTTATGCAAGAGGGCCCAGGAGACAACAAATTCAACCAACTTCTAATGTTGGCAATATTTTGGCGTGTTGTTAAATTCGCGACCCACTCACGATTCGCGAAATTCGCGAAAATAAAACCCCCACGAAATATATGGTGTATACAGTATGAAACACTAAAGAGGGAGCCCCTGCATACAGATCAGTAATTTCAATCTCCCTGCATTGCCATGGCATTGGCTTGATGAATAGGATCAATTTGATGCCGTGTCGATACACCATTTAGAACAAGTTAATTTGATAATTTTCAAACATTTTCACTCCAAGCTCTAGATCTACACGTAGCACTGCTCCAGAGACCAGAGTAGCTTCCTGTCTTTCCTGTGAACAGCTTTTAATGTAGCAATTTAGCATTAGATAGCCTAAATGGTAACATACTTCAATTCAAGTTAGTGCTGGTATTGGCATGGAAAATCTATGTCGCCATGTCGCAATAAAATTAACGCTGAGTCAAACAAGTCTAAACTCGGGTCGCTCCCGTAGTGACCGTACACTATTAAACCAGAGTTACCCGACACAAATTCACAAGAGCTTTACGTGGAATACATGCACTATGTCCTCACGGGCTCACACTCGCAGTCATACGCACTTACAGTTCTCAAAGATGCACACTGTCAATATCAACTATTTGCCCCAAAATTTGTTTTTTGTGATCCAATTTATCAAGCATTAATGAAAGTCATGCGGTGCGAGTCAGCTAGTGTCGCATATCTAGGCATGTACATCAGTACATGTACGTAATGTATACCGGTCGTCGCAGCTAGATACGCAGCGATCGTGTCGCGCACGCGCGCTGCTAATGCGTATGTGAAACAAATCACGTACGCGCGCACGACGCCACGGCGAGGTACATGTAAAAAGACCCATTTTATGTCGCCATCGGAGCATGCGTGTCGACATGTCGGCAAAGTCCAAAACCAGTACTTTTGTCGCCATAGTGGCGACATCAGGCGTGTGGATACCAGCACTAATTCAAGTAGACGTTCAAGTACACTACCCTTTGCTTGAGAAACATTATGGCCCGAATTCACAAAGGTGGTTTCAATTCAGACCATGGTTTATGCAGATTTCGTGGTATAAATATGCTTGATTTAGTGCATACACTTAAAAAGATCCAATAATGAACGCGTGCCGGTCGCACGTGGTTGGCAAAAGAGTTAAATTCATGCTAGTTGCCATGGTTTATGTAAATTAATTTAAATAAACCATGGTCTGAATTTATTTACCTGAACCATGGCAACTACCATGAATTTAGCGCTTTTGCCAGTCACGTGCGACTGGCACGTGTTCATTATTGGATCTTTTTTAAATGTATGCGCTAAATCAAGCGTATTTATACCACGAAATCTGCATAAACTATGGTCTGAATTGAAACCACCTTTGTGAATTCGGGCCAATGATTGTAGGGGCTGATTGTAGCAAGCAAGTGGTAATAATAATGAAATAGATGTACGGTATTAGCTGTGCATGCAAGCCCTTTAATTTCACCATTCCCATCTGCTTATTCTTTCTTAATTAAATAAAGTGCAGAAAAATAAATGTTGTCTTTCTCCCTTATTGTACATCCCATGTACAATGTTCCCTCAATTTATATGACACACCCAATATATATATTTTTTCACTATAATCTTATTTTATAATTTTATTATGATTATTGTTTTTTGAGTCCTATAGATGCTCTGTTAACACCTGCAAGAGATTATGTATATTTGAACTATCTACTCCCTACTATCGGGTGTGGTTTGATGGGGGAGGAATCAATGTCATTCAAGAGATTAGAGAGTGCCTTATTTTTTCAGTGTGGATTACATGATTCAACTAAGGGAGCCAGTCACAAGTTCATCCCTGCATAATGAGTCAGTGGATATCTGTTAGTTTAGACCAAATCAATGATTTTCTTGACAATTGTGCAATTGCGCAGGTTAGAAATGTCAAAGTAAAGTTCAATGCCCCTTTCGTCAGTTGATCCTCTTTCTTTCAAATTTTTGAAGTGGATGCAATTATGTAACTGACTCCTTGATCTGGGGCCCGTTGCACAAAACTTGCGTTTAATCGCAGCTCCTAAAAATTAAACGCAAGTCCTTAATGCGCACTTCTGATTGGCTCAAAATAAAGTTGCGTTCAAACGTAAGTTTTGTGCAACGGGCCCCTGGGGCCTGAAACATAAATAGATACAATCTATCTCACAGTCAATTGTAACTCTTCAGTACATGGTTTGCCATAGAATCGTAAGATTCATTTATCTCTTTATGTTAAGGCCACCGCACACCTTACGATCGGTCTGCGATCCGATTTCAGAAGAAACTGTAATATCATTTGACAAATCATCTAAAAACGAAATATATTTTTGATTGAGGGTCTGAATAGTCATACAGATAGTAAAATCGATAAAACGGCCTTCGCCAAGTTTTCTCGTCGGTGAAATGGCCAAATCGGCTCCGAGTCGTAGTGACGTCACAAAAATCGTACGACTGCCTACGATTTTAAACTAATTTTGCCCTTATTCCCTGTAGAAAGCTGACAGCTCACCATAACCCTGTGTTTAGTATTCATATTACTTTTCAGAACCTGAATATGGTAGATTTCATTTGTTAAAATTCCAATATTTATTGCCATAGCCATTTATTTCACAAATCGGATCGCAGACCGATCGTAAGGTGTGCGGTGCCCTTTACAGGCCCCTGCTATCATAATAGTTAGTCATAATAGTAATAGATAGTAATAGACTTGAAAATGTGGGAAGACAGGGAAGTCATGTAAACAACTGCATGAACATCTTTTTTTCCCCTTCCTCAGGAGGTGGATTGAGAACACACCATGCCCAGTACAGGTTTTGAAGCTGGTGATGCCGTAATGGCCAAGTGGCCAGGCAGCAACCTTTGGTTCAAATCTAAAATTCTTGGAGTGAATGATGATGGATATAAAGTCAGGTATGAAGATGGAACTGAAGAAGAGATCCCTTTGAAAGATGTCAAGGTAAGAACTGGGAATGTGTATCAAATTTTCTATTTTTCCCTTCTATTTTTTATTTTTATTTTTTTTCAAAGTTATTAAATCCATTTACATAACACACTATTCTATGCTTCTGAAAGTTTGAAGTTGTAGTGAAATGCACACAGATTGCAGTTTGATTTTTCAGAAGTACAGATTTACAAATCCAGAAAATTTTTGATAAGTCATTTTTTAAAAGTATATATTGAAGTACTTTATTAGGTAATGAATTCAACATAAAATTATTCATGCTCAGCAGACTTAACAGTGTTATTAATTAATTGTAAGAAAAAGAAAAGAAAAAAAAATTATCAATGCAATAAATCAACCTTGTTCCTTTTGGGCAGTCGAAAGCCGCCTTCAGCAGACCAAGGTCACGTTCGCGATCAAGGTCGCCAGGCAGAAGACGATCTCGATCACCAGCTCGCAAATCATCCCCTTCCCGAACACAGCAGAGGAAGTCTCGAAGCCCAGCAAGGAAGCCTGTAGCAGAAAAGAAAGAAGTGGTTGAAACACCAGTATCTAGAGCACAAGAGATGAGGACACAGGAGAAGAGGACTGAATCAAAACTCATCACAAGGGTAAGATTCTTTTTTTTTTTTTTTTTTTTTCAGTTATAGAACAAATGTCATGTGATGTGATCAGTCTGTAGTAAAGAATTTAAAATTAATTTTCCAAATACATTTTATTCTCTACATTTATAAAAACCTTTGCAGTATGAAAATTATAAAATGTTGTGTACCAATTTTTGTGTAGCTTTTATTGGGAAAGAAAATTTTCCATTATAATGCGAACATTACTTTTAATGTTATGGCCGAATAATAATAGAAATGTGTTTTGACAATTGACAAACATATGATGGTGTATTATACTGACACTCTCTGAATGGTTCGAGGAAAATCAGAAGGTATTTTATGATGAAGATCACTATGGCAAACTGGCAGGTCGGCCTTGAAACTACCCAAACGGCAAAACATGTTGAATAATTACCAGTAGTTAAAGTTGCCGGTATATTGTTTTTTAGACAAGAGTTAGAAGGTAATGCCAGTATTTGAGGCATTAGTTAAAGGGCCACCAACCTTTATAGAATTGTAGAACATAATGCTTTTGTGTTGGAGCAAATGGGAGATTGTCTGACATGATATGTACATCACACTGAGAATACCACTTCGGCAATTTGAAACTCTATGGCCCGAATTCACAAAGGAGGTTTGGTTTAAACCATGGTTTAAACCCCCTCCTGGGTTTTTTAAGCATACATGCGCACGGAATCAGATCCAATCATTTATTTTCTTTGAGCGCGCGATGGGCAATGTGAGCTTATTTCTGCCTTTTTAGTACGCTTAAGGTGAATTCGGGCCTATATGTGCGGTGATGTCACTGCAGATTTCAAAAATTCATTACTTTCTTATTGTGTATCAAATTACATACAGAGCAACTTGCTACATGTACATATTCGTCGTTGATTTCCCTTTAAGTGTAGCGACCAGATGGAATACATACATGGGGTCATTGAGGTGATAGAGCAATATGTGTTGTAATTTTTCTCTGATTCTCAAATTAATGTTGATGGCAAGTCATGGTATCAGTGTTCAAGTGGGTAAAATTGTTCTAATGGGTGTGAGAGCAGGGAAGTGTATGTGTACAAAGTGAAAAGTACTGCAGTAAGCATTTGTCCTCCTACATTCTAGTGAGGTTTTGGGGACAGTAATAGTATCCCTTTCAAAGAATTAAAATATTTGAAGGGGGGGGGGGTGGGGGTCTAAATTCTGTATCATTTTATTTCAGGCTATCCTGGGCCATCTTGCATAAAAAGTTGCGATTAAACGCAACTCAAAAAATTAAACGCAAGTCCCAAATACTCGATCCTGATTGGTTGAAAATCGAGTTGCATTTAATTTTTTGAGTTGCGTTTAATCACAACTTTTTATGCAAGAGGGCCCAGATAAAGTTATTTAGTTCAATAAAAACATTCCTTTTTTGGCCATACACTTTACCACACTTTGGACTGTTATCAGAATATGAACTAATGATAAAAGAGTACTGATTAAGTTCGATTTTTTTTTTTTTTTTTTTTTTTTTTTCCTGATAGGTAATGGCTTGAACATATGGGCCCATAGGTTGCGTTCATGTGAACATTTTTCGCCCCAGAATCACGGTTTTGAAAGATGTTTAGTTTAAAACACGGTTGCGTTCATGTAATTTTTCGTCGGTCGTAAAAATAAACGTGTTTGAGTTTTGAGATCGCCAAACTGAAACACAGAAAAGGGTGAGTTTTGTAACACATTTCTGCCAGAAACACAATCGCTGAAATTGCATGAACGCTCTCCACAAGAAACATCGTTTTAAAACAGCGTTTTGTATCCTGATTCATGTTTGTGATTCTAGCTTCAAAAATTGCTTGAACGCACCCCTCAAACTCTTGTCTAAGTTAACCCTAAGTTCGATTTAAGCTGACTTACATGTAGACCACAGGTCCAGTATGAATTACTTTGCAAAGTTAAACCACACTTAGACTGGAGTTAACATATAAGTTACACCGGAGTTCAGAATGTGATTCTCTTAAACTCTGGTTCAAATGGCAGGTTTAAACCATTTTTTTTTTTTTTTTTTTTTTCCCCCTCTTCATGTCAAAGCATGTACAACAAGCAGAAATTAAACAATACATATCTGGTGGTATAACAACAATGATCAGTCTATGAACATTTTATGCAACAAAAATATATAGGATTAGCAAGTTTACAACCATACTTAGACCGACTGCAGTTTTAGTTGAACCAGGGTTCAGAATATGGGCCATGGATTTCACATCTTTTCCTGAATATTTTATTTGCATGCTAACATCATCACTTTCATGGCACAATTAATACATGATGAGAGATTATTGTGAAAATATATGTTAATGCATTTGTGTGTTGCGCTCTTGCAATTTTCTCTCTCTCTCTCTCTCTCTGCCTTCCTCTGTTTCTCTATCTACTCACAAATTATGTAAATTATGTGAGACAGTGTATGGCTGCCCTGTACCATTGCACTGGTAGAGCAGCAGGATGCGTAATTAGTAAAACAGGCACATTTTGATAATTGTCCGGGGAAGAGATATAAAGTGTTGAAAGATCTCGTTACCCCTACTTTACAAGAGATGGCTAATATTTTTACATGTAGTACAATCTACATACCTTTTGTGTAGTCGAATATACTCACTGCATAATTTTTACACAGCAAACATGTATAAAACAAGCTAAAACCAATAAGCATGAAAAAAAATCACAGCCTTAGCAAGTGAAAGAAAAAAAAAACCGAAAAGGGATTGGTTTTCTTTTTCAAATAATTATAAAATAAATTAGTAGATAATCATGTCCTAGGTTTTCTTTCTCACTGTGTCACTGTGTTGCACTAATGTACATAGAAGAATAAGGGGGGAATGTAATGTACATTTTGACTTAGATTGATGTTATTTACATGTAGTAGTAAAGTTGTACTCTCAAAAGTCGAAATAGTAAATGGACGGACTTGTGATCCATCTATCTCTCTCTCCCTCTTTTTTTTTACAATATAAATGCTAGTGTATTTCTTATTCTCATTTCTCAAGCTTTCAACTCGAGTTCAGTACATTTTTGGTAGCTATGAATTTTTAATTTTTTTTTTTTTTAGATAGCTGCACTAAATTGATTTTAATGATAGAGTCCGTTAAAACAATGATGAAGTAGATGTTTTATCTTACATTATCTTGGGGATTTAAGGAAAAAATGTTGCAATGATTAGCTGCACAAATGATATGGAAATTGAAAATTTTCATAGATAAATTACAGTATTATGTATTTAATGAAGAGGGGTTTTTTTTGTGGGGGGGGGGGGGGGAGGGGGTTCCCATGTAGCAGAGTAGCAGTATGGCTATGGTATGGTGCACACTGCACAGCCTTTCATTCTCATTAGAATTGATAGCATAAGGTCAGAGTACAGTTGTGTAATATACATGTATTACCAGTGTGAACACACCATATCTAATCGATCACCCCATGTGTGCACAGTTGAGCAGTACGATGACTAGCATAGGGGTACACACGTGCTTAAATATCCTGATTGTATGCAAAGCAGGTCAGGGGGTCAGTTCTTTTCTTGATGCCCACTGGTGTGTTGGGTGTATATGCTTATAATATCTTACCTGTAGAAGCAATCTTAAGATTCCAGAGTAATTGCTAATTACAACACTGCAGTAGTGTATAGAATCGCCTGAATAAAGTGATTGCACATCATACTGCAGCACTATTGCTGAGTTGTACCAGTAGATTGGACAGGTCCACTCTAGGGTGTGTTCTGTACTTTGAGGCATAAACTTTCATATACTTTCCAAATTGGTTTCTATAAAATGCATACTCTGGTAAGTTGTTTGAGAATTGATAGTCACATTCGTTTGATTTATATTCCTTCAAATGTCAGTTTATGTAAGCACAAGCTTATTCACTGGGTCTGGGACTGGGTTAGTTAATTGATTGTTGAATGATGTTAGAGACAACTGATTTGGTTATTGATTTTACATTTTGGCATCAAGGTTGCAGGTAGTCTCTCATTTCTGAGTCCATCTAAAGGAGTTAAAAAGGTAAATGATCTTGAAATGAAGAAGAAAATATTGAGTGTTTGAAGAGTTATTGTTTGTTACTAACACTCAAAGTAAATGATTGTATACCTAGTTACCTACCATATTGTTGTGTTTCATATTTGATGGTATATATATGTATAGCATTTTTTAATTGAAATAATGAGGCTTACTCTCCAAGATATTCAGGTGTTTCCTTTTTCTTGTTTATTTCTCTAACTTCATATTTTCATTCCATTGGTACTGTACATGTTCTTTGTTATATTCAAGTGTTTGTTGATCCCTTTGTTTTCCTATTTTTGTGTTTACTGCTTTGCAATTTGCCGTGATTTCTTATACACAGTTTGAGTTCAAGCGAGCTCCCTTTTTGAAAATTGTGTGTAAAATCATGCATGCCAACCAGTGATTTTATCATATTTCCTAGAACTTTTTTTTTTTTTTTTTTTTAACCTACAAATATTCTTTGAAGTGAGTTGAGAATTTAGTTAAAAAGCACAGTAAAATCACTACCAACATAGTGCTATTTTTCTCTCTCTCTCTCTCACTCTTTTAAAATAAGAATTAATTAGACACTACTGTTTAAATACTTTCAGTGCTTGTAAATTTACAACATTGATAGAAGGCAATCCCTCTTGCATGTAGGATTTTTAAGTGATTGAACTATCCTATCACCTCATATACCATAGAAATTTTCACCATTTTTAGTTTCTAAAAAATGTATGAAAAGAAGAAAATATAATGGCACCTCAACTAAAAGTATGTTCCAAGGTAAACCATTGCTATGAATTCAGGGTGTTTTTTTGTTTTTTTAATACTTTTTAAAATACATGTATGCCTAAATGTAAATGCACCTCCAATATGTTGGAAAATCATGCTTAATGTACAATGACATTCTGGTGTGTTCGGCAGACCACTTTTCAAGGCTTGATGCAATACCCCACCCCCTCCCCTGTCAGTCTTTGGCAACAAATGCAAAAAAACAATAATATTCATTATTTGTTAACTTTGGATATTTGTGCAGACGCAGACAGTGACAAAGACAGAGCATCATACATACACAACCAGAGCTCAAACAAGATCAGGCAAACAGCATCTGGAACTACCAGTAGAGATGAAGACTGGCAAAGTTCCAAAAACAACGCACTATGAATTCGGAGGTCCAATTGGTAAGAATCGTAATTTTTTTGCATTGTGGGTCATGTGGTATAATTCGAAACATACAGTATCATCCTTATTCATTTTGACAATATGCTGGTCTAAAATCATACTCTGTAGTCTGTGCATTTCCACTAAGGTGAAGTCAAGTTGATACAAATTCAAACCATGAGAGTATATTGATATGTTTCGGGTTGGTTTAAAATGGGTCCAATTTATACAACAAATAACTGAAGTAATGCTACTGATCAGTTCTTTCCATGTAATTCCAATTAAGGAAACACTAGTTTGAGGATAATGATCAAATATAACTCCTCAATACTTGTACATATATGTTGCTAAAATACATGTCCATGGGAGCAAAGAGAAAATTAGCTCTTAAAAGCTCCCAAAGAGCTCTGGTAAATAAACAGTAATTATCACTGTAATTAAAGGTAACAGATAGTTTTGGGAGGGCCTCAAAAACTTTTCGTGAGATTTCTTTGATTTTACTTAATAAAAAGCAGGGTACTAACATAACTAAGATGCTGTGAAGTTTTTTCCTCCTCAAGTGAAATATTTACTGAATGAGAGGTGAAAAGTAATAAAAATCCCTGGCCCAAAAAAGAGGGGATGTAAATTCAAACAACGGCCACACACACTTCTCACATTAGGATTGCTGTGTGTATAGAATACGCTACACATAGTGCGAAGCGCTGGGTTTATTGTACGGGGAACCTTCGGGTGGATATGGTCTTAGCGTGAGGCAGTGAAAAGCCGGTACCAAGCGTTTCTTACAGATATTTACACTAAAATTTGTTCGAAATCGTGAATGGAATGTTAAATAATCTCGTACATATGTCTTATGATAAAAGGAGAGGTGTATGTGACTATGTTAGATAAGTTTCTTGCCAGTATGATTTTTGCTACTGAGACTGTCTATGAGCTTTAAGTTTACTGCTATGAAATTTTTAAAAAGAAGGCTTAAATGAACAAAGTGTATATAGTGTTAGATTGAACTTGTAATTTGTTTATCTAAATCGTCACTCATTTCATATTATCTCACCACACAGGAACATTCTTCATGATCTTTGGCCTACCGTTTGTGGTGTACTACCTGTACTTCACCTGCCTGCCATCAGGATGCCAGCTGACCTACAAACCACCTTTCTCCCTGGACTGGAGGGATTACTATGACCAGGAGGCTTATCTCTTCTATCTGGGATGGTTCCTCTTCCAAGTCATCCTTGCTCTCCTTCCATTTGGAAAGGTATAATCAAATGTTGCACAACAGCTACTACACTTGACATGATCAAAGTATATTTCAAAAAGGAATTACATGTACATAAGTTTGTTTATTGTACCTTTTTAACCTCATATATTTTTGTAGAAATATGTAAACCCAGGGTTCTCATGTTAAAAATGATGGGGCCGGCCTAGCTAAATATTACTCATTGAAAAAAGAAATAAAAAATACTTTACAATTTTAGAAAATTGGCAAGAAATTAATTTGTCTTCAGTTTACATCAATTTGCCCTTCCTGAAAGTGATTAAAGGGATGGGAGTATTTTTACAGTATTGAACTATTATTCAGGGTTCCCACGGTCATGGAAAAACCTGGGAAGTCATGGAAGATGAAAAAAAAATCTCCCAAAGTCATGGAAAGTCCTGGAAATTGATCGTGGGTGTGGGCTGTGTGTGGCCATAACAGCCTTCCATCTCAAACATGAAGTAACATATATCCACTGCGTGGTATTTGTATGCCGCAACCCATACCAAAATGGTCCTCAAGTATGAATGTGGTCATGGAAAAGGCAAAAATGGGTCATGGAATTCGGTTCTCAAATTTCTGTGGGAACCCTGATTATTGGTTGTTAGCTTCATAATTCTTTGATTTATCAGATATAATGATATGATTGTTATTTGTTACATTCTTTCTTTACTTTACAGGTTGTACAAGGACAGCCTCTCCGGTCTGGAAAGAGGTTGAGCTACAGGACTAATGGTAAGCACTCTGTCCAAATAGGGCTGTCGCTTCACTACTTATATTGGTTTGTTGACTGCCGGACAACTAGGCATTTTAACTATAGTTCAGAATTCAACATTTTTGTGGTCATTTGCAGCAGATAATTGAAAAAAGATAATGATAATCCCCACACATGCCAATAGGTGTGTACTTGCCAGACGTGGATTTAGATTGTCAATGATTCGTGGGCCACCACTAACTTGAATTCTGCTGAAATTATTTATTTTTCAATATTTTTTCATGTCTTGCATCTGTATTTTCTTACATTTTTTCTTACAATAATCTTATAATAATAGGCTTACATACACATTACTGATTTATATAGCAGTTTATATATACAGTATATGCTTTTATGAATGCCATATTTATTTCTATTCCTTCTGCCATATTCCAGGTCTGTTTGCCCTTGTTGTGACCTTTGCAACCTTTGGAGGCATGATATACTACAAGTGTCCTGTGACCATGATCGTTGACAAGATCCTGCCTCTGATGACTGCATCAGTGCTCTTCTCTCTCTTCCTCAGCATCTGCCTCTACATCAAGGCTAGGAGGGGACCCAACAGTGCCCTTGCTGCTGGTGGAAACTCTGGTAAGCAAACACATCTCTGAAAAGATGTTTGATACTACAAAATCGGAGAATAGCATTGAACAGAGGTAGTGCTGTGGCCCGGAATGCATGCCGGTCTTTAGTCCACCAGACTGAGCTGTCCGGGCCGGACCAATTCCGGTCCGGGCTGTGCCAATTAATTGGGTCAACTCGGTAACAGAAAGAGATAGTAAAAAGGTCTAGAAATAGCTCATTATTCTTCGTCTTTTATCATAATAAATCTGTCAAAATAACTCAACAAATGCGGTCCGATTGCTGTAAGTGTGGCTCGATCTGTTTATCTGCAGTGCATTCAAGCATATACGGCCAGTATGTATTATTACACATATATGCAGCACTGCAAATACACGTACATACACACAACCATGCACCTGCAGTCTAGTCCTATCCTGCATGTATGCAGGGCAATCAATTTAGTGACCAATTAGGAAGTTTCCCTCTCTATGTGGGCGGAGTTGAATTCAGAATAAATTAAAGTTTGGTGACCGCATGGGCATGGTCATCGGCGACCCATGCACTGCACCGTCAGCAGATCAGATCAAAGGGCTTACAGTCGATAAAGTTTGTTGACCTGTGACATGAGAGAGATCGAGAATGTGTGACAAAAGAGGTCAAGAGGGCACTCTGTGTACATGTATTACGTTTATGATAAAAGTGTATGTTATGTCAATGTGTGAGATAGAGCAGGGAACTACTACCTGATGATGAAAGTTAGTGATGTTATCAATGTTTGAACTGGAGTTTGAACTGGAGTTTATTTAGCCTAGTTTACAGCGGAGATTTGAAAGAGTAATTCCATCACCAAATCACTTCCTGATAGGCGGAAAATTCAAGTTTATTAGGAAGATGAGCTAATCAATAAACATGAAGATAAAATTAATAGTCACCCTCTCTCTGATTTTTTTTTTCTTTCTTCCCCTCTCCCCGTTTCCCTTCTCAAAATTCTAGTACTTACTTAGTAGTATATCGGGAGGAAAAGAGAAAGAAAGAATTGATACACATGACATGTACTAACTTTTTGCTATGATATAAAGATGATACATATATGATGGAAGGAAGAAAAATGCTTGATTAAACCTGTTACATTTCTGTCCCCTTTTAATTCTATTTATTTTTCTATTTATTCTTTCCAGTAACATTTTTTCTATCTCAAATCTTGTCTCTTTAATTACCGATTTACAATTTAATCTTCTTTTTACACTATTTCATGATTCACTTAGTTTCCATATTTTCTTTTCTTTTCTTCGCATCTTTCTTTGAGTCTCTCTACCTCTCCCAACAATCCTTCTCCTTTATATCTCGATCGCTTTCCTCCTGACTTTCGTTTTCATCATTTCAAATTTCCAACAAGTCATGTGGCAGAACCAAAACAATGACATTCCTTATTAAAGCACATGGGCAAGTTTGTTTACAAATTAATTCACAGCAAAGATCATAGCCTGTCAGACGGTTGGCACCCAGCTGGGTGTAACATTACACCGCCGTCTGTCTATATGCAGAGCGCGTGGCCTCAGCTAACAGCAAACTCTCGTTTGCTATTGGCTGATGAATGGACTGATCTTTGGACTTTGGACCATAGCTTTGGGATTGGACAGTCAAAGCACATGGTGCGTATAGTGAGAGTGACATGTGGGCATGGTCATCCAGACTACATGGATGTATAGTTTCTTTAAGACAATCATGGGGCAGAAATAACTGATCCTGAATTTGTGTGGAATGTGGCATGTCTGGACCTCAGACAGCAAGATAACAGAGTGTGTGATCTAGAGCTACTATTACGGACAAGGGTCACGAGGCCGAGGTCACTAACAGTCAACGTATTTTCAAAATTATTATTATATTCCTTATCGGGCAGGGTTACCGGGTTGGACCGGTTCGGTAAAGATTTAAAAAAAATTACCGGCTTAAAACGGGCCAGACTTTTTGTGCTGGGCCACAGCACTAAACAGAGGCATACTAAAGCTTTTCGTCTCTGCACTCATCAGAGTAAACCGCAAGAATGAAAAGGAAACCAAGATCAAACAATATAAAAGGAAACTAAAGGAACAAAAGGAAATATAAGGAGCTCTGATTGGCTGTCTCAAGATAAGGGTAAATTAGGCTTATTGCCAGCCGGTGGTTTATGTAATAACAGAATAATCACTAAAGTAATACAAGCGTCCTCACAAACTCTTTCTGTCTCTTTCTGTCAGCTGAATGTATGTGGCTTCGAGCCACATACATACGAAGTATGCTTTAGTATGCCTCTGTTTAAAGCTCATGAACAGTTTTGGTAGGAAATTTGAAAGAGACATGTTCATTATAGTCTCATGTTCTCCTTGAATCCAAAGAGGTTTGTATGAAATCATGTGGTATTCCAGCAATGATTTCCGTGTAAATATCTGTAAGGAACGCTAGATCATGGTAACATACTGCCCTACGCTAGTACCGTTCCATCCCGATGGCTCCCCACGCAACAGTCTCAGGGCTTCACATGGAGATAGCATGTGTGTCACTGTTTGGAATACACATAATCCTCATAGGTTTTTGCATGCATTATATTGTTCGTGCACACTGTCGTTGTTAGGAGTTTATATCCCTGGCTTCACAGCATCTTAGTATTGCTAGTATCTTACTATTTATCACCAAACATCCAAGAAATCTGACAGAAAGTTTTGAGGGAGTACCAAAACTAAACATTATCTTTAATGCTCTTTTCCAAACACATCTCTAATGATTCATACCTTGCTTAAAGGCATTGATTAACTTTGCCCAGGATTGAAAAAAAAAATCACTGTTCCAGCTAATGCTGTAATCATAATTGCAAACCTTTAGCTCAGACAGGAATCGCCTGAGTTTTATAAGCTGATCGGTCGTTTATATATCAAGATATTTACGATTGAACATTTATGTCGGGATAGAGTACCACCGAACCCTAAAGAACTCTTACGGTTGGCATACCTCGCTCTATCACAGAATACCGTACGGGCTGGAAACCCGCTCTGAAATCGCCAAGCGCTGGTGCTTGGTTTTTGTGACTGCAGCGCAGCGAAGAAGCCAAGCGTCTTGCGCTAGCGATTTTCTCTTTTTTAGGATAGTAAACGGGTTCCATTTTCTCTCATACTTTCACATATCCTTAATTATATATGTAGTTAGAGGACTGCACACAATTCACTGGCATTTGAGCTGATTTTACAATTTTTCACAAAGTTAATCAATCACTTTAATCTGTAACAAACATCATAAAGGAAAGTTGCATGGCAGGCACACAGCCATTGCTCCTCTCAGGTGATGTTTCCAGCTAAAGAAAATACAAAGGACTAGAGAGCTATTTTGCTCTGGAAATAAATTGTTTGAAAAAAGAAGTCTCACATTTTCTTAGGAAATTTAGGGGGATTAGGCTTTTTCAGTATTAAAAAAAGTCAAAATACTATGTAATATATCATATGCATATTGTTAAGAGTTTTAGTCATAAATGGGTAAGTCCAAGCTATTTTGTCCTAGATACGTTACTGACCCCATCTAAGATTTTAGTTATATCTGATGGCTGTATCAAGTTGATAGCCCTCCTAGACCTTGAATCGAACAAAATATCAAGTAATGGTAATTTGATGTCCCTTTATTTACAAATTTCATAATACAATTCTAAATACAGTTAACTCTGCATAACTCAAAGTCGTGTAAGTCAAACTTTCCCTAAGTCAAATTATTATTTTTTTTTTTTTTTTTACCAAACTATGAAACGTGATATTTAAATTTCCTGAGTCAAATTTTGTATAAGTCGAACTATATTTTGTGATCCCAACAGATTCCACTTATACAAAGTTATCTGTACTTGGTAACATGTGGGACATACCTTGGACTTGCACAAATACAATTCACATTTTGCAGATGTCTTAAAACATTTACAATTGAAATTTCATTTTCATTTCATTATAATCTTATAAAATTTTGTGTTATGTATTTAAATCACAAGTCCAAATTACAAATGTGTTATCTCAATTTTTATACGCGTAGGCAACTTCTATGATTTCACAAGTCCAAATTTCAAATGTGTTATCTCACTTTTCATTCTCTTAGGCAACTTCTTTTATGATTTCTTCATGGGTCATGAGTTGAACCCTCGCATTGGAAGCCTGGACCTCAAGTTCTTCTGTGAGCTCCGCCCTGGACTTTTCCTGTGGGTAAGTCTCAAGAAACATTCTGTTCAGAAAGCACTGTGTAGAATTGCAGTTGATTAATGCTGTCCTTTTCAATTGAAAGAATAGATGAATGATAATTTTTAAATGCTGCAGATTCTTTAGTTAGGAGTGCATGGATGCTTTCTATTAATAAAGAAACTGACAAATTATTGTAATATTATTTTGTGATTTAGGGAAATATTGTGCTGGCCATGATTAGTTTATGCATTTCATATTCTGTAATACCATTTTCAAACGTTACGCTCTAAAATGGTACTAACTTTGTCCTTCTCTCATCCTAATACCAGGCCGTGATCAACATGGCTTGCCTGACTAAGGTGTGGACTGACTTCCCTGAGAATCCTCCATGGAATCTCATCCTGGTCTGTGTATTCCAGTTCCTCTATGTCTTTGATGCTCTGCTCTATGAGGTAGGTTTGCTTTGGTGTTGCAATATGTTGTAAGAATGTGATTTGTAAAATGGTTCCTTGAAATATATTCATGTTTACTCGCACTCTGTGACGGAATAAAAATACCTCTCTTTTTTTTGGTCGTAACAAAATAGACAATAATACTAATCCTTACTAGCACATACCTTTAGTTTATCGTCATGGTGAAATAATGATATGAAAATTATTAATTTAACGAACAGTCGTTTCCATGTAACTTATCCTGTTTTCCAGAAAGAACATGATAATGAAGGAGAAGTATTATTGTATGTGGTGGTGTTCATGTTGATATGCTTGTAAAGTATATGAAGAGCTTTCACAATTTTATGTCCTCTTTGATAAATGCCAGCCATGATAAAAAGCTGTAAGAATGTTTTTCTTCCTCTACCTCATAGTCTGCCATCCTGACAACCATGGACATCATTCAAGATGGCTTTGGATTTATGCTTGTCTTTGGAGATCTGACCTGGGTGCCGTTCACATACACCCTACAGGCTCGCTACCTAGCTGACCATCCTCCTGCCTTCCCAGACTACTGCCTTATTCCAGTGGCTCTGCTCTTCTGTAAGTCTCTGGCCATTTTCCTCTCCAGGCCTATCCTGGTGATTTGTATATCTCTCTTGGTATGAAGTGTGAATATAATTCTTTTATTCATTGGTGGACAATTTCCCATTCTGTCCTTTCCATCTCTTTTCTTGCGATAGATGAACACTTCAGTAAAAGTGTTGAACTTCGAAGCCTTGAAGCAATCTTTCTGTGACACTTCCAATATTCCAAATAATAGAATTTCTTTGCATTCATAATAATAATAATAATAATAATAATGGCCACTTGTATAGCGCTCATATCCGTCACGAAGTGACGCTCATGGCGCTTAGACATTATTACCCTGGTTATAGCCGAGCCACCAAAGTAACTAGCGCTCAAGCATATCAGGTACCCATACACCTGGGTGAAGAGTGGCAAAATGTAGATTAGAGTCTTGCCAAAGGATTTTAGTGCCATAGTGGGATTCAAACCCTGTACCTTGTGATCTGCAGTCCGGTGACTTATCCACTAGACCACAACACCTCTACATTCAGAGCAGTGTGCATTCAGTATGCTTTGTAATTATTACTATTGTTGTGCATTGATATTAACTCATTCATTTCATGTATGATTTCATTGTAGCCCTTGGATACTTCATCTTCCGTATGTCCAACAGTGAGAAGAATGCTTACAGGCAGAACCCATATGGCAAGAATGTTGCAGGTAACCTATTCTCTTGCTGCAAAATTGGCTGTCATTAACAATTCGCGAAAGTTTTATGTCGCGAAAGTTTATGGTTTTACAGTAGTAGATAATGTGTATGAAAGCTGTTTTTATTATGTTTGAATAACACAGAGGATATGTTTCATGGAAAGTAATTATGTGTTTGTGTATGAAAAGTGAAATTTGCCTCTTGTTTTACTTTTTTTCCTTCAGTTAGTTGGCAATGGCTCGTAAACTGGTTGTAGTCTTCATTTTGCTTTTCTTGAGAAAATGTTCATGTGATGTTTAGTTTCATGGTTATCATGATATAGAAAAAGACTATATTTTCATTCTGTAATCAGATATAAATAAAGTGCCTTGTATCCTTTGGAATACGCACTATATAAATCCAAGTACATGTGTACTATTAGTATTACATTTCATGAGCAAATGTTGAATGTCTCATCAATGATGATCTTTGATTGTATTTTCCTCATGGCAGGTCTTCAGACCATTCCAACAGACACAGGCAAGAGGCTGCTGATATCAGGCTGGTGGGGCTTTGTACGTAAGCCTAATTACTTAGGAGATCTTCTCATGGCGCTCTCTTGGTCACTATGCACGGGTGAGTTGGATATCTCTACCATACTCTCATGGACATTCCATTTATACAGAAACATTAGAATTTCAGTATGGAATGTTTGAAGAGAGTTTTACATGCTGAATGGCATTTGTAGTTTTATTTTGTTCTTCTGTCACTTGTAATTTTGTTAACATGTTTGGATACTAAATCTACTTACCTTTCAAATGTATTAATTTCAAACAAGAATGTAAAATGATCTGTTTATCTTATGTTTGGGAAGTGTACTCTGATACAACATAAATCCTTTCATGACTTTCATGACTTTCATGACTACATCACTGTAAATATCTAATACATTTGTATTCTTCCTTGTTTCCCATCCAGGTTTTGTAAGCATCGTGCCCTACTTCTACCCCATCTACTTCTTCATCCTCCTTGTCCATCGAGAGCGAAGAGACGATGCTTCTTGCAGGCAGAAGTATGGAGGAGCATGGACCAAGTACTGTGCCACCGTCAAGTACAGGATCATTCCTTACATCTACTAGAGTGTCTTTGACCCTCACAGACAATATTGTTTACTTCCAGCCATTGACATTGGTGCTTTGTCGTTCTGTGTGATATTTTTTTGTTCAGCTAATCAAAGCCTGGATGCATTCCTTTCTTTACTCAAAGCCTTGCTGCACTGCTAACTGGATGGATTTTCGACTCGCATTGTTTGCTAATGAGATGTTGCAGAATAGCAATTTAGAGACTTTAAATTTTAGGATAAATCTTTTGAATAATTGAAGAAACTAGCATGCTGGTAAAGAAAACATTTTCTTCAGAAGGATTGACGAGACGCGTTAGCTCAGAGAAAGCTTGATGGAAAGAGTCTAGCGATGAGAAAAGATTGTTGAGAGTGTAATTTTTTAATTCAATCAAATTTCATGCATTAGATTAGGTTTGAATAAGTGCTATTTCTTTTTAACTCCTTGATTCTATAGTATGATTTTTAGAATTTGATATGATGTGATGCAAGTATAAATTAAAAATGATGTGCATAACCTGGAAAGGAGTAGTGTATATTCTCTAGTGCTGATTCAGAATTTTATTCAGGTTTTATTGAGCTGCCTATCTTACTGCTAAGTTTACAAACAAAATGCACCAAACTAAATCATAGGAATCCAAGATTGAATACCTCGTTGCTCTTGTAAAAAAAAAAGATGTAATTAGGTACATCTCAATTATCAGAGTATTCTTAATTGCATTAGTAAAGGAAGATGTACTTTAACCCAACAGCACCACCCATTTGTGTTATATGTAAATATGTACAGTACTCTTTTATTGTGCCCATTCCAAAGAAAATACTGATGATCTGATACATGTAAGTTTATAGTCAAATGGTTCTTTTATAATCCATGACTTAAAATCAGTATTTCTTAAATTATTAAGTCACTTCTTTCTCATTCCCATCTTTACTGTACATGTTGTACAAGTATATCTTTATTGAAAGGAGCACTGTGATTATGACATGCGCTTATGCAATCAGTGCAAGAGGGAATTGAATATAACATGCCTGAGCTTCGAAGAAAATCATCTTGTCAAGAACTAAAGGGTACTTGTCAAATATAACTCTGTGCTTAACTGACCAAATCAGTCTCAATAGAGTGCAAGTAGAACTCTGCCGCGTAATGTGCATCTATACATTAATTCATTTGTTTGGACTATCAAAGTCTATCATCACTGCATCCTACATACTGTATAATGTTCCTTCCTCTAGGCCATTACCTCCAGCCGTACTGCGTGTACATAGAGATTGCAACCAAAAAATAATAATTTGAAATGGAGCTACACAAATACCATCTCATGCAAGAAAATGTGAGAATGTGTCTGTGTATGTATTGTAGCATTTGCTCAAATGTATTTATTGACACACTGTATGTAGCTTCAAACAAAAATTGTTACTGAGTGTGTGATGTGCACAAAAAATGTTACTCTTTTTGAGGTGCCATATTAATGTTGAATAGTATTGAATGTAATTCATGTTAATTAGCAATGTTTATTTGTATTGCCATAGCAAGTAGAAACCTGATAATGGAAGAACATTGTTTTTGTACCAATTCAGGACTTGTATTGCCCTTTTTTGTGATTTTTACTAGAAAGTTCATCAGATTCTTTTCATGCGCTTCAGACTTAAAGATGAAGTTGAGTTCTGGTCATGCAATTACATTGTGAAAGAAATTGTCTCAAAGCAAGTAGGAAAGGTTGATCATGTCTTCATAAGAATTGGTGTATGCTGTGAGGTTTTGGAACCATCACATTATTAAGAAATTGAAACAATATCTCTGAAAAGCACATGCACTGCACACAGAAATGGGTATATGGGGCTTGCACACACACGTGGCATAAATGTTCAGCCTGAACACTTCAGCTATTTCTTGTCATATTTTGAATGTGAGGGCATTTGAAGAGCAATCCTTTTCAGGGGACCTTTCTACCTAGATGTCCTTCCAAACTGACGAAAAATGAATGAGTAAGCTCATAAATTATTTTTGACCTTTCCCAGAACTCAATCTTGTCTTTAATTTCGCTGTATAGATCTTGTTGCTACATTTCTAATCATATCTAGCTAAGCATGTTTTCCTTACAGTTTACTCTTAATTACATGTGATTGTAAATGTTAGGTCTACAAATGCTTCATGTATGTTGCCTACAAAAAATTGAACCAAAGCATATGCCTTGAATTAGAAATGAAATTATTACAAAACTGAAATATCGACCAATAACAGTACAGATGAACTTTGGATAGGTATTGGAATGAACTATTTGGCAATACAGTGTACAATTGATTCTTATGAATCTAATTTTTAGACTTTCTTTGCAAATGACGGGCTATTTACATGTACATTCAATTGTAAATAGAGGTTGTGTAAATATACGTGTACAATAAATGGACTTTCTGTGAATCTGGTTTAATGCATTTATCTTACTACGTTTTATCTTGTATTCATTCAGGGACAGAAAAATGTGTATATTCATTTATGACTATAGAAATCCTATCAATTTATTATTTAATGGAATTCCTGCCTTTTTATTTTTCCAATTGATTTGGATGAATAGTGTTTCTTCCACATTTATCCCTGAAGGGTCGATGAAAAACATGTCTTTAATTTTGGTATACATTATTATGCTGAAGCATTAATGTCAGCTTATTATAAAAATGAAAGTACCCCCATTGTATGCAAGAAAAACTAGCTATGTAATAACATGTTGACTTGTGAAACTACAATCTTTGATAACACCTGTTCATTAATAATATACATCATTCAATGTATTTTTCTAAATGCAATTTGAAACTGTTCTTCCTACATTTTTGGCTTATAATGAATGTAAAAATTTGTAAGAACAGCAAACATGTACATTGTACAAGATTATAATGGAATTGTGGTAAATAAATGTGTGACTTAGTTATAGAATAGAGTTTTGAAATGGACTGTTTTTCTTTAGTCATAATATTGTGCATGTGAGAGTTTTTCTCATGTCCATAAGGTATCTTGAAAAAAATTACTTGAATAGATACCTAGATACTGATGCATGCAATGCAACGATTGTTCACATTTCCCATTTGGATCACACAACACAAGGTTGTTTTTAGCTCTCATTCAAGGGTTGTATTCTGAAAGCGATTTCTTTTATTTTCAGTAAAGGAAGTTTTACTCACAACAAGATGTGCCCTTTTTATTGGCATTTGCCCAAAATGTCTAATACCATTAAAGGGCAATCCAACCTTGATAATAAGATGATTTGTGTGAAAGCAGAAAAATAAGAAAAACAGGATGGCGAAAGTTTGAAAGAAATCGGACAAGGACTAAGAAAGTTATGGGTGTTTGAAAAATGAGATCACTACATCTATGGAATCTCAAATTGGCAGTTTGGTGAGTCAATTGTGACATTTTTGTGGACAACTCCCATTTGTCGTACACAAAAATATCACTAATATGCGGTTTTCTTCGAGGCGCTTTTACCCTCGGGGCAGTACTCAAAATGTATTGGAGATAGCATATTGTCATAGGTCCTCATGAACGAAAAGATCCTACTGAGTAATGCATTTAAAAAAAAAGTGACATTTTAGTCATTTTGTGTGTTGGAGCAAATGGGGGAGTTGTCCACAGCTACATCACAGTGACATTACATATTCAGCCAATTTGAAATTCCCATATGCATAGTGATTACAACTTTCAAAAATTCATAACTTTCTTATTGCTTGTCCGATTTTGTTCAAACTTTCACCAATCTGCTTGTAACCACTTTATATCACGTAGAATGAACTGTTCAATTTAAAGAAAATTGAGGAATAGGGATTGTCTCAAAATTCATAAAAGTGATAATAACGTGACAAAATCCTTCCCTTCATGATTTAAAGGGAAATCCAACCTTAATAGCAAGTTGCTTTGAAAGAAAGAGGAAAAATCAGAGAAGCAGATTGGTGAAAGTTTGAACGAAATCGGACAAGCAATAAGAAAGTTATGAATTTTTGAAAGTTGTAATCACTATACATATGGGAATTTCAAATTGGCCGAATAGGTAGTGTCACTGTGATGTAGCTGTGGACAACTCCTCCCTTCGCTCCAACACACAAAATGACTAAAATGTAACTTTTTTTCAAGATGTATTACTCAGTAGAATCTTTTTCTTTCATGAGGACCTATAAAAATATGTTATCTCCAATATATTTTGAGTACTGCCCCGAGGGTAAAAGCGCCTCGAAGAAAACCGCAAATTAATGATATTTTTGTGTACGACAAATGGGAGAGTTGTCCACAAAAATGTCACAATCGAATCACCAAATTGCCAATTTGAGATTCGCATAGATGTAGTGATCTCATTTTTCAAACATCCATAACTTTTTTATTCCTTGTCCGATTTCTTTCAAACTTTCACCATCCTGTTTTTCTTATTTTTCTGCTTTCACACAAATCATCTTATTACCAAGGTTGGATTGCCCTTTAACTGTTCCAGTCGTTTGTTCGTTTGACTCTGTTTCCCTCTTCTCTCTCTCTCTCTCTCTCTCTCTCTCTCTCTCTCTCTCTCTCTCTCTCTCCCTCTCTCTCTCTTTCTTGATTAGTGAACCTCACAGTTTTGTGATTGTTGAAGGGTAATTTCGTGATATACATGTATACAGTTCAAATTTACAGACGGAACTATACAAAGAAATTCACTTATTTTCTCAAATTCACCTTTTACTGACTACATGTACTATGAATGATTTATAATAGTATGACCAACAGGAAATGATTATATGTGTAAGTAAAAATCTCGACAAAAGCCCCAATATGTAGGCTAGATACATTAGAACAAGGTGTAACAAAAATTTCAGCATCACATTGAAATAATCCAATCATGTACATGTATTCCAATCATGTACATGTATTAGAATTTGATAAATGAAATCATAAAAGAGGTTATTTTCTTTCACATATTACATTTTAGAGGGTCTTCATTGAACTACATTATACATGTATATTAAAAACGCACACACTCCTGCTTTCTATCGCAAAAAGGGATACCGGTATCCCCTAAAACGGTGAACTTGTGAATTCAAATGGTGAGGCAATTTTACAGAAGGGCGAAAAGGGAGTCCCCCCCCCCCCCCCCCCAAAAAAAAAAAAAAAAAAAAAAAAAAAACACGTCACCCAATAGAAAGAAGAAATTACATCTTGAATTTTATAAGAAAATGATGATTTGTTCCCGTGCTAATGAGCATGTCAATGACGAAATATCATCCCCAAAATAAAGAGTTCAGGGAAAGCAGGTGGCAAGACAGACCTTGGCGCCCAAGGAGGTGTAATTCCTTTGTCCGCTTTTCAAAACCAAACAAAGATGAGAGAATGAACAAGTTACATATGAAAATATTGCATACAGAGTTTTATGTTTGCCCAACCCAAGAATTTTTTTCCCCGAATAATAATAGGACCTTGTAGGATTCTTTATGCACAGTCAATTGTCTGGTATATTTTCGTGACTGGCTTGCCAAACCTGTCTGATGAAGGAACTTCATGAGCCGTGAGAATAGAACGAGTCAGATGAAACGACGCATGCAAGGAGGGCAGTGTGAGATTTGTTTTCTTTCAGAGATCTTTGTGACTGCCTTCAGGTGGTTTCAAACTGGAGATCTGTGGCTGATTTAGAAACTATAGTTGAATATGTCTTCTTAACCTGCAAATAAACTGTTGCTGTCTCAAATAAGACTTCCTGTGGCTATACATCGAATAAGGAAAAAATAGCATTCTCTCTGCATGGAAAACATATAAGCTGTGGTCAAATTAATGGATTTACATATACATTTTTGGTAAGTACATGTAGAGCAATTTTGGTAAAGTATACCAAAATATCATTATAGAATTGTGTTAGACATAGTATTTGAGCATATACAACAGTGTCGATATCGTTAAATCAATTATATTTTCAAATGTAACAGTTTTCTTATTAATTTGGGAGAAAAACATTTTTAAAAATAAATCAAAAGATCTTGATTCAACAGTAGCTTTGTATTCATATGAAATCGCACACAGGGATAATATACATATATTTTTTGTTTGTTTTGTTTTTTGTCGTAGACCACATACACTTGTAGTCATTTATTTTTTCACAGTACGTGAATTGAATTGAATTGAATTTTATTAAACATCATTGATTTACATCAATATTCTGTTCATAAACATATAACAGAGTGTATCATATATATAACAAAATATAGATACAAAATATTTGGAGTGAATATCAGAAGTATAACATAAGTCAAATGGAAGGTAAATACATAAATAATACAATGCAAAATATGGCAGTGAATTCATAATAATTTAGGATAGTAACCTAAAAGATATTATATTATGTTTTACATGCATATCTACGGAAAATGTACACTCCAAGCTTTGAAATTTAGTCTTTTGTTTTATCCACCTGAAATCAGTGTATTTCACTAACATTGATCATGTGTGAAGCTGGTATTGTTTTTTGCCAAACTATTATTGTTATTTTAACGAAACTTCTCACTGAAAGCTATGCCTGCAACACTTTATATGCTTTTACGGTAAAATTGCGCATAAATATATTTCATAATGTTGGTAATAAAATCAAGAGAAAATTCAAACCAAGATGATAATAATTTTTTCATACTTCTATATTCATTAGTATTCCTACGTTATAGAAGTTGTCTTTTGATTTTATCTCCGTCCATTTGTTAAACATAATGTCGGAACACAATGAGAAAGTTTCGTATTCGTACTTTCTGTAATTACAATACGCACATGTCTCATTTTTACAGATTGTTTTTGTAATCTTGTTAAATTCTCATTGTTGTCTTGTTGTTCTGGTGGTTATTCAAGTTCTCTGTAACGTCAAATTTTCTTTTATCATATGTTCAGTATCATTACATAATTATTAGGTATTGTATACATCAAAAAATTGCTCAATGTCAACAATTGACCTATATATGCCATTTGATCGAGACTTGTCGATCTATAAGCCGATTTGGAAGGATAACCTTCTCTGACTGTGGGTCATGTTATCACTAATTTTGTTTAAGTAGCGTAAAACTCCCTTCACTTCAGGTGCGTTTTGAGGATTCTCATAGACTATTGTGGTATTTTCAAGATAATGATTTTCTGACTTTTCTTAGTGCCCTATTTTAAGATGTAAGTTAAGCCGATACAAATGAACAAACAAATGGACACCATTAACTTAATACAGTGAACCCGAATTTGATTGACGGTGAGCAAAGTATTTTCAAATTTAAAATCCTCATGCTGTTATTAACCGGGCTTTGCGGCGTGCGCCTGTTATCCAGCTAGCAGTGGAGGTTATAAACTGATTCAGCGGACCCAGCTAGGTTCGAGACTGAGTCACGTCTTTCGGATGGTGACGTTAAAGGTCGGCCCCAGATGTAAATAATTATATCTGATTGATACACGTCTGTAAAAATCCAATTACACACACACACACACACACACACACGCTGTTATTGCCGACTTCTTTTCTTTGGGTGTTTTCAATATATACATTTTAAACGTTATTTTTTCTGAAATGAAGATTGTTTCGTTTGAAACCATGAAGAGCAAGGTATTGAAAACATTTTGAACTCCATATACATCTCATTTTTATTTCATTTTCGTATCGGAAAAATTGGCATGGATATAGCCTACATAAACTTACCAATTACTATATACCATCGAAAGGGAAATGTTCTAGATACATCACTTTTTAAAAGGAAATGTGGTGTCAATCATTTTCAAAGATATGGAATAGGTTATAAAAAGTGAAAATATTCTCAAATCTATTTAAGGAACTAGAGATCCCTAACACAGTTTGTCATTGTTGGGAGAGAACAATTGAATGTCTGCATACATGCAGAGAGAAGAACGTGACAGATGACGAATAACAACCAAAGTGAACAATGGTAATAGAAAGATGACCGTAACAATGAATTCAATCACTGTTCAAGCCCATTAGTTTGTATTCTAATATTTTTGAATTCATGTTTAACAGAAGGAAAACTTATTCCGCGGGTCTAATTTTTTTTTTGGGGGGGGTTAAAACTCGACTTTAACAGACAAAGAGTCGTCATTGCTCGTCATTGCCTGTCTTGACAGTTGACAATATTATTCCAATGGACATGATTGTAAAGAAAAGATCGGTATATCTGAAATTATAAATGACAATCATTATATTCTTCTTCTTGACTAATCTGATTACCTCTAACTTATTTGTGGAAAAACTGGATATTGAAACTCAAAGACGCCTGAACTTAAATTCGCTGTCAAATGATTGTGGAAGGCTCGGGTGTTTCACTACGGACAATAGCCTGAGGTGTATTCAAACTTTAATAATCTAAGAAAAGTTTAATTTCTTATGACCTTGACAAACACAGATGAATAAATCAAACGTTTATCATTTTCTTCTTCTGTAAGCAGCAGCCGTAGATCTTTCATGATGTATCATATAATTGGAATGATCTTCATACTGCTTTTACTAGGCAACGATTGTACGGCAGATGGTAAGTTAGAATGTCTCTTTTTTAAAATCATTATCCATGGACAATTATGTGCAGTAGTGATCAAAGTCATGCAAATTTTTGTTCAATAATCCTTTGGCGTCTTTATAGGTACATACAAATGCAACAGACGCTTAGAATCAAGATAATTTAGATAATTTGCTGAACATTAGATTAAAAAAGGAGGAAGAAGAAAGTTAAATACAAATATATAGGGAAGGGGAAGAGAGAACGCGAGTTTATAGAGGGGGGGTAATTATAATTGTGCACGTGAGCAAATATGAGGGGATTAACCATTTGAATGACATTCATTAAGGAAAAGGGAAAAAAGCCCGAAATTGACAGGATAACAATAATGGCTGACTATATACCAAATCAAGCATTGCATTGAAAATTATTGGCATTGTGTATTGTGTATTTTCACTATTATTACCAGGATACAATTTCAGTTTTTGAAATGATAAATTTTCCCTTTTTCATTTCCACATGACAGTTTCTGTTACTTATACGTACAAGCACTGTTTACCCTGAACTTATATTGACAAAGTACACAATAAATGCCTACGTCAAACGTGAACAATGTTACCTTTTCTTGCTTATGATCATTTTTTTTTCCTTGAACAGTGTGAGGCCTTTTCTTCTTGTTTCTGGTTTCAGGTTATCAAAGCAAACCAGACACTATATTTCAACAGTGCACAAGAGCTGACAGATACAAAGAGTGTGTGTGTGTGTGTGTGAGAGAGAGAGAGAGAGAGAGAGAGAGAGAGAGAGAGACGTTTAGAATTAAGAAATACAACTTTTCTTAATCATAACTGATTATCAAATTGCAATTTGTGTACATCTGCAGTCTCCCCCCCCCCCCCATCTTTTCACCTCAATATATGTAAAGATAAAATTCTTTTGATTATTTTCTTACAATGACAAATCATTGATTAACATCTGAAAAATAAGCATTCTGTATTCATGGTAGTCAATACACCAGCCCTCAGTAGTTATGTCAAAGGCAAGCGAAAATGGGAAATATAATTATGACTGTTTATGAAATTTGGAGTTTTGTAGGTTTTAAGGATATGTTTGTAAGATATTTCATAAATCATATCTACAGATGCGTGTACCAGCAATCCATGTCAGAACGGAGGAATTTGTTTCCTTGCTTCACACCCGTCAGCTAGTACTCCTTTCATATGTACTTGTCCCCAAGACTTCGGAGGTCCTTTATGTGAGACGCCGGCTGGTCAAACTCGTAAGAGAAATTTTATACTTATTCATTTGAAGACCCCCCCCCCCCCCCCCCCCGCTTTTTGAAAAAACTAAAATGAGAAGTTTTATATTAATGATAATGATAGAAGTGACTTGCGGCACCGATAAAGACATATAAACATATAACAGTTCATTAAATGAAATTACGTGTAAAAACATTACGAACAATTTAATTCACCTGCTATTAATAAGACAAATATTTTCTTTCCTTACACTCAATTTTAGTCCCGAAATGCTTAAATTTCCCAATTTTTACGTACAAGTAGAAATTCAAATATATATATATATATATATATACATATATATATATCAGAACACGTAGAAGGAAAAACTTACATACATGCCTACTTTACTGGACACATTTAGGCATATTTAGGCACATGTATTACTGGTCACATTTAGACATACATGGCTGAAAAAGTTCTAGGACTATTAAATTTGCAGTCCATGCAAAATGAGACTATGATATTGCTACTTAACGTAAATTTCTGATATATGACATTAAAGATAATCACATATGACTTTAATGTTTTGCTATTTATGCTGATGTCGAGACATTAATTCATCACATGCAAACCATTACTGAAATTGATTCAAAACTTTCACATTCAACAGAAAGCCAATATGTATAATTCTCAACATTATCTTCTTTTTACCTAAAAAAAACATTTGTTTTTAATCACACAGCCTCCTCATCCGTTCCCGCCAATACCCCGTGTGCAAGCAATCCATGTTTGAATGGTGCTACATGTGTTAACCCTACGAATCCTCTTTCCACAACCGCCATTTGCCAGTGCGCCCCGGGTTACGTGGGCTATATTTGTGATAGACAAGATACAGGTTAGTTCAAAGAGTTCTTCAGGATGCTAAGGCTTAATCGTATATAGCCAGTATTTTGATGGGGAATGGGGTAGCCCACTGTGATGAAACATTGAACAATAACAATAAGCCAATGACTAAATGTGAAATTTCTAAATCTTATTTTGGGGCATTTTAGCTTTGGCTAAATTAATGGCCTAAATGTAAAGATTTTCTGACAGAACTACTGGGTGTAAGAAAGTTTGAAGAGAATATTTCCTCTATCCTTGTTTACGGTTTCTTTTGATATCTCAAATATTAGGCCAATTTGATAATGCTTGGTGTTATCCTTTGATTGTATAAAGGCTTACAAGCCTTTCATTATTGAAATGTTGTTTAATAACTTTTTAAGCCTGTGGCTCTGGATAATCTTACGTTTGTCATTATGTTGCCATTACGATAAATCTACTTTAAATATTTGTGTAAACAATTACTTCCATTTTTTATTTTTGTACCATCATCATAAGAATGCTCTTTTTAACATATTTAATAACTGAGTCAGAAGTAGTACAGTTTTCAACTTTACCAATACCTTTTTTTTCTTATCTAAACTACGTTAATTTTTATGTTAACAATGGAGTGGCTTGGAAAGTGTTTCATGTCAATCAGAGCGTGGTGATCTTCTCCATTCATCCAATTAATTCCGGAAGTCGTGGTGTTATCAATCTCTGCCAAGGTGTCATGAAGCGATGGAGCAGAAAATAAATGGTTTAGAAAGAAATGAGAAAGAAAGGTAGAAGAAAAAGAATGGGGTGTGTGTGACAGGAGCGTCGATCGATCCGTTGAAAGAAGCATGGGGAAGCAAAGTCAATGAACTTAAGCTTACACTGGTCAAAATTAATTATTCCCGTGAATAAGGTGTGTGTGTGGGGGGGGGGGGCACTGCCACAGTGCAATCCAGGATCGACGCCCCTTTGATTTTAGATCCACAAGTAAGTGACCATTTATGAGACTATATCGGGAAACCTTTTCTTCATTTACAAAATTCTTTCTGCTTTTTCTTCTTCCCTTGCCATTTTTTTTAAACCAGGGAGAGGTGATTGTGACCCCAATCCATGTGGAGACTATGGAAGGTGTAACCCAAGTCCTTTTGCTCTCAGGGGTTACACGTGTCAATGTATACATGGCTACACAGGAGCTAACTGTGAGTTAAGTGTTTCTGGAGGTAAGTCGTCGATTGCCCTATTCATTTTCATTTCGAAAACGTCATGAAGAATAGACTTTGAATAAACAAAGGAGAAACCAATGCGCAATTTGTTTTAATATGTACATATACATGTACATATATGTTTGTAGTGAATTAACACTATTCAAATCATATAAGAAAAAAACAGTCAATGGGGTCAGGAATTACGAAATAATTGAAACATTATAAAAGGTTTAAAACTGTTCATTTGCAATAGCGTTAAATCTTCCAGCCGCCCATAAATTCTTCCCTCTGTTTATCCTAGGAAACTGCATTCAAAATATGTTCTTTTGACCCTGACGCCATTCATAATTTTATGTTCATAGAATTAAAAAATATATAAAGAATGCCTCTTGAGATGAAAGATTCACTTTGCTTGTATTGTGTTTATCACTTGGGCATCTCCAACAAAAGTTCCTAGCTCACAAAATTTCCCATGTGCTTTTAAACCATGACTCCTTGTATATACTTCTTATATACATGTATATTGAATACTTTGTAAAATGTGGCGCTAAAAGAACTTTAAAAAAAGAAGAATTGACACTTTTAAATGAATTTGTATATTTTCCTTTAATTAGAATACAACGGTTGTGGTAGCTCGCCATGCTTGAATGGAGCACAGTGTATTAATCAATATGAAACTTATGATTACTACTGCGACTGCTCATCAGGATACAGCGGCCGGCATTGCGCAGTGGCAGGTATGCTAGCATAGAGATAAAACGATTATAAAATTTAACTTATAAAGTATGGTAAAACTTATCAAAGAAGACACCATAGAAGTATATTCTGCAATGGCAGCACAACATGAACCAAAATAGAAGGACCTTCTACATGAAAATTTTGTTTTCTTTGTAGCCTACTAACTTTACCTTTACAGCTTTAATTTGAAAACAGTTATTTTACCAGGTATAAATTGAAGAACTGAAAAGTTTGTTTAAAAATGATTGTTCTCAATATAGGGATTGTCTAATTTCATGATTATCCTTTAAGAATATTGCAATATCTACATCAAATGAAGATGTTTGCCCATTTTTAATCTAGCGATCCCTTCTAAATTTTGTTAACAGGTCCATGTGTTGGAATGCCTTGCCTTAATGGAGGAACGTGTCAGGAGGAAGCCTTTGCACCGCTTGGTTACATGTGTATCTGTAGCTCAGAGTATTATGGACAAAACTGTACAGAAGCTTACCCATCAAGCAAGTTTTATTTTCTTGTACCTTTTATGAAAAAAAGTCTTTCATCATAAAAATGCTTTCTGGACACATAACAGATTAATTTGTGCCTTTCATTTATGTTATTGTTGTAGGCCTTATATTCATAAAACCTGATGCAAATGAAGTCCATGTACATTTTTTCTGAAAATGATGCGTTTATGAAGGTCAGCGTCCATTTTGTGATATTTGCCATTATCTACCAGATTTTCATATTCTAGAAAATTCTCCAAGAAATGTAAATAATATAAGAAATATAATAATATGATTTTCTATTTAAATGCAGACCCTTGTAGTCCTAGTCCATGTCTAAACGAAGGAGTGTGCTTTCAGCTAATGGAGTCTGAATTCAATCAAAACGTGACTCCATTCTTTTGCTTCTGTGAAGCTGGCTATATAGGCAGCACATGCCAAAAAGTAGGTGAGTATTTTTTGCGAAAAGGTATAATTATCAAGATGTATATCAAAAGGTGAGGTCCGGTTGTAGTTAAAAAAACTAATTTGGCATCTATAGATTTAACAAATTTGCTAGACCACACCATTACGACAGAAAATTGATTTGATACCCTGAACAGAGGCGGTAGCATGATTTTTCAAGTTGAGGGCAGACTAGGGATTTTTTTTTTTTTTTTTTTTTTTTTTTGGTAGTGTGAGAACAAAATACTTCATCGATTCCAGCATGGGAAAAATGGTGAGTCCGGAAAAATGCTAGGGGCAGAGGGTTTAACTGGGGGAGAGATAATGCCCCTGTCCTAAACCCACCTGCACAACTGATACTGCAACTGACTCTGAACTTCTTGAAGTCTTGTTGACTTGAATAAAATCACCGTTCTTGTCTGTTGTGTAATAGATCCATGTTATTCTGGTCCGTGTGTTAATGGAGGCACTTGTACCCTGATAGCCCCTGGTGGTAATGAGGACATGGTCCAAGGTTTCTGGTGTGACTGTCCCCTTGAATTCACCGGTACAACTTGCTCTGAACCAGGTATGTATTGCCCATTCCCTGCACATCAAGTACTTCGTATGCGATTGATCCACATCGTTCCATGTCCTATAAATCTCAAAGTTACAATTACCTCTGTCTTATTTTACGAGTTGCGATTGATATAAATTGCAGTTGAGATTCGATCGGTAAGGATTAGTCGCAGATCTTTATTAAACTGGGCCCATGAATATCAATTTGATTGCTCATGAAAGACTGCAAAAGGATACTCTCTTAAACATTCCATAAATTATATGTGCACCAGTCTCTGGATTAAAAACGTGTCTATGCTTTGCATTAACCAACACCATTGTTAACATCAGATTTCAATATATATATATATATATATATATATATATATATATATATATAACTGCTATACAACTTGGCACTTTCTAGCAGTTTTTGCCACCAATAATCTAGGAGATATAATTTTGATATAGTGAATTATATCATAAGTATGAGATACTTGTAAATACATATTTTTGTAAGCAGATAATTAGAACGAGTTTTTCACGATTGGATATTTGAAACTAGACATTTGTATATAGATATGTGCAACCATATACGTAGCACCATGTATCAAAGACAATCACAGAAAAACGCACGCCAACATCAATGCATTCACACCACAACACATATCGTAATCAGCCCCCCCCCCCCCCACCCAATTTCCCGTTCCCCATTTCACCTCTTTCAAGGGTCAGTGAATATCCCACTCGTGACCCAATACATTTACCACACACATCATAATCTACTCGAGATCTACACTAAACCCACTCCAAAATTAGAGTTAATAAATATATCGCATTACACTTGACAAATATGTGATATATTTTATGTAATTACATTATTTTATAATTTGCGTCAATATTGTGACACTATCTATACCTTTACGATATGTACTTGACTTAACATTGGAATATAATGTATACCACTAATGAAGTGCTTTATAGTCATGATTCGCCCTTATAATTATGTTTATCTTCAGCAGCACCTAAGGCAGGCCATTTGCAGGCCTAAAGCTTGTGTGAAATATACAATTTATGAACTTCAGCTACGTATCGTTTTCCACTTTAAAATTTTGCGTCTTCACTATATGTATATATATATATATATATATATATATATATATATATATAATATATATATATATATATTGTAAGAAATGTTCCTCGAACACAACGCTGGTGGTCACTCATAGTTGTTTTAGTGGAAGGTATATTGAAAGAAATGTCGAAATGTCACTATGAGACAGTCTTAGCTTTTATTGTCCTCCTTTATTTGTCAAGCTTTCGATCAATGATCTTCATCAGGACTGTATAAAAACACAAAATGATGGCTGACATTTACATCGGAATATACCTTTCAATTTCTTACAATTGTTAAGTACTAATCATAGTGACATTTCTTTCAATATATATATACATCAAACAATAAATGAAGAAACTAAGCAAACAAGATGAAAATTACGAATTTTCTCCCTTCTCGGGCTTTATCAGGTAAAACTTTTCGCTGAACTTTTTTTTAGCAGTAAATGCACTATGTTTCACTTATTCGTGTCTATTCACTTTCTGTGGTAATTTAAGTGATATTACTGATCTAAAATTACTCTCACTTTATCTACTCGAGATTTTCAGTGCCTACATTCACCCTTGTTGTATTTCTCATTCTTATGAATAAGTTTTCCATCAACTTTCAATTTACTCTGGTTTATGCACTCATAGCACCCTTTCACTGCATGTTTCATACTACACACTTTCTATGACGTCACGTATAGATCCATGCTTATCCAACCCCTGCCTCAATGGAGCGACTTGCACGACTGTTCGTGACGTCATTGATCCATTGTTTGAAGATGTAAGCGCAGTTTATATCTGTTATTGTGAAATCGGCTGGACAGGAATCAACTGCAATGAGGAATGTAAGAAAAATGCAATATTGTTCAGGAAATTCTGTAGAGATTTCTTAAAAATTGATATTTGAAAACGAATAGACGTTACTGTGTTAATCTTGATAGCTTTCCTATTTACAGGGCTTAGTGCCTCATCTTTGATTTGAAAAATAACTCGTTATCATCTCGGTCATACAACACTCGCGTTCCTAACTTTGTAATGGTTTTGAAAAGGTATGGTATCTAAAGGGTCTCTTACACAATTTAGGATGTACTTTTTCTTTCTCTATCGCTTTCTTTCGCGGTTCTTGTTATCATTGGCGGATTTATGGGAGTACAAATGGCCCATTCCCCCCTTGAAAAACCAAGTGGTATAGCCTTAGTACAAACCCTTTCCCTTTTAAATTTTCCACCCAAAAGACAACTGCAAATGAGATAACATTTTTTTTTTTTTTACCTGTCAGAAACTTTTCTTAATTGTTCCCCACCCCTGTGCCTAAATCTGGATCGGCCCATGCTTGTCATATTTATTTATTTTTTTTAAATATTATACACTATCTTGAACTGTTTTTGCACAGTGCCACGATATGATGCCTGCTCATCAGAGCCATGTTTAAATGGAGCTACTTGCACAGCCATAAGCAGCCTCTACGGATGTGAATGCCCTGATGGATTCGTTGGGTCCAACTGTGAGCTTATTGGTAAGCTACTGGATCCAAGACTGATATGCTTTGCCTTTGTCACGTGGAGGAGGAATTACTAAAACGTAGAGTTCTTTGTGAGGGACCCATTTTGTTAGCCTATGTTGTTTAGTATAAGATGAGTGCTAAATAAGATGCTGCATGCACTATTCATGTAAATTGTCAGTTGATGTAAGATTTTGGGTATAATTTTCTCTTCTCATCATCGATTGAATAAATACGACCACATCATTTCATAATTTCATGGCTCATGGTGAAAGTATCATGACCCCCCTCAACCATGGTAAATTGATATGGAAATCGAAATAGTTGATAATTAATCCCCTTTCTCAGTGAAAATATTAAATACATTTTTTTTTTGTCAGTAGATGTATATATTTCTGCATGGGTACTGAGTATTTGCACCTTTTTTTCCAACATGATCAGACCCATGTGCCTCCAATCCCTGTGTCAATGATGGTCAGTGTTTCATCAGCGCTCAGTTGGATTCATTCATCTGCCAGTGTACAGTGCCTTTCATGGGTGAATACTGTGAAATTTATGGTAAGTTTCCTACCATATCCACAAACATTACTCTCAGTGTCATTACGTTTTGGGGAGTGATGTACGTTATTACATAATATGGATGGTATTTGCATCAGTGACGTACCCAGGATTTTTTGCACTGGGGGGGGGGGGGTGGGCAAATTTTGTCCACTTTTTTTGTCAACTGTCAAATTCTGCTTGGAGGGAGACCCGTATATTTTTCTTCTCGCCGGCCCTCCAAAACTCGCTCAGTGGGGGCGGGGGGGGGGGGGGGTATCACATTTTATGGGGTCCAGAATTCTCTGGTAAGCAAAACAAAACCAAAACAGGTCTAAAAGGGCGGAAAATTGATTTTTTTTTCTGTAAAAAGTTGTCAGGGGGCACTCTGCCCCCCCCCCCCTTGGGTACGCTAGTGATTTGCATGTATTTGATGGCTTCCTTCTTGATATATTCATCATATCTATAATCACAATCTTAACCTGTTTTACTTCTGTTTTTTCTGACATAGGTTTCACTTTAATGATCTAAGCACCGATTTTCGATATGAGAAATGTAAAGCATAAACGACACCTCTGTCCATCGGTCAGGAATAAGCATATCATTACACAAATTATTACCCCAGAAGGGGTCTAACTTTCCCTTTTAAAACGGCACTGCTCTTTTGGTTTCGCCTTTTTAACATTAATTTCATAAATGTCTTCTTCAAATTTCAGAGCCTTCGTGTTTGTCTGCACCATGTCTTAATGGTGGGACCTGTACGTTTGATATCAACCTCTATCAATGCGAGTGTGCACCGGGATTTCTTGGTTTACAATGTGAAACAGCAGGTGAGTATCCTGGACACTAAAAGGAATTTATGTCTATCCTCTTTTATTCTGTCGCTACGTTTTAATTATTTGACTGTTTGTCGGAGAGCTAATATCCAACTCCACTAATGAGCGAACTTTTATTAAAAACGATAAATTTTGTTCAAGCACACAACAGTACTGTCAGACAATGTGAAAAGGAATTTATTGATCATAGTGAGATAAGAAAAACTTTGTCATTATTTCAAAATTTCTTCTTTTTTTTCATGTGTAATCATAGACCACAAAAATGCACGATAAACCTTCAAAATGTATACAGAATAGTTGACGAGAGTTAAAAAGTCAAAACAGATGTAACACGATGGCGATCTGGATTTCACAGTCACCACAAATCATTGTTGCATTGATTGATTCGTCAATAGCTATAAAAAAAGGACATTATTCACACTGTTTCAGCCTTTAATTGATCTCTTTCAACCCCCCCCCCCCACCCCAATCAGACCCATGCTTCCCTCAACCATGTCAGAATGATGGTGTATGTTGGCGTAACACTGATGCTACCAACTTCTTATGCAAGTGTGCTCCAGGATACAGTGGCATCTACTGTGAAGAAATACTTCCTCCAGAAATCATTCCCACACCTCAAATGCGTAAGATATTTTATGTACCTGCATTTAAAATATTAAAAGCACATTTCGTTTGAAAGAAAAAGTTGTTATTTTCTTATCTAATTAAATGTAAATACAAAGTACATATATTCCAAATTTTTAAAATTTTTAAGATAATAATTCGAAATGACAAATAGGGAAAAAAAGAGAGAGAGGGAGAAGAAAGAACATGAAATATAAGGTCATAGATAAAAATTTACAGTGATTGCATTCAGAGATAGGTTTTAGGATGGGCTCACATACATTCATGTTATAATTGAATCTCCCTTTGAAGTTACAATTACATTATTTCGGGAACACTGTAGAAAGTTGTACAATTGGGTAACAAATAGTTAATTCAAATAAACCATAAAGATAGTGATTATTCATGCCTACTCTAAATAAATGTACTAATTACAATCACAACTGGTGAACTGCAAAGAACTATCTGTACGATAAGAAACACTCACTAACTTTTGATACTTTAATTTTCTGAGTTCTCTGTTAAGTAATATTCTGAATTAATAAAAGGTTCTTCTCGGGTTAATTCTTACTTTTTAATATTGCAGATCCCTGTGTATGGAACCCTTGTGAGGGAGATAGCACATGTGAAGTTGAAGGACCTGATTCGTCTGGTAACTTCTATTCTATGTGTCTATGTCCGCTGGGTTTTACAGGAGTCACCTGCGGCATCGAACTCCCACGTAAGATAAAATGTCCACGCTGCTTTTAGCATCTTATTCGGACGTTAATATTAACTTTGTTATCATGATTTGAGTTGCCCCCCCCCCCCCCGAAGATCGAAATTATGTGATTGAACACTGCACGACAAATATTGTGGTTGTAAAATCATCAGAGAATGATTTATAAGGAAATTAAGATACCCTATAATTCCACCATCAGAAAAAAACCCACAGTAATCTGCCAATCATTCAAACAATAAATCCACTGATCAGTGGAATAATTACTTTTATTCAGTCAATCAGTCAACAGAATAATCAAGTAAGAGAGCATGTTGATATTCAAGAGATGCCGTCCTTTTATACAATAATAATTTATCAGAAAATTTAAAGAGATCATTATTAATGGCCTTCTTATAAGCTGTTGTGTTGAATATGGTATATCTCTATATTATTTTTATTGAATTGGAAACATAAATAATAGTTATTTACGCAATATGAGAATAGAATGTTGTGGTCTTTTAATTGTTTTTCTCTGTAGCTACTGCTGTGTGCCAACCAAACCCCTGTTTGAACGGAGGAGCGTGCACACCATCTCCTCATACAGCTGTTGGATTTATTTGTAGTTGCCAGGAAGGTTATGCTGGAATGAACTGTGAATTCGTGAGAGATGGTAGGCTCTTCAGTTGAGAGAAGAATACCTGAAAGTATAGATAAAAACAAGATAGTTCTCCTTTGCGTTTGAATGATCATGTATTTTATATGAGTACATGTTTCGATAATTGAATTGAATGCATTTAGGGTCAAAGTGAATTTGAAAATTCAATATAATCAATCACTTAGAATAAATTGTACAAAACTCGTGAATATGATGAAGATGTCCGTCAACCACAATAGCTAGTAAGTCGACTTTTTAATGTAGTGCTGGCGATTATAAATTAACAACTGACATATTCAAAAAGCGGGAGTACCACCCCATCCATCTTGGGAAAGATCTCCTGTTTATCCGCTTCCTTCTTTCTGTCTTTCCTTTAATCAATTTCTGGATACTCCATTGAACCAACTATTATTTCAAGTTCAATTTCAGTTTGTGATCATTCATGGTGATACCATCAGTTATGACTGTGATATCGTCCTTAGTTTCGCTGCAGCTTGAAATCTGTGTAATTATTGCTTTTATAGATACTGCTTTGTATACAAGCATGGGTTTAAGAGCTTTCCCACAAGATTATCAAATGTGAGGCACAGATGAACTTGTTAAGAATGTAGGTTTACTGATCTTATCTTTTTAGTCGGTATGCGATGTTATGTGAAAATGTTTGCGGTGCAAAACAAACCACACAGAAATGTCAATTTCTATCCCCTTAGAGTTGCACCATATATTAATTAGACTCTTCTTCTCTTCTTGAGTAGGACAACCTCCTGTCCTGCCCACAGCCATTAATATTCAATTTCCTACGACTGATCCAACCCTTGAGACCCATCCGTGTGAGTCCAACCCCTGTCAAAATAAAGGCACTTGTGTGGATAATGACAACCTCTTTGTGTGTATCTGCCCAACTTTCTTCGTTGGACCTACATGCGCTACGGATATTCGAGGTAGTATATTTTATACATTTATCTTTACATTCTTATCAACCTGCATTTCTATGTAAATCTAGGATTATTATGTTTTTGAAAATGTTGATTAACACTTGCAGAACCGACTTTCGCGCAATCTTCACTTTGACAGTCCTCTCGTTCATAAAAATAATCATATCTTTATATTTTACTGTTAAATCGGTACCTTATTCCTGTAAAATGCAAACTATATGAATGTGATGTAATGACTGCTTTTGAATATTGGTCATTGAATTAACTCATAAGTCTGTAATGCCAAAATTACAATCCTTTATTCTTTTATTTAAATGAAAATCTATTCCTAAATTTCTCTTCCAGATTGTTCGTTTGGAGGTCAAATATTCAAAGATGGAGAAAGTCGAAACGAGGGATGTGGAGAATGGTAAATATCTCATTTACATTATATTACATAAATTCTTGCATAATCCCATCTTTCATATAAAATGACCCTTCTGGCAGGAAATCAGTGTGACTAGAACAAGAAGAGAACAATTCAGTCTTAATAGATTTATCAACTAATGTCAATTTTTGTTTTATGTTTCAGATATTTACCATGTTTATGTATATTTGTTCAATTGCGCATACTGTCTAGATATATATGGAACAAATTGTTAGTGAAATGAGAATTAATGCTTAATGTATAATACAAATTTTGTCCACAGTGTCTGTGATAACTCGGAATGGGATTGCACTACAAATGTGTGTGGTACGTCTATACCTTTTTCTCTGTTTTTCACTTTTTGAGAAGGGCCATTCCAAGCATTATTGCTGCATTATACATAGTCAACAAATAGCTAGTTGTGATTTAAGCTTTCCATTTTTCTATAGTGAAATAGTCTGTACATTCAGTTTGGATAAGACTGGTATTACTTCACTACATCAACAAAATGTTTTAAATGCCTGGGGATTAAATGCTTTAGGAAAAAGATAATTTCAGTAGTATACATTCAAGATTTAAACGGGAAATGTTTAAATTGCATAAACCTTATTTTCACTCAGATATACTTATTCATTATAATAAATCAAATAATAAAGTAATAATGTATGGAAATGGTATTAGGTGAATGATGTGTGGAAGGTGAACTAGTGTCATTCTTCATCATTATGATTTTCTCCTTCCATTTATTTGCTCAGAATGCTACGCGGATGGGAAAGTATACGGTAACAACGAGACTTGGTATGAAGACTGCAATAAATGGTGAGTGAGTTGTCTTCTTGAGGACCCTTTTAAAATATCTACACGCTATTTCTTGGCTTCCCTTAAAAAAATCTTTTAATACGTTGATGATTCCACTGTCTGTTTATTTTTCATTTCAATCTTCTTCAGTATTCCAATATTCATTATTTATTCAAAGAACACTAACTTGTAGAGGTGTCGTATTCGAGTGGTTTAAACACTTGACTGGAGATGGGAAGGTCGTGGGTTCGAACCCCGGCGCTGCACTACTGTCCTTTGGCAAGACATTAATCTACATTTGCCACTCTCCACCCAGGTGTTAAATGGGTACCGACAGGAATGAATTCCTTGAATGCTGTGAGCACCGAAATCGGTAGCCTAGCTAGAGCCGGGGTAATATTGGAGCGCCTTGAGCATCATTCATGGTGGATATGAGCGCTATATAAATATCCAATATTATTATCATTATCATTATTACAGTTTAAAATCATCTGACTGTGTGTGTCGGCTTGAGAATTTAATATGTGTGTATCCATTATTTACCTTATTTTAGTCCATTTATTTATGTCGTAATACCTGGTTCTTATTGATATTCATTTGCATAAACAAAGCGTCTAAGTACATGTAAATATTTTAACAATCATGGTGGTAGTGTGAGAGAAATAGATTAAGATATAATTTATAACTGTGAAAAGCATAAGCAGAGAAAAGGGGATTATTAGGCAGTCAGCTGGGATATAGGTTATATAAGTTATTCAGGAAAGAAGGCAATTACCGAATATATCATTTTTTCCCTCTCTTTTGTATTCCAGTGCCTGCCAAGATGGCATTACTTTGTGTACAACTATTGATTGCAGTAAGTATGAGTTCATAATGCTAATACTCCAGTAATCCATATGAAATAAATGTTAAACTTTAGCCTCAATTCTGATGAGTTTAAAGCTTTTTCCGTCCTGATCATGGTGTGGCGCCTGAATTTGATAAACCTGTGTTTAACTTTAGACTTTGAATGTTCTCTGTGGGTCACCACAGCAGTGGCGATTTTCCTTATTTTTGTCATGATTTAAATCTCTTTATTCATATCCATTTTTAATGGTTTTTAATACGGCTTTGGTAACTTACATAACATCAAAAAGTATATACATGTAATTTTTCTGAAACCCCTGTTAACAGTTGTGTTTCTTGTTTATTTTCCAGGTACAGTATGTCTACATGATGGTGAGCTTTATAACGTCGGTAGCCAGCGAGATGAAAGATGTTCCACTTGGTATGATTAACATTTATATAATAATTGTAGCTTACATTCTGTATCGTTAAATATCCTAGAAAGATAAATCAAAGTCTTGATTATTGAATTTTGACGAGAAAATCTATAGATGCATGACTGCATTTTCATAATAGTGCTGTGGTGAAATGATGATCTCATGACTGCACTGAAATGTATATATTAGTTTATTCTATCTATCTCTATCTTGACGTGTTATTAGCAATAATTATTATCTTAGGAGAAATAGATGATATGAGAAATCGTATAAAAAGCAAAAGATCGTTTGCTTTTTATATTTTCATTTAAAGTAAGTAAGATAATGGGAAAATACAGACAATAAGGTTAACAAAATGGTATATAGTATTAAATATTTGTTATCTTCTGTCTTCCCCTATCCCTTCACATATTCAGTAGTATAATTCACAGTTATAAGTCTGCAATATTCATTGTTTTTCATCTCCCAAACAAAAAGTATGTATGTTTTTAAAAATTTAAAACACATATTTGATTTTCAGTCTGTGTCAATTTGGTCGTTGGTACTGCGCCCAACTCGATGATTGTGGTGAGTTAGAAACTAGATCACTTTATATATACAATCTAGAGGTTGAACCAAAATTAATCTATAAAAATTAGTTTTTGTGTAATTAAAGAAGTGTATTACTTTTAATTCGGTTTAAGTTGCATTTTTCTCGCCATTTCTGAATTTGCACTGTGTGTGTCATGATGCTAGGATGGTCAGCCTTATGCTTAAGAAATCTTCTGAGTTAACACATAAAAAGTCATTTTTATTTAATACTTCTGTGCTGACGATCAATAAAATTATGGTATAAATATTACTTTTCTAAAATTATTATACATTATCCCGAAACTCTTCTTTCAACCTGAAGAGATATATCATAATGCTGCCATGATACATGTATCATGATTATCAAGTAACTTTCCATTTAAGTTCGAATGAGCTTATAAATATATTAACACATCCATCCATAACACATCCATAGAAAAAGTAATTCTGAAATATTTTTTTAATGAATCACTCGTTATTCGCATGTTTTTTAAATTATATATAATGTATACACACCGCCAAACGATTTACATCGATTGAAATGCTGACATGCAACAATCAGGAATATGTTCTTGATGAAATAATCATACTGGTCGAAACTTTGTTTTATCAAATACTAAGAAATTATAATGTCTTAATGATAATAATCTGATAACAAAGTTAATAAAATAAAGAGGAGATTTTTGTGGATTATTATAAAAGGCATTATCCGCTAATGGATAACATCCCCCTTTTACTTCCCAATTATTTTTGAAAGTTGATAACACTTGTATGTATGGCAGTACACCTTACGACGAAGGAATCATTCGCCCACAACACTGCAACCTCTGGTAAGCAGATTGCAATATGATATATAATTGAATTGGATCATAAATTTCTGTAAGATATTAACGACAAGATTAGGGAGGAGGCAAAGAGACAGAGACATTATTGAATTTGTCATCCTGTGTACTGTGGACCCAATGGAAGTTGTATCGATTTTTTCCTCAGCCCGGGGGGGGGGGATTGTCGTATATCGACTTCACTCTAAGGTGGATATGCCTCAGCATAAGGTATGTGAAAAGTAAGCATAAATCTAGAAAAAGCAGTCGCCAGTTTTTTTGTATTCAATTTTTTATTTTAACTTCGTGGTTTTACAGATAGTAAGGGAAGAATGATATAGAATATGACAAAAATATAGCTAAGCACCATATGCATCTAACCAATGCTAATTGATGTCAAGTATAGTAAAATGAAAATATTCTTTGCCAGTCTTTTTGAAGAAAATCTGTATTTGTTTTTGTTTTTCTGGTCATCAGTACATGTCAGGAGAACGACTGGCATTGCACAACGAGCAACTGTGGTAAGTTTGAGACATTATTACCATGATAAGTACAAGGGGAATCTTTTAAAACTATAGGTTGTATGCGAGTATGAAAGGTTTGAAGCTTGAGGAGGAGTTCGATGGGGTTTGTTTTGTGTGTGTTCTTTTTAAGAGGAGACGTAATTAGTTTTAGTTCTGGTTGATGATGCTTAAATAGTAGGATGTAACATGTAAGTTTCCTTTTCTTTACCGGCATTGTACTTTCTTTTACCTCAAATGCAATCTTAAAGAAGTACATATATTCAGAAAATGTTTAATATTAGACAAGCTCAGCTGTATTCAGAGTAATAATTATATTAATCATTTATGGTCATCATTTTGAGTATCAATATTACATTTTACATCTTTATCAAGTTTTTACATTGTCTGTGCCATAGATGACCATCAAAATTTGATTTATATAACTTACTGGGCATAATGATCTAAGGTTTAATGAAATCTATTTCATTATCTGTATTTTCTCCTTTTCTTTTAAACATCGGACTGGATCTCTGTAGACAACTAGTAAGTACAACATTAATTTCTTTTAGTAGATTTGCAATATTTATGTTGCTATAGACAAAGCTTGTAATAACTGCTACCTACAATATAAACAAAAACAACATAACACAATGTAATTTTAAAATACATTACCTATCTCCATGAGTTGTAATTCGGTATTGACCACAAATGTGGTACCTTCGTTCCACACATACAACAACCCTGATGCCCAATGTCAACTCGTTAACCTATACAGCTTGGATGAGCTATGGGAGGTAGAGGTTGCTCAGGCCTCACTCTGGTTGAAGATACCAGCCCACCACCATCACGACCATGTGAACAAGACACACCAAATAGCTTGAGTCCGCATTGAATAAGTTGGCACACTCTATAATTAAGGTGATATTTTAAGAGCCATAAAAAGAATAATTTGGCACTGCTTCCATTTTGTTATAATATTTCTGGTTTAGTTAATCATTACAAAAAGTCTTCATTGCTCGTAGACGTTTACACAATAAGGTTTTTATGCCTATGATGCTTTTTGTGTGCTTATTTATTTTATTTAATCAGTCCTGCAGGCCTCCAAGTCACCATTGAGTTTGACAAAGATATACCAACCGGAAAGGAAAATGAATTTATGGAGTAAGTTAGACTGACCTCTCATGTAACCCTATGTATTTTGTAGTTGAAACTACTGAAAACTTAGATTTATTAGCAGCTATATGAAATTGATTATCATTTTTCCCCTTGAGCTTAATCTTTATTTCTTTCTGTTACAATTTTTAAAATCACTATTTGTGTAATATGCTCCTTCTCCTTTACACATACACTCTTGCACACCATTATACACCAATACACAACTATGGTTAAGAAAATATGTTGGTTTTAGGAGCGATGTCTAGTTTGCGCCACCCTAAAAACTGTATTGGGTGAATTTAAGTTCGGTGTTGAAAGCTGGTGTTGGTGTTGGGGCAAAACTAGCACCAGCCACAACACCGAACCTGAAATGAAGCTGGTGCTGGGATTGACTTCACTAGGTGTTGAGCTATCAGTAATGTGATTGGTATTATTTTTATAAACCCGAATTCGGTGTTGGGGCTAGAATCAGCAGCCCAATTCACGCTCTCAACACAAACACCAACACCAACACCAACACCGAACTTTAAATCACCCAATGTATACATTATTACCATTGACAGGCCTATATGATCTATCATAAATGTTTGAATAGTGAATTTTGAGCTAGAAGCTTTCTGTCACTGGGTGCATTCGTTTCTTTACACATTAGTTGTTTTCCTTCCCTTCATAAACTCGGCAATAATATGTCATGATTGATTTTAACAGGGCATTTCGGGCAGGAATGATCCAAACCTTCGTCCTTGGCAACTCACAGATTCAAAATATGGAAGTAAGTGAAATGGTAGCTTTTTTTTCCATCCTGATTTTGAATCAAACCGTAAGAATCAATTTGATCGATTTATCAAGAAAAATAGGTGTATGAATGACAGAAGTAGTAACCTTAGTATTATGGTTGGTGATGGGGGGGGGGGGGGGTAAGGAGGGTTAGGTTATTGGTAGTAAATGTAATGAGTGTCAGAACAGAGGCGTATTGTTCTATCGTTTTCAACAGCGTCTATATAGCATTAACCATGTCACAATACAAGTTTCAAAATAGAACAAAGAGCATTGTAAGCATACATATGTGTATTAAAACTTTTGATCATAACTGATAAGTCAATAGTCAATCGTCTACAATTTTTATGAGAAAATGTAGGAACTTTTAATGTTGGCTTTACTTAGTATGTAGTATCGTTCGCTCACGATATATGTCTGTTATCATTCTCTAAGATTCTACAGAGCATATAGTGCCATGGCTTAGTGTTAAATATTCCTCTTTTTTTTTTTTTTTTTTTTTTTTTTACCTCTTCAGATCCGCCCCTCTAATGAAAGCCGAATGTATCTTAGGTTTAGTATAGTCAAGAATTCTTCGGAAGAAATCAGCGTTGAGGTCATAAGAGAAGCCATCCACACTAAGGTGAGCTATTTTCTTTTGAAGTTCATGTTTACCGATTTTTCCTTTATAGAGTGTGCGCTCTATAGCAGTGCGTCCACAAAAAGGGTTAACAGTTGGAAAAATTCTCCCAAAACAAATATTTCAAAATATTTGTAGAAAAATTTCATACCTGTAGATAGCTTAGGGCCTCTTCTATCAAACGGCACAAAAAATTTCTGGCAATATTTTAAGCTCGAGTGAGCAAAAGTGACTTTGGGGAAAGGGTGCAAAATCCAGACTTGACAGGAATTAGTATTTTGTTCTGGCTGGTGTTAACAAATTCGAGAACCGTTAAAAGTTGACAGATGCAAAAAGTCTCCCAAATGAACATTTCAAAATATGTTCATGAAATTTTCATACCTATGGAAAGCTTAGGGTCTATCCTATCCAATGACACCACAAAATTTAACGATATGTTACCCTTGAGTGAGCAAAAGCCATTGTTGTGAAATGCTGCAAAATCCATGGTTGACAAAAATTTGTATTGGTTCTGGCTGGTATCAGCAAAGTTGAGTCTTGAAAGGCTTAGAATTTTTCATGTTCTGATCATTAAAAGGCAATTTACGAAAGAATAGGCTTTGTTTTCTGTATCTCCTGACATATCCCATAAGAACTTTATGGTTGACTAAGAAAGCCAACTTGAATGAAAACCTTACCAAAACTAATATTTCCAAAAACTCTTTAAAGGTTCCCTTCTATGAAATTCTAATTCTTGTTATTTTGTACATGATACTCATCTAAATTGAAAAATGACATCCGTTTGCAATGAATACGTATCTGAATATTTTTAAAATAATATTTCCCCCACGTATTCAGGCCTAAACGAGTCTGCTAAGCTCCGCCCCCTTTTAAACCCCCGAATTCTCGTTCTTCGAGCATGATTGACGTGTGACGTCACAAACCGACATCGCCGGTGCTTGTTTACAATATCTTGCATATATATACGCGTGCAAACTAACTTGCAGTTATATACCACCTCGAAAACCACCTCTAAATCGAAGTATGCCGCAACGTTGTGTCTTTGCAGGTTGCAGCAACATCACAAAGGAGGGTGCAAGTCTACATTTATTCCTCAAAGACCCAAATATTAGAAGAAAATGGACCTCAAAAGTGAAACTAACTCGCGTCAATTGGAAGGGGCCGAGTGACCGCAGTGTCCGTGTGTTCCGAGCACATTTGTGCGGAGGACTTCCTCGATAGTACGGGGCTGCATGCGGCGTTTGGCATCAAGAAGAGGCCGTCCCTGAAGCAAGATGCCATCCCCAAAATCAAACTTGATCTACGGTATCTATTGATCATATATCTATTGATCAACTATCACTGTACCTACACTAACTTAGTCTACCGGTACTTATTATTCATAGCAGCACAATGAAAACATGCAAGGTAACAGGAGAGCTAAGGGTTTTCTGGATATCAATGTTAGAATTTACTAGAAACAAAACGCTACCACCCCATGCACCAGTAAAACCCTACCCAAGCCGCGCCCAGGCCAGGCAGGGTCAGCAGGCGAACGACCGAACGGCACGGCGTGTACACCTGCGCACGTCGAGCTCACTGCCTCGATCAGCTATCAGCTCAGCCTCATCAGGACTGGGGCATTTTGCAAGCGCAAACAAGATTCATAATTGGTGGATATGCGTAAATTAAAATTTAATCGGCAATCTAATTATCAAAAGGAATTACTAGTTATAATTCCCAAGTCTCCCGTCGATATCTTCTCCGTTATTGAAATCAGGGACGTCTCTGTCATATAATCAGAATCCGACATGTCTGGTTCAAACAAATACGGCCGTGCCCCTAATTCCTCTTTTATTTCTTCTGTCTGAAGAAGATGTTATCGTTCGTTGATAAAGGATTTAAAAAAAAACTAAAATGAAGGGCTGTAATGGCACGAAGTCGAAGCTAGGATCTACACGAAGTTCAATAGCCTACACACACACTTTCAGCTTGCGTGGAGTCAAGCATTCTGAGTGTGACGTCACATGACGTCATCGATCGCTGGACCGATTTTCCAAAATTTTTAGGGGCGTTCCCAATTAATTTTTTATTTTCAAGTTTACAGATTAATGAATGGAATTCAGGTAAAATGGTTGACAGATCTGGATTCACAGTAGAAAAGTCTACTACTTGAAGTTCCTTTGTAATTCCATAAAACGGAACCTTTAAATTAGTGAATTGTTCACTGAAGCATAAAAACAATGATGAGATACATAAGAACATACAGAAAACAGAACCTCTTCTTTTACAAATTGTCTATTATTAATAAATATATTCAAATTCATAGGCCTTTTCATGACTCTCAACTTTGCTGATACCAGCTAGAACAGATAGCAATTCTTGTCAAGTCCTGATTTTGCATCTTTTCACAAAAGTGTCCTTCGCTCACTGGAGTGTGAAATATCGCCCGATCTTTAGGTGTCATATGATAGAAGAGGCCTAAGCTATCCACAGGTATGAAATTTTTCTTCCAATATTTTGAAATATTTATTTGGGGAGACCTTTTCTGACTAACTTTTTTTTTCTGGGACGCACTGTATATGAGAAGACCATGGTCATACAGAATGAGGAGAGGGGTCATCATATTTACTAAAGGGAAGGTGATCACATTTCGTTTGAAAACAGTTGTCGTCATAATTATCACTATCGTCGTCATCATCGTCATCGCCCTCAACGGCATCACCATCCTAAATTTCAATAGACCAATCTTGCATCAGTTTTTAACATGTCTCAAATACCAATTTCACTTTGTTGTATTTCTGTTGTATATACATAGTTGCCTTTGTACTCTACTGTTTGCAAATAATATTATCAAATGAGAATTTCGCAAATATCAGATCAACCATTTTACATACGGGATACGATGTAAACATTCCGATTAACAGTGTTTTGTAATTATGCTAATCAGGTGGAGAGTGGAAACTTTGAGATCATGTTTGACGGTCAAATATACCGTGTCATCTTATCCACCTTCACGGAGGTCGAGCTCAAGCCTCCGACTGAGAAACCATCGACCACGGGGGAAGACAACATGTCGATGATCATCGGAGCTGTTGGTGGATCAATCGGCATCCTTGTCATCGTTATGTGTATTGTGGTCTTCGTAAGTATATCACTCTGTTAACGTTTAAGCATAAATGAATCGATACTGTTCTGAATAACTTATCTTCAGTGCAAAAGGGTTTGTGAAGCTTATGAATGTGTTCAATTTGTGTAAAAATTGTACTCCTTCGTGATATTAAAACTAGTCTCAAATTGTTTCCCCCCCCCCTTTTTTTTTCATTCTGTATAGTTGTATTTGTACTCCAAGAGGAAAGGAAGAAAAAGAGGAAAAGGAGGCAATGCCAATGTTCCGCTTCATCTTCAGGTAAGAATATATTATCCTTGTCAATGTATCGTATATATTGAAAGAGCTTTGGTAGAGTTTATGTGTCAAATAAGATATCCATTTATCAAAACTTACAGAAAAACACCTGAACGCGGACAAAATGTCTTCATAGTAATTCAAAATTGGAGATTTCACGTTGCCCGTGGAGAGATCGAGGGCTCAGGGCTCGAACACCTCAACATCTTTTTCTTATCGAGCAATATTTACTGACACCCAAGCATTGGACCCTATGATATTGGGCACTTCACTCAATTCGACTACTCATTTTTTTATCATTTTACAGCACCTTTTTCATTTCTTTAAAAACAATAACAGAAAGCAAAAAGATTGTTGAAAATGAATACGTACTGAAAAATTGAATACATTAGATTTATCGATTGTTTTGTTTATTTGTATCTTACAGCAATTTGATTCGGCCACCCCGCCCGAATCGCCCGTCAGTAGGTCCGAGCGATCACAAACAGTTCCTGCTCATTACCGATTCAAGAACCCATACATATAAACTAAAGGGGAAACGAATCCAGAACCTGCAAGCTCAAGAGTTCTTTTTGTACGGAGTGTGATGTTTTGTTTGTTTACGTATACCTCAGAGGATCTACCATTTCATTTACATGATATGTAAAATTTTGAAATCAAGAATGTAAATACATCTAAATCTGTAACGGGCATGCAGCAGCATCGATATATGGCAGCCTCATTGGAATAATTATTGTTCACGTGAGTAGTTGATTCTTGTTTACAAATTGAAAAATGAAAACCTTTTAACAGAGTTTTGTATGTCCTCAATGAAAAACCTAGTGTTTCATGGAATGATGGACCGATAGATAACATTGTTTCAAACAGCTAAATGTAGACTTGGGAAAATAAATGGAAATAGATCTATAGAAGTAAAAGAGAGAATAATAGGCACATAATGAATACATGTTTTTCATACACTCACATATAAAATTATGTTTTATTAACTTTGTAGACCCCACTTACATATTATTATCTTAATTGATTTAATAGAAATACTACTTCGAAACGTAAATATATAGATAACCCGACCTTGCCTTTTGTGAAATGTTATATTCATATTCTAGTTCAATGTAAGTTACCATCTTTCTTTCTCTTTATTTCAAAAGTTTAAAGTTTAAAGATTTAAATCAAAATTTGTGTTAATCTGCTTGTAAAAACGTTTTGTTTCGACGGAGGAAAATACTGAAATATATAACATACGTGAAATGATTCAGTACTGTAAGAATTTTTGATGGAGATATTGCAATCTCACTTTGTTCTCTTTTAGGAAGATTATTGAATTCTTAGAAGGGGAAAGAAAATTATCTTTTGCAAATCTATTGTAATTTGTTTTTTACTTAAATGATACAAGTTATACTAAATACATTTTTTTTAAATGTATATATCCTGTACTATGTGTCGGATAAAGTCAAGGGCAGTGCTATGGAATGTTTTGAATGAGATGTATGTATGGTGTGTATGATCAAATTTGTTCATAATTTTTCTGAGAATTTTTTGACAAGCACAAACAAATCCCCATATCTTTCATTTCTTTAAAATAGGTATTGAAAAGGGATTTTTCAGACTGCCGACAACAGTAATGTCTTCCATACAGATATTTTTGGAGGGAGAGGGGGCTGTCACAGCCTTTTGCGTTGTCCCCATATATACACGCAAAATGTCCGAAAACTCTGTTGAAGGTACTATGTCGCTATTAGATAAATATGTTTATTGCTGGACAAGAAAGTTGTTGTTTTGTTATTAATTTTTTTAATACAGGTTAACATAGGCTTTCGTCACGCAGTATATGGCTTTTTAAGTCAAATGTAATGTTTTGCATATTATTATTTTTTTTGTCAGTCTTGCTGGTCAAGATGATAATTGGTTCTAACTTCAGAACTGGTTTTACAGTTGCCTATAATTTCAGTAGATATCGATAAAAAAAAAATTAAAAAAATAACCATAAGATAAGTATGTGCATACACTGATGAATGTATTGTCTAGTTTATAAATTTATACCTTGATGAAAATTGGAAGGAAAAGTGGTACGACAGACATGCTTGGCATTATTCAGTTTAGGCCCTTTTAATGTACCTTTAAGACAAACGAAAGAGCTTAAAATAATATTTTCCTTACTTTGGGGTATTCAGAATGATCTGAGAATCAAAAAGTAAAGAATAAATTATGCTTTTAATCGCAGTGCTCTCTGGTCGAATTGTAGTTATATGTGATATGGGGAGAGGGGGTTTTGTTAAAGATCAACACAGTTAAAGATCAAAATAGTCAAGAGCGAAAGGAAATGAGATATAGCAAAAAGGGGTTGTGGTAAAGTGATTGACAACAGAGAGAGAGAGAGAGAGAGAGAGAGAGAGAGAGTGAGCGGGAGAGATGAGCAGAGAGACAGAGAGAAAGTGACATGAGAGATACAGGATACAGAGACGGTGTGTTGCTAGCCCCATCCCCATTGTCAAAATTTTCTATATATGAAAAATTTGCCCACAATAATTTGAGATTTGCAGACATAAAAAGGGATGGGTGTAACACATACGCACCCTCGCACACAACACATCTTGAGTGACACCTTAGAGAGGTTGGTATGGAGAATATGGAGAATGGAAGGAAAAATGAAAAAGTCAACTGTAATTAAAAAAAGAAGTTGTTCGGTATTGAGAAAGAAAGTATCTAAAATAAAAATGTAATATCCAAAACGAACAGGTAACACAATCGCGAGGAAGGGGAAGTTGGTATTAAAGACACGATTTGTACATTTTTTCTAGTGTACAACAATCCCTTCCGCCTATTAGCTATGATGGGGAAAGGAAATATTCGATCATTTTAATGTCTGCATTATCACCTCGATAAACACAAATCTTGAATTCATTCCTACACTGGGGTCATAAGATTATACTAACAAGGAGAGAACATAATACTGCTCCGACAAAAAGGCTAAAGTCATATTGAGTAATGGGGTTCCATGCTGAAAAGACCAAAATTCATTTTATTTCCCGGATGCACCTTCGAATTTTATTCTAGATCTGTTACCCCCAAGCACCCCCATTTTCATATATTTTATATCGCAGACAGTGGCGTAGCGTTGGTTCAAACCATTGTGGGGCCACTGGGGACATAGGAGGGGCACCACTATATAGGTGAATATGCGAGAGAACAAGGCCGCCGATTGGCTGAGGGCGTATAACATCTTCTTTTCTTTCACGTCCCATTCCCCCCCCCCCCTCTCCCCCCCCCCCCCTCCCCCCGCCCCCTGTCCTTTTTTGCCATTCGATTGAAGGAGGGGCATATCCCCTTGTAGAGAATTCAGTGTGCTAAGAAAATAGCAATATTGATTTTGTTTATTTATCACGGATCATATTGACACATTCAAGATTACGGCGGTGCGTGTGAGACGATAAAAAGGAAACTCACATTCGAGAAGCAATATCTTAAAAAATAAGCAAAATCCCTGAAATATATCATAATGATATAATAGTTTATGAGTCTTATTTAGTTTGATAGGCTGCTCACCAAAATGAAATCATGGGAGCACTGACTATTTTTTAAAAGCATGTCCAAATCGACTTTGCCCAAGTTTGGGCTGAATGGTGTCAGGAGTCCCTTTCATTTTTATTGTTGTTGTTGTAAGTATATTCAACTGGAATGTAATCCATCCAACCAACCTTGGGTTGACTATCCATTTCATTCAAAACTTTGGCAGGGGAAAATTTGACATGAATCAGGAAAAATGTTACTCTTCTGAGCGCTATCCATCGTCGGATTTTATTGCTCAATCTGTCAAATTAGAGGAAACATGATAGGCCACAATATGAGTATCTATATGTATTGATTGCAACAATATTTAGGGTTGAATCTGGGTTTCCTTTTTATTGACTCGCACTGTGCAGCAGCAGCAACAACAACAACATTTTCCATGTATTAAAAGGTAATAAAGATATCCTGGGGACTGCAATGCATAGATTCGGAAGTACCTGCGAATTCTATCAATCAATTAAAATCCAGCTCTCTGATTGGTCCAAAGTTCAGCGCTGTATTACTCTCCCGGCCCCCGGCCCGTACTATGCGTTGACAACATAAATAACACGCAGATTTGCACTGCATGCATGCACCGCGTATACGCGCATATATCATGTGTATGTACAAAGCTAACGCGACGCCTGTAGTTTTGAATGCTATATATTCCTCATTGCATTGCATATCACTATCAGCCCGGCCCGGCCCGGTTAATCATTAGGCTTAGCCCCTAGCCTTAGCTGATGATTTGTCGCCATATTATCAATAAATTACCTAACCAGATCGGAAAGCCCATTTTTAAAAGCTTCATCTGACGGATCTGCAGAGCCAGAGACTTTTGCAATGTTGCAACGTAAAAGAAGAAAACGAACGATCATAACTCCGGAGCAGTTGCTAAAATTGGAGGAGCTTTACAAACAGGAGCAATGGCCAGGCAGGGATAAGAAAGAGGAGCTTGCTAAGGAAATCGAGATGTCCACACATTTTGTCAATATTTGGTTTCAGAACAAACGTTCGAGAGTGAAAAAGCTAGCACAGGAGGAAGAAGAAATGAAGGCAATGAAGAGCAGGGTACAGGAGTCTTCGCATTGTGATAAGAAAGTTCTCCTAGCACCAAAACGCAGCAATCCAAAATCTGACAATACAGCAGTAGCAACACGCCACCCCCCTTCGGTGATCTCGGCTCCCATTCAGAGCGTGATGCCATCTGTGGGAGGTTTGCCAATCTTCACCATCAACACAAAGAATGGATCTAGCCCTGCTTCATCTGCTTTAACGAGTTTGCCTCAACTTGCTGTTCCTCTCCTTCCACAGAATACAATTTTTGCAACAATACCACAGGCAGGTGGCCTGCAAGTGCAAAGTCAGGGTAAATTCAAAGACCAAGTTCACCCGACTCCTTCAACTAGACCTATAAACCTGAGGTCTACTCATCCATCAAAAAGATTAAAGTCTACCACTATGAAAACAGCTTTGTCACTTTCCTCATCATCATCTTTCAGCAATGCCACAGTAAGTATTATAGCAGGCTTCTATACTATATATATATATATATTTTTTTTTTTCCTGGGGGAGGGGGTATGTCGGGCACCTGCCTGGGTCCTGGGAGAGGCTTTACCTCTTGGAATCAAATGCTGAGGTGTATCTTTTCACTCGAAAATTGTCTGAGAAGAGAAAAAAAGAAAAGATCCTTTTGATGTTTTGGGAATCCCTTTTCACTATATCATAATTTCTATAAAAAAATTGTTGTTGATTTTTAAAAATATTTATTTAGACCCTAATTATTTTATTTCATTCTATTATTTTTTTGGGGGGGGGGGTCCCTCAAAACTCTATGTTTTATGGGCCTGCCAAATGAAAGGCTCTTGGCTACATAATTTTTTGTTAATGATGCTGTAGATTTTACAGATGATTTTGCAGGTAGATCTAAGCTTTGTCTGGGTTTTTTATCTCAATTACATTTTACTGTCTCTTTTCCCTTCAGATACTGCCGAATGACCCACAGCAGTCTACACAACATCCAATCACCATAAACTCAACTCCAGTGACAGCCCATGATTCACCATGCAAACTCAGCACCTCTACCAGCACACAAGACACAACAAATGATGTTTCTGCCTCAACGCTTCTTCGCTGTTTGGTCCTCATGATGGCGCTGTCTGAACTGCCATGTTCCATCCCAAAAGAATCTAGCGAGTTTGACCTTGCAGTATGCGCTACTTTGTATGGAGTCAAACTAGCAAATGGCAGTATGCTAACCTACAACAAACAAGATGGTTTCTTTATTGACAAGATGGTAAGGAAGAGCAAGAAAGGGAAAAAGAAGAAAAGGCAAAAGGCAGGGAAGAAATAATAATTTTGGCAAAGGAACAAAACAGTTGTTGGATTCACAGTGGAAGTGAAAGGATGCATAATACTTACAGAGTGAAAAGTTATATAATTTAACTGTATTTTTGAAGAACTCGACTAGATTTGTAAAGTTTGCTGTTATGTATTATACCAGTATGTATTTTAAGTTTATGTATACAATGTATTTTGTTGATACAAATACCTATGATTGATAATTTAAATTGGCATAAATTGTCTACCGAACTATAAAATCTGTTATGACTCAATTCCCTTTCAGATATGAATGCTTTATAAACACAACGGGCAAAATGTGTGCAAGTTTGTGCTACATTGTGATCATTTCCACTTTTACTTCCACATTTATATGTATTTCATTTGTGATATTTCAAAAGGTTTGTGGCTCGAGTGCAAGATGAAGCACTAATGTCCCTTGGCAAGACACTTGTCTACATTTGTCACTCTCAACTCAAGGTGTTAAAAAGGCACCCGATAGGAACTTATCCTTGAAAGCTTTCAGCACCCAAGTGTAACGGGTCTTAACCAGGGTATAGTAAATGTAGTACCCTGCACACACCTTTGAGCATCCCCGGGGATAGATACATATATACAAACAGTATTAGCATTGAGTTCTCTTATTATTGTGAGAAGTGTTTCTACTGCTGTGGATGTGAGGCAAAGTTTTGTTTTTTTCCCACCGTAGAACTGTAACCATTTCTAGGTGATCCTATCTTTTAGCTGTAAACATGAAATTTGGTACCAAGTGCAATTTTAAGTGTCATTGTATACAGTGAGTACAATTGTCAAAAATTGGTTATAAACACGTCCTTTGAAAATACTGTGATCTGAGATGTAACTTTTCTTCCTAGTAAAAATTAATTCCCATTCCAATTTCATTCAAGATAATTACTTATTAGTATGTACTTTGTAGTAACATATTTGGTATTGTCATGGGCAGTATTATTTGTATTACTTTTTTCTCATGTATTTTTTTCTGTGGAATAAATACCCTTAATATTTCTTGTAATATATCACAGTAATTCAATTTTGTCAATTGGTTGGACATGCAATATCAACAGTGTTTTCACTGACGAAAAAGGAGACAAATCAAGAAGCATATAACTTATCAAACTTCATACTTTTTATTAGTATCATCATCATCTGCCATTGAGTGAAAAATGAACATGAATAATGCTTTTAGAAAGAGATTCATACTCATGACTGTATTTTAGAAGAACTCACATGATTTGGCCAATTATTTAGGCCTAGATATATTTTTTTTCTTTTGCCATAAAAATACAAAATGAACTGTGCATGCTTCCCAATATATATTCCTTAATTTCATAAGGACTCGATATCTGAATTTCATTCCACATATAAACTATACAACAAACTACCCTTCTTTCTGCGTAAATCCAACCACCAATTTATGTGCATTACTCATTTTTCTTTGTTAAAACTTTACATATCTACAATACTTCCTTACACAACTTGTCGTTTGTCTTTCACAACTACATGTATTTCAATTTCAAACAAGATTTTACACATATTACCAACAAAATAAAGTTTGTTTTGTTTCACATCAGGATCTATATGACAAGAAGATGGATATTAACCACATGATAACTTAGAACTGATGCAACTTCCATCACCAAAAGCAAATAACTTTCTGTCTCTGCATTTCAAATCATAATAAATTTTAAGACCTTACCTTATTTTATCTATAATAATGGGTACATATTGCTTTGAATGACCAATAATATCAGATACAGATTGTCTTAATTTTGTGTTGAAGGCAAATCTCATTTCTGTCTTTCATACTTGTAATTGATACAGAGGGAGGATATTGATATATTAAATGGGAAGATACATTAAAGGGTACAACACTTCAACAAACTGCACACTATAGCATTTGTTAATAAAATGTGTAATATTCATTGGTGAGAAATCACTTCAATCTATAAAATACCCTTTTCAAATCATATACTTATTCTATACAGAAATTCTTCATTTCATTGAAAGCAAACCAATATTCTGGAATCAACTATGTTGATCACTATCTATTGTAGTTATTCCTTATTGCAATTCTCTATCCAAGTTTGACAACAAAAAAGTCTACAGATTCAACAGAAATATAGAATTTTGGAAAAGAGTGGAAGGATAATAAAAGCATTTCAAAGTGAGCAGTTTTTATCATCTATCAGACTTCATTACTGAAAGAGAGCAAATATTTCATTTTCTTTTGAAGAATTCAGTCTTTCCCGCCCTGCAAATTTGCACACCATGATTCTGCTAAGGAATTGACTGAAAGTAAAATAATTCTTCCATTGTTTTAAGCAATATATCTGCAACACATAAAAATGCATCTGGTATACTTTATGAAGAGAACCAAATACCCTTAATAACCCATTAGCAATTGCAAAACTAATGTAGATATCCCATCATTACTGCACCATCTCCTTGTAACAAAAGCAGATACAACTGCCCCTGGAACTATGTGTATCCTTTTCTCATTTCAATGGCAAGTTTATTTCCCAATGTAAGTTTAGGATCCTATTTTTTTGAAGTGAAGAAGCTATGCAAACACAATCTATGAAACACATTGCAGAGGTAACTACTGCTACATATTTATAAGGTATTGTAATTTATGTAGGAAGTCAGGCTTGCAAGATTATAAGAATTCTCCATAGATCGATAATGTTTCTGCCAAACACATTCATACATTCAACAGGATGTTAACATGCAACAATACATTAACCAAGAAGGATTTAATGCATTTATACATATTTGTTTTGACTGATAATTTTTCTGACAGGCGATTTGTTGAAAGACGAATAGCTTTTTGAAGACAATGCACTAGAAGTGCACATCTACATATTTTGGAATTCTCAATTTTTAGATTTTAGTATTCAGGTTGAAAGATTATTTCAAAGATTCCTCCACTGTTTAGATATAAACTGGCATAATTGTAAGTACATCTAGTTCTGTGCATCACAGCAACCTGGTCATACTCCCCCAAAACTTCATAACTCTTCATTTATCATTCACATATCTAAATTGCCTTTGTGTGAGTGAAATTTCAGGCATAAAGCATGATCTGTTGGAAGATAATGTATCACCATTTGAGTGAAGAAAAAATACCGGTACATAAGTTCTGTGAGATATCTTATGGAAACAAAAAAGGAATATCAAAGAGATTGTGAGAGAGGTTGATGTTAGACGACGCTCCACTGCATGCATGACATGTCACGCCCTCCGGTTGAGATCAGTTTCGTGGATTCCTCGTTGAATACAACGCTAGTCACATGACTGCTGTGACCTTTGAATGAATTGCATTCAGCCTGCAAAATACAAAATGAAAATATGTTCATGTGTATTGAAGGTCATGGGGAAAGCATTAAATGTACTCAAGGCATCATTAGGCCTTGCTCATTTTTCCAGTCTAAACTTAATCATTCAAAATCTGACATTCTCACTTTTTAAGACCTTGTGAAATTCACTTTTTAATGAAGAAAAACAAAACATTCCCTACTTCTAACACAAAAGGGTTGTTTTTTTTTGGAATTCATTTAACAAAAGGGAAATTTATTTTCTGATTAAACCTTTCAGGACAGGAATTATTGAAGGGCTAAATTGATCACATTTTGTTCTACAAATTGGCTGCAATAATATTTTTCTTTTAGTGCTACATAGTTCTAATAAGGTGCTATGTCTCTGAACCCAATATACATGGTTAAAGATTTTGTCAAAAAGTTGAAAAAAATATGTCAATTTTGATAAAAAACAATAATTTTGAATATACCTCTCAATGTGTTGTCAATTTAAGGATTTCAAAGCTTATTCTCCTTTTTAAAATTCCTGGCATCAAGCACAATATGGTCATGCAACAAAAATGGACATCGTGTGTGCAGAAATTTTTGCTTTTTCTACTCATGCATCTGGTATATTTTTTAGAGCTCTGAATCAAAAGTTACTGAGGCAAACAACAAAATGTGGTCAATTGTCTCAAAAGGGTCAAAAAGTTCACTGAGTAGAGAACCTGGGACTTACCTTGGGATGATTAACTGGGTAGCGGAAGAGATTGATCTTTCCAAAGTCATCTCCTGTGGCCAAGATGTTCCCATTGGATGACCGAGTTACGGTATTGATGTCTGTACCATCGCTGCCTTCTGGCCAGATTCCTGAATGACAAGATCAAAAGGGAGTGGTTTACAAGAAGTCTGCACAAGATTAAGATTTTGCCAACAATCACTAGATGGATGATTTCATGCTGAACATTGTGTTTCAAATCAAACGATTTGGTAGCGATTAAAATAAGATGTCATCATCTGGATTCCCACATGATGATTCTGCCATGATAAGGAAGATATTTAAGCTATACGGTTTTGAGCATTTCACAATCTTTATGACATTTCAAAGCATTTAACTAATTAGTTTTGTATACATGTGCATTCTGGCAGGAACCAGAAGGAATTTCATACAAAGCTTTTAATAAAAGAAATAGATTGCAATACATACCACAGACAGGGTATCCCAAGACGCCAGTGAACGTGGCCCACTCCACATCCCTCGTCTCTTTGCTGATGACGATCTGCTTGCATGTAGCTGCATCCCAGAAGAGTAGCTCATAGTCTCCAGAGTTGGACTGTAGCTTGGTGGAGTCAGCAGACCAATCAATGTGCGTCACAAAGCTAGAGTGACCCTGGAAAGGATAAAATGAAATGATGATGATGATGATGATGAAGGTGATCACTCATATTCATTGTCCGTTTGTTCCCCTATGTACTATTTTGCAAAGTTCCAGTGTTTTGCACATTTGTCTCTCTTTCTATCATTGAATGTCACTTGCTAACTCCCTTTTCCTCTCTCACTCTCCCCCCCTTTTTTTGGTTGCTCTCTCTCTCTCCTCACTCTCTCCTCTCTCCTCTCCTCTCTCCTTTCCTCTCTCCCTTTCTCCTTCCCTCCCCTCCATCATATTTCAAATTTGCTTTCTATCTCTTTAATATCTCTCTTCCTCTCCCTCTCTTTCTCACAACTCACTTAACCCCCTCTTTCTCTTTCTCACAGCTTTTGTTCATTTCTGCAGCACTCGACTTGAATCAATTTTAACTTTCAATGAACATTTTAACGTCAAATTCATCATCCAATAAAAACAAAATTTGTATACCAATGATACACAGTTACATGACTTTCTCCATGGTATAACAATTCACATTAGCGAATTCATTCAAGAGGGTTCTGAATTACATCTTGCCTGGATATGACATGAAAGGTGGAACACTTACAGAGCATCTCCCCACTTTGGAGTACTTCTTGCCGTCTTCCGTCACTGAATAAATATAGATGTAGTTGTCATGGGAAGCCACTGCTAAGTAATTTCCATCTGAGGTAGGGGCGGGGAGAAGAAATCAATATATTTTGCCAGTTATGATGACACATGACATGACAATCTGGTAATGAATGCTATGAACACCATAAGAAAAGCATGTTGTACTATATAAAGCATGGTGAGCTTGGTGTAGCAACGTCATTATTAGCAAGGTATTGCTCACAAACAAAGAGAATGATTTTTTTTTTCAACAGACATTCCTTGCATGTAACAGAAAACTGTGGATATTTCTTACCCAGATGATATTGTAATCTGACATTGCAACAATTTCAATAATGGATGCATAACAAATGAAAACTTTGTAATCTGATATCAAGGAATATACATGGTTCAAACTACTGTAAAAGTGGAAATTTTCACATGATTAATTTTTCGTGCTTGGTCAAGTTCGCCAATGCACTAGACTCATGGGCAAAAGAATACATAAACAAAAATATTTGCGTGTTCTTATTTTCACCAAAATTTCATGTTGCACGAAATGCGTGAAAATTTCCACACCACGAAATATTCCATGTTTACAAGTATATAAACCATATGCTAAGGCCCCTAAACTAGCATCCATGCATTATTTAAAGTAAGGAGGAGATTAGTTCACAGTTCAGCTACCCAGCACCCAAGCAAGCCCGGAAGAGTGAAGGGATCAAACGACAAACATGACAACATATCTCCATTTTGACATACCTGGGGAATATCTGATGATATCATGTTGCTCCTTTCCATCTGTATGTACAGTGATTAGATCTTGGCTGTCTACGTCTAGGGCTACCCATCGTCCACTGGTCATTCCTATGGCAACCACTGCCCCAGAAGGATGGAATCCAGCTGACTGACATCCATCCTACAAGATAATACAATTACATAACAGAATCAAATACAAATCCTTATGTCTAAAATCCCTTTTTAGATCATAATCTCTTTCCACAAAGGTATTCAATCAGCAATATCTGTGAAAAATTACATTCAGCACAAATACTAGTATATTCATATCAAGACCTCCATAATTAGCACTCTGAAGTTGAACAATTCCTCACAAAAAGAGAAGAGACAGGAATAGAACATGAAATCCAAAATGATTTACAAAATGAAAGGTATTGAATTGTTTTGAAAATTTCTTTTTAAACCTCCATCCCATTAGAATATAATGGGAAATCTAATTATATCATTAAGAAAAGAGACAAACTAGAAGAAAAGAGCCTCAATCTTTGATGTATAGACATAGCATGTTTCAATGAAAGAAACCCCTTCAGCCAATCAAAGTTTGAGCCATACCATATTATAAATAAATGATTCCTGATCAGTGACTGTATAAAGTTGTAGCTACAAATTCAAATGTAAAGCCTGTGAGACGCAAATGACATAACAATAATTCCACTGACCTCCATGACCTTGTTCCACAATGGTTTGTGCTGTTCATGGTCCCACATGATGATATTCTTGTCATAGCCACATGTCAAGAAGAGACCTTGGGTTGGATGTAAGGCTAGACCCCATAGCTCCTCTGTATGGGCCTACAAAGAACACACAATAAACACAAGTAGTATCATAATTTAGTAGAAAGATATCTTTAAGGTTTTTAGTTTACATTATCAAGTCAATGACTCAGATTTTATATTAGTAATGATATGAGTATTCTAAAAAAAATATTTTCATGTTTTCATATAGCTTGTTTCATATGGTGACTGTCCTGGGGAGGCCAACTGGACTAATCTGGATTGTTTATCTACATGTAAGTGTGTGGACTTCAGGTTAATGTAATTGAAAGTTCTTTTCTGGAGTTAGGGATTATATTTCATAATGCTAATGTCAGTGCAATGAATGCCTATTTTTTCCCTTACAAATATCTCATCTAAATGAGTTTAAGCCAAACATGCCTACGGGCATGTTTTGCAAAACCTTTCCTCATTTACTTACAAATTTCTCTATAATATTAATCATTTTATCACACAATGTGACATAAGCATATTTTTTCAAGGAATGATAAATCAGCCTCAGCTTACTGTCTCTAACAATAGCATTCGTGAAAAATAGCTTCACAAAGAATGATAAACTAGTCTTACCTGAACCAGTGTGGTGAACTCTCCTCCAATATCTCCACTGATGATGGCATTCCTGGTTGTTCCGACATAGAAGTTCTCTCCCTTGCCTTTACACAGAGTCCTCACTGGACCGGTAGCCTCAGGAACCTAGATGAGGTCAGATTTAAGGGAATGTCAAACATAAAGGTGAGAACTTTAGTTGGAACTCTCAATAGGTTCTTTCTAGAAAGATAAAATGCAATAGCAAACCATAGAATTTGATTTAGGCACTACTCAACTACAAGAGAAGAATCTAAATGTACCTTCAAAATAATGTAAGAGACATTCACAGAGTAACAAAACAAAAAGATTTAATTTAAAATGAAGTAACTCTCCAAACAACACACTTTGCAAAATAATATTTATTTACATATTTATAGAAATATTTCACCTATATGTCTGTGAACTTCATACTACTTTTAGTGTATAGATAATTGAATTCATTTCTCAAATCAGATTACTTGTACATTAAATGAAACCATAAACCTTGAGTCATGACTTATAATGAAAACTAATTTGATGAGAGACATCAAATTATTCAGTGTGAGACACAGATGCTGAAAAGGATGCAAGGACAAGTCTAAGGAAGAGAAACTTTAACATTTAGAGAATAATTTAAAGATCATCGGTAAGTTACAGAAAAACTACAGTAAGGAAATATGAGACTGGCAGTCAGACTATATAAAGGAGTTGTTTAGATTTGTTGCTGCCAATTCAAATAAAATGTAAAGTGATTAAAACATAACTTCAATGGAAACTACAAGTATCATGATGATTAATCAGCTATCGGTACTATCGTAGATCAATAATCACTGGAATTATGCCGTACTATCCCATTTAATCAATAAAGCCCTTCCAGAGAAATAAGTACTATTGCCTTGATTTACAAATAATAGGATATTAAAGGCAGGGAAACAGAAAACACAATACCAAGCTAGGCATGATTAAAAGAAATCTTGAGTACTAGAAATCAATTTTTTCAAAGAATTCAACAAAATGTATACTATAAAGTTCATGATATCTTGCAAACAACTTTGCTATTAAATAGCTCAGTAGCAAGCACAGAAAAACAAAGAAATCAGGTTAATCATGTTGCCTGTAGAATGTTCAAATATATCTAGTTTCACTTTCAGTATATGCCATTTTCAGTATTTTCATCTTCATTTTTGCCTGTACAGACAACTCATTAACCTCACAAAAATTGAAGACTTTTATCAACAGCCTCTCTCTCTCAAAATGCAGTTTCCTTGACAAAACTCAAGGTTACTTTCCAGAAACAGAAGAGGACAGAATGCATGGAGGAAAAGTCTAACCTGAGTGGTTTCACTCTGTTGGTAGTCTGATGTCCACAGAACTATCTTCTTATCCTTGCCTCCTCCTGACAGAATCTGACCATCGTTCATGACACACAGAGAGAAAATACCGCCCTCGTGTGCTCCGATAATAGCTTGGGATATACGTGTATTGCCTGCAGAGTACAAGAGATAAAGCATAAAATATATAAACAGAGGAAAATAGTTCCTGAATTAAATAAAAACATAAATAACCAATAAAAGCAATTTGACATTCAATAGCTGCATGACAAATTTACTTCATAACTCTTTCACATCTTCATATTTTTACTTTTATAGTGGTAAGATATCAACCTCGAAATGTTTTTTAAATGGTTCTAAAAAAAGAAAAACCTAACGATACTTTTTTTTTTTGTCAAAGATTTCTGCGAAATGTAATTTGCAGACCAAGTAATCTGAATCTTCCTCCATACTAAACATATTTCAGGTTCACATCCTGTCATTAATTAAACACATTTTCTAAAAATATGCCATCCAAGTTTAACTGCAAATATAAGTATTCTAACTTACCCTTTCCCCAGATGTACATATTTCCATTGGAGTCTCCAGTAATCACATCACCATTGCCAGCAAATGCAAGACTCAGCATGAACTTGGGCTTCTCATATTTCTAGAACAGGAACAAAAGTAGAACAAGGACAAGGTCAATTTTATTTCTTAAATTGTGGTAGAACAGGTTTCCAAATGCCTCTCCCAAATGCAATTACCATGAATTAATCTTTTTATTATTTATTATTTTTCATGAATGTTTTAATTCATCATAACTGCAACCTGAGATCAATGCCAAGTCCCAAAGTACTTAGAGGCAACACATAATTTTGAAGTAAATATGTATTTACTGCCCCAAATGCCCTTCTCAAAGTGACAAAGCCTAAGAGTACTTTGGCTATACCCATATGCTATCTGTTTGGCTTTTGTGCCACTCCCATTGGCAAAAATGGTCTGCCCCTAAAATTAGACAGTAGCTAAGGCCTTAGACAGCAGCTAAGGCCTGCAATTAGAAAAATTGGTTTAAAATAAACAGATATTTTAATCCTACCTCGAAGATACCAGACTTCTTGACAAGTTTGCCACTGTTGGTGTTCCAGAAGTGAATATGACCTTTTCCTAGGGTGATGATCTGTTCATCATTCATGGGGTGGAATTCACAGGCGAGGACAGGGTCTTGAGAACTCTGAGAAGCAAAGAAAGATGTTGGGAGAATAAAACCAATGTTATATATGATAACATACTAAAAGATTGATTACAAAAACAGAAATTATAATCCCTTTGCAGTCTCCTATAAAGCACTTTACTTTATGTCTTGTTCGAAATACACTTCTTTTACCACATGAAGAGTACATATTATATTCAACTTTAATCATGCCAGTGTGCTATAAAGTAATCAAAATAAAAACAGTTGTCTTTCAAGCATACATACAATATAAATTTAATTTATCTTTTGCAAGTGACATAATTCATATTTTTATGAACAGAACCCACATTTTACCAGACAACAGTTCAATAATATGTGCATCAAATAATCTTTGCTAATTGGCCCATATCTCCAAGCTTCACGACAATTCATTGTATTAACAAGCCTGTATCACCTTGATGTGCAATTAATCATTCCATCATTGAAGGTCAATTTATTGAATAGCAAACAATTTTGGTATACCTTTGTGTCGGAAAGCTTCTTCTCCTTCTTCCAGTCCCACACAGAGAGAACATGTTCATTGGATTCATCCACAGCTGCTAGGTGTACACCTACATTCTGTATAAAGCAAATCAAACAACACATTTACATTACCAAAATATCCAATACAATTCAATTCAGAATTTATTGGTCATGCACAAAAATAAAGATACTTAGGAATAAAAGTTATTTTAAGCCAAATCTAAGATTTTAGACTTTAATAAAGGAATGGCTTTTTGTTTGATAATCATTATAGGATTTGTGTTACATATCATAATACACAACATTTAATTTTTATGATAAGGACATCCAAACAATTGACATTATTTATTTAGAAAGCAGGAAGTGATGCAGGAAATCACATGATGCGCCATAAAGATATATACAAATGTTGTAACACTACCTTTATCATAGGCAATTACAACACATATAAATAAAGTAAACAATGCAGTCTAAAGGAGAGTACATCTGGAGAAAAAAGTGAGACTGTGATCTTAATCTTACCACTTTAGAGAAACTGAGTGAGCAGACAGCCCTGTCAAAGAACCCAAGCCCTAAGACATGAAGGGTTTCCATGGTAATAGAGTTCCAGATCCTCACATGGGGCTAAAATGAAGAAGAAAATTAAACAAAAAATTCATTGAGCGATTTTTGGATCACAAATTAGCAACATGGCTACATTCTCTAAACCCATCCGTCTCCTGACCATTGGCATAAAATCTCTCAATTCCTCTCTTTCATTCTTTTTTTTTTTTGTTTTTTGTCTCTCTGTCTTTCACAATCTCCACTTTGAGTGATTTGCACATTTCAATATCTTTGAATATTTCAATATCTTTGAATCTAAGAAAAGACTTATCAACATCATGAATCAAATGATTTTTCTTAACCCTGTCAATAAATTAAAAATGAAATGAAATATGCCATAACCAAAACTTTCCCACTTTAAACATGTTGCAATTTTCACAATGTATATGGTGATTTAAGATGACAGCAATGACACTCACCTTTCCCTCATCTGGATCATGCCCTGCTACTTGTCCTGTTGCTATGGTTACACTGTCAGGATGTACAGCAATACTGTGAAGTGAAATAACAAAATTGGGTTACTAATTACAATGCAAAATATATCTATAAAGATGTGCTTGAATAAGAAATGCAAAAAACATCTCATTTGATGGGGAATAAAGTATAATGCTATTTTTCCAATGTTGAGATATGATCATGAAATTAAATGAAGCTCTCACTTTAAAAAATGACACTTTGTATGACACTACAGACCATCTAATATTCATTACACCATTTATCAAATCCTCACTTGTTCCAGAGTATTTCTTTCAATGATGTAACCTCTATTATACGTTGGTACATTTACACACTGTTTAATGTACACACTAATTTGACTAATAACCCCATTACTAGCACCTAGTTTTCATTATGTGACAACTATTGAAAGCGAACCACTATCAAAGCTACCAGCACAAATCAATTTTTCGTGTAATAAACATTAAGTGCTTCAGACTGTACTTGAAAATATGGTTCACATTGCAAAAACATTTAACCAACAACGTGATAAATACTTTGAGTGATGAACACGTTCTTTCTCATCTTTCATGCTTTGCCAAATCAAATAAAACATGATTTACAAGACAATTATGTGTTTTGTATGTCATTTGCTGTGTGCATAGCATCATTTTGGGGTCATATAAATCATACCTTAACTAAATCTACAAACACTGTGACAATGATTTAATAAGCGCAAATAACTTTTAAACAATCACAACATAGTTTATATATCAATCTTAATATGTGGCACTGATTACCTACTTCCCTTTTATTTGACATGTTCTACATATTCTATTTTTGTCAGCGAAGTGCAGTCCTAGATTTCAAGCAAATCAAGGCTTGAGTAAATGATGCACTTCTCTGCATTGTTTGTGTTTTTATGGAATATCACGTCTTTTTGAAGTGGAATACAGTCAATGAACTGAAATACAAACAAAACTGAAAGGAATGCAGAATAGTATGGTTCATTTACATTATGATGGGAGTTCCATATAAATACGCACTGAGCAGTTTTTGATCATTAGGTTGCTTACGTCGGCTCAATCTGTGCTCCAATCTCTGCTCCACAAGGCACTAACAAGTGCCTTGCAGAGAGGACGATTTCCTGGGTTTTTTTTAAAGATATTGTCTGTTAGAATACAGTGGGTATGTTGATTTAGTTTTATCCCAACTGATCTGCAGTACTTGCAACTACATAATTCTTGTGATTATACTCTCTTCCTGAACAAACAAGATAAGCACTTCAACCCAGTATTATCATGGCATATTGTTTTCTCTGTGTACAAGAAAGACTCAGCTTTTACACATATTCTATCAAAATATTTTGAAAGATATCATTCAATTGCATTATGTCTTGTGATTAATATGTTAGGTATCTTTGAAGTTTGTATTTTCCATATAATTTACCAGAACTGAAGATTACAATGCAAAGAAAGCCTTGAGAACTCACCTCTTGACATCATCATTATGGCCCAGGTAGTGCCTCTGATTTTGTTCTTCTACATTGTAGAGGACAACGACCGCTGCCATGAAGTAGACAATCTCACCTGTTGGCAGGAGGTACAGGTTGCAACGACAGTCTCGACCACGGTATCCATAGCTAAGAAGTATAGTGGTCAAGGCATAGCAACAAAATTGTTGTCTAAGGGATGAAATCATCTACTTTCCTGCATATGCAGTTCATCCCATATTGATACATGTATTGTCTAAATAGAAACATTTTGATTCCAGTCATTCTGGAGAATGATCGTGTGGGTCAGTATACATTGTACATGAACTGTTACATTAACTGTTACATTAAAAAAAAGAGACATATTCTTGTACCACATTGATTAACCATTCCTATTTGATTTCATGACTGCAAAATACACAGCATCGGCATATATCTATCATGTCGCTATACTGATGTTGTATGAGAATGATCAATAAGGGCATTTTGTTTAAAATAATAAATACCTCTAATAGCACTCTCACTGGGGTAACCTCACTAGTCATAAGGACCACTTTATATTCATAAGGACCACTATTCATAACTACTCATAAGGGCCGCTATTCATAGCGCGTGTTAAATGAATAGCGGTTTTCTATGAATAGCGGTTCTTATGAACAGCAAGCGGACCCGTTCTCATTTACAAGGGCATAAAATCAACACTTGCGACTGTATGTGAAAGATTTATTGCGTGCTAAATATAATCTAATGTGTTAGTTAAATATAAAAAGCCATAAATCACAAAGAATTATACCATAAGCCCTACAATCCATCATTCTTAAATTCTTAATCTTCCCTTTTAAGCACACTGGCTAAGCCCAGGCCATTTATCTCAATATCATCTTCACATCAAACCATAATCCTGTCTTATTAACTTCAAGCATCATTAATCTGTCAATGTGTACGATGCATGACCGAGTCTAAACATTCACAGTAATATTGAAGTTATGAGACAGATTCTGGTTTTATCTTCTCATTACAACATTTCCAAGTGAACATTATTGAATGTGCACATTTCTAGTTCATCTGCTGATTTTAGACACAGACAAAATGCTTTTTGAGCGTACTTCGGTACTCCTAAGTTAATCGAAGATGTATAAAATGCATTTTGTTTTAATATATTTTAACATGAATGCATCTTTTTTAAAGGTTTTAAATACAACTTAATGTAACTGTCCACCCATTCTGATTAAAAGACAGTCAATATATAATATCAGTTGATTTACATAGTTCTATATAATCAAGGTTGCACATTCACTTGAATAAGCAAATCCAACTGAAAATGCATCTCAGGCACAACACAATTCCAGTTGATTAGACTGCAACCCTCAGCTGGTCATATGATATTCATAATAGCTTTATTCCCTAATAGACAAACGTGGGCTCTGGACGAGAGTTGTCAGAGTAATCAAGTGTACGGTGGATTATGTTAATGGATTCCACTGACCGTCATGAGGACATGGGCAGGTTATTTATTGAGAGGTTTCCATATTCCCCATTCGGTAATTGGAAATTTGCAAAGTGGGTTTAGAAGTGAAGGGAACAACCTACGTGGCTATTCATTGCTAATACCATATGGATTGCACAATATCTGTTTCAGTACATGTAATTTGTTTAGTTCAATATCTTAACAAAAAATACAGTAGATATAAAGTAAACCAGTATTGAATATAAGCAGCTTTATATCAATAATGTTCATTAAAGTGATCTAATTCAGACACACTAAATAATCAATGCAACTACAAGACCCAAAATGTAGGCCATAATACACCTTCAAATCAGTGATATACTTTAAAATGCGGTGTGAAAAGTAGCCTTCAAGAACTCATTTGTATTAGATTTTAAAAGATAAGAATATAATCTGATACCATGTGAATACAAAACTGTACAAATCCTAAATCTAGCCATTGAAGGGTTATCTTGACCACTGTAGTCTGAGTAGTAAATCTACATGGCACACGGGGAAAGAGGAAAGTGTGGAGTCTAGTCATCATGCAAAAGCATAAGCACATGCATGAAGAAAAGCGAGTAAGCCTATCCTGTACATGTATTCATGCTGTTCTTGGGACACAGGTATGCCATGAACTGCCCTATCACTTCATTCATCCCAACCAACATGGCATCATAATTCAATTTAATATTCTGAATATAAGATTATGAGGAAGTGAATGTATTTCTCAAGGTGGTATCTTTCTTTATTGGATTATTGCAACTGAAGATAATACACCAGGGGAGCGTTTCATGAAAGGATTTGTCGGATATTTTTTCCAACAAGTGTTATAAGCTACTGAAATCCTTGCATCTGATTGGCTGAGAGCAAATTTGTCAGTAAAAATCACTGACAAAATGCTTGATGAAACGCTCCCCTGGTTAGCCTATCTTACCTTCATTCTTCTTATGTGAACAGTTCCTGTATGTATGTTATTACAGGTCTGTCTGTTGCCTTGTTTGACAAGTCAATACAGACTATGGGCCTATTCACACTGAGATAAGTGAGATGTGAATTGATGTTTCAAATTTCAACTTTTACCTACCATTCACACATGGGATGTTTAAAATCTTTTTTTCTTCCTTTTTTTTTTTTCTTTAAATCTTATGTCCGCTGACTTAGGTTGTAATACAGAAAGATCCATGCACTGACCTCTGTAATAATAAGAATCAGAATCTTACTAACTAGGAAGACTTATTTTGCAAACAAGCGAAAAAGCTTTTTTTTCTCGTTCTGGTTCAAACAACCATTTTTTTTTCAGTCTCACCCAATTGCTCTATGTGTGAACAGAGTCATTAACACTGGACTCTCCATGCTCACTGACCTGAGAACATGTCTGGAAGCCTGATTAGCAGTAGGTGCTAAATCTGCACATCCATTTCCATGGAGGAAGTTATGTAATTCCTGGTGACTTGTTAACTTTGACACCAATTAGTTTTGTCAGACATATCATAACATGCTGTTTAACACCTCTAATCGGAATACTCATACCTACATGGAAGGATGGCATGCAAAGTTTGCAAACTTTTCCTCCTGATTTGCTCATGAAAAGAAAACTGTGACTTTGTCATCATGATTTCTGGCTCCCCCCCCCCCCCCCCCCCTGTACCAGTCATTTTCATACACTACTAGTAATACAATGAGATCAACTATGAAAATACATGCACACAGGAGCTTGGGGCAGTTCCAGGTAGTTTTGAAAAAGCCCACAGAGTCCTCCAAATTATCAAAACCCCTAAATTTCCCTTCCTTCGACCTGACTTTGTTGTTCTTCTTGAAAATGTAAAAGCCTGAAAGGATGTAACCTAAATAAAACATTTACATTTAGACTAATAAGGGTTTTAAAATGGGAGGGAGGTACTTTTGGGGGCGAAATGAAACTTTTCAGTGTTCAGAGGAATTTATTCAGAGTAGAAGTTTAATGTTCTGTGAGTGTCTGATTGCCTGTCTTCCTCATCAAGGCCAAGTGACAAAGACGATTGTCACAAAGGAGCTATGACTCACTGATAGACAGGCCTAATGCCCCATACAGATTGACACAAAGTTCCTGGACCTACATACATTTCTATTAGCAACAAAAGCTTCTACCTAGTCCCTCGGATGTCATGCCTCATTAATTTCCAATTGCACGAATGCATTCATGTATGATATCGCGAGATTACTAGTTTCACCGACACCTACTGAATGAGATACGTGTTTCAGTGGGAACCCCAGAGAGTATTTGTTGTAACACTAACACACTTGTGCCAACTTTTATTTGCAGTTCACACACCATGAAAGCGCTTTCACAGATTGATAAATTGCTACTCATTCATGACCAAAAGATGGCGTCACATTGAGAATTTCTTAGCATGGTGGTTATGACACAAATTGCTTTTGAGTAGGTAGCTACTGGTTTTTTGAACACTTCTGAAGAGTTTAATAACTTGACTACTCTGGACTTTTCCCCTTGAGATTCCCCATGCACTTAAAAATTATTAATCTTTTTCTTCCATTGTTGTTTTAATGTTAGTTTATTGAGTTGCTAACTCCTCTATATTATCAAAACAATATGCATGTACATGTATGTTCCAAACATACCTGCACTGAAGATGTCAAATATCAGTATTCATTATGTAAACTACTGGCTAGTTCTATGTCAGGCAGCACACATGCTAGCAATTTGGAAAACCATAACCTATATGTTAATAACATATTGAGAAAAGCTCTCTTATAGCAAAGCTGTCTACAGCAGTGACATATACATAGATCTACCATTTATGATCCTAAAATTCAACTTTCTACATGGAACTAATTTCTAGGGCAGAAGGGCAGAAACAGTGTTATTCAGATTCAAAGGTGTATCATCTGCAGAGCTATACTCAGAGGTAGGGCAAACTTGGCACCTCTACATGTTTTTCAGTTTATATTTTCTAAATAAGACTTCCAGCTTTAAAAAAAAAAGCAGGGCAATAATTACAGCAGGGAAATGTGATTAGAGAAACTTAAATGTACAGAAATGTATAGTGCAATATGTCGAAGACACCTTGATGATTATGAAAGGATACACCCAGTCAAGTTTGAGTTTCTCTGTAGGAGCAGGGTGTTTGGCATTGAGGTCATAGTCCTCAACATCTGATGGAAGATAGTTGGTTACAGGACGCCCTCTCAGGTAGATACGAACGTAGCCCTCCTCTACACAGATCAACACAAAAGATAACATGTCCATATATTATTTCTATATCTACATGTATGTAAAGCATAATCGTACATTCCTTGCAACAAAATAATCATTTCTTAATGACAATGAGAATCTGAATCCATTATTTCTGACCTTTGCATTTTGGGACTCTACACAAATTACTTCAAAATGTTATGATATAAAGGAAATTTCAAAATGGTTATATATGATGTTACCAATTTCATCCAATTCTTATCATACAATTCTAAATGAATTGCAAACAGAGTAACAGACTTTTAAAAAATCAAGTACCGGTATGTCATTTTGACATACCGTAATGTCACCAGTCGTGGCGCAACCTTGTAATACAGCTTCATTGCTGCAACACCCTGTGTCAACTGCCCTAGTCTCTCAGAAACGAAATAAACGGATGCGATTTGCTCATAGATATTGTAGCCAAATAAACAAGGAACAACTATGTGGCATTTTGCTTGCTGCCGATCGCGCAAGGAATGACGGCAGGCAATGTTCGTTTCCAAAGCGAATTATCCACTGGGCTTTTTTATGTTATGCTAATATTTTTGTAAAATAAGAACTTCCTCTTTAGTAGACTGTACCATATTTTCTGTTTTTGATGAAACAGAGCTGAAGTTCCACGGATGTTTGCCAGACAAATTTTTTGCATGAAAAATACTTTGGAAATAAATTATTTTTGTTCAAAGTTGGCTGTCTTGCCGAGAATGCCTATGCTCCAGTCGTGACACGCCATTCCTACAACACACAAATCATGACGTAGGCAGCCCGACAAGTGCATTACACAGTGCACATGCGCAATCCCGCAAAGGTAATGCTATAGCCAGATAGCTTCCTGCGTATGGTTTCGTAGCGCGCTGTGTACTAAGTGAATATTTTTACAACTGAGTGATTTATCTTAGATTAATTCTTCCTTCGCAATATCAGTTGTGAAGGGTGCGTCACCACTGGTGCAATATGCGGCGACACTGGAGCAGCAGAAGCCCTGCAAAAGCGCTGCAGTAGAGTTCGCGCCGTAGAAGCAAGATGCAATGTTTTAGGTGCATTTTATTCACAAGCATTTTCGGCATCGAATGGTGGGTGATTCCTCAACAAACATGGTATTTTCTGAAAATTATTAACCCCAAACTGTCAAACCGCTCCACAACTGGTGACATTACGGTACACAGAAATTAATCGTCCAGCTTTACATCAACATTATTCATGCATCTATACCCGGTATAGTGTTATTAGTATTAGTAATTATGAAACAGGATCGTATACATACAAATAGTTGCAAAAGTACAGGAGTAAAAAATTATACAGACAATACAGTTAGTATAAACACAAATGTACAAAACAAACAACTGGTAAGTGTGGACATCATTTTACAATATGCACAAATACCTTCCAAAAAGCATGTATCATATATTAAACAAAAGCAATCACATGTGTCTTCGGAACAATGATGGCTAGTGAAAATCTAATCACTTTGACTTGAAATCATGAAAAATGCATTAATTTCTATTTAAATCTTAAACTTGAAATATTCTTCTGTGATAAAATGATTTGACAACATAGCATGACATTGTTCTAATGCCTACAGCAGTGCAATACAATGAGTAAATAATCAAGTATTTGCGGTTTTATTAAACAGTCACCATTCCCTTTCGCTACTGTTCTCTTTCTCTCTTTCTCTCTCTTTTTGCGGTTTCATTGTGGTCTACAGATATTCTTAAAGCTCATAGACAGTCTCGGTAGCAAAAATCATACTGGCAAGAAACTTATCTGAAATAGTCACAAACTATTCTCCTTTTATCATAAGACATATGTACGAGATTATTTAACATTCCATTCACAATTTCGAACAAATTTTAGTGTAAATATCTATAAGAAACGCTTGGTAACGGCTTTTCACTGCCTCACGCTAAGACCATATCCACCCGAAGGTTCCCCACACAATAAACCCAGCACTTCGCATTATGTGTAGCGTATTCTACACACACAGCAATCCTCGTGTAAGTAGTGTGTGTGGCCGTTGTTTGAATTTACATCCCCTCTTTTTTGGGCCAGGGATTTTTATTACTTTCCACCTCTCATTCGATAAATATTTCACTTGAGGAGGAAAAAACTTCACAGCATCTTAGTTATGTTAGTAACCTGCTGTTCATTAAGTAAAATCAACGAAATCTCACGAAAAGCTTTTGAGGGCTTCCAAAAACTATCTGTTACCTTTAAGATACTGTGCAACTGTTCAAAGCTGTACACGTCTTTCAAAACATTGCTGACATTTCCCTTCCTTTCTCATGAAATTCTGCATGAAATTATATCCAACAGAAACCAAACATTGTAAAGCATGTGCTTGAGCAAAATATAACACAACTTAGAGGAAGCACAAGTGTTTTCAAAGGTCATGGGTTTGGTGAAACTGTTTTTTGTTTGTTGCTATGATATTGGGGCACAATGATTCATACTTGAAATTTTTCAAAGGGTCTAATTCATGATAAAATGTCCTGACAAATTTCCCAGACTATTTTAGACTGAGAGGCATCAACTGTGAATACAATTTTACTCGATAGTTAAAAGCTTACAATATATATATGTATATCCCTGATAACAAATCAGCCATGACCCAACGGGTACGTAATTATCATGATTCCAGAATGAAGAAAATTAACATGAAAATGCAGGCATTGAAGGGAAATGGTAACATTGTCCTTTCATCATATCTTTGTATATAAACCAATGTTGAAAAATGCAAAAAACTTCTTGTCTACTTGAATAAATGACTTGAATAATTTACTACAATACTTGTATAATAGAAATTTACACATTGCAAGCTGAATACTCATGACACCTACTTGTTAATAATAGTTGAACCAAATCCCATGTGACTTTTACATACCTCCATGCATGATGGTATAAGTGATTTATAGTCATTTTGAAACTACACATAAATAATCTCCTCCCTAGTCATAAATGGAACTTACAAGACAAACAAATCATATCATATATGTCAGTTGAAATGTAATCAGAAATTAGATGTCATGCTCCAGTTATTATGTTACAATAATCTAATCTTCAAACATACAAGGCCACCAGCTAAAGTTTTTGCTTTAAATCACTGTACGGTTTTGATAAAAAGTTGCAATTCATGAAAACAACAGTCTCAATGATATACAAATTGGGAAGTACATATAACATTTATATCAATGTAATGATCATTGATGAAATGAGCATGTTATTATCAGCACCATGAATGTGTGTAACAGTTTAAGCAATGGTAACATAATCCCAACAGAACTGTCACATTGGGTGATTTCACGGTCGGTGTTGGTGTTTGGTGTTAGCGTTTGTTTTGCCACGAAAGCATGATCTGACACCAACTATGAAATGAGAAAAATATCAGTCGGTGTCAGGTGTTGGTGTTGCTAGCTAACTATGGGAAATTTTGGAGATTATTCATGAGAAATAGTCAGTATAAGAGTCATTCAAAGTGTAATTTCATAGGTATTATGAGGTAGTTTGTTCATATAGGCCCAAAATTAAATCTAGATCAACATTTGGTCTGTCGTTCGAACTAGATCACACGTAAAGGAACTACTTTTGCTTTCTAATGTGGCTGAAGAAGTGAATGAAAAATCCCACTAATTTTCTTTTCAGATAGATTTATAAATATGACATTAGATTTTCCATAGTAAAAGACCAAGTGAATCCACATTATTAACCAAGTGAATCCACATTATTAACCAGGATGAGCTCTAAATCAACATTCACAATATAAAAGTCATGAAACTTGACGGCTAATCTGAGAAGATGCCCAAAATTTGCGCCGTCCAATCCCCCATCTAGCTGCATTAGCTACCGCAGCATTTGCGGCTGGAGATGTGAAACTCGAGAGAAATCAAATCTAAACTTACAGTTCCTGTCAAGACTATCCCTTTCCATGAAGTTTCTTAGCGCACTGTAGATCAAATAAGGATTACTTTCAGAATTACCGAACTACTCATGTAATTTTACAATATTCTAGACTAATAATTCAATTTTTTTTTTTAAATTTTCCTTCATCGAGAACAGTGCTCATGCCATTGCAAGTGTTAAGCTATCAATCCACAGTGTTAGGATATCGGTATTAGTTCCTTAATCTGAACAGCGGTGTTGGAGCTCGATTTTAGAAGAATTTTTTTTACCTCAACACCAACACCAAACACCAACACCGAGCATGAAATCACCCATTGTAAGTACTCTTGTTGTGGCTGCTACAGTGAGCTCAACCATTGATTGTATAAAGTTGCAAATCAATTGTGCATCAAGGTCCTGGCATCACAATAAACTACATGTTTCTAGACTCCTTCAGAGAGTACAGAACTCATTAAACCCCAGGTACATAATTCATCGGTTAGCCCCAAAATCAATTTGTCAGATGTCTGTTGTTAACTAGTAAGCAATCTACAAGCCAAAATGTCTAATGGCTGCAGTATTTTTTATCCTACACTGGAGTAATAGGTAAATATGGTGAAATAATTTACTGCAATCTAGTAGTCATGAATTACTGTCAGCTTTTATTTTGCATTTTACAACTTCTGTAAAACCTCCTTACCCAGGGATTTTCGAGCATATGATAATTCTTATAACTAGTCTTGAAATTTTTTATCCAAAATAGGAAAAGGATCATTTTCCTCGATATTATTACAATTGCCGAAGTCTTTCACATTGCAGGCATCATGAAAATCATTGTTTTCAATTATTCATCTCCTCATGATTTATGTAATTTTTTAAAATCAGTCTTTGTACACCATTTTCCCCATAAGAAAATGAACCTCTGAGTGATTACACTTCACATTATTCATTTATGCAATATTCCCCATCCATCAGATATCTTAGCAATCAATAAGCAAAGCACCCTTAAGATACTGGGAGGTGTTCACTCGAGCAGAAAGATCACGGCCATTCCTCTCATGGGGATATACATGTAGTGGGGTGACTGGTTTGATGGGATGGGGGGGGGGTTGAAATTTGTGAATTACTCAGCGATCAATATTAATCTGCAACATGGCCTTGCTTCAAAGGGTTATATTTCTTGTTCTTGAAAACTATTTGATAGATCTGATACCTTGTGTCTAAGTTTTGACTTTTGAGTGGACTGAAATTCATTATTTTGGGGGAGTTTTTTTTTTTGTTGACATCATAAAATCTTGAACATCAGTAGTGTTGCTTAGAGCACACTTAGAGAAAAATTAAACCCCCCAAAAAGACATTTTATATCCCTTGCTTGGAGACTAAATCATTATGATGGTTGTACATTTCCAGATGGTAGTATTCTACACCTGCTATTCAAGCATGAAATGACCATCACTGACAAAAATATGAATCTTTAATCCTTTGACGGTATCTAAGTGTGCTATCTGAGAGGAATTGTAATTAGTATGGCTCTCTCTTTCATTCTCCTCTCCGACTCTCTAATCTTCAAGGGATTCTTAAGTGTCAGACTGTTAGTCTATGTAACTCTTGGTTGATCTGTGTATCACTGTATGAGTTCACTTTTGATAGCAAGGTCAGGATGTTTGATATTTATTTAGAATTTGTAAGTTCTGGAAAATAAAAGAAACAAAATATCTGAATATAAAATTTGTCAATACCTAAGTTATTTGCATGAATTCATAAGCTTTGAACTTTATGTATCAGCCTACTGGAAATCTAGAAAAAAAACGAATTATAAGATCAAATTTTGTTGAACTGCAGAACGGTCATGATCAATCAATTATACGATCACAGTGGGTCCTGACAATGTAAGACTACATCTAAACCAAGTTTTGGTTAAAACAAGTCTCATATTCCATGAAGAAAGAAATATGAAGAACTGAAGTTTGTGACATATCCCCATCCCCTCCCATTTCCTTTTATATTTCCATTATTATTAGCTTCCCATGAATCCTATTCAATTTCTATAACTCATTAGTAAGATTCATTTACTGAATATTGAAGGAAGCTTTGCAATTATCTTTTAAATTCCCAAATGTACATTCTTTAAGTATCACTTTTTATTTATTTAAAAAAAATAGATTTGACTGATATGACAACCGTTCATAGTGATAAAATAAGTAACAATGTATGATATCATTTTTCATGACAAAACACAAGATGAAAAATACACCTGTTAGTTTTTGAAGACAAAATGAAACATACTGAATTGCATTCTTTAAGACTTTCACATGCACATACCTGCAAAAAGCAACACAATGACAGTAAAAATATTATAAGATATTAGCCTTTTGGATACTGGTTTCTCATTCTCAATAGCTTAACAAGCAAAGTTATATGTATGGCAAATGCATTAATTGAGTTGGGTTTAGACAACATATTTTAGTTACACATGCTTTGCAACAGACTGTCTGGGTTTTATGGCATTTTTAAAATAAATGCTGGTAGTCTATTTCAATTCATTACTTTCAATATTTGGCATATCAATGTACCCATAAATTAAGGAGAAAACTGGAAGTCAATGAGTAGAATGATAAAAAATATATCAAAATTTATCAACTACAAAATGCCAGGTTTTTCAGCTAATGCTACTTTTTATATGAAAAATCCCTACTATTTTACTTTCTAATATTATTAGATGATTATGCTTCTATTACATGTATTGTTTTATTAATGTGTTTTACAATATTCAAGCATTTTAATTTCATATAGTTAGTGCTCTGTGCATAAAGTGCATAAGCTCGTTATTTCCTAATAAATCAATTTTATTATCGGACTGTGCTATTTCTATTTAATTGCTCAAATAAAAATAATATCAGTTACATAATACTATTGACCACCAAAATATACTTAACTCAGGGTATGTGCTCTAGCTGTGCATAGCTATTTTGTTCAATATTTAACCAAAACAAATAATCTTCAAACTTGGTCCAGGGTAAACTGAATACATAAAGGTATTTATATAACAACAGGAACAAATAGCACTCTTTACATAGTTTGTATTAATTAATTTAATTTCAAACTTTTATTATATCACATTCCTTCCACTTAAAATAACAGTCGACTTTATAACTAGACTTTTAACAAAGTAGTCTTTCTAACAATGTCTGCAAACTTTAAAAACCCTAAATGTATAACTAGATTTTAATATCTGTTTGGGCAATATCTGTTGGATTGAATACTCCATTAGATTAAAGCATACAATCAAAGTGCAATGCAAAGTATTAGTACACTTTTACCTACATGACAACTCAAATTTCTTTCTATATAAACATGCTAGCCACATGCATCGTGCAGGCTTGGTTCATTCTCCTACACTTACCCTGGTTATACGTAGAATGGGACGCTATAGCAGGCAGAGCACAGCAAAGCAAATTTCAATTTCAGATTAGACATAAAGACAGAAATAACAAACACATACAGGGGCAAGACAAATACAAGAAAAGAGGGTACTTTACAAACATGAACAGGGCCCTGTTTCATAAAACTTGTTATCAATAACAACTGCCTCATTTCTATGACAAATTCGCTCTCAGCCAATCAGATTCAAGGATTTCAGTAGCTTACAACAATGATTGTAACTTGTTATTGATAACAAGTTTTATGAAATGGGGGCCCAGGACCACTAAGCAAATAGGGAAAAAGGCAATCAATATATGATGTTGCATACAGGGTAAAGGAATATCTAGTCTTAATACTTCTACACTGTACTCTCTACAGAAAATACTGAAATTTCATGCACACAAATTGTCTGTTGAGAGCCAGAAGGGCATTAACTCTGCGTTAATATAATGAGTTAACGCCCTTCTAGCTCCAAACAGCAAAATACTCTATGTATATACATGAAACATTTCAACACCACCATTTTTTGGTTTATATATACATTGTACCAGCAAAATATTTGATGAAGGGCATTTGTCTGTTTTTAGCATTTTGATTCATCCTTTGATGTCTTGATTATAAAATCTAACGTGAGATAATGAACGTTCTTCTCAATTAGCAATTGATTTCCCAAACTAATGTAATGAATATAAATCATTCTGAAAATGTAAAATGAAATAGAAATCAATAGGTGAAAATTACACACTTCAATTTTGTAATGTCAGAATTTAATTGATTTTCACTGATATATTAGTTTTGTTTAACAGGTTAGACAACGCAATAAATATCCCTCTGAAACAGTGAAATTTTACCCTCAAACAAGAAATTTATATTCAAATGAGAAATATAAAGTTTTTATTTCCATTTATCAGCAAACAAAACCAACCAAATGTGTTTTCTAAACAGATTGCAGCATAAGCATTTCTTTTGTCACTGAGCTACTGGGTTTTGAAAGCTCTACAAAACATCATAAAACGGGATATTTTTATCAAGTTAAGAAAACTACATAAAAGGCATTTTTATCTTCTTAAAGGGGGTACCCAATGCTGAAACAATGTTAGTTCATTTAAAAGATCATGATTTTATTAGAAGAAAATCATCTGCCTTAAAAAAAATTTAAAAATCTTGTTGCCAGAAAATCCCCGAAATATGGTAAGATTTCAGGATATTTTGGCCCCTCAGCTGTGTCCCAATTTCAGCTAGGTAACCACAATGACGTCAAAATGGTTACCTTGTCGCGCATTGACGCGCAATTATAGCAAAATGCGCGCAAGGTGTAATGCATTTTGTACAGTCTAGCGCGCAACACATCTGCAATACGCGAACTTGGGTAACCACTTTGACGTCATTGTGGTTACCTAGCTGAAATTGGGACACAGCTGAGGGGCCAAAATATCCTGAAGTCTTACCATATTTCGGGGATTTTTCTGGCAACACAAATTTAAAAAAAACTTAAGGCAGATGATTTTCTGCTAATAAAATTATGATCTTTTAAATGAACTAACATTGTTTCAGCATTGGGTACCCCCTTTAAGGACACTGCATATACTTAATGACCTACATGTATAGAAAATTTTGTAATGCCAGAATGTAATTGATTTTCACTGATATATTAGTTTTGATTGACAAGCTCAGACAAAACAATAAAGACCCCTCTGAAAGAGTCTTCTTAAGGACACTACATGTACTTAACGACCTACAGGTACAGAACATAGAGACATAGGCCTGTATGTTTGGCCTTGTATCGCCCAATCTGCCTATTTCCTCTGCTTCTTTTCTTATCCTTTGTGGAATGGTTGGGGTAGGATTAGCACATGCACTATTCTCATTTGAGACCACGACAGTATGCTTTTTTTTTCTTCCACTGCAGTTTGTGCTGCTTTTTGAAGCAAGACCAAATAACGCAGGGTGTGATGATGGATATATTTCTGCAATTTGTACTTTTCCAAGCAACAACAAAAGAAGTACAGCTATTAAAGAACAAGGGTATCTAAAAGAGGAAAATGTTTTCAACACCACTACAAAACTACATTTATGATACACTCAAGTCCATATCCACTACATTTGTTAAATGCCAACAAAATGGACAAGAGCAAACTTACCAGCATTATGTTGAGGCTCCTTTTGGAATCTGAGGAAAGAAATCAAAAGAAAGAAAAAGTAAATTAGAAAATCATCAATACACATGCCTATATCCTTTGACATTTTACCAGATATAAAACATTAGATTTAAATGTAAGTCAGTAATTAAACAATAGTATTCTTGGCCTTAATTGTTTGCCTCCTTTTATGAGTATTTTGTTTGAAGGGGACATAATGAATTCATTTTCTTATAAAAAGATAGAATGACAATCAACATGTAGGCATATATGTAAGTTAAACTTTACAGAATAAACTATTTATTTCATTAAAATTGAATAAAGGAGTAATATTTGGTAATATCAAAAAGCTTCAATCCATGTCATAGTCAGGGGAATGGTATTCTCTCCACAGTGTATAAATGCTATAATCTTGACAGAAATGGTTAAACTGACTTCATAATTAGATCATTAGAAAAATGTTTGTATACCCTTGAAGATCATGAGCTAATAATATCAAACCACTGGTAGTCTATAACTGAAAATCACTCAGTCATCAAGCATTCTGGTATCATAACTGTACAGAGACGTCGGTAATGGTGGGAAAGCAAATAGCAGATGGTACAATTGGCACCTACTGCACTAATGTCAATTGACAGACGTGACTATGGAAGTGGTGAAAAGTGTGTATCAACATGGCATCAAAGAGAAGAAATAAAAGGATAAGAAAAGAAGCATGAACTTTATCTACCCTAACCCCAGTGCTTCTCACTGAAGTAGACAGACAAGAATTAAGCAATTATTTGTACAGCACAATGCACCAAAGGAAATAATTCATTGATTTTCTTTTTCATTCTGCTATGTATGGGGAACGTAATGTATACATGCATTTTCATTCGTTTTCAACTATATTTCATTTCCCGGACAAGCTCAATTCCTCTGGACTAAGTTTAAGAGATAGATTTTCAACTTTAATGCAAAAACCTGCAGGAAGGAGAAAACTAAACATCAATTTGTGATTCAATGGTCTTAGGGTATAACCTACATTGCTATTATACTATTCAAGGCTTTTTTTACTTTTCACTTTCATTTCCTGCATGAGATTATGTTCATTTATTTTTGTGTAGAAACAAAAGTACAAATAACGCACAATTCAAAGCAACGCATTAAACAAAAGAGTTCTTGAAATATTGTTCATATGCACAAATTCATACTTCAGCCTTAATCAAAAGCCTGAAAATCAACCTACATTGTATGTATGAATATGAGAATACTGTTACTCTCAAATAAAAACAAATACTGGAGGGGGTCTCCATCATTTTTCTCTTCACAAGATCTCCTGAAATCTTTCAACAACTGAAATAATACAACATCAAATATAATTATGTGATACAATGATCTTTAACCCATTCAAGACAATTGACCACATTTTGTGGTTTGGCTCAATAACTTTTGATTCAGAGCTCCAAAAAATATACCAGATGCATGAGTAGAAGGAGCAAAAATTTCTGCACACACTAATGTATTTTTGTTTCATGACCATATTGCATTTGATGCCAGGAATTTTTAAACCAAGAATAAGCTTTAAAATCCTTAAATTGGCAACACATTTAGAGGTTCAAAATCATTGTTTTCATCAAAATTGACAATTTTTCAACCTTTCGTTCACGCTCCTAACCATGTGTGTTATTATCAAAGACCGTACATTTTGTTAGAACCATGTAGCACTAAAAGAAAAATATTATTATTGCCAATTTGAAGAACAAAATGTGATCAATTTAGCCCTTAAATAATTCCTGTCCTGAAAGGGTTAAGTAGTTGATATAAATACTTCTGCTGCTTTCTGCATATTCACATGCATTATCATTTCTTTCCAATGTCTCAAAATCTTAAGAAAAGAAATACTGTGAGGTCGAAAAGGTTCACGCCTACTTGTACATTCAATTTAATCAACTCATTTTCTTTCAATGATGTGATTTCACACACACAAAAAAAAGTAATAACAATATGAGCTAGAGCTACAGTCAATAGAGCATTGCTTGCAGACATTAAATTTCTAACAAAACTAAAATGACAAAGTCCAAATACATGGTGTATTAAGAAAATACTGATCCTTCCGGATTATGGCAGAATAAGCAGATATGCCGGGGGCATTCTCTTTGAAGATTGAAGCAGAATAGAATATATAATGAACACTCAATGAACAATATATACTTTGCTATGACAGAATATGACCTTTGATTCTTATGTGTGGGTGACTATTGACATTGCAATGACTATTCTCCAGATTGTATGTTTAAGCACTTATGCTTGGGTGGGAGTGTCTAGCTCCACGTGGTGAAGTTCTGTTTCAAAAAGTTTGGCTACTCTGTTTGCATTTTATTTGGGTATCTCTAATGAAGTGTAAGGAAAACAAGATTTTGTACAGTACTTGAAAATTTAAAACAACTTGAGACTTTTAAAATGTGTAATTTAAAAGGCAAGATATCCAATCAACATCTTACTATATTTCAAATGTAATGGTAAACTAAAATATGGTAGCTGAAAGGTTTACGGGTACTACTGCTATTACTAGGTCGAGCGTACTGATTTGACAAGCTTTTTCCATTCAGTTCTATTCTCCATGATCTTTGGGGTGCAGACAGGTACTTCAAATGATATTGAGAGCCATCTAGTAGTTGTCCTCATCAGTTTCACACAATGGAAGTCTCGTTGATGTTCATTTATGTTCTAGTAAAACTTAATAGGAACGGAAGTGTAGTCTACATGATGCTATCATATTTTCTGACTCTGTCTGTACATCAAAGATGTAGACAACAGATTCTATTTACCACATAAAATTTATGAACATATCAAATTTGTTCATCAAGCACGGAATGACATTCTAAGTTTCTAGCAGAAGTCATACATACAACCATCCACCATTACAAAAATGAGAGATCCAGGGTCTTGTCTGTGGGAGGGTCTATTGGGACAGCGTCACCTACATTTACCAATGGGATGAAGCTATTGTCAGAGTACCAGGCTTACAAAAGAAGGTTCCTTTATTCATTGATTTTAAGCTATCCAGGAGTCACTCTGGAGGCAAGAGGTATATCAATCGATAATTTGTCCTTTTAAAACTTTGTCCCTTTAAATTATGCAGGTGGAAACAGAGGAGGGGTGTAAACAAGTCACAGCTGATATGGCTAATATACTCGACTACATATTATTGATAGAGAAAGTTATATTCATAATTCCATTTATTTGAAGCCAAATAGAAAGAGCAACCTCGGACAAAGTTTTTGTGACTGAAATTGTAATAAATAATTCCCTTTAAATAAATACAGTGCAAATGCAAACTCTGATCCATCAAAAGTATAGCAGAATCTGTAAAAACATTTTTATTGATGGGGGGGGGGGGGGAGGTGCATGTACTCATCTACTTGTCTATCTAGGTCATCTACATATTTCTGTGAACATATTCATCAAGTGTCATAAAATCTGAGATATTAATAATGTTCCAAATGTCGGCCTTAAACATTAAAGAAGACAGCTGTTGTCAGGCTGACTACAAAAGTGCACTCGACTGCCTAGAGCGTCTGCTATTGATAAAGGTTTACACACATCCCAGTAATATGAGCCGGAAGATTCGGCTCCCTTCCTTTTCCTGGCCAGCGTCCCTCGAACAGGAAATTGACGAGCTACCTTTAGTCGAGAAAGCTCAGGCTTGTCCTCTTCTTATCATGTTCATTTCATTCATTGACATATTGCATCGACAGTCAAATTATAAATGCATTACTTCACACATAAACATGTTTGGATAACCCATTCTTTAGTTAAATTATTTTTTGTTGAGATGAATGGGGTTTCATGCTTTGTATAATCTCTTTCCGTATCATGTTACATCCTTCAAGCATAAGTTTATCCTTTATCTAAAAAATATTGGTATTGTAATATACATTGTATTGTAATGATAAACCTTTTGAAAGTAATTACATTTTTATCACAATCTACTTCAAAACAATAATAAGCTTTCAAAGTTTTAATAATGCTACAAATAAACATAATAATTCCAACAATTTAAGTTTTTTTTTTTTAATCATATAATGCACAAGCTTTGATCAATGCAGTGCAGAAAGTAGACCTACTGACAGAGCTCTAAAGTTTGTCATTGTAAAATGCAGTGTCCTTGCTTTTACCAGCCAACTGTCTCTGCTTTTACTGAACTATTGTCTTAGAGGATCTACTTCTTCTCACACAAAGTACATGACAATCAATTCTAGTAGGTTCATTTTTCATCAAAGCAGTATACCAGCGTGTACAGAAAGACATTCCTCATCTGCCAAACTAGTTTAACAATATACTGAACTGATAGATTACACATCTTTAACACTGATGTTCGTTTCTGGCTGATATAATGGATACAATAACTCAAAATGGTTATTAAAAACTATCCTTTCAATACTTCAGAACTATGACGTTCCTGATGGGGGTTGATGAAAGACATCTTTACTTACCCTCCTGAGCTGGACCCAGACGATCCTCTTCTGTCCCGAGGGGATAGGTTTGTCAGGGAGGCACTTCTCCTTGATGACCCCGCACTGTGTGTCATCGGATCAGGGGATAGTTTGAGAGGGTGTGCACACAGACCATATCTACCACATGGTTGACTTACACACCACCATGCAATACTTAGCATACTATGCTCCCAGTACAGCCATTTCTCATTCAAATAACATTTCTCTGATTCCACATTTGATCAAAATCAGACCAGGAAAGGCATGTGTTTCTATTATATCTTCTACAAGGGCCTTATCAGCTATGACATAATGCACACTTCTCGTTGACTCACTTAATTTGTGGTCACTTTTTGGAAAAGGAATAGAAAATCCTGTTAAAAATTCAAAAGATTTAAGGAACTTGAGAAATTTGGTTCAGCCTCGTTTCCTTTTACTTTCTTTTCATATTTTTAATTCTGTGTGTGTGTTTACTTTCCTTGGATAATCTGGTATCGAACCACACAAGAATTCTAATCAACTTTGCCCTTGAGTCTTCAGTATTTGAATCAGCGAAAAGCTCAACCAAAAGCACAGTATGAATGCAGATTATAGGGACATTGTACTATATCACCAGAATTGATGTTGACACACAGGAATGCATGGCATGGCCTACCAATCAACATACCTGAGCCAATATGAATGGCAACCTGTGAAAAGTGCACATGAATTCTAAACCCAATAACACTTACAGTGCAGTACAATACTACAACTTACAAGCATGAACAGCCGGTACTACATGTTAACAACTTTTGTACTGTATGCATTTAAGTGCTATATACCACTTGTGTGAAGATCTCTCTTCTTCAGACTCATAATCTACTTCCTATCCATGTTACATAGCATAGTCACATTATACATGGCACATGTAGAATGATCAAGACACATTCTTCCAGCTAGTATACACTACACAATACTACACAATACGCTAAGTTTCCATCAAACTTCCTTAAAACTTATACCTCTGTTTAATATTAATCATACTATGTCCCTAATCAACTTGCCTCTTGCCGGCTGCTGAGCCCCCTCTTGGGCTAGTGCGTGGTCGTCCACTACCAGGGCGGGCACTGGTTGGCCGGCCAGGGGTGTTGGGACGCCTAGGGCTAGCGCTGTTGGGGCGGGCGCTTGATGGACGACTACTCATGATCACTGGTAATGGTATGCTAACACTTGCTTCAGAAAATCCTATTCAACTCCAATCAGAATCGTCCTGCACAAACACCTAAAGTCAGTGGTTGTCTGGTCCAGGAATGTTGTTCAAACTTCAAGTGACTTCCAAAACTTACACTCCAAAGTTACTGTCACAAAGTTGAGCTAATATGGGAATCAAACTACACTATGACTTTCAATCACAAATTCCTGAATACTTTTCCTGACAAATCAATCCAGGTCTTTTCCCCTCTTGAAAACTCTGCCTTTACTTTCTATACCACACCCTTGCCACAGAACAACCCAGACGTTGGCACTCCACTGTAAAGCCCAATTTACAGTGAGCTGATCACACATGTACACACAACAGGCTAGGACAGCAATCCGAGCCAGCTAAACCCGCCAAGCCAAGCCTGCCCACTCAACCTTATCCACGCCAGATGACTGGCTGCCAATGAACATGTGACCAGATCTTTCCAATTATCCTGTGTGTAATCACTGTGCAAAGCCTTGGTTAGCTCGCTCACAGTCTGCCAACTCCAGTGTGCAATCAAGTGTATTGTCAAAACTTCCTGCGAATCAATCAATGGAGCTCCCTCTATTGTTAGTTTACCACACAATGAAAGCTACACATTCTTCTCCTGTTTTCTCTTGAAAGAAGTCCCTGCTATCTTTCTTGTCAGCATATTTAGCTTTAAAGCAATCAATACAGCTTTAACTTGATCTTGAAAAGAAGAATTATAACTGTGTACGGTTAAATGACTATTGATAATCATGTCCCATTTGTGTTTGATTTCCTCAGTATACCATTCTGTATGACTGATATTTTGAATAAAAACAAATGACCTGTCAATGCTGTAGTTAATTAATGGAATCTGCAGATAATATACACCATTCAAATGACTGCTGTCTGTGCATTATAAGAAACCTTCTTTTGAAACCTTAACATTTAAATATGATTGAGCTAGACTACATGTATTCTTTGTCTATTGCATCAAATACATATTTTTCTTTACCATATTCCACATTCCACTGTCTAGAATGGGACAATGAAACTATGTTTCTCATATCTTGAAAAACATGAAGAAATAATTATCAACACATCCCAATATTTCCTTTTAAGCTCAGGGAACTAATGGAATAACATACTATGTATCTCCTTAGAAAGCAGTAAATAAAGAATACACTCATCATGATATTGCCATTTTGCTCATGTACAGGCCTACATTTTATTACCACATATAAATAGGTCAATGAATGTAACATATACTTTACTTTTTTGTTAAAGTACTATATCATTTTCGGATATTGCTTGCACCAATACACCAGGGGGGTGTTTCACAAAGAGTTAAGTTGGACTTAGAGTCGCACTTAAATTCCTAGTTGCGTGCTGTATATTACGCATCACTACATTGGTCAGATCATGCTCAGGGGACGCGCGCTATTGGGAAGTCTATCAATGAGATTACGCGTTAAATACCGGATGTGCATTGGCGCTTACGCATGACTCTAAGTCCAACTTACATGTAACTATGTGTGAAACACCCCCAGACCAGTGAATTACAGGGTGTATTGTATATTCCAATCTACAAACTATAATCTACTTTGAAAATCGTAAGACCTTTCTAGCGGTTCAAATTCTAAATAAGTTGTATTAGGGTTAAACTCATTCACTTTCACAGGTTGGTGGTGGAAGGTTCACTATGGTAGCCATGCCATGCAAACCATTAGGTCAGTTTGATGGGAGGAGGGGGACAGAGGATAGCAAAATCAAATCAAAGAAAGTTGCATATAAATCTAAAACAAGCATTGAAGGATTACATACAATTTAATTGAGACAAATGTGCCTCGTATTATACAGACCTACAGACTTCAAAACTTCTGCATATATATATATATACTTAAAAGAAAAAACCTTATTGACATGGCTTGAAGTGAACAATCTATTCTCAAGATTTTACTGGGCATACCATAAAAAGGATTAAATGTAAGAATTAATTTTCACTTTGCAATTTCCTCTTTATTCAAATGTTTCTTTTTCCTACCTTGCTTTCTTCCTTATTTTGATTAAGAATTTGTGATTCAGATCAAACCATGACATAACACAAGACATGCATCACAACAGCTTATTAATGACACTGCAACACCAGCATGACTAAATGTAGACTGACTGAAAGCATAACAGGATGCTATGTAACCATTCTATTTAGTAGACAGAGCATATTACTCATTAATTATTAAAACATGAAAATGATTGAAATCTAAAGGGAACAAACCCCTGTTAAACAGAAAGTTGGCCTGAATGAATGATGAAGGTTTAGAAAACATGATTAGTAGAATGTTCAAGAAAAAGTGGACAGTGAATTTTAGAAGGCAAGCTTTCTGCAAAGGGTTCTTTTGCCCGAATCCTGAGAAATATTCACAAACATGATGATTTCTCAGGAAAATTTGTTTTGGTTTCAATGCTACAAATTTCAAAAAATATGAGTCAAGTTTTTTTTAACAGAGAAAGTCATAAGTAAGTTGCTTGGGACATTTAGCAAGTAAACTATCATAAGAAGCGAGTCAAAAATCTTTCACTTCAAGTACTGAAGATTCATCACTGAAAAGGTTACATGGCATCCTGCACATTACACAATCTTATCATAATATGTTTCATTTTGTTTATTTTGTTGTTTTTTTCATCTTCATTTTCACAAACTAATCTCTTATCTCACTGCACATTTAATAATATTAAATTTTAAATTCAAACTTATATTAAATGGTTATATTACCACATATATAATTTCAGATTACTTGTTTGTATGTTTTTTCACTTTCCAAACAACAACAAAAAATTATATAGAGATAATTGCTAATGCTAACATCAAACCCGGCTGTTTAGATAAAAAGAACAATAAAATTAATTCTATAAAAAATTATTTTTTGCTTCTGATAAATTGGCTCTTTTAATAAATTTGAAAAGCTTTGACAAACCACCACCATAATTCAAGAAATAAAACTTACAGGGAACCATATTGAAAGGCAGACCTGCAATAAAGTTATTTATATAAAGTTTTGCAAAGAAATATTAGTTGAAATTATATCATGAAATGAGACTTCAATTTAAATCATCTTTTATTACGAATAATTCAATATGCATTATAAACATATATCTAAAAACCCTAATAAGATGTTAAAATTAGATTTTTAAATAAGTAACAAATATAAGATATTTTCAAAATCTGATTGTTTCCTTAATGATCCCAAAACCTAAATGCTGAATCAGAATATTTATATATAATATCACAAAAATCATGTAATCTTTATTTCATCAATTTCTAGGGTTATCAAAAGTTATTAAATTATTAGAATAGTTCAAATATGCAGTTTTTATTACAAACATACTTTAATATATATTACAGGCAAAATCTACTGATGAAAATATCAATTGCAAACTTACTCTGGCAAGAATGTGTCACTATCGGTTGAACCCCATCTCTTTAACCTCTGTTTATCAGAGTTCCCAAATGATGCAGTTCTTCTCTTTGGTTCTGGTGTCGAAGGCCTCTTTATCCGATGTCTGTCACTGCTTGGCACTGGAGGCCTTGAAGGAAGTGGTGATGAGTTGAATAAACCTTTTAAGTTTTAGAAATGGAAATGGTAAAGAAATAAGAATTAAGTTGAAAGGGGACATAATAGATAAAATGCCCCAAACCTTTGGTAGTCAGTCAATTAAATGAACCTCCATACCAAGGTGTTCCCTTTGATATTGTCTGCCGAAAGACAGAGGGATGTTAACTCTATACATGAAAAGCTTAGTTCCAAAAGGGATTAAATCCAGTTTTGACCAAAACCAATTTTCAAAGATAAATATTTTCATCTCACACATGGTAATCAAATGTGTTATATTGCATAACAAATTTTCTTTTAAGCTGAAAAAATTTCACTCAAAATTAATGTTTCATCCAAAAACAAATTAAATCAAAATATGTTTCATTCAAAAAGGGACTAAATCCACTATGGTGACTATGAATTTGTTTATTTATACGGTGTTCCCTTAAGCTTTATATTAAAATGATAGCAAGTGTGGTGCAGCTACTCATTTGGATCATCAGTGAAAAATTTGATATATTTCTACAAATTTTAATATGTTTAATGAACATTTTTGGATTTCATCCCTTTTGAAATGAAACTCCGAAAAATTCTAACTTGAAGGAAAAAAAATGGCAAAAAAGGAAAAATATAATTCCTCAAAAATCGAATGGCAATGCTAGATTTTTAAAAACATTATTAAAATCGTCTAAGGCAATAGTCTAAATATATATGCACAAATGAAGTAATAGTGAACAGGGAAAAGTGGTAAAATTAAAAAAAACATTGATAAAACACCCAAAGTGGATTTAGTCCATTTTAGAACTCTTCATATGTAGAAGTATTAAAGTGACCACCCTTCTGACTGTCTGGAGATGATAAGTATTCTTTTTATCCCTCAAATCTGTCAATGGCAGGAGAAAGTCAGCAAATATCAAACTGTCATTATCATCATCATATGTAATGTAATGAAGATCAACTGAACATTTTTTTTTTCTAATAAAGAAAGATGTTCTTTTCAAAAAACAGTCACTCTAATATGACTGATCTAGATCTATAGTTATAAGACATATTTACCCTTTTTTGATTTGATCTGATTGATTGATTTCTCTTTAGGATCTTTTTTTCAAATTTACTTTACAAACTGATTATGATATAATAACAAACAATATGATCGATACATTATCAAAGTAAAATAATTACATTACAATTACATTATAATTTGACAATAGAATAAGTACACTGATATGATGAACATATATTTCATTGAACACAAAATACACAGAATGTTGGGTACACAAAAATATACCATGGATTGACCTATAGATACAGAGCAACAGATTATAGGAATGAAGACATATTGTTAATTGTAACATGTGTACTATAATATCATACAAGAAGATAATAGCCCTCAAATCAGGCTGCATGGTATAGCAGCAGTATAATCTCAAATGTTTCATAAAAATGTAGCCAAACATTAAAAATAAAACCCAAATACAGATGGAGGGTATCATATAAAAAAAATATAATAAAAAATCATATAGAAGTGGCCCTAGCAAATAATACAGAAAAAAAACCCAAACATAAACAGAACAAAGACATGAGAACTGGTACAAATAAACAAACAAATATTACACTATAAAGACTTGATGTGACTGACCAAAAAAGTTCTACATATTAGAATCAAACCGGAATTCTCATACATCATGCAATGTGAAACTGGAAGTCATATCCGTTATGTACTGGGGATCATACTGGTGTAATCTACAAGACTACAGAAATACAATCCACATAGATTCACAGAGTATGCAAACTAATCTAAGTATGTACTTCAACTAATATCCTGTTACACAAACGGATGCAAATTCATCACATTTGATTAAATATTGAATCAGGCCTATTTTTTCTTTTGCTACTTTCTTTTTTCATTGCAATAAGATCAGGATATAATTAAACTGATTAAGCTTCTTCAAATTGTTCAGTCTACACAATGGTATTTGAATGTATAAGGAATACACTTTCTACTAATACTAATCCTTATAAATAGAAGAGGCCTATAAATGTGTTACACACAACTGCTAGGGGACAAATAGACAGTGATCATCCACTCCAATAGTTTAAACATAACTTCAAATGATACTAATAAACTCTAGAAAGAAAATAGGAATCAAAAGTTTGACTTTTGAGAGATTTCAATTTTTATGTATGAATTTGCAACTTTCTGCAGTTTTGGGGGATCTTTTTCAAATGCTCCAAATTTATCAATTTTTTTTTTTTTTTTTTTAGATGATTAAACTTACATCTTAATATGGACCCTATAACTCTCATGGCTTTATGCAGGTACAACAACTACAAAACAAGATATCATATTTTTTATTTGTCATATGAAAGAAAGCTTTACGATTTGCCTACAGGATAGAAATGCTAAAGGAATAAATGTGATTTGATCTAAGATGTGCTGGTTTACCCATGAACAGATTACTCACATAAAGAATATAAATGTTTGTTTATATGGCTATCTTGATCTGACTGAAATATATTGAAATGCACAGATGATGGAAAGTATATTGACACAACAACTCACAAAGAAAATTTTGATCAGCAGTAATTTCTACAAAAGAAGGGCAATTTCACAAAATCACTATTATCTTGATTGCTGGGTTATTTTCCATTTGACCTTCTTTATATTGTATCGAGGTGACTGATAGCCCTATAATATAGCTTGGATCAGACCAATTACAAAAGATAATTATAGTTTTTTATGGTATTTTTATTATTCTACGATACTTGGTAACAATGAAACACAAAATTACCAAGTACTTGCCCATAAAAAAAAATGTGCAGACATGGATACCTAAGAAAGCTCTATAAACCCAAGAGCAATTCCCTTGAGGGTGGGGCTACTTGTAGGTGGGGGCGAGGGAATACCACACTCACCTGGTACATCTCTGACTTTGAATGGACCTTGAGGCATCCCTGGATGGATGGATCGATGAATGAATGGTAATAAGGGAGGCAACAACACACTTCATGTCAAAATAGCACACTGTATTGTACCCTATATCAAACATGCAGGGGGTGTAATTATTCATCTATGTCAGGAATACATCTGGCTTAAATTCATTTGGTAATTAATAATTAATAAATTAGATATCATGCATATTATGTGTTTGGTTATGTACACCAGGCCTTTTTGTGTTTTTGTGGTGTTTTAAATAAAATCCATGCTAAAAGTTTTTTTTAAATGTTAGTTATCCATAATTTTATTAGTATGAACCCTGTCTTACAGATCAAACATTCAAGTAGAATTTATTCAACAAGAAGGATAACTGTTGCATAGCTTTTAAAAAGTCCTGCCAATTAAATTATATCAATTCAAGATAGCATCAGTGGATTGTGCATTTCATAATGAATTAATTTTATTAGGTGTTCATGCATTTGACATAATTGACTGATGGCTTCAAATTGAAATTTGTTTCTGACCTCATGCTGAGGTATTGTTCCATGACAACGAACACTTATCATGCACACAGACATTCACTGATTGTCTGATAATAAGCACACTTCACATTCACACGTCCGAATTGAGGTAAACTAATTATGAGCTGGATCTTTTATGGATTAAATGGCATGAATTTGTTCTGACAAGACAGATCTACTTGTATCCTGTAAAATGAACTGGTGATAATTACCTGTCATAAATAATGAATGAGAGATATTTCAGCATATGAATTAGTTCATTGTATGGATTTTTTTTCTTTTTTGGTGTTTTTTTAATTGTATCCATGTGCAGTGTTCACTAGATTCTACAAGACACATAAAGCCTACAGTAAAGGTTGTCAACAGAAACTTGTGATGAATTTGCATATGTTTTTTTTTTTAATCACTGAGTAGCAACACTTTATACATCCCTGGAAGGCTATATCAGTAATTGAATTTTCAGAATGATTTCTACTAGCTAATTCATAATGAGTGTATGAATACTCCCCAAAACAACTATCCCGTGCAATAACTAATCCCTTGGATAGTTACTGCCAGGGTAATTACCCCTAGTATGTAGGACAATTAACCTGGGATAATTATGGCTAAAGGACAATTACATCTAAGGGCATCCCCATGGATAGATAGTTCAGAACAACTAACAGAATGTAAATATCCTAAAGGCTAAGCTGGCCAACTGTTCTCACAGATATTCTCCAGGGGTAGGGGTTTTGGGAAAAATGTCCTGACAGAAGTGGTCTGGGGACAATTGTCCAAGAGGTATGCCTAATTGTCTGGTAAAGCCATGTTCACTCCTCTGGAGGCAGTTTGTTCAGTTCTTGGTAGAAAATTGCTATATTTGATGATAACAGCCATGCCTTGTGGCATGCTGTCCACAAGGTGTTACATTTTTCTCTCCTTATGGCAGCTCATTCATGCTGCAAGAATGTTTTCTTCTTTCATAAAATTAATTTTCTAATACCTTTAATTTTCATGTCACACACAATAGTCTCAGTAGAATAATGTTGCTCAGACCAAGAGAAGTAACACATGAAATTTTATCCTCTCAGACATTTATAGTCTATTAGGTGGTTCAAAAACTCTTTCTCATAAGAAAAAGGAGGTGTGGTAATTGTCTGGGGAAATATGTCCAGGACAATTTGTCCTGGCTATTGTCGTCCTAGCAGTAAATGTCCTGGGGTAATTGCCATAGGGGTAATTGCCATAGGGGTAATTGTTCTAGTAAGTAGTAGTCATTAATCATGAATTAGCTGTTGATAATCATTTTCCTACTTCCATAGACAATGGACTTAACACTACTCATATGCCCCCAAATGGAGCTGGTCTAATAATTTTTCCAGGGCTGTATATATTACTATAAAAAATTATCTGCTCCTCTAAGCCTTCTAAACACTGAAGTACTAATGAAATACAATACACTTTTCATTTGGGATTTCCATAATTTTAAAGTCACACTTTAATCATTACTGGTAGATTTGAAAAATGTTGTGTAAACCATCCTTTGACAAGTAAAACAAGACACAAATACTATGATTAAGGCTTTATTTGCCAAAATTGTTACTTTTACTTCTTTAGTGCCTCTAGGGCTTCCAACAAAAAACAAAATGACTATTTTCATTCAAGAAATAGGGTATATTCTTTTTCCATTAAAGTTTTTTTTTTAACTGGCAATGCCTTTGAATATTCAATGCCTTTGGCAAGAAAACAAGTGTCTGAGCACATGTGAGGCCTTTTTCTAAATTGTTCAAATACATTGAAATTTTGAGACAAAAGTAGCCTTGGAACATTTCCTACAAATAAACGATTTAACTATTTCTGATGTGTATGCCTCTTGATGACAATGTCAAATAAGGATAACCAATATGAGTTATTTATGTCTGAGGCCTACTTTTTTAAAAATGGTGCTATCAATAGCACACTATAAAATTTCCAACTGAATTTCCATGAGGATCAATCTCTGAAATTAACATGTTTTATTTACATGTAAGATATCAAAAATCCATAATCATGTCTGTTAAAAAACATGGTTCATGCATATTTTCTATAAGATAAAAGAATATTAAAACTTGAATTTCCATCAAAGTAAAAAATGTGAACTTATCTTCAAAATTGGGTGCTAACTTGCATGTACATGTATGATGTGTATGATTGGCCTAGGCCAATACTGAACATCTTCAATGAAATTTCATGATTTCCATAAAATGAATTCCTACTATTTATGCTGAAAGTGATATTTAAAAAAGGCTCTGAGTTTCGTATGTATCTGTACATGTTTAGCTATTGAACCCACCCTATATTACACACAGTAGATAAAAATACATTTCAGCCATGGAACAGATGTTGATAATGACCTTGTAGTGTGTCTGCTATATGCGTAATTACTTTTGATATTAGTCGATGGATACAAAGCTTAGTGCACAGTCAAAGTATATAGTACGTTTATTAAAAGGTGCATGTTTATAAATATAGTACATTTATTAAAAGGTACATGTTAAAGTATTTTTTGAATTATATTTTTTTCCATCAGTTTCATCTTAATATAAAACAGTGTACAATATTGAGGTGCATAAAGGAGCTCCATGGTATCAGATGGAAAAGGCCCTTTATATCATATATGCAGAATGTTTGTATATAATGCATACAACCACATGCACATAAAGATATACTTTATGGGGACAAATTGATGACTGGGAAAAAATATAAATTACTGAAAATATGAGAAAATTATTGTTTGGATTTGGCTTGGATATCAAACACTTACATGTACAAACACGAGAATATGCCCTGTCAATTTATTTCAATTTTATTGGCAAACATATAATTTTCCCCTTTTTGACTTGGGATAATATAAATACATAAATCAAAAGTAGCTCCAACCAATTCAATCACATCTTTAAATAAATAACAAACAATAGCTTTGAGAAAACTCATAAATTCTCAATAAATTATGCCAAAATTATGCCAATATTAGGCCTACAATATGTACATGCTAACAGATTGTACAGATGCAGCATGTACATGTATGCAATGCCATACAATCAACAAACTGCCAAACAATAACAAAGGGTACTGTGTGTGAACAAAACAGATTTGCTATAATATGCAAAATATCAGTTTTCAGAACTAGAGTACACAATAAATCACTTCAACCAGCTGGTGAGCTACTTACCCTTACTGTAGTATTTTATGTGTTTGTTGTTAAGACTGACGACAAAAGAATGATTATATACACAGAGTGCATGGTGTAATCTAACATGTAAATATGTTATGCTTTTGCAGTAACTGTATTTTATGTTAATATTATATTGCATGGTTATAAAAAATATAATTTCATTGGTGAACTAGAGTGTAGGACCGACAAGAATTAAATATTGGTTCCTTTCTGCAAAACTGAGTGCTCTCATACTATATGACTAATAAATTATTTTCCAAATGTAATGAAATGATTATTTTACCTTAAAATTTGTAAAACACTCCACAGATTAGTGTCTTTACTTAATGATTCCTAGTATTTTAGTACAAAATTGTCAAGAAGGATAATACTATCAAAACTTGGTTCTTACTTGAACTTTGAGATACAGGCTGCTTAGCTGTAGATGCTTTCAAAATAAAAAAAAATAAATTAATCAATGTCAAATGAAATTCTCAAATTTTGCCAATGATTAAAGAAACTGAAAATGTAGACTAAATGAACTGATGAAATAATTACCAAGCAGCAGTTTTATTCTACCCTTCATTTTACCAAAGGAAAATTTCTGGTCATACAGCAACAGGTTGATTAAGATTTGAATTGGAATAAGTGCAATAACTGTTTACATTTAAAGGGAACCATTATTTGTGCATTTTAAGGAAGAGTAGTTTAAATCATCAAAATACTAATTCTGTTAATGTAGGGTTTGGAGTAAATTTATAATTTACTTTGTACGAAGTGTATCATGCAATACATGCAGGCAGGAGTGATGGGCAACAATCTGCTACAAACTAAAACATTTAGAAATCAATTTGAGTTTCAAAACTTTCATGCTGAAGCAACTGCCATCAAAAAGTATATCATGCAATATAATTGTTGTTTATTGTTGTTGATTTTAGGTTAGAATAATGGCATAATTATGTACAAAAGGCTTCAAATGTAATTAAATACAAATTGCCCCCCCCCCCCTCCAAAAAGAAAAAAAATGAACCCTCAGACCTTGCCAAATTAACAAATTACAATTTTTAAACTTTGTTTTTAAAATCTTGAATCTGAATGTGTATATATATATATATATATATATACCCCACCCACTTAACATTTATTGAAAGTAAGAAACGTTCTTCGCTAATAGAATGTGGGTGATTATCAACTTAAATTAGGATCTGATGAGTGATTAGCAGGTCTTCTCAGTTCCAATCATGACCTTTAGATGAACGAGTATTAAATAATTCATTTTAGATGAAAATGTCAAGTAGGCGTCTTGGCTTGCAAACTTGAAAGATGTGAAATCAGCCGACACACCCTACACAGTTCTTACTCATTTTCCAAACTTCGTAGGATGCAAAATGCCAGCTGAAATTCTTTTTATTGCTGGTTAAGGTACTTTATAACATATTTAGGCTATGCATAAAATCAGTGAAGAATCACTGAGTGAAATATTTCTTTTAAAATATGAAATTAACAGACAGCTATGACCATGTTTGTCTTTGTGAATTGGCCAAACCAACAAACAAAACAAAACAAAACAAAAAACTTACAAGCCTTTTTCTTGAAGTTAAAAAAAGAAGGATATTTTGCATTCTCAGAGATATTTATGCATATATTCAACTTATTTACTTTTCACTTTTATTTAGAATAATGAAAAATACCTTTAAATGTGGCGTACCTAGTACTGCAAGACTTAAAGGGAAAGTTCACCCCGAAGAATACTTGAGTTTAAAAAATGCAGAAAAAATAAAGAAAAATATTGGCGAAAGTTTGGACAAAATCCGTTAAAGAATAACGGAGTTATGGACTTTTGAAGTTTTGATTTTGTGACGTCACATGCGAGCAACTCCTCTATTATGTAATGTGATAAATATTCCATAAAATACAGTTTTCTCAGAAAATTTAGAATATTTTCGTCTGTGCATTTGATATATTGTCCGAAATGTTATTCAATACTAGATTCTGAAAAGAAACAATATTAATTTATCGTGGAACGTAAAAAAAATGCGAATATATGGAATATTTATTATATGACCAATGGGCAGCTGCTCGCATGTGACGTCACGAATCCAAAACTTTAAATACTCATAACTCTTTTATTATTTGACCGATTTTCATCAAACCTTCGCCAATATTTTTCTTTATTTTTTCTGCATTTTTTAAACTCAAGTAATCTTCAGGGTGAACTTCCCCTTTAAGATATTTGAAAGAAATCTGTGCGACATAACTACAAGAAATGACAAAAGAACTTTCAAAGTTCAACTATCTAGGAAAGGGTATAAACAAAAGGAAAAAAAAAAGAACTTTCTTTTCAGACTCCCACTGTAACCCATTAAAAGTCAGAAAACCTTCTTTTCATTCATCATTCAAGAGGAAATACATGTATATCATTGTGTGCCTGGCAAAAAGGGTCCAATTAGGTGAATTTTCTTCGAAATACCATAGCCAATACCCTTTTGACAAGAATACAACAACATTTAACCAGTAAATTGAATTGATTTTATGTAGCTTACAAGTCTGAATGATGTGAAAATGTCTTAAAATGTCATGCATTATGCAGCACTTTATTAAAACACAATTACACATTTATAATAAATTCACAAAGCAACACCACAAATGTTCCCTTTTCATCAAAATATCAATTTACTAAACAATCAACTGAAAAAAAAATATTGCATGCTTTTGAGGATGCAGTGCAAACACAAAATAAAGCCAATAATTACAGCAGCCCATTTCTGAAATTGGGCTAAAATAATTATTTAAAATTACATATTCACAGCTCAAAAATACTGTACTGCTTTTATTTCAAGTGTACCAAAATAAATATAAAACCAACTCAAATACGCTATGGCTAAATGCAAAGCTCTTTATTATTGCATGCTATACAAAAAAATACTTAATCATAAGTCAAATGCATTTGAAGCTCATAACCTTTCAATGAAAATGTGTGAGCACATGTAATCAGCATTCATGCATAAATAAATCAAGCATGAGACATGCAAAATGAAGATGCTTGTACAAACATGTAGGTTGACATGCTCAACTTTTCTATATCATACCAAATTATATCTGTAATAAACAGTCAACATTGCAATCATGATACAAACACAAATACATAACAGAATCACTTACATTTTGCTTTTTGAATTATGAATGAAGCAAAATGTAACAAAAACAAGGAAATATGTGATTTTCAAAATACCACTGGATAATTCAAATATCATTTTAAAATAACAATGTTCTGAATCCGATATCAATCAGAGCAATGAAATGACTTTGGTAGGAATTAAATAATTCATGGTTTCATATCAACATGACTAATCGCAATGGGGAGACAGAATGTAAGGTGTGATTTTCAGCAAACCCTGGCTGAAGATTAAGGGCTTATCTTTTGGGATCTATGAAATGTCTCGATATCAGAGCTCAAGAAAATGAGGCCAAATATCTTTGACCTCATCCTTTAGTTGCAACATCCTGTTTTGAAAGTTATAAACAACGACCAGGGTTCTCTTACTGACGGATTAGAAAATAAAGCAAATTTAAGGTCATCTTACAGGATACTAATATTGCAGAATTGTAATAAGAGGGAATTATAATCCTTTGCCAGGGACCTGCAATACAAAGTTGCAAAAATTCTGAAGTTCATGGGTATGATTTAATGGTTTGTTTGTTGTATTTTTCAAGTGAAATCCTACATGATCTAGTTGATCTTACCATGAACATGATTGGAATTAGAAATCAGTCATGTTCTTATCATCAAGAAAATTATAACCAAAGGGATAATAATTTCAATTAATAGTCCAAAGTCCCAAGAGTATGAATGTTTACTCAAATTGTCCAATATAACCTACATACAAGTTTGGTGTAGAACCTAAGTTCAAAAACTTTTGTGTACACTTTAAAGATAAAGTCAAGTTCTGTTCATGAGATTGAATTGTAAAAGAAACTATCTTAAAGCAAGTAGGAAAGGTTTATTATATAGCACATAAGAATTGGTGTATGCTGTAAGGCTTTGGAATCACCAAAATGATAAGAAATTGACTCAATCCTGCTGAGAGTCACATACACTGCACACTGAAATGTGTACATGTATATGGGACTACACACAAATGTTCGGCCCAAACATTTCAGCTTTTTCTTATCGTATTTTGAATGTGAGAGCATTTGAAGAGCAATCCTTTTCAGGAGACATATCTACTATGATAATCTTCCAAACTTACTTAAATAGAATGAGAAAGCTCACAAATCATTTTTTACCTTTCCCAGAACTCAACCTTCCCTTCAAAGAGATATTTTAATTTTTTTTTAAATATTGCATAAACTATATGAATATTAATTTCATTATCCTTCGTAAAATATCTTTTTCCACTCAAAAGTTTTGAGCAGTTATTACAGGATAACTACATATCTTGAAGGTAATCAAGATTTACACAGATTCCCTGACAGTTACCTCATCTGTATCCATATGAGAAATACATAGGACAAGTTTACTATTTCAGAAAGCTGGAAATAGTATGGAAATAGCATGGAAATAGCATGGAGATTGGGGAAAAGTCATAAATTTCAGCTTCAATCAGGTGTGAAGATCCTACATCAAATCTTGTTTCCTTCCCCATCATTTCCACACTATTTTCGATATCTTTCTGATGACATTCAACTTACCTCTCGTGTTATTTTTAGCTGAATGTTCGACTGCCGCTAATCTTCTGACGACGTCTGCTAAGGCAGTTTTGAGACATGTTATTTCATCTAGCTGATCTCGTACTGTCCTCTCTAAAGCTGCAACTCTGTCACTTAAATCAAGGCTGAAGTCATCATTTGGAAGCAGAAATTCATCTACATTTAGGTAAAACATACAAGAATATCAGATGAGAAACACCATTTATATAGAAGACAGGAAACACAGTCTATCGGAAGAAAGAATTTTGTTCAGCGATATTGGGAGATAAACTTGATAAAAATTAAATTTTGATCACTTTTGAGAACTTCACTTTCTAATGAAAAAAATAAATGGAGCTGTTTGCATAATTCCACAAATCTTCTATTCAAGAAAGTTAAAGGAGAATTAACCCCAGAATATAAATGTACTTATGTTCATAGGTGTAATATATTCTTAATAATTGGCCTGTATCACTTTAGAAATAAAATATCAGAAAAGGGTTTAAATCAAGACATTCTAGCACACGGTATCATCAGCTAACACTTTACATGAGGGCTGCCATTTTCTTGATGATATGGAGTTGTACATGAACCACTGGAAACCGTTCCGTAACAGGTGTACATGTATATTCTAAAATTTGAAATTCATAGATTTCTTTTTAAATTCTCTGGTTTTGCTAAATAGATATCGATTTCTTGGGCTTGCCTGGCAGAGCAGAACATAATTTATACAACCCGCATTCTGACTATTGAAGTCCATTTTCTCAAAGCAGGTGAATGCACAGTTCGTCACTATTGACGCTCGGGAAAGTTATCATCCATAAATTTGAATAAATTTGATCTGTTGCATACGTCATAGTATCAAGAAAATAGATTTATATTCAGTAAAAATGTAATTTTCAAAGAAATATAAAACATTTTCGTTTTTAGAATATATGTATATATCTGTTAAATATAAATCTCAAATGGGATTTTGTTTCAGGAAGAAAGACAATTTTGCATTCGAATTAAAAATATCTTTATGTACACATCAAGAAAATGGTAGCCCCCAGGTATCGCTAGCAGACAATAAATTTTGCTGAGAAAATCTTGATTTATTACCATTTCGTATATTTTAATGCAAAACTACGTAGGACAAAAAGAAGGAATAGATTACATCTTTCAATATAAGCACATTTATATTTTGAGGTTAATTCCCCTTTAAATAAGAACATGTTAAAGGAGAATGAAACCCTGGGGAAATATCCATTTTAATGAAAAGAGAGGATAGAGAGAAGCAATTTTTAAAAAGTTCCATCAAAATCGGTTACAAAATGAAAAAGTTATGAAAATTTGAAAAGTCTCAATTTACTTTCTATGGCGATCCTCAAATTGGCAATGTTTCTTCAAAATGGCAGGTTTAGTTGTACAACTCTCAATATGTTTTGTACACAAAATTTCATTTTTTCTCCATTATCTCTAAAGACGCTCCTTGTCTTTTTGTGAACTCAACATATGTTGTGTCAAATACATTTTCCCATGATATATATCTTGAGCTAAGAAGGAGACAAGCTGCACCTTGAGAGATAATGGAGAAAATATGAAATTTTGTGTACAAAACATATGGAGAGTTGTACTACTAAACCTGTCACTTTGAAGCAACATTGCCAATTTGAGGATCGCCATAGAAAGTAAATTGAGACTTTTCAAACTTTCATAACTTTCTCATTTCGTAACCGATTTTGATGGAACTTTTTTTTAAATTGCTTCTCTCTACCCTCTCTTTTCATTAAAATTCATTTTTCGCCAGGGTTTCATTCTCCTTTAATTAAGAAATTTAACCAAAAACAGAATAAGAGGGTGCTGGGATATAATCATTGACATAAAATGCATGGATATATGTTAAGCTTGCCTTGGGTCTTACTGAAAATCCTAATGAGCACCCCACACCTACCCTACCCCTCTCTCACATTCTCTACCAGGTATCCCCCAACAACAACAAAATCATAAAACTTTTCTTAATTAAGAAATAAAGTACAATTAATTTCTACCTCTGTCAATCATTCCCAATTCTACAAATCCCTGCTAATTTTGTGGCCTAATTATTTTTTAAATTGCTCTGACCCCCATCTCCCCCCCCCCCCCATGTATTTCTCTCTCTCTCTCTCTCTCTTCTTGTTTCAAATAACACAAGCCTTAACCCCTGATCAATCCATCAATTTGATTATTATGTTTTCTGTCATACTTCCTCAACTTTTCTACTGTATTTTTCTTGCTTTCCCCTTACCTCCTCTGTCTCTCTATCTTTATTGCCTTATCTTTATCTTCATCTTCATCTCTATTCTCTTCTCTCAGTTATTCCTCTTCCCCTCCTTTTCTTTCCCTGCTTTTTCCTTCTCTAAAATTGTTAATGGACAGTACGCTTTATATGGTTTGTTCACAGACCCATCTCAGAGCGACACAAGAAAAACCTATACACTTTCTTGACAATTCCCTCACAAAAGAACAGAGGTACAACTGGCATCTGCTGTAACTGATTATTATATGATTCAAATTTTCTACCCCAATTATAGCACAAAAAATATTTAAAGTGAAACGACAACCAAATAATAATTGTAACAGAATCAGAAATAAAAAAGGATAAGAAAATAAATAAAGATAATAGAAGCTGATGTTGCAAATTTGTACCTTTATCAGTAAAGAAATATTACATGCATGGGTTATTTAAAGATCACGTACACTTGATTTTTAGTATGCATTTTAAAGATAATCGGTAACTTTGTGGAGGCTTGATTTAATAAATTGTTGAATTTTGATATCGTTCTTGTATAATGATGTTCAGAAGGATAAATAAATAGCCAGGTATAGAAAGGTTTTCAAATATACAATGTTATTATTAAGATATCTATGACTGAATACTACCATTACAAAACGGTACGGAGGTACGCTACTAACACTGCAGTCAATGGGGGGAAATGAGTCTGGTGTTTCCGGTCACTTGTATATGTTTACTTTTGTGAAGCACATGATGATTTTGAAGTGCTTTTTTTTTTTCCTGGGCTTCATTTTTACACCATATTGCATACACTAATAGCATGTAAGGTCAGGCAGCTCAGATTTTATCAAGCCTCTACAAAATTACCAATTCACTTTAATATGTGTGAGCTTTAATTTTGTTACTATTTCTGTCCTACCTGAGAGCTGAGCAGTGGCGGATCCAGGCAGGGCGCCAAGGGCGCGCGCCCCTCCCCCTTTAGTTTTTCTGTTTTGCGATTTTTACCAGGGGGGATACCCCATCCCACAACCTCCCACACCCACTCTCCCCTCCGCTCCCTCGCCGCTGGTGCCCCCCTATTTCAAATTCCTGGATCCGCCACTGCTAAGTACTATAAGTGCTACAGCATGTCAGTTCATATGGTGTTATTGTTGACTTTTGAACATGAAATTAAAAGAAAAGGGAATGCCTAGCATTGTCTCGCCTGCATCTTGCAATTTACAACATACACCGATCATCACCCGCATGAACGGCAACTGAGTTTTGTACCGGAGTTTTTTGTGATTCTACCTCAAATCCATATAAAGTTACTGTGATTGCAGTGCTTTTTGCAAAAATGTCATTGACCTTTTGACCTTTTACCTTAGTCAGATTCAACTCATTTTTTAAACTTGACCTGTGCCTCTAAGAGATGCATCTGTGGTATGAATGTTGTGATTCTACCTCAAATCCATAGAAAGTTATTGTGATTACAGCAGGATTGTTGAAGACGCCGACGCAGACGCCGACGACCACGCCAACGACGGAAATATGCAGGCGAGACAAAAATGATTCATGTACATAGTACTTCACTCACACTTTATAAGTACCTTATCATATGGACAGATGCTTTGTAAGTTACCATACAGTTCAATCTATTAGATAAGCTTATTAAATTTATTTACATTTTAGATTGTTCAAAAGTTCATTTCTGTTTAATGCCCTGGCTAAGAAATAACCTTTTAAAAATTGGTCATGAACGGTAAAAATAAAATTCTTAAAGATAAATTTTGCTTCTCTCAGCCACAACAGACTCAAAAGCCTTCCAAAAAGACTCTTTGGTGACTTAGAATTCATTCTGGCAAAATATTTTGTCAAGATGACAATATTTTTTAGAATATACTGTCTGTTGAGAGCCAGAAGTGTGTTAACTCTAAGTTAAATGATACAAGTTAACATCCTTCTAACTCCAAGCGAGTAACTAGGATTTAATTTCAGGGTGGCGGTTGTAAGCACGCAAAGTGTGCGATGCAGGGGGTGGGTAAAGGAAGGGGGAGTTTGCCCCCTCCTGCAAGAAGCGCAAAAGCTTTGACCTTTTAGCAAATTTTGAGAGAAAGATAACGGCTCGTACCTTTTTTAGGCAGAAAGTTAGTTCGACGCCCTGACTGCTTTTCAATTATTTGGACGCTTTACTGCGTTGTACATGTACATGTACATGTGGGAGCAGAGAAAGCTTTGATGTTTTTAGCAAATTTTGAGAAAGGTAACGGCTCGTAGCACCTTTTTTTAGGCTTTTTTCTCTCACTTTCTCTCTCACTTTTTTCTTTTTTAGTTGGCGTTTTTGGGGAGCGACCACCCCCACCACCCCCACCGCCGCCCCCCTGGCTACGTGCCTGGTTAACTCTAATCTGAAAATTCTGTATTTATTGTGGTTTATTAGATATTAGATTACTATCAGTTAAGTTAGTACATGAACTCATGCTCATCATTTCGTGCACGTGCAAGGAACATAAATTCTTAAAACATCATGACTTATCAACACTAAGGATACACAAGGCTCAGGCGATTGTACCCCCCTGAGTTACTAAAATACACCCATAACCCTAAAAGTGTATTGTATACATTTATTTTTAAAGACATGTTTACCTAAGAAAAAAAATTATGTGAAGAAATTTGAAAAGAGACCCCAGAATTATATCTTGATAGTTGACTTATGTCCAGGGCTCCACACTAACTTCTTTCATGGGGCGTCGGGATCAGAATTTTCAGGGTCTATATGCAGCAGTCCCTTGTTAAAAGTTTTAAGTTGGGGACCCGGAGCTTGAATTTGAAGGCTTATGTATTCCTGGAGCCTCTTAAGGTAAAGCCTTACTGATGTCTAATATCAATATCTGACCTCTGTAATTATTACCTTCATTTATAATCTATTTGACTCAAAGTATTAGCATACTTAATTTCAGTTAGAATGCATGGCAGTGTAATGTGCATTAGATGAATGGATTGAGTTAATTTACCCAAACCACTGCTATATTTTTTCCAGGTATGAGAAGGTAAAGACTGAGGCATGCTGTTGAAAGGTGAACCGTTTGGTGTCCGATGCTTTCGTGATGTCGCTGGCACTTCATCCTCTATCGAATCAACCTCAAATAGCTCTGTCGTATCCCGTAGAAATTTCACTGCATTGTTTACTGCATTGTTAGCTGAACGTACCGAGGAAGTCATAGTGAGGTAAAGATAAAATTCCGAAAGATTAATCCAAAATGATTTCAGTTGATAAGACACTGGCACAAAGATACACAAGAAGCTCTATACTGCTACAAGTACACTGATCTTAAGCGAAGCAGCAGGGTAACATCCATACTATCCATAGTGTTTACAGTGCATAGAAGACAAGAGATACTGAGTGAAAATATAATAAGTGCTAATCCGTGCTCACAACAGTCACTGATGGAAGAATAAACATGTAAACATAGAGTGCTAATGATGTTAATATCCCACTTGGATATTTCTTAAATTAGCTTGTGCTAGTAATAATAAGCCTACTGACAAATTCAGTCTAAGCAGGGAGTGCATAACAACGTTTCCACATAAGAGCTCCACAGAGTCACTTTCATTTATGAGTTCCAAGACATGTTTGTCCTTACACGATGCCTACCCAATGTCCCGGTCTGCTGCCAAGTTCTAAATTTAACCACAGTAGTTTTTGCCAATTGCTGTGTGTTGCGTAGCAATGTTGCCTCAAAATGCTTCCTCCAAAAGGAAACGTACCTGACCCCTTCAACAGGCCGA